>CM053766.1:88772383-88783770 GCA_028658305.1 Pachyuromys duprasi
TGAGAGCCTGTAGTTCAGGCAGGTTCCAAGGGGCTATTTTCCCAGGTCTTTGGAAGCTGAATAATCTGAATCATAGACCAAGAACTCAAGGTCATAGTGGAAGAATAGTACCAGGTGGACAAGTCCCATGGGTCAGTCAAGGCCAGCGGAGGACCATTAAAAGAGGTCAGGTGCTTGTGTGATTTGGAGTCATCTGGGGTGAGATCATAGATAGTTCTGTAAACAAGACCTTCAGCCAGCGGTGTTGAAAGCTTCAGGATCCCATTATTGTATGAACTTGACCATGGCCAGGAGTGATGCAGAGCCCCACTGTGACTCTGTGACTGCCATGTTCTCACTCTGCACTGTGTGATTTTTCTGGTGGATGTCTAGGTTTCCACCAAAACAGAGTCCTATTCGTACACTAAATCTTGCTTGGGAGGTGGAAGGGGCCTTGAGGATGTTGGATGTTGTTAGCAATGAATCCCAAGTCATCATGGCAGGCCTACCCAGGTTTCACAATATGTGCTGTGCTTCCTCAGCCGTATTGCTTTCCCATGCCATTGATTAAAGGTTCTGCTCACCCTGGTAGTCTATAGGCCTCAGAGGTCCCCTTTAAGGCCCCATTTCAGAGTGTGTCAGCCAACAACAAGGCAAGGCTTAGTAATTCTGTTTTGCGTGTCAGGCCTCAGTATTTTTTTAAATATACTTTAGGCTTACTTATTTTATTCTATATTTGAGTGTCTTATAAATGTGTATTGTGTGTGTGCCTGCTGCCTGTGGATGTCAGAGGAGGGGATCTGATCACTTGGAACTGGCGTTACATATGGCCATGAGCTGAAAGTTCTCCCAGAAGAGACCTCTTAGCTAGAAGATCTTAGAGGCTAATTTTTTAAAACAGAGATACATTTTTCTCTTTTTCAATTAAAATATAATCTACATCATTACTCTCTTTTCTGTTTCCCTTTCCTATTCTTCCCATGTACCCCCTACTCCCTCTCAAATTTATTACCCCTTTTCTTTACTTGCTACTACGTATATGTAGAAATGTATAGATACATAAATAAAGCTTTCTGAATGTGTTTGGTGTTTATATATATATGATTTCAGTGAGGACTGCTTGTAATTAGATAACCTAGTATGGGCTCATCTCTGGAGCTACTAATTCTCCCTCTCTCAGCTATAAGCTTAATCGTTTATAGCATTTTGTGTAGGAGTAGGGCCCCCTGAGAGTTCACCCTTCATGGTGGTATGTTTATTGGTGATGTCATTGTTCAGGTCCTGCTTAGCAGCTGTGCTGTTGAAGTGCCATGGGTGAAGCCTCTCTGTCAATTCTAGGACACATGATCTCATAACAGAATTTCTAGTCCCCTGGTTCTTAACAATCTTTTTATTTTTGGGATCAATTTATTTTTTATAATTTATTTGCTTTATATCCCAATTATAGCCCCCTCTCTTGTCTGCTCCCAGTCCCACTCTTCCTCCCTCTTTCCCCCTGACCCCTTCCTTTAGTCCACTGAAAGGGGGAGCCCTCCTCTCCTACCATCTGACCCCAGCCTATCAAATCTCATCAGGACTGCCTGGCTCTTCTTCCTCTGTAGCCTGGCAAGGCCACTCTCCCAGGGGAAAGTGATCAAAGAGCAGGCAACAAAGTCCATGTCAGAGAGAGCCCTGCTCCCCTTACTAGGAAACCCATATGAAAACTGAGCTGAGTATGGGCTACACCTGAGCACCGTTCCCTCTTTCACTGTGTTCTCTGAACTTTGGGTATTTTTTTATTGTTGTTTTATTTTGTGTTTTTTGTTGACCATCTAACACAATTAGATTTTGTAGAGCATATGATATTTAATGAACTGAGATGAAGAATGGAAAAGTCTTCCATAAAAGAGTTGCAGGTGCCAGAATACATTTCTTCTCTCCTTCATGGACTTGATATAGATATTTCATAGTACATATTCCTGGATGTGCTTCCTCCAGGCACCCCTCCCCCAAGACTCCATTTGAGCACAGGCTAACACTGAACTATGTACTAATGACTCCCAGGACTCAGTGCCTTGACAAGATTTATGGAAACTGCTGAATAAATGTTGAATGACCAAAATCATGATGTGGAAATGGACAGTTGCATTTACCAAGGTTAGGAGAAGACAATAAAATTCTTGAGGGTAAGAAAAACAGTTTTTGATTTTCATTTGCCTATGATCTATGTCTGGAATATGTCCCATGTAACAAAAATGGCAACAAGGAGTCCTTTAGTGTGTTGCCATTGTTCTGCAAGTGATTGCCAGGCTCTACCGTGATAAGGATAGAAATGGAGCTGAAGCATACAGAAATGTCTGTGTAAGTTGTCAAGCCTCCCCCCACCCCCACCAGAGCGGCATTGGTGGGTTTGCCTTGCTATGCACTGTATAAGCCAGTGTTGAAGTTGTGGAATCCACAGAGCAAATCACACGTGATGTGCACTGCACACCAGCTGGTGTCTTAGGACCCCTGACACGATGGGGAAGATATGGCCCTGTCGTTACATGATGGGGTAAGATACACAGCCACAGTGTCAGCAGTCAGAGTGAACTTGAATGGTATTGCTCATCACAGGAAGCCATTTCCTTCTGCTGTCACCTCTTGGCTGCATTGTTGACTGGGAAAGGACTGAGGCGGCTGCACCCTGCCCCCAGCCATTCAAGTCAAGTTTCCACCATCTCTGCTACAGTATTTTTCTCTATTTAAAGCTAGTCAGCCTTGCGTGGCTATTTAACTGGCTCCTTTGGCCTCATTATTATTACCCTGTAATCAAATGAGCTAATTAAGTTGTTTCCTATCCACTGACCAGAGACTATTAAAACCTTGAAGGTGACTCTAGCCTTCCTCTGCTCTAGCTCCTTCATTTTTCGAAGGCAATTGAGGCTCAGAGAGGGTAAGTGGAATGACTCAGGTCACACAGATGTTTACAGTAAGAACTGGGATGGCTTTCTTCACCTCTAGGTTATTGTGGTTTTCTACTTGACTCTAAGATTCAATTAAATCCCTTTGGATTTCATAATAGTTTAGTGTGTCTGTTGTGGTAAATTTGGGCCTCTGGTTGATAGGGGACCTAAAATTGGTAAAAATTTTCAACAAATATATAATTATAAATGGACACAGTATTAAACAGGCAGGTTCAGTATTGAAACTGAATAATAAAAATTGAAGACATAATCTTATAAATACAGAAATAAAATTGTACCCTTATATAAATTGTATTTACATACAAATTGATAATAAAGGTTAAATAAATTTATATAATTGATGACTAAATCAAGTATTTTTTTTATGAAGTCCTAGGAAGACACCTTGTTGAAGGATAGTGACTTTCTATTCATTGTAGTTTGGTCCCTAAATAAGGATTAAAGTTTACATATGAGTATGTATTAGTGGAAACATGAGATGCAATTTGGAAGATACTGATTCAGGTACATTTTCAGAAATGTACCTATTAGAGAAAATGAGATCTTGTCCTCCTTGTGAATTAAAATAGAGGATGTCAATGGAGGTCTAGGCAGGCGCATTTGTTTCCTGCACATTCTCAGCAGGTCTCACTGTGTTGGCAAACGAAGTTAGGAAACTGTGATACATATATAGGCAAACCTTGCTGTGACATGCTGTTGTAAATAAAGTTTTATTAGAACACATTCAGTTATAGTTAGCTAAGGCTGCTTCATGCTTCAGAATAAGAGTTGAATAGCTGTGATTGCTCATTCTGTGTTGCTGCTTCTGTTTCCTGAAGCCAGTGGACTTTCCTTTCACCTCCCTGGGTCTGATGAGAAAGAAAGGCAGTGCACTTTAATCACCTTGTTCAGAAGCCTGTTGTAAAACTCGGTTTCCAGCTGCTAGATTTTAGACTACATGTGACTCCTGGCTATCCAGAATGAAATTAACCACCCCTGGAACAAACATTCCATCTTTCCACCTCCCATTTCCGTGGGAGAGTAATAAATAGAGTCAGCGACTCTGGATTCTATTACTATGTAGAGCTCTTTAAAAACATCTAACCATCTGCTTAATAGCAAGTAATATGTTTCTAATGGCCACTCTCAAGAAGACATTTTTAGTTCCCAACTGTCATCAGAGTCCAGGGAGGCTCCCAGACTCATGTGATCAAAGGACAGACCCCAGCTCACTGTGTCTGATAAGAGTGTTAGGGAATCTGTGATGCAGAGGCCTGGAGATGGTTCTAAAGAGGAAACTAGAGTTCTGAGAGTTATGTGTAGAAACTTCACTAACTCATCAAACCTTGGGCATATGCCTTCACATTCCTCAAGCCCCTTCAAATACTCACACGTTTGCTTCTCCTGAGTCTATGTGTCCAGGCACAGTTGCAGCTGAAGGTCCATTCATTACTGTCTTTTCCTCTCAGATGGCATACATTGAACTACTGTCACTGGGAACCTTGCATCCCTGGTTCTTCCCAGCCACTGGTGACAGCTTGGCATCTGATGAGTTTCCTAGCTTAAACCAGTCTAAATTGCAGACAAAACAAGCCGTCAGCTGGGTAAATACTGGATCTCTGTTTAGCCTGGGTAAGAAGCAGCTGATTAGCAGGAGTGTTTAGTGTTCATAATTACCAGTAGGAGGCAAATAGTGGGCTCAGGCTGACTGGAGACTGTTTCATGATATCCAATTAACACCCACTTGATTGGTCTTAATTACTTCTGCTTGATGACAGAGGAGTAAAGATGTCATACTTCAAATGTACAAATAGTGTCTGAGTCATCAATACACCTATCTTTGTAATGTCAGATTCTATTCCTTATAGCATGGCTAACTTGCTCTCAGCAGAGAAATGGAAAGCAAAATGTCCACGTGTTCACAATTGTGTTAAATAATAATAAGTTAGAATGCTAAGAATATTAAGATAGACACAGGTCATCTCTGTAGTGTCCTACCTTAGAAACGTTTCTTTTGAAAATGCCTCACTGAAGCTGGCCTGGTGGAGAGGGCTTATACTCCCAGCTGCTTGGGAGGCTGAGGCAGGAAAATTGCAAGTTCCAGGCCTGCCTGGACTACATAGTTTAAATCCAGCCTGACCAGACCTGTCCCAACATTGAGAGATAGCCCTTTCTAACACATGGCAATATTTGATGACTTCTTCAACTTCATAGTTCAACCAAAGCTATAAGAGTCAGTTGAGATGACTCAAATGACCATAGTGGACAAAACTTCAAGACCAGGACCTGAAAGGAGTTTGATTGAAGTTGCCTAGAGGAGATTCAAAGGGCTAATGGGAGAGAGAATGACATGCTATTTTACTTCTGCAGAGACCTGGAATTATTAGCCTAAGTTCCAAATCAGCCTATATAAATCTCAGGACAGAAGGACCAAAGACTAAGGACTACCTCATGGCAAGCTGACTCAGGCTCTCACTCTCAAGATATAGAAGGTCATGTCAAAAGAAGAGGTCCTTGAGAAGATAGCATTAATGAGGAGCCACTGGGATCTATTTCCACAATGAGAGAGGAGACATTGGGCTATCTGTCAAAGTCAAAAATTCATAAGTATATTTAAAGATTTAAGCCTGAAATGGAATTCTTAGGCAGTCATTTGGAACCCCTTTTGCTATATATATGTGGTAGGTGATATTTAAGAGGCAGACAAAACATTAAAAATTACCTTGAGAATAGAGTGCCTTCCCTGGAATAATGGAGAAGAAATGTGGGGAATAGGGTGGTGTTGGGGTGCCATCATTTCCCACTTGACAGATGATGAGCAGAGCTGGGCTCGCTAATCTGTGCTGGTGAGAAGAGGATCCTACGGCAGCATGATAAGAGAGTCATGTGGGGTTCATGAAGAAGGGGTAGGGCGAGGGAAGCAGAGGGGAGAGGAGAAGAGCAGAAAAGAGAAGAGGGGGGGAGAAAGAAAGAAAAGGAGATAGTGAGGGTAGAGGGGATCTTCACTTTGCTGCACAGACGCTAGCAGATTGACTGATGCTACTCAAAGGTCAGAGGTTGGAGTGGTGACAGCCAGTTGGTACTTGGAATTTGAATAGTGCAGAATAGAACTCAGTCCTACCGTGAAACCACTAGGCAGTCACTAAGAGGTTCCTAACCTTCCTCTTGTGAATAATCAAAAATATATTTGGAGTTGGGGAAATGGCTTGGTAGAAAGACCAAACAAGCATGAGGGGAGGAACTGAGTTCAGTCTCCAGCAATGGTATAGGAGGCTGGACATGGCAGTGTACATGTGTAATTCCAGATTGCGGAAGCAGAGACTGACAGATCTTTGGGGCTTGCTGGGTGGCCAGACTAGATGAATCAGTGAGCTTCTGATTTACCTCAAAACTTAAGATGGAGTAAGACAGAGAAGGAAGATATCCAGTGTCTACCTCCTGCCTCCACACACATATACATAGACTCACATAGACACATGTGCGTAGACATGCACACACACACACACACACACACACACACACACACACACCCTAGGATTTGGTTTAGTTCTTGCATATATGTATCCAATAAAATGTGGACCAAAAGCCACACCATCCATATATCCTTGGAGCTTGTTAGAGGTGTAGATTCCTAGACTCCGTCCCATCCTGTTAACAACAAATCAGTTTTTTTTTTACAGGATCCCCAGGTAATAAATTCGCAGGCCCGCTAAAGTCTGAGGATCACTGCTGAGACTTCACTGTTCAATTGAGGAACCATGAGCTTTTCACTTGATAACAAATATATGAACTGTGTGGTTGGGTGGGTCCATCCCTCCATGTTCAATTTTTCTACCTGTAGCTTGGGTGCATTAATACCTACCCTTCCCCTCACCCCAGATGATTTAAAATGATTTATGGAGCTAATAAATAAAAGCACCTTAATGATGAAGCCCTGCCCTGGTGGTTGGCAGCATCTGCTATTCTTTATCATCACCTAGGGAACCTTAAACAAAATGCCAGGGCTTAGGCTCCACCCATAGCTTTTCTGAATTAATTAGCCAGGGGTAGGGCTGACCATTGGAACTTTCTAAAAGCTCCTCTGTTGATTCTGATGGACAGGAGCCAGGTTTGAGCTCTTACCCTTCTGATTGGAATGCTTAGCTTGAACCTCTCAGCCTTTGTTCCAGAACCTTGGGAAGGGTTCCTGTGGGTTGAGATGGAGTCCGTGTGGAGTAAAAAGTCATTTGTTTCTCCTCTGCATGTATACTTCTATGTTCTGTTTCTCTAGAGACACCTCTGCTAAGAGCATATCACACACATATTTGCCTTATGTTCTTCAAATACTACATGTGTCTGCTCATGACTTTGTGTAGCCTGGCCAGTGTGAGTCCTTGGAAGGCAATGATTTTTCTTTTCCAGTCCCATCTGGTATGCCAGCATTTCACCCAAGCTTGGAGGGTATGTGAATCAGTATGGGGATCTGAGGGTCAGGAGGCTGGAGGCCGAGCTGTGAATGCTGTGTCCTCTTAAATCACATGTGCTGAAAAGTAGTCACTGAGGTAATGTATTAGAAGGCTGGAAGGTGATTAGATCATGGGAGCAGAGTACTGTGGAACTGGACCAATGCTCTCACAAGGCCCCAAAGAGCTGCCTGGACCCTTTTACCAGGTAAGATCACAAGAAGTTGGTTCTGTGAACCAGAGAGTATTTCCCACCAGGTCCACACTGTATCTGCTGCAGCCTCATCTTTGACTTTCCAGACTTCAGAACTGTGAGAGATAAGTTGTAAATGTAAACCTCCTGGCTGAGTGGATAAAGGGTCTTGAGTTGAAGTTAACACCTTCACTTTGGTCTGACTTGCCTGAGTTACCTAGATCATAGTGTTAGGGCAAGATGTATTAAAAAAAACTGAGGTAATTATATGTGAAAGTGCTTTACATAGTATAAAATGCTACATAAACGTGCAGCTGTGCTTGCTTGGTTTTGAGTGGTAGAATTATACAGTGCAAGAAGACATTGGCTTTCATGTAGAGAAGCCTCTCCCATCTGGAAGTAAAGACTCTTAGCAAATGAGCAGTTAGTGCTTAGCTGGTGCGGGCTCCACAATATGCTAAATGAACAAGCGTTCCCCAGGATTCTGTGTGAGGTCCTAGGTTCAGGAAACAGCAAGGACTGAAACAGGAAGAAAAACACGATGAAAGTTCAACTTCCCCCCTTGTCCCTCTGGGTGGTAGTGGTGGGGGTGAGCAGGAATACAATAGACTTAGATGTCTGTGACTGGATGGAGGCGGATGTCCTGGGGGGGGAAGGTGGATCTGCGTATCTGTGAGGGCAGCAGACAGGCAAGGGCTCAGGGTAGGAGCTGGAAGTTGATTATCTAATATCGCAGGGAGGTCATTGTATTGAGGGGATAAGTGAGGTGGTATTTCCAAGACTGGTTCATACAAGGCCTTTTAGGCTGTGGCCAGGAAAGGGAGCATTTGGGAGGCTTTAAACATGATTCACCTTAGATTTGAACTCAACTTAGTCACTTGGCAGTGACATATGTGTCGTGAAGAGAAACCCAGAATCAGAAAGCTAAGTGGCAGCAGAGTTGACTTGTCAGGGTGTCATCCTGAAAATCCAGGTAGGAGGCATTGCTGTAGATGAAGGTAGCACTCAACAGGGTGTTGAGGCAGGGCCACATTCTGGATACCTAAAAGGAAGGATTAGAGAGATCTGCTGATTAAAAGGTGGCATGGTAAAATGTGGGTGTGGTGGCTGGGGGTATAATTTCAATACCAGGACTTGGGAGGCTGAGCTAGAATGGTTACCATTAGTTCATATCAGCCTGAACTTCAGGGATCCTATTTCATATAAGGAAAAACAGAAAAAAAAGAGGCATCTTGGAGATAGAATGAATAGGAAGAATAGAGGCACTGGTTGTTAACATGGAGAACCTGGTAAAAGGGAGAACGGCTGACACAAAGTGATTTGTGGACATCTGAAGAATGGGGTACCAATTTGCCATCCGTGTTTTGGTATAGAGGGGGACTGGATTCCATGGGGAAAGGTTGAGCTGAGAGAGATCTTTGGCAATTTCTATGTGTGTTGGTGATGTTTAAAGCCATGGGGCTGGGCTAGATGACTTTGTTTTACATGAGATGTACGTAAGGACTTAGTGCTGATCCATGGTCTGGAGATCACGGTGTATTGTGGGAACTTAATCAGGTCTAATGTTCTCTGAGCCCATATAGTGACTTGCTCATTACTTTGTCTGTCTGCTCTAATTTTGAATGTATTTTAATGCCTACCATTAAAGAGAGTAACCCTGTGGATACAGCCCCTGCCTCCAGCATATGGCAGGGGTACCCTTGTTCCCCCATGGGTTGGGTGCCCTGATCAAGTTGAACCAACTCAGTCCAGAGAGGCCTAGGTGGCAGAGCCTGATGCTCTGGATCAGCTCTTCATGCCTGCAGCGAGGCAAGATGGATGAGTTCCTTCAGCCCATTGCCTCCAGGTGTTCTTTAAGGGAGTGCTTAGGAAGCTATACTCAATTTAACTTAAGACATAACTAATGCCATTCTCAATGTGGAGCAGTGGCTTAGAACCTGACTCGGTGTCCTTCTCACTAAGTAATTATCCAGATTTCCTTACTAAATGTTATTTTATGTATTATGTTTAATAGCCTCTTTCTTTCAGCTATGGTAGGATGGTAATAGCAGCAGATAATGTTCAGATACTCATCCGAAATTTCTGCCTCTGGCGTCGGTGGCCAGCATGGGAAAAAAAATTTCTTCTAGTCAGAACCCAATCCACGTTTTGGCTCTTCTGAAGGGGCCTAAGAAAAGACAGATAACCCCGTAGTTATTCAAACATTGGTGGGTTGGGGTGGTAAGGACATTTGGACACCGAGGCCTATGATGTAAAGGGAAACTTCAAGTGCTGCACAGTGTTGGGATGGCTTGGGTATGCATGGGAGTCTCCAGGGAAGATCACCAAGAAAAGAGGACTTAGAACAGCACACGAGGCCCAGAAAGGAGGATTTGTGTAGTTATGAAGATGGGGTTGATGCAGAACATGGGGACGTAGAGAGCATAGGAAATTGTTGGCACGGTGACTTACATGTAGTAAAGTAAAACCCACAATTATCTGAGAAGTAGATATTACAAGGTTAGATGTCATTCTGAATCAATGGATATGGTTGGGAGGGGTGGTTTCCAGATTCTTCTTATTAATTAGGGATCTATATCTCAGTTTTTTCCTATATATTGAAAGTGATACATACCCAGCTCTAACCAGGATATTGTAAAGACTGATTTGAGCTCTAGAAAGTAAATATAAAGGGCTGGGAACAGGGAGGTGGCTTAGTCCATTAAGTGTTCTCTGTGCAAGCATGAAGACCTGAGTTCAGACACCCAACACTTGCCTAAAGAGCTGAGTGTGGTGGTACTCAGAAGAAGCAGAGACAGGATTCTCCCTGAGGCTTGCTGCCAAGCTTGTCTAACTGTATCAGTGAGCTTCAGGCTCAGTGAGAGACCTTGCCTCAAAATGCAATGTAATATTCGGGCTTCCATAAACACCCAATCATGTGTGCAAGTACACACACACAAACACACACACACACACACACAGTGAAGGACCAAACTCAGAGTCCCATCAATATCAGCTGTTATTACTATCATGATTCTCATTATCACAAACAATTCCTGAGCGTTGGAGTGGAATAATAAGATTGCTGTTTTGGAGAGAGTACTTTGCGCATTAGTAGGTACAACACAGGCTCAGGAACTATTTGGATTCTAGCTGTGTGATTTGGTATAATTTACTTTACCACGATCTCATCTGAAAATAAGAAAAGCCAAGTTGCCTGCCTTGTGTGCTCCTGATGAGGATTATGTAAATTAACCTGTATAAACCACTTAGGAAAGCACCTGCATGCTGGGTTGTTTATTCGCAGTTTCATTATTGTTTTTATTTAGTCTTTTTCATAGTGGTTTCCTGGTCGTCTCCTGCCTCCTGGGTGTGTGACAGGAGCTTGTACATCTCACTACCTCCTTAGCTGAAGTCTGTTCATGAGCCTCATGTCAATAGTCCCTGTTGCTCTCTAAATCTCACTGAGTGGAGTGCTCAGAACGCTGGGCTATCATCTATGTGTGATGGTTTCCTGTCCTGGGCCCAGCACATTGCTTACAGAGATCATGCTGGGAAGTAGACTGCTCCCACCAACCACCTCTGTGACTATTCGCTGAGACCTATACTGAGGCATGGGCTCTTCACCTAAAGGCAGAGATAACAGTTCTAATTCTGAGTGTATGCATTCTTGGTGCATGTGTACACACATGTACGTGAGTGTGAGAAATTTGTAGCCTATAGGTAAATCTTTTTTTTCTTTTTTTAAAATTTATTTATTTTTATATCAATCACAGGTTAGGTACTTTGAATCCCAGGCGTAGCCCCCTCCCTCATTCCCTCCCACCCTCTCACTCCCTCCCTCATCTCCCTCCTCCCCGCCCCCTCCAA
>CM053766.1:88784270-88856770 GCA_028658305.1 Pachyuromys duprasi
TCTCACCGTAGGAGTTCCGCTCACCTGGCACTCACAATGCTGGCGTTTTAGGTCCCAGAGTTCAGTCTCCTGGTCGCTGCGTTGTTTCTGCTCTCCTACTCCTCAGACACAGTGTTCTCTCGTGGCAGCCATCTTGGATCCCCCATATCTTCTCTCTTAAGGAGCGTTGCTTTACTTAATTTTTAGGGGGAGGGGTTGTAAAGTTGAATAAAAGGCACTTAGTCCAAAACTTTAAAAAATTGCTACTGGGCAAAGTAATTTTGTGTCAGGCTCCTGTTCAGGGCAGATTTACACTGGTTATAAATCTCTGAAATTAAGGTCTTATGGTAGAAAAGCTGAAATGCATTCAACATTAGCAGACACACAGGCCTGCTCTGAACCAGTGGCCATTCTTCTGCCATGTATAAGAATAATATCTAGGCATGTGTTTAGGGTAATAAGAAGGTTCAATGTGCCTCTTAGAATGGGGAATGGCTCTCCAGCGAGGAGCAGAATTTTCTATCAACAGTTCTTTGCCTAGAAGCAAAGGTTAAGTTGAAGAGTTTGAGTTAATGACAGAGTTAATTAGGCCTTTAACATTCCGGGGTTCTTCCCTTTCACTCTCTAATCAGGATCGGAGTCTAGGGTCAGCAACCTTGCAGAAGTTGGGGACATCATGCCAGCACATGTTCCTGGTATTCTTGAAGAAGGTGAGGCTAAGAGATTAGGAGTACTTGGCAGTTTCTGAGTTGACAAAGGTCCTAGGCCTTGTCTCCTAGTCCAAACACATTTCTTTCTTACCTTCACCAAGTTTTTGAAATGTGATAGAGATTTAAACAACTTGACGTGAGTCCTTTCACGTCAAGGCTGGGGAAACTGAGACTGAAGTGATAAGACATTTGTCAGTGGTTAGATAGGTCATGTGGGTCAGAAGAGAGGACTTTCTAAGGCTGGACCATCTATTTCTAACAAAGTGGTCTTTCCTCAAGCATCAATATTTGAGGAAAAGAGAGATGTCTCCTTGGTTTGCTTGGGTGTTTATGTACTAGTTTTGTGCTAATACCCCTTTCTTCCAGTTTGTGAGGCAAATGTATGGCATTGTAACCTAGTCTTTGTGTAGCTTCCCAAATACTCATTGTTGCAAGCAAAGAAATCACCTCTTGCTGGGTTGAGTGGCTTAATAGGTGCAGTGCTTACATAGTGGGAGTGAGGACCTGAGTTCATTGTAAGCATCACACCAAACAAACAATTAAAAAAACAAATATAAGTACAAAGAGACATGTAAACACACACACTTATACACAAGGGGAGAAAGAATGAGAGAGAGAGAGAGAGAGAGAGAGAGAGAGAGAGAGAGAGAGAGAGGAAAGTTGCCTCTTCTCAGAAAGCAACAAATATCCTAGAGTCCTTAAGATATTTTGAGGTTCTCATAGTTGACTTGAGGCTGAGAAGAGCCGCCAGGGGAAGAGGAAGGAAGGGGAAGGAGGAAGAAGGGAAGGTGAAGAAGGATTGGGGATGGGAAAGGGGAAGGAGAAAGGAGAGAAGCTGCCTGAGCAACCCAGATGTCTCAGAAACAAGACTATAAGACAACCTCCTGTGGGAAAGAAGCTTGGTTCTGTTACAAATGCCTAGGCATGAGCTCACTGCCTTTGTCTCCCTTGTTCCTGATGGCAAGTCAGGTGGGAAACTTAAGTGAACTGAACTAAGGAACTTGCCAATGCTTTTAGTGCCCAGAAAAGGAGGTATCTGGGTGCTCTGGCTTCCCTTGGGCCTTGGAGATGGATACTCTAAGAACACATGTCATGAGGAAATGCCTCCAACCAAGAAACACAGTGTCTCAGATACAAGAAAAGTGTAGGTAGAAGGCTTTATGGGTTACTGTGACATCTATTTAGCCATGCTCCATGGGAAAACTTACTCCAGTTTAAAGAATTATTTGTAGATAACAAATAACATGGGGTACAGTTGTTAGAGGTTGTTTGTTGTCATTTTTATCCTTCATGGGAAATTTTGGGTCTAGGCTTTAACTTTGAAAAGCATGTATTGTGAGATATTTTTTTCCAAATACCTTTGGAAATGTTGACATTTCAGAAATGTTAAAGTCACCCATCCATGTGATTTTTAACACATTGTGTGTCTGAGAACATACTAGATGGCTGGCCCTACACTGGGCATTAGTTACACAGACTGAACAAGGTGCCTTGCCCTGCTGAAGCATGGCAAGTGAGAGGATATTCACTTCTTTCATAATAAAATACTCCATTGCTGAGATGGTACGGAGCTTCTGATCTGTAGATGGTAATCAATATTTCTAGAGTCCTAACCCTCAAAACAAAATGTTGCTTGCTTTACTAGAAGAGATACTTCTGCCAAACTGGGTCCAGAATCTGTAGCAAATATGTCGTCTTACCAGTCATGTGCCATGACATCTACCAGAGGAGGAGATAGATGTTGGAATGAGCCATGCCTATGAAATTCTGAACAGAGTTCTGTTCAGAATTCTGTGTAAAGATGGCAGCCATTCAGGCTGAAGACATGGCTCAGTCAGTAACCTGCTCATGACCGAAGCATGAAAACTTGAGTTCAGTCCCCAAACCCATGTAAACACACACACAGATATACACACACACATGCACACACTACCACCACCATCACCACCATAACAACAGTAACAACAACAAAGCCCTAGACATGGTAGTACATGCTTGTAAGATGAGTTTTGGAAAGGTGGAGAAAGGCAAATTCCTGGGGCCCAGGCATGAATCCCAGGCTGGTGAGAGAGACTGTCTCAAAAACAAGACGGACAACTCCTGAATAATGATACTCTGACCTCTGACCTCTATGTGCATGTACATGCAAGTGTGTGCATACCCATATGAGCATGTATACACAGAGACATAGGTGCAAATACATAAAGGCAATGCCTCAGATTTTCCACTGTGTGAGAATTAGGCTTATCTGGAACCTATCCTAATAATAGAGGTGCCATGCAAACCCATCTGCTTTGTTCTCTTGAGCAGCTGGTCCCCAGATAGTTACTTAGTGGTTGCTGTCTATCATGTCATATCCCAGGACCATGGGTCTAGCAGCTAAGAACAGCCACCCTACCAGAAAAGCCATGCTTTCTCCCAGGCCTTTCTAGCAATGGCCAGTGGCTACAACACCCTAGACCTAGACTGGAATAGGTGAGATGGATATTTTGGAATCCAGTACAACCTAGTTGGCAGTCTCTGCAAAACACTCATTCTGTGGGGGGTGAGAACAGGGTCCAGAAAAAATGGTCTTGGGCCTCACCTTCCTCTCCTGTTAACTCCACTCCAGTGGAGGAATGTTCTTTGGGGAGCAGTATGCAAATCCACATCAGGCTCAGAAGAAAAATTCTTCTTGACAGACCCCTCTGTCTTCATTTGCATGCATGTTTGTGGATGATGTTATTTACATTGGTGAGACAGAACAGTAGTTTTCTAGCTTTGATGTGTGTGAGCCTGGGAGATTAGAGCTTGAGCTCTTCCTTTGAGAAAACAAATACTTTTGTGTTGATTTCAATGAGATATAAATCATAGCCAGGAAGTTTATAGTTGAGTAAGAATGATATAATTACTGATTGTATACCAAAAGGGGACATATTTATGAAACAACATGGAAACGCTTGTAATCCCTTCGTGTATCTTGAATAACTAATTGCTATGTCATCGTGGCACATTTGCACCATGAGAGAGTTAAGTCTGTCAAACGTTTCCCTCCAAACCCCCTGTTTTAAGGGATTTCTAACTGGGTCATAAAACTGTGCTCCAACTTAGGGTTGACTTGGTGGCAGTCAGTGCCGGGAACACTTGATTTGAATGGTGCCAGTCAGAGTTAGATTACAGGCTGGGAAAAAGGAAACAAATTTTTTAAAAAGGAGGTGTTTATGGTTCCCAGCTCCCTTAAGTACCTCTTGAGGATCAAAATAGCCTCTTTAAAATAAATGCAGGCCATTAGTCTACAACTGAGGAAGCCCTTTTGAGGCTGGGCTGGAGGCAGGGGAGGCAAGGGCCTGAGCAAGAAGAGGCTGGCATTGGCTTTTTTTCAGCCCTATATGAATAGGGTACCTCCCTCATGCCAGCTTCCCCACCCCCAAATACATCCTAGTAGTTCATGTATACAGAACATCTGCCTGGACTCACAGTGGGAATTCCTGTCAGGCCAACAGGGTTGCATAACTGCTCTGGTCTAGCCCTGAATGTGTGTCCAAGAGTGCACATGGCAAGCACGTGTACATGTGGGGGTGAGAGGAGAACCTTGGGTGTTAGTTCTGGCTTACCACCTTGTGGATAGGATCTCCTGTGACTTTGTACGTCAGGCTTTCTGAATTCTTCTGTCTCTGCCTCCCATCTCATCAAAGGAGTACTGGAATTTTGTACCTTTGTCACCATGGCTGGTTTTATGCGGCTTCTGGAGATCAGGATTAAATCTTCATGTTTGCCTAGCAAGCTCTTTATTCACCGAGCCCTCTCCCCAGCTCCTGGATTATAGGAGGAACTTGGTGTCCTTGGACTATGTCTACTTCCCTGGAGGGAGAGTGAGAGGGAACCAGTATGTGCCTCTGACAACACAGATTCACCTTGAACCTTCCTAGTCCCAGAGTAGCCTCTGTACTTGCTGTCCATGGCTACGAGATGGATCGGTAACCTAGCTCCTTCAACCTTAGCTCAGATTTTCTGTCTTCCTTTAGATTTCACTCATGCTTCAATGACACTTTTTTTTTTAAAAAAAGCTAATTGCATTGGTTTCTTCGAAAGGCATCTCTTTAAACAATACATCCTGACTGTGAAAACAAATCCACGCTTGACTTATTTCATTTATTTCTGCCACCCCAATCTAACCGAGGATGAAGCCATTCTGAAGAAGAAGACATGTGTGCGTCTCTGTCACATCTTTTATCATCACAACCGCTTTTACAAATAATACAACTTGTGACAAATGTGAACATTAATTACAGTTAACAAAGGAATGTCATGTGAGTGTTCATTGGGGGAAAGGAAAAAAAAACCAATCAACAAGATTACATCTTGCACTAAGCTTCAAGTCAAAGTGCAAAAGTCAGAAATCAAATACCATTAGTTATCAAATTATCTTAATGATTCTAATGAAAGATTCTGGTAGTTTGCAGGAGAATGTGTTACTATAATGGTGACTAATAGAATAAAAGAAACTGATTGCTGTGAATTAATTAGAACTGACTGTAGAAGTTTTCTTTTTACTTATTTATTATTTAAATATCAACCATCTGATTTAGAACCTGAGGTTTGTGTGTGAGGTTCATTTTCTTCTCTCCCACATCATCAACTGGTCATTTTTCAACATCAGGGGTATCCCTCATCAGCCTCAGGGTTTTGACCTAAGTTGATAGCTATTAAACTCAAGTACAATGAAGGTGAAAGCAGATATCCGTACATACGTCCGTCCTTAACATTGGTGGGACTCTGGGCTAGAGTCCAAATGAGACTCCCCTTGTCTGTATGGTCCAAACTCCATTTTTTATTTTTATAGACCTCCTTAAGCATGCATACAGACACCCAGCTTTCCTAGTCACCGCCCACTTACAACTGCCATCCAGCTGTTCCTCAGGTGTATCCTGTGTGTGGGACCTTGCTCTGTTGGAAAGTAGGGCCAAGAAAGCAGCCACAGAAGAGCTCCTTTGTGAGCCCTGGAGCTCAGAATCATGTGAGAAAGAGTGTAAGAGCTATTTCCCTACACTGGAGTCTACTGGCTTGGGAATAGACTTCAGGTTGGAAGTGTTACTGTACTCTAGACTCCTTAATCCATAGCCATGGACCAGCACTGATGCCTTCGGAAACATTTGGTCTAATGTGAAGGCTTAGGTGACCTGGGTCTTGAGCTTTATTAAATGTGCATATTCCTTGCTTTTGAGAATTTAAGCGTGCCTATGTAGAACACTTTCTCACCAAGGTCTACTTCTGTGTTCACTTGCTCTTCCTTTCTGTGTTCAACACTTATTGTACCAAGCTCTAGGGATAAACTAAAACCTCTGCCTACAAGGATCTCACAGGCTTTTCAGTCTGTAGTGTAGTGGATCTGTTTAGAGTTCTCTGCCTTCTGAGTCGGTCTTGTATGTATTCTGTTTATTGTGTGCTTTCCCTCCAGTCTATCATGGAAGTAAGATAATATAGGGGGAAGTGAGGGATACAAACCCAGAGCTTAGAGCTTTCTATTCTCCTTGCGTGGTCATCTAGAGCTGCTGTGGGGCCTTCTACTTTCCTACTGGCTAACCAGAGATGTGCTCCTTTTAAATATATACCAGAGGCAAATTAAATGGGGCATCATGTAGAGGACATAGTTAGAGAAAAGGCCTGACCCGAGAGGGTCTGATCTGTGTGGTACCTTCAAGGCAGCTCCTGCCCATCTTGAGGCCTCCTTGTAGGGGGTCTTCTTAAAAAAGGAATTCTGTTAAAATCAGTGCAGCTTGGGCGGGGGGGGTATGGCTCAGTTGTCAGGGTGCTTTCCTAGTATGCCCAAAGCCCCATGTTTGACACCAAGTACTTCATAAATCAATGGTGGCACACAGTTGTAATCCCAGAATTTGGGAGATAGAGGCAGAAAGGCCAGAAGTTCAAGTTTCAGCCTGGGCTGATGAGACTGTCTCAAAAGAGAAAATAGTATATATTGCTAAAATTCTTTTTTCAAGTCATTGAAGGCTTAGCCTAAAATTTCTACCATGGAGGGAAGATTTTGGTTCTTAATGAGCAGACTTTGACAGGGCCTTGCTCTTAGCAAAGAAATCTCCCCATGTGGGTAGCTAAGTACTGGCCGGCCCTTGCATCCCTGGCTTTGGGTGTTGGGAGACACATCAGGCTGTGTTGAATTTCCTTTGCTGGCTAAATTGGTACATTAGGAGAAAAACGATTTCCACATTTGCATAGTTGATTTCATTACTATTGCCATTATTGATGCCCAGCTCCTCTGAAAGAAAGGAGCCATAAAAGCAAATAAAATCACTTTGCGATTCTATTATTGGATAAATTACCACATTACTGCCTGCGTTTTAAGGCTAAAGCCATTCTCCACATTTGCATAGTTTATTTCATTATCATTATTAATAACAACAACAATAATGATGATGATGACTAGGATCCTTGAGTGAAAGGAACTAGAAAAATGCTGGGACTTCCAGAAGTCTTTATGTACTCCCTGCTTTCTCCGTGAGTTCCTTTATTTGCTGCAGAAATATGGCTACTTCAGTATTCCAGCCCAGACCCCATGTGAAAGCAAGTTAGAACATGTGGGGCTGTGAGCCTTCTGGAAGGTAGTGTCTAGTTATTCACTGTGACCACTAGATGTAGATTCAGAGGTCCCTGCTCAGTAACCATATAGATTGTGTTCCCTGGAGACAAGAGCCTTAGACTCACCCAGCCTCACCTGCTTCTGTCTATACAGAAAGAAGGTCATGATGCAGTACAATTAAAGAGCTCAAGGGGAATGGCCCAAATGAACCTGTTTCTTTTCCCTAGGACGCATGGAAGTACGTGCCGGGGGATGAGAGGATTTTCTTATATCTCCCTTAGATGTCTCAGGCATTGTCCGATGAGAAAAGTAGTAAGCATACATATTCATCATTAGCGGTTTTGAGTATTTACAAATAGTTGATTTTGGATGAACAAAATCCATGGTTCAGACTGCCACACTCATTCTTACTCAGCAAGTTCCAGCGATGGCCACCTCTTCTTGGCAGTGGAACCATGAAGTATGAAGTCTTTCTCTCCATTAATTCTGAGGTGCTCCAGCGCCATGCGTGTCCACTGGTGGCCATCTGTGCTCTGCTGAAGAATTCTCCCCTGGTTTTGTTTTTATTATTTTATTTTATTTCTGCTGCACCAGGGGCTCCAAAAAAAAATGAATGTGTCAGTAAAGGATTTGACAGTATGTTACGACAGTCATCAATCCACCAAGCCCTGTAGCCATAAATAAGCTTCATACGCTGCCGCACTAAAGAGGACAGTTTTTCTTCTCCAGGACATTGAAAATGTCACAGCCAGGGAATTGTTTGTCCCTGTCTCCACGGCAACGCCACCAGCACTTATCATTAACTTTCACACCAAGATTTTAATCAGCGCTCTTTGCGGCCTGAGACCAAGTCAACATCAGCCCAAATTTTCAAAGCCGTTATTCTAATTATGACGAGAAGGCGATAGATTGATGAGCCAGGTTTTCTGTCAGGACTGGTGGTAGTTAATTCTCGTGACCTGCGTGGCTCAGGGAGTCTCTCTTAGAGATGGAGACTTGAAAGTTCGATTATTAGTGACAGCTTGTAAGTGAGAGGAGCCTTATCTCTCCAGAGGGTGTTGATAACTTGAGACAGGGTTTAACTAGGAAGTAGTGAGACAGTGGTGGAAGGGTGGTGGAAGGGGGGGGGCAGCCAGGGGTAGGGAGAGGGGAGAGGAAAGTGTGCACACTGTCTGCAGCCTCCAAGCATAATGAGAAATGCGGACAGGCACGGTTTCACAAGTTGTAAATTCTGGTAGCCTTCAGTTGTAAATTCTGGCAGAGGCTGTTTCACTGGGCTATCTGATAATGTGTGAAAATATTTGTCCCTTTGCTTCATAGGCAGGAACAAGCACTATTTTCCAGAAAAAAAATGCATTAAACTCCCTGGCTCTCTCCTGCCTCTTTTTGGCTTTCATTGGTAAAGGCTTGCAAGAAAGCAAAACAGGAATTTGCAAGTGAAATGAAGAGGAGCTCAGTTCTCAAGAAGGACTCCATTTTTCTCTTTCCCTGACTGTCTCCCTCCCCTAACCTCTTTGGAGTTTAGCAAATTTCTACAGCAAATTTCATCTGGTTTTTGATGAAAGGGGTGGTGAAGATAGCCCTACCAGGTGTCTCCCTTCCTGGTTTTTCTGTCCTTAATTCTGCTGAGGATGTCAGCTAAGGGTGTCATCTGACAGGGACTTGCACAGCTAGATAGTGGCTGCACTTTTGTGCTTTGCACTGGGAAGTGGCTTCTTCTCTTTCCCTAGGGCTTCAGACATCCTTAGCTGTTAGTCTGCTGAGTGTGGGTAGAGATGGGCAGACTGGTCACTGGGCGCATCATTGTGGTCCCAAGATGAAGCTTTGTTTAATCTTACAAACTTCTCAACCTCTTCCTAAGGGGAGGTGCTGGAAGGCAATATGGTGAGGCTAGAAAAGCCTAATACTAGATGCAACAAGGCCTGGTCTCTCAGCACCTCCATTTTCTCATCTTTCAAATGGTGATAATAATATCTGTCTCACCTACATCACTTAACAAATGAGAGCACCTTACTTTTACAAACGAGAGTATCTTACTCCTCTTAACTACGACTGCATGGCACACGTATGTGCATCTTCAGAGTTGTCAGGCTCTCTTTTGCTCCAGAATAGAAAACAATGATAGATATCCTCTTCAAGTTATTTTTTGCATATTTGAACTAAACACAAGAATCTTCATTAGCTTTACTTCACCCCCAACCCCAAGACACAGAGAAGTAAAGTATCTTGCTTTGGGTCACACAGCCAATTAGAGGCCTAAGTATAGAAGTCCCTGTACCCAGCATGCAGCAAACTAGATCACACTGCTTGCCATATTAACAGGCTGGGATTAAGGAGAACGCACACCCAATTAGTTTCTGTTGCAGTCCTTTTACAATCCAGTCTTGTTTCCCGTGTGTTTATATGTGTGTTTTAATGGTACTCCCTGCCTTTTATGCTGAGGTTGCTCGAGGTATGTTTATAATGGTGGCGTAATTATAATAATAAAATACAAATCCTTCCACGGAGCACACTCATTACTGGCTGGCCAGGTAAAACAAACAGGCCTGGCAGTAACTCTGGAGGAAGCCAGTTTGTTTCCAAGATGGTGTCTCTTTGAAATGCAAGCTGCCTTCCTTTTCTAGGCAGGGAGGCCCTGTGCTCCACACCTCCGGAGCTGGGCCTACAAAGCAGAGCTGGTAAGGAAGATGCTTAGGCCTAGTTGCGGTTCCAAGAGAGAGAGGAGAAAAGGGGCAGCTTTACTCTCTGATTCCCTATAGCCAGAAATTCTCTCTCTCTCCCCTGTCTCTTTTCTTTTTTGCATATTCTAGGATGCTATTTAACATTCCAAGTCCAGGATGCCAGACATTATAGCATGTACAAAAAAGAAGATTATCATTATAAACGAAGCCATAGGAGTGCAGAGGCTTCTGTATATTGTGTGTGTGTGTGTTCATTGCGTATGTGTGTTTAAATGCCTGCCTGTTCTTGTTAATTAGTAGTGCACATATTGGGAAATTAACTATGAAATACTAAAAATGATAAATTATTCCTTATTTGAAAGTATAAATTAAAGGTTTAGTGTATATAAAATTTGTCATGTTTAATTGCAAGTTCAATTAAAATTCAGGGTAATGATGATTTATACAAGTTTCTGTGTAATTTGATATTCATTAGCTTAGCCAGACACATGCTGATATTAGCTCGTTAATTATGTTTCCTTTTGTTGAAGGCAGCCTTGTGAAAGCAATCTGCTCAAAGTTTTCTAAACTCATTCTGCTAAATGAATATTTGGCAGCTGTTCATGTTATTGAGATGGTCACCGTGGCTTCATTTCACTCCTAGGCTGCATCAATCATACCTTCCCTGTGACAAACAAGGGGTTCTCGTTACAAACCCATTTATGAAGGTTATGGCTGACATTAAAGACTGATTGCCTGCTACTGACTGTGGGGTTACTTTACAGCAAGAATGGAACTGCCACTAATAACCACAGCTCCTACCTGGTCACATGTTTAAAATGCCCTGGCAAGATTGCCACCGTGGCCTGAGTCCTCTCTGCGATGCCATTGCTCAGGCTTGGCGATGAGAAGTTGGATTTCTGAATCCCCTCAGGGAACAGGGACCCAGTGTCACCTTCGTTTTTTTCTGAAGTGTGCCAAACAGTTTCAAAAGTGTGAGCCCTGAGGTACAGAGAGGGTAAATAGTTCTCTCACCTGCCGGCTCAGAGGCTGACTCCCGAGGTGGGGAAAAGGGAGACATAATTTAACTAATGAGGATATTTCTAGAAGCATGGCACCCAATGGGGCCGTGAGTCAGATGAATTACCAACTTGCGTAGTAATTATCCAGCAGCCTGTGGCCATCCTGTGTTTGGAGAGGACTGAATATTTTGCCAGTTTTTCTGTGGCTGTTATTGAATGACATGTTTGACTTGGGAAATGGTGGAATGGTTGAATTCTCCTTCCCTCATGAGGACAAAGAGAGACCAAAGTTCATGGATGGCTTTGTCATTGTTATCAGTGTAGATATTGGCAGTAGCCAACCTCAGGGTTCTGGGTTGCCATGTAGGGTGCAGACATGGCTACAGTATGATTTTTTTTTCCAGTACGATATTCATCTTGGTGTTGCTTTTCTCTCTACCAAGTGCCATGTCACAGGATGAGCCAGACAGTTGGTAAATGCTATGAATGTTGACCTAAGGCTGACCTGCAGTTCAGCTTCTAGCCATCTGTATGTCAGTAATTTGGCATTTGGCTTATGATGATAACATGCAGTGATTTTTGCTTTTCTGTAGTTCTACTTACATATTTTTGCATTTTCAGGGGATGGGAGTGGTCTGTCACACCACCTCAGCTGCTTTTCCTTCTGAGTGCTGTCTTTTAGGGGTGCCTTCAGGCTGATGTTTCAATTGAGTCCCTATGGAGGAGGTGGTTGGCTAACTGTTCACCACGCTTGCCCTCCTCTTCCTGAGCAGAAGGCTATTGCTGGGGCATCACAATGTAGCCCTTTAACTCTCACTCCATGTCCACATGAGTGGTCTGAAGGGTCCCCGTGTACTATCCTTGCTTTAAGGATATTCTAAGTTTTAATAGAAGAAGTCAATGAGTGCAAGCAATGCTTTAGTATGTGAGACAAATAACTGATTGGCATGATTAAAACTGTGATAGATCACTTGAAACTTCCTTTTGACTTTACAATCTATTGAAATTTTTTGGATATTTGTCTGACATATAGGAAGAATGGCAACTTTTCCTCATCAGTATACAGAGAAATTTGCCAAATTCAAGAAAGCCTCAGGTTCCTTTTTAAATAGTATTTAATCCAGGCCCAGGCCTTTAGAGACCTCAGCAGTGTAACTTAGAACTCTCTAATTTTTGATTTCACCATCTTCTGTCTTTTTAAATGCATTTTGTCAGTGTGGAAAGCCCTCTGGTGGTCATAATAATTCCTTTGGCTCTTTTAGATGAGTGGAATACAATCAGGTTCATGTCAAAGATCTCGGTTCAAATCCTTCATCTCCTTTGCTAGTTTCTTGTTCTAGTTAAAACTATAAAAAACACATTTTCCACCAGAGCAGGGATCCTAAAGTACTTTATTCTAACAGCATCTTGGGGAAAATAGTATTAGTGCAGTTTCCTTATCCACATGCAAATATTTTAGTGAAGATATTAGGACTAAATGCTATGCCACTCATGGAGTAACTCTAGCATGTGGCATGAAAAGGAGTTATAGGTGATCCTCTCATTTTCTAGGGGGCAAAATAGGGAAAAGAGAAAAATCTTGTGTTCAGGATGTTGTGAACAGTGAACAGAGCCTTGAGGAGAAGCCAAGTCTCCTGTATTCTTTTAGCCATGTGGTTTGAAGTATGTCATAGCTGAGTCAGGCTCATAAATCCTTGGTTTCCTCATCAGGTCCCAAGGACACCAGGTCTCAATAAACTCAGGCACAGGATTCTTCCCCTAGACAAATTTCAGTTTGTAAACCATTGAGTTGCTTGCTTGGAGCAAAATGGCAAGCAGGTTGCTTTTCCTGTTGTAGTTCAGGAAACAAACTCAGAGGGCTGTGGGGACTGATGTGGCATGAACAGTCACCCTGGACCAGCCTCACCATCGAGAAGCACTTTTTGGAAAGGATATGCTGGACAACACAATTCATCATAAAGATGAATGACTGATAGGTGACCTATGTCTGCTGTCCTAGGAAGGCAGATATCTCAATGATGCAGAGCATCTGGTCTGCTCTAAAATTGGCTGGGAAACCTGGCTTGCCCTTCCCTCTCCTGATGCCATTGCGCAGGCTTACATAATTTGTCTTTGTTTGAGTCCTTGGCTAGGACTGGGCCTCTAGGCACTTTCTCTGTGCACCCTTTTCATGCTGTGGTTACAAGGAAGCTTGGGAGATGTGATGAGGTAACTGCAGCTCCCTGGTAGATCCTCATCTCAGTTTCTAGAAACAGTAGCTCCATCTAAGCAGCCAAGGTACCAGAAGCTTCAGGAAACTAGGATGCTCAGAATGGCATAGAATATTCTAGCATTCCTGTGCTATTCCTCTTGTCATTGGTGTATTTTCCAGATTGATCATATAACCTCTTCACTGAATTCATTGCTAAGCTTTACAAGAGCTGGGGTTGGTCTGCAGTGTGTGGATGAGTTTTCATGTACAAACTAGACAGAAGAGCAAATGGGTGGGACTTCAATCCCTGTGGCTTGATCTCAGTCAGAAGGTGTGGGATTAATTTAAATTGCGCAGCATTCTTCAGTTGGCATGTATGATTTGCGTACTTATCTTGAGGCAATGTTCTGTGCCAGAAGTAAAAGACCTACCCCACCTTCAAAGAGTGTAAAAGAAAAAAAAAAGGTTTTCTTTCGTGACTACTTGCTGAGTATCTCTGACAGCCCAGAAGCCTGCTGGGTGCTTGGGGCAGGCAGGCTGCCGCAGAGGCTGCGGGTGTCCCTGCAGTCCTACTATTTTTGGTGCATGGCCCTAAATCTCCTCTGCCTAGAACAGGTCAGGTTAGGAATGTCACTCAAAAGAAGCCTCACCTCTTTCAGTGACTGTTGGAGCTGGTAGGTCACCACCCTGTTTCCCATGGTGGGTTCACTCCAAGCCATCTGTTCTGCCTCCTGTGGTTTCCCAGCCCCAGGAGGATCCAGCTGCCTACAGTGCTATGGAGCTTGATGTTAGCTGTGTGTCTCTCCTCCTTCCTCCTCCAAAGTCCTTTCTTTTGAATCGGTATGGGTATTTTATGATCCACGCTAAAGTACATCTCACAGCCCACAGATTCCCTTGGCAGAAGGCTGGTCCAGATGGATGCTGAGGTTCTGGGATGAGAGAGCAAAGTGGAGCATCCTTTCCAGATAGGAGGATCTTGGAAGTCTTCCTGGAAGAGGTTACTTCTGAGTGAGGATCTAAGCATGCTTAAGGCTTTTATTAGGAAGCTGTGAGGGGGAAGGGCATCTCTGGCTTGAGGAGAAAGCTTTTGCAAAGGTCTATTAGCAGAAGGAATGTGAGACACAGCAGGAAAATTTTAAGCATGTGGTGCGGTTCAGGGTCTTTGGGGGAAGGGGTTTGGGAATGGAAGGACAGAGTATATGTGACCATGCCTGTGGAGATTATGACAGGGGATCTATTTATTTGCATGTGAGACTGGGGTGTGTAGAGTTGACTGTAGATATGGTAACACTGGTGTAGCAAGTGACCTTTTGAAGGGACCATGTACACAAGAAACAGAAATAAAAGCATGAGGCTGTAGTGTTGCCTCTGATTTCTGGTGAATTTTCAGCTAAAGAGAAAGATGTATTCAGAGCAGTTGGAGAGGTGAGGGTGATTTGCATGTAGGGAATGAATAGACCCTAGTTAAGGGAAGATTAAGACAGGATGTCTCAGAAGGCACACCCTAGGGCCCACGGACAGGAGAGATCTAGTGCCAGGATGGTACTGTGACTGTTGTGAGCCCCTTCCTGCCTAGATAAAAATGTTAAAGGTTGCCTTTTATGATCCTGTAGAATAAATACAAACATATTATTAACATGTATTAAAAGAGATCATTCATCCTAATGTTAATTGATTTTCCTCATTATTCTGTTTGTTACTTCTTTACTTGGTATATGTGAGCATATGTGTATGAATGCATGCCTGTGTACGCAAGCAGAAGGCAACAGAGGGCAATGAATATCCTGCCTCATTACTCTTTCCCTTGTTCCCTTGACACAGACCTTCTCGCTGAACCCGAAGCTAGCGTGGCAGCCAGCAAGTTCCCATGACCCTTCTGACTCTGCACCTTACGCTGTCAGGCTCTCCGGTGCTTGCAGCCACACCTGTTTTATTCACACGGGCGCTGTGGAGATTTGAACTAAGGTCCTCACGATTGTGCAGTAAGCACAAGAGTCATTCACTGAGTCATTCTCTGAGCTCTCCTGATTCAAAGAGAAGTAGACACATTTTTGGGTTTCCCATGGCCTCAGTGACCCTAGACTGTGCATCCCTGTATCTAATGGAGACTCCAGGGCAGATGAGGCCTCTCTAGAGCCCAGTTCCTTTCCTTGAGTGGCAGGAAGCTCTAAGATTTCAGCACTAGGAAGGAGTGTCAGGGTTCCCATGTGTGAGCTCATCCACAGGAGCAGAGAGGGCCAAAGTGAAGGGGTCACATCACGATGGCCCTAGCAGGGAGCCCAATGGTTTGGGCTTTTTTTTTTTTTGTCTGACTTTCGGAAGCAGGCTCCATTTTGCTCGGTTTCCCTGGGAAATTGTGTAAGGATTCACCACTCTTCTGAAGCTCTGCCTTCATCCTAGGTAGAAAGTAAACAGGCCCAAGGCTCATCCTTTTCCACCTGCACAGCCACTGACAGTCCCTGTCATCAAGAAGCACCCTCCTGTCTCTCCCTTTCTCTTCAGAGGTGCTCACAAAGAAGAGGCTTAGACAGGAGAGTGATACCATCAGGAAAAAAGGCCTGTGACAAAGGCATGGTGAGAAAACTGCCCAAAGATTTTTTCCCCCTTCTTTTCAAAAATAGTGAAAACACATGCAACATACTCTTGTAAAAGGATCAGAAAAAGAGAGAAAATTGCAGCTGAAGGGAAAATGTTGTCCCCTGCTTTACAGCTTCTCCTAGGCTCCCAGCTGTTGTAGTTGCTCCTTTATGATAGCGGGTGTTTGTGACTCACAGTGGTGATGGGCTGGGCGCCGAGGTGAACACTGAACTCGTGACCTCATTATCTCATGGACTAGGAAAGCAGCGGTACAGCCTTTTAGCCACATATGTGAGAGAGGATATTCTTTTTTATGTGCGTGTGGTGTTTGCATGGTGATGTGAGGATACACACGTGTGCCTGCAGGTGTACACGTATGCATTTGAGGAGGTGAGAAGTCAAGGTCAGGTATCTGCCTCAGTCACTTTTCATGTCATGTTTTAAAACAGGGTCTCTCCCTTACCAGTTCTTGTTCCCAGGTTCATGGCAGCAGTATTCACAATAGCCAAGACAGAGCCAACTGACATGCATTTCAGTGGGATGCTTGATCTTAAAAGTCAATAAATATGCAGAGTAAATAAATAAACCTGGCAATAAAAAGGAAGGAAAGCTGATCACAGATAGAACAAGATACTATGTTAAATGAAAGGAGGCAGGCATGGAAGACAAACACATGTCCCATTATATAGAGAAGCTAAAGTAAGTTGATCTCATAAATGAAAATCATAGAATAGGGGTCATCAGCTTTAAGTAAGAGGAAAGGGGCTGGGGATTGAGGGAATTTGGACAATAACTATCAAATATGGTGAAGGAGGAGGACCAAATTCTAGTGTTCTGCAGTACAGGAGGCCAACTATAGTTTGTAATAGGGGATTATCTATATAATCTCAAGCTAGAAGAAAATAATTGGAGAATTGTTATGAAGCAGCATGGAGTGTTTAAAAAGGTGGAAGTGCTGCTCCCCTGGATGATTACGATGCATCATATACAAGTCCCAAAGTTTCATAATGCAGTCGTAAATCTGTCCAGCCCCAATGTCAGTCAACAACACATACTGTCTGTAATGAAGGTCCCACAGTCCACTGACCTCTCTCATGCTCTTTTCAATGATCTTACTTTGTAAACTGAGCTGGTTTCCTTAATTACAGATAGCTTTCTTGGTGGATGAGCAATACTCTAATTAGTGATTTTAGCTGTCATTCAGTAGACAGTAGACACGATGTACACATGCATTCACAGAGACACACAAATGCAGGCACACACACATAGTTATGCATGCATGTAAGTTCACACATGCACGAATGCTCATGTACACAAACACACACACACTCACATGCATACACAGTGGTCCATCTAAAGTCAAGTTGCTGGGCTCATGCCATATGTTATTATCAGCTACAAATGCCATAGCTCCATATTGTAATGTCAGAGACCTTTCAAGCTGACAAAGACTTTGGCAGTTCCTGTGTCTACAATGTTTTCTACCACAGTTTGGAGAATAAGGATCAGAGAGGGTGAGGTCACTTTGGTATGTTTGGCAGGCCATCCCGGGATGCCATTCCTTCATTCTGGAAGCAGCTACCCAGGGCCGAAGCCAAGTGCTGGGTATTGTAAAGGAGAATGAATTATGGTACATTCAAGAGGTCACCCTCTTACCCAGCCTTAAAAGAAACAGAATAAGGATATATGTGATGAAAATTATAGGCCAGAGAAAGCACCTGCTGCTGGCCTTTCTGTAACTTGGTGGAAGTTTGATCCCATTACCCAGAAGCTATCTGGAGAGGCTTTTTAGAAGAGACTGTGGCATGTGAGTTACAGTTGGAAGGGTGGGTGTGTTTTCATGGGTCTTACTGAATGTGGATGATATCCAGGAGCACAGAGGGTCTTGGAAAGGGACTCTTAACTCCCCAGTGTGTCTCATTCCCTCTCTGCCCTCATCTTGCTATGAGGGGGGAAAGAGTTTAGCTAAGGACTTGGTGATCCCTGGGTGCATGTGTTCACATGCTCATGAGTTGCCCCTGCAGACGTCAGTGTGGTTAAGCCATGGCTGTGCGTAGAAGTTCAGTGCTTAGCAGCTGAGATCATCCAGACATGGTTACTGCTGGCTGGGCTCCCCATAGCCCTGGGGCCACCCAGACTGAAGTGATACATGTGGAGACAAGGGCTGAAGACAGCCCCTTCTTGAGTGGGCTGAGACATTGTCCAGTACCATCCCTAGGAAGTTACTTCACATCTGAAAATGGTGCCATCTGTCCCTCCATTAGCAGCAAGATCCCTAGCCCCAATCAGACAGGATAGAAATGACTTACAGAAATGACTCCTATTCCACAAGTGCTACCTGGCACACACCCTCTAGTCCACCCCTCTTTTCTGCGCCTTCAAAATAAGTTTTCATTAATCGCAGCATCCAGCGAAGTGAAGTAACCTGTAGCTTATAAATAATGGCATAGCTTTATGGAAACACCTAAAAATCACCAGGGGCATGTAATAAGACGGTCCTCCGTCTCCAGGTGTGAAAACACGCTGGCGATTACTTGCTGAGCAAGGGCCTGTCAGCTCTTCTATTACAATACATTGTTGGGTAATAGTTTTAAAATTATTTAGAGAAAAAAAATCGAGCTGTGTGGAGAATTCCATCATTTAATATGTTGTCTGCGAATCTCATTAGCCTTTTTAGCCTAAGGGTTAGGAAGGAAAACAGAGCATTGGCTGTGTGTTAAAGACTAAGTACTATATCCACTTTTCATCAGGGGGCTAGTTGACCTTATGTTAAGTTGCTTCTTTATGTGTTGTTCTATGCTACAGCTCTGGTTTCCATGGCATTTACATAAACCTAGCAACCATTTCTGTGTGGAAGCTGTGGCCTCCAGTGTCCTCTGCCAAGGAGTGGGGTTCATGCATAAACAGGGCATATCTATTTTTCAGGTAAGTTACAGTGGATGTGAGGATTGGGGCTGGTAGCCTTGTCAGCCACATCCTACCATATGCATACAGCCAGCTTCCCCCTTGTCGGTGTGTGATGAAGAGCACTCCAGCATTCTCTGGTTTTGAAACTCAGCCAGTTTCATCAACTCAGCTCCATGCCGTAGTGTGGATGCTGATGTGAGGTGCCAGTGTCTCTGTTGCCCCATGGAATGTTCTGAGTCTCAAGCTAGGCTAGGCTGCTCTGGAAAACATGACTTCCGACTGTTCAAGAACCCTTGGCTGCCCATGACCCTAAAGATGGCTCACTAGGTGCTTTTCAACCCAGATCTAGGAGGAACCCCTCCTAAATTCTCCCTCTGTGTAGAGGGATGGCTTCTGCATCAGGATGCAGTGTAGTCGGAATGAGGTGACATCTCAACAGATCCTAAGCAAGGTGTTATTATCAAGTATAATAACATCTAAGTATCAGGCAAGAGGGCAGAAAAGAGCCTTCGAGACATATGGACTTAGCTTAGACACTGGTCCACCAGGATGTATTTGCTTTGCATGCGCTGCAAAGCAGATTTCAAAGTAACTTGAATTAAAAGGGAACCAGTAGGAGGGAGCACAACAGTAGAAAAGAGATGACTTGAACACACACATCTGTGTGAACTGTAGTCTCTCTTGTTAAAGACCCAGTTGTGAAATGTACTTCTTCATCCCCCATGGCCCAAGCTGCCTGTTCTGAGGATTTGGCAAAGTCATAGGATACAGTACCCTAACAGTACATGGTACTTGAGTGTGATTTGGTAAATAGTAATGTTGATGGGGAGGTGGAAAGATGGGATTCAAATCTGGGCAGTCAGTTTGCAGAAGTGTTACTTTTGCTACTATCCTCAGATGCCTCCCACTGCTGATTTCCAACTGAGCCATGAGATAAATGTGAGCTCCCTGTCCTGTTCTGGCCTTTGCTCACCCACTTACTTTACACATATTGATTAACTGAGGCACTGTGCATGAAGCCAATAGGCATAGGTAAATCAGACCTCACCCTAAATAATTCAGATTTGAGAGAGGCCGGTATAGAGAGCCGCACAGTTGGTATAGAACATCTGCCATGCAGAGCAATTGAATGGTTGAGCCATGGTTCCCCTTGCTCTGCAGATTTCAACACCTTCCATATTCATGAGTGCTCTAGGAAATAGGTCATTGCTGTGTCCATTTTAGAGGGAGGAGCTTTAGTAGCTTGACAGAAAGCCTAGAGTTGTTATAAACAAAAATGAAAATCCCGAATGTTTTGTTTTATTAATAAAGACTCAGAAGCCAGATGCTTGGGTAAAAACCTGCTGGCTCAGAGAGGCAGAGAAAGTACCCAGCTGACCTTCCTTCTCAGCTCAGGTCCAGATTGAAATACCCAAAAGGGCTCACTAGCTCAACTAATAGCCCAGGAGAAAAAGGCCAAAAAACCCAAGGCCGAAGGTTTGCTAGCTCAAAGCCCCAAGCTGAGGAGCTGAAGCCTAAGTTAAAGCCAGAGTTTAAGATAAAGGCTCTTTGTACTTCTACATGCTGTCTTAAATACCCCTCAACTCAAAGTCCTCCTGCTCTTTAATCCCTGTTAGCTGGTCTCTTACTCTGCCTCTTATCCTAGGGTTAACCTTGTTAAATCCAGTTTACAGAAAGCTCTTGAATTAAAGGTGTATGTTAGGGCTGGCTGAATCACACCATTATCACCTGTTTACAATAAACAGAAAGTTCTTCAGTTAAAAGTGTGTGTTAGAGCTCAACCATTCCAAACAAGAAATAGTACACAATTTTGGGTTTCACAATGGGATCAAATATCCTGCAACAGAAGGGACAAAGCCAGGATATACAGCTGTGCACCCTGTCCTTCCCACTCAGTTCTTGGCCCATTTCCCTTCACTGGATGTCTCTGCAGTGCTGCTGGTCCAAGCCCAAACCTAGCTTAGGAGATTGGGTTTTGATGAAGCAGGCAGTTGAGGCACCAGACTCACTTCCTAGCTGGTCTGTGAACCTTGACTCTTGAAGTGTCTTATACCACAAAGGTTTTGTTTATTTTAGGGCCACCAAAGCCGGTTCACTGTCACTGTTTGCCAGCATGTATTCGACCCAGCATAGGTGTGGAAACTCAGCCAATGAGCTGCTTTAGCTGGCCTGCTTTTCTCAGATAGAGATGAGCTTCTGACTAAGGGAGGGCCAGTAGATTCGGGGATCCAGGGGATCTTAGTGAGGGTATCTAAGGACCTCATTTAGTTAAAAAGTCAGTAGATCTCTAAACTTTTAGAACCGTGAGCACATCTCTAACTATGCCTTCAAAGATGCCAGCCTCTTTCTTTTGTGCAGGCACCCCTGGGACTGGGTACATTGCCTTACTCCCCAGGATGCTCATTCTGGATGAAGCAAGGTCCAGAATACAGCTGAGGTACAGAATTGGTCTACTCTGCTTTGAGTCCCCATAGTACTTCTCTGTTCCTTCAGAGAAGGCAGCATCTTTAAAGATTGATTGAAAGAAATACATTGCCATGAATAGTTAGTCATCACATTTCTTCCCCTCCACCTCTGAATGTTAGCATCACAGCCTCTTGGTCCACTGAACCTGGCCTCGGTGCAGCCTGTCAATTTTCTTTTGCTTAAAGTTCAGGGCTCATCATTCTCTACTGGGTTGCATCAGGGTTGTAGCCCTTACCTGCACATCTCCAGATCTACAGATCCTGGCTTCATCATCAGAGACCTTCAGGAAGCCAATTCCGATTCAGTACTGGCTTCTTAGAGCACTGAAGAGAATATCAAGGCTATCAAATGCCACCGTAAGTAATCCTAGAGTGTATACTCCCCGCCAATAGTCCAGAGATGAGATTATACATATAAACTATTCCTGTTCCTAATACCAACTTTTTATTTTTCTCTCAGTACCTCACCAACAGCCTTTGGTGATGGTGACCTTAAAAGGGCTAGATGGACAGCAATGGACAGATTCCCCCCCCCCATAAGATAATATCAGTGATCCTGGAATAAGAGAATTGGCGGGAATCTAATAGTTTATCTACTATCAAGTCTGCTATCAATCAGTCCAGCCCACCTCTGTCCTTGTGCGTTATAGACAAGGCAACCAAAGAAAAAGAAGTAAATTTCTCAAGACGTCACTAGATACAGCTGTGCTGAGGCTAGGATCTAGATCTTCTTTGTATAGTACCACAGTCTCTTCCCTCCATCCTTCCTAGGATTTGATAGCCATCTCCAGGATCCCAATATAAGGAAATGCAAAATGCAGCACAGATATAGTTATGAATTTTAACAGCGGAGGGATCTCCTCCTCTTCTGCATGTACACTGCAGGCATGCTTCTAGCTTCTAGACAATTGTGAAGGTGACTGTCCTGATCGGCTAGAGTACCTTCCCAGAGAGAAGGGAGTTCTCTTTCTGTGTGTGGTCTGTCTAATGCCTCTCACATCCAATAACTTTAAAACCAATCAAATTAATAATGTAGGGAGAAACAAATGGAGTTGCTCTTTAGATATTTAAGCAGGAATATTTCTGTCATTGACATCTAAATCTTTAATAGGATGTGAGCTTTGGCAAACAAAAATGCCAATGATGCTGGAAACCTGACTCTTTTTCACTATTCTAGATCTGATCATTACTGCCTGACATTACTCCAGATGAATTTGTTGAGGTTCAGCTTTGTGTTAGGTAGTGAATGTTGAGTACTGGGAAGTCAAGTGATGGGCTATGTGGTTCTTGTTCCCAGGGGCTTCCCCTCTGAAGATAGGCAGGACATGTGAATTTAGGAGGATGAATCCAAATGCAGACCAGTGCATGCTAGGTGTCATCTTGTTATTCATGTGACTACTGCTTCAGCCATTCAGGGAAGTTTGGAGGACGTGTCAGCTAACTCCCCTTCACCTGGAAACTTACATTGTGAAGTATTTTCACATGACCAGCATCTCAATTTAATGAAGAGACAGTCTAGAGAGGATTTCTGAGCAGATGTTGGAAATCTGTAATGGATATAGAAAAATGCTCTCTTTCTCTCTCTCCATGTGTGTACAAATGTGTATATATGCATATATGTGAATGTGAGCACGCCTAAACCCATATATATGAATTTCTGTCTTTAGATCCCAAAGAGACTTTCTGGAGTAGTAATGAAGTTCCTCAAAAGCCACAAAGCTGGGCTGGTAGAGTGTTTGTCTATCATGCATGAAGCTACAGGTTCAATCCCCAGGACTGCATAGAACTGGACTTGATGGACCATGGCTGTAATTCCAGAACTTAGGAACTACATTTGGAAGGATCAGAAGTTTAAGGTCCTCCTCAGCTGCATAGCAAGTTCCAAGCTAGCCTAAGCTACATGAGACCCTGACTCAAAATAAGTTAGGTTAAAGTCTATCAGACATATATTTGGCTTTCAAGGCCTGAAATTCCTAGATACTTTTGCTGTGAGGACGTTTTCTTAAAAGTCTATTACAAGTCCTCTTCACCTTCTGATCCTTTTGGCATTAAACTCCATTAGTTTCCTACCTTCTTGCCCTACCCATGCTTTCTGACATCTGTGCATATTAATGTGCCTTTAACAGTAAACTCTCACATCCTTTAACTGTCCCTCTGTGGACCCCTTTTATCTTTTTATCTACTTGTTTTCTTTTTTTTAAATTAGAGTAAAAGAAATCAAGTGTAAAGTTCTGAATGTTCTTCCTTCTTAGCTAGTGTCCATCTCCTGTCTTTGTTTCTTTCTGTGGCAGAAACAACAATGGGGCAAAGCCACTGGGTCACCTTCATTCCCTTTTGCTCCTGCTATGTGGCTCCAGTCCTATCCTTCTGGCTCATTATTCACTATGCTAAAAGCTCAGGAAAGGGAGAGAGAGAAGAGAAGGAAGGAGAGAGAGAAGAGAAGGAGGAAAAAGAGAAAGAGGAGGAAAAGGAAGAAGAGAAAGAAGAGGAACATAAGGAGGAAAAGGAGGAGGAATGAGAGGAAAGTGAAGAGAATGAAAAAAGAATGAGGAAGAGGGAAAAGAAGGAAGAGGAGGAAAAGGAAACAGAAGAGGAGGAGGGTGAAGAAGAGGAGAAAGGCCTCCTGCCCTCCAGCTTTACATCTTTACAGCCCAATGCTCTTTCTCCCTCTTTGGTATGCTTTCCTTGCTGCAGCAGAAGATTGAAATGGCTGCGTTTGGTAGAGCACTGATATGACACGACACCCTGAAGTGTAAAGTTGCTGGGAGTCCTTTTGTCTTCTTGGTTCCTAATGGCCAATGTGGAGCCATCTTCTGCCCTCCACTTTCCTCTGAGGAGTTGATTGAATTCTCATGCTTGCTTTACGCCTCACCTTTGATACAGGGCTTCTAAATTAACAGCTGTGTTTTCAATTCATGCATTTTCTACCACATTCCCCACTCCCCGTGGACATCATTGCAGGGAGGGCTCTTCCCCAGCATCTGGATGAATCCTCCAACTCTTTCACAGTATCCTGAAAGGAACTAGTAGTAGACAGCATTGATATGAGAGCTGAAAACTTTGGTTTTATGTTGAGTTGAAACACTGTTTGGTTCTGAAGCAGATAGCTTTTGGTAAGACTCTTCTTTCTGCATTTTTCTCCTCCCTGTTTTTGGCATCTTCTTTGTCTGTTCTTGGTGGGTGGTGAGGAAGCTGCCCATATTTATCACATTATTATTATGTGTCCATGTACTTGGGAAGGGCTAGGGTATAGGTCAGTAGGTAAAGTACTCTCCAAGACCTGAGTGTGAGGTCCAAATGCATTAAAAATGCTGGGTAAGGTAATGCACTCTGTAATCCAGGTGTGCTTGCAACCAGAACTAGAGAAGCAAAGAAAGGATGACCCCTGGAGATGCTAAGCCAGTCTGCCTGGTACAGACCTAGAGGAGAGCCTGCCTCAAAGGAGGGTCCTGAGAGTTGTTCCCAAGGGTGACAGCTAAGGTTATATTCATGACTACATAATCACAGGCAAACGTGCGTGCACACACACATACAGACTCTAACAGTACCCATGCATGCAAAAAAGAGAATGCATTAGAATGGGCCTTGTGGCACATGTCCTTAATCTCGACACTTTGGAGGCAGAGGGGAGAGACAGAGGTACAGGTAAAGAAAGCCAGGCAGATCTTTATGAGTCTGAGCCACTTAGGTCTATACAGGAAATTCCAAGTCAGCCAGGACTATGTAGTGAGATCTTGTCTCAAACAAAACAAGCAAGCAAGCAAACAAACAAACAAAAAACTTCACATGAATCATTTCATTATAATAACTATAATAAATGTTGATCTTTGTTTTAAGATGAGAAAAGAGCAACCCAGAGAGGTTATGTGACTTTTCCAAGGCAACACAGTGAATCCATACCCGCAGTTAACCTAATATATGGTACAGTTTTTTCCCTGCCTGGGAGAGGCAGCCTTTGCTTTCTGAGCATCTCATTGCATCTTCCGTAGTCATTGAATTTTACTCTTTGTCACTGTGGCTTCCCTAATACTGACTGTATTGAAAAAAATTAAAATTATGGAAACCTGAATAAAATAACAGTGAAAGGGGGATAGATGTCTGCCCTGGGAATATTCTTTGTATGTGAAACAAAAATTTAACTTGTTCTAGTCAATGAAGTCAATGGTTCAGTTAATAATACCCCTAATGGCATCATTCAGCTGTGGGCCAGTGATGGATAGCTTTAAAATCAGAAACTAGATCCAGTGGCAGGTCACACAGAAATCAGCACTGTGATAAACGCAAGCACACAGGACCTCGACTGGGAAGCAGCACTCCCAGAAAGTGTCTGTCATGAATCTCTCTCTAACCCTTCCTATAATCGGGGAAGGGGCTAGAGGCACTCCCCTCCATAACACCTGCTTGCCTTTCCTCCTGAATTTTCTGCACTAGAAGCTTAGCTTTTAGCTCAGCATAGCTTTTCCCCAGGTGTGGGTGTCTGGTTCCTGGAAGCTCTCTAGTCTCCTTCATATTTTAAAGACTCCTTTGAAGGTACCTTAGGACACCTGGGAGCTAGCTGCCCTTCAAAGGACAGACCTTCTACTTGAGGGAGCCCCTGCATCCTCGCCATGGCTCAGAACAAATCCCCAGAGACTTGCTATGGCCTAGGATGGAGACGCAGGCCAAGTGGAAACACACCAAAGTGATTTAATAGAAAAGGTAATTCCTATTCAAACGGGATGGTCCCTTATTCATTTCCTCGGATTATCGTCAAATTGATGTCACCAGCAAAGGAGCTTTATTGGGTTTCACAGAGATCTTCCCCGTGCGCTCCTTGTCGTTAGTTGGCACGCTGACATTTTCATATGTGTCTCAGCTAATGCCTCAAAATTACTCCATCTACAAATGTAACAATTGAACAGATAATTTTAATAAGATTCAGCTTGACTTCAGACCGCACTCCTTCCTTTCTTTATAGAATGCAAATTGTAACCTGTTTTTAAAGCCGTGCGATGCAGTGAACTTTAATGGGATTTGACAACATCATATTAAGCACAACAACTACGCATAATGTACCGAAAAATTGGACGTGAAATTGGAAACATAGCTGAGAACAAAGTAAATTTACATGGTTTGGTAGTTTGAATGTCTGATATCATATTCTCTCATGCAAGCCCCATAAAAAAGCAAAGGACTTAACAATGGATATCAGCAGAAAGTGCTTTTAAAGTTAAAACTGATGGATGGCTTGTCAAAAAAAATAATTGCATTGGTTGGAAAGTCGGGATGCGTGCTGAGGGAGAGAGAAGGGGATATACAGAGAGGGTGATGGGAAGTGACAGTGGTCTGTCAGGAAGGACTGGCTGCCCAGAGGAGTGTGAAGCCACAGCTACAAGGTGGCAGAGTAGAACAGGCTGTCAGAGCGGGAAAGTGGCTTTAATACCCTGAAAAGCAAAGGAATCCGCCTGTCAGCTTTGCTCAGCCGTGCTGAAAGGGGAAGAGAACATGGCATAAAGTTAGAAACATTAAACAAGGGGCGGGGGCCAGAGAGCAAAGCAGCCAGTGGGAAGGGCTGAGGATGCATACAATGTTGCTTTCTGGGTATTTGTGTGTGTGTGTGTGTGTATGTGTTCTTTGTATATATAGCATATGTAATATGTGTGTATGTATATATGTCTAGTAGATATAAGGCATATATTCTCATCTTCTTAAAGGACAACAAATTAAATGTGAAAGTCTGGGGTTTCTTTTGTGCCTCTGAAGAAAATAATGACTCAAGAGGCAACTGCTGTCACCACGGCTACCTGCCACTCAGAGCAGGTGGGTGGCTTTTGTACAAAGCCACCTCCCTTCAGGTGCCTTGGATGCCTGGCTTTGCAGATCTCCAGCCTCATGTGCTGAGCTGTCCCCCCGACCCCACCCAGGGTGTGCTGTCTAGCCTCTTGGAGGAGATGCTGATAGCAAGCCACTGAGGGACTTGCTTATCTTCCACCAAAGTGCTTGGAGGACTTAATACGTCAGCCATACAACAGGATCGTGATTAAAATGCAATAATCTGATGATTTTCCATAAATATTTTTTGCTCCATCAGCATTAGGTTTTGAATAATTTATTATTCTTTCTTAATATACTCCTGGCAGTGAGGTTAATTTGGTCATCTTGCAGGGGCCTGGCTGGTAATGAACAATTTTATATCAGGCCTTGGAGTCCCTGTTCCATAACGCATATCACATCTTTACGATTTAATTGCTCTGGTTGTTTGAGAGTGATGGAGTCCGGGAGGGGTTGGGATGTGATGGCTTATCATAGCAAAAATATACTGTGAATCTGACCTGAAAAAATGCATTCCGAGAGCCATCCGATTTCTTGAACTACATATGGCCCCAATACAGCTTTAGATTTTGTCTAACAGTTTGGAGAAGGAATTTTGTTTAGAAGAAACCAGAATATCAGCTGCAAAGGAAAAAAAAGTGGTGGTGGGAGCCAACACATGTAAGCACTTACCATACGGCAGTGTTCTGAATGCTTCTATGTATAGTAACTCATTTCATTCTCCTGACGCACCCTTTGTGGTAGTTCCTATTAACATTGCCATTGGGCGGCTGGGGAGATGGCTCAGTCAGTGCTTACAGTAAAAGGCTAAGGATCAGAGTTTGAGTCCCCAGCACACATGTTAAAGTCAGTAACTCTAGAGCTTTGTACTGGGACTAGAGACAAGTAGACGCCCAGAGTTCACTGTACAGTCAGTCTAGCAAGGTTGGTGAGTTTCAGAATCAACAGGAAACTCTGTCCTCCAAAATAAGGTGGAGAGTGACTGTGGAGGAGATGACATTGACCTTTGATCTCCACAGGCATACATGGGCACCCACAGGCACGTGTGCACATACAAGAATACAGAGGCACAGATGTATTGCCGTTGTGTAAATGAGTAAATAGACAGATGTGTCAGCATTACTGAAGTCATGCAATTAGGAATGAGTGTTGGATGGAAGGTTCAAACTTGGGCGTTCTGTCACTAGACTCGCTGCCTCTAATCAGTGTGTGCTCAGGTCTGTTAAACAGATGCCGAGTCCATTCCTGTATTTTCTTCATTGTTGTTGTGTGTCTAAGATATTCAGAGAAGGATTTTGCTGGGATTGGCTTCAGTGACAGCAGATAGGTCAGGTTGTCTGTGAAGAATGATGCCCACAGGGTGTCTTCTCTGTCTGAATTCAGACAGGTGCAGAAGGAAGAACAGACGAAGGGTAAAAGGCAGGGTCATTTGACTAGCGTTATCGCTACAATTCACACAGTCTGACATTTCTAGTTATAGTGTTCCACCCCATTGTCTCCCATGCTGTGTCATCATAAGTGGTTTGCAGAGGGTGGGAACCTCTGTTCCAGGTCTCCTGGGGGCTTAGTGGGAGGGAGGTGTCACCTGGCATGCTCCTCCTGCTTCCTTGTATGTAGTGTCACATGTTCATAACAGGCATTGATCAGTGGGCTCCTTGTCTGCATCTTTAGAGGAATCATTAACAGTTTGAGGTTGGACCCCTATTCTTCAATTCTGCATGCACAGCATGTTTGTGGATGACAGCAGGTTGCCACCATTATCCCAGAGTACTAGGCCTGTGACTGCTGTAACCAGCAGGGCTTCCTACTCAATACTCGGTTTGCCTTCACAGCAGGGGGCTCCGTGGTTTTTTGCTGGCAATCTCCAGCCTCTTCCAATTCTATCTGATACCCAGGGGACCCCTGCCATGTCTTCTGTGCTTCTCTCCTCCCCTAGTGTTCCACGCTGTACCCTAGCTGCAATGAGTCTAAAATTGAGACAGCTACACCGCAAGTCTCAAGCGCATCTTTGGGAGCAGTTGGAGTTGCCAGTCCTTTCCTCTTCTCAGCTCCATGGACTCACTATATTTCCCAGGGTAGTGCCAACCAACCTACTCTAGGAAGGTGGGAAGTTTGTTCTTACAAAGAACCAAATGTGTTTCGCACATCCTCCATCTGTTGATCTTGGTTCAGGTGCCAAGGACTACCCAGATCCCAAGCATAAAATTTGTCTATAATCTAATCCCTGGAAACTTGAGCATGGGTAGCCATTCCTGCTTCCACTATTAACATCTGAGTCCTTTGTATTTTGTGGAGTTTCTCACTACTGGGGAGACGTTCTATTTCTCTGATCTCTGTCTTCTGTCTTCCACTCCTTTAGAATTTATTCTATACATGCTGTAACACTGCTATTCTTGTTCCAGAGTCTAGTTTCTTCCATTCATCTGGGGAGGCTTGTGCCTAATAGTTGAGTATTAAGGGAAGAAAAGAAGGCAAGCTTCCCACAATGCAAGGTAGGCTTACTGTTTTTCATTTTTTCAAACGAGAAAGTCAAGTTTAGAAAGGTTAATCTACTTGCCTGAGGACACAGTTTTATGCTTTTTTTTTTTTTAGTTGTTTAGTTGCTTTTATTTTTTTGTCTCTGAGACTAAAATACTGGGAAGGAAAAACTTAAGGGAGAAGGTTTATTTTGCCTCATGTTTTCAGACAGTTCTGGACCCTCATGGTGGGGATAGCATGGTTGTATAGTCATAGGAAAACCATGGTGGCATCCAGAGTAGGGAAGGCAAGAGTGTGTTCATAGTAGTGAGAACACATCCATCATGTGTTCATGTGTTCTCACATCATGACACACCAAACAAGAAACAGAGAACATGCCAGAACCAGGGTCCAGACTATTACCCTCAAAGGCCTACTTCCTCTGACCTATTCCTACCAGCCAACCTCTACTTTTTAAAGGCTCTATAACTTCTCCCAATAGTGCTACCAGCTAGGGAAATTATGGGGTACTTGTTTGTGGAAGACATTTATGTCTAATCATAGTAGGTGGTAAGCTGTATAGTAGATTTGGACCCAAGTCTGCTGGCACTAAGGCATCAGACCTTCGTAAGGCTATAAAGGATACTATCTTTGTGTGCAAGATCTTAAACCTACTAGGCCTGGCTGGACATCCTGGCCTCACCATATGCTAATGGGAGTCCTTGGACAACTTTATTTACCCTCTCTGTACCTCTATCCTCATCTATGGAATGGCTTCAACAAGACTGCCTACTTCATAGGGCTGGTGTAAAAACGGATGTTATGCCCTGTGATGACCACTGCATAAATGTTAGGATAAGGGCTGACAAGGTGGCTCAGTGTATAAAAGTGCTTGCCCTCAAGCCTGAAGACCTCAGTTCAATCCCAGGACTCACTGAAGAATGGAGAGAATTGACCATTACACCTACACACGTGTGCACATAAATAAATATTTAAAAACTAAAATGTTAGATTAATATCATTATCATCTTTATCATCATTTTTTAGAACAATAAAGAACACCGACAGCAATAACAATAACAAAAATCTGTTGTAGGGAATGCCAGAGCTTTTCATTGTTGGATACAGAGCCTAAAGTGTGGCCTCTTAGCTCTAGGGTTGAGTGTGTCAGTAGATTCATGATGGTGGAGGGGGGTGTAAATAACCTTTCTTGTTGATAGTTTGCAGTTGAGGCAAGGAGGGGTCCAGGATAGGTGGCTATGACTATTTTTATTTTGCTCTCTCTCTCCTTGGTTTTGTTTTTTTACACTTCACGAAGATTGCTGCAGTTATCTGGAAATCTATTGCTCGGGCAAAAGCAAGGTTGCGTGATACAATTTAAAAGGCCGGCAGCAGCATTTCATCCTTTTCACAAGAAAATAACCCCTTACTCCAGTGAAGCTCAAAATAAAAATGGCAGTACATTTGGCAACTACGCTTCTTCCTTTATTACCTCAGCAGTATCTGAATAAAATGTCTTATTAAGCAAGATATAAGGGCAATGAAAGAGAGAGTAAGTCAAATTAGTTGACATCTAAAGCTTGGTGCATCGTAGACAGCGAGGGTACTTACTGTTTAGTAAAATGGATTTAATGCTTAATATAAATGCTGATATTTAGATGGCTATACTTTGGAAGCTAGCAGGGGAAGAAAGGTGGCTTTCCAGCCAGTATATCTAAATTTTAGGTCCTGCCCTGACACAAACCACTTGTGTAACACAGAGTGATTCATTCTACTGCATGGGTCCCACTTTTTCCATATGTTAAGTGAAGAGTGAAGAGTGTTTTCTAAAGCTCCATCATTCCCTGGCAGGACTTTGGGATTGCCTTGGGGAGGAGACTAGCTCTGCATGCCCCCCTCTCTGACACCAGAGCAAGGCTGCCCGTGATCATCTCAACTTGAGAAGATTTAGATCACATAGAAACATGTGACTCTGCAGAGATATACCACCGAGAAGAATGCCTGTCCTGAATGTGGATGGACACAGCCCAGAGTGAATATAAATATAAGAGAGAAGACGCACTAGATCATCAGCATTCATATCTCTACTCTTCCCCATCCTCTAAGATGTGAGCAAGTAATCTCATACTCTTGTTGGCATACCTGAGAGCTATTCCCACCACTGGACCTTCCCCGCCATGATGAACCATATTCTCAAGCCATAAATCCAAATAAGCTTTCCTTCTCGTCTCTTGTGTTTGGTCACACAGCAGTGAGTGAACTAATGGGCACAGCTCTCTCCTCGGGCACCTGCTGTCTCCTTTGTGCAAACGTCATAAGATGCTATGAACATGTTTGAATAAATGTCCTTGTACTATGGTGGATCATATTTCAGGTATATGCCCAAGAGTGGTCCAGCTGGATCTTGAGGTATCGCTATTTCCAGTTTTCTGAGAGAGCACCAGATTAATTTCCAAAGTGGTTGTACAAGTTTGCACTCCCACCACAATGGAGGAGTGTCTCCCTTTCTCTACATTCTCGCCAGCAGGTGTTATTACTTGAGTTTTTGATCTTGCCCATTCTGACAGGTGTAAGATTGAATCTCAGAGTCATTTTGATTTGCATTTCCCTGATGACTAAGTACATTGAGCATTTAAGTGCTTCTTTACTGTTCGAGATTCCTCTGTTGAGAATTCTGTTTAGCTCTGTATCATATTTTTAGTTGAATTATTTGTTTTGTTGGTGTTTTATTTTTTGAGTTCTTTATGTATTCTAGATATTAGCCCTTTGTCAGATATAGAATTGGTCATTTCATTCTATTGATAGTGTTCTTTGCTTCACAGAAGCTTTTCAGTTTCAAGAGGTCTCATTCATTAATTGTAGGTCTTATAGCCTGAGGTGTTGGTGTTCTGTTCAGAAAGTTGTCTCCTGTGCCAATAAATTCAAGGCTCTTACCCATTTTTTCCTCTAGCAAATTTAGTTTATCTGATTTTATGTTGAGATCTTTGATACACTTGGAATTTAGTACAGGGTGACAAATATGGATCTACTTGCATTTTTCTACATGTAGACATACAATTAAACCAGCACCATTTGTTGAAGATGCTGTCTTTTTTCCATTGTATGGTTTTCGATCCTTTTTCAAAAATCAGGTGTGCATAGGTGTGTGGGTTTATTTTTGGATCTTCAGATTCCACTGATCAACCAGCCTATTTCTATGTTAGTACCATACAGTTTTTATTACTATCGCTCTGTAGCGTAGCTTGAGGTCAGGTATGGAGAAACCTCCAGAAGTTTTATTATTGTCTAGAATTATTTTCGCTATTCTGGGTTTTTTGTTTTTCCATATTAAGTTTAGAATTGTTCTTTTAAGGTCTGTGAAAAATTGTGTTGGTACTTTGATGGGGATTGCATTGAATCTGTAGATTGTCTTTGGGAAAATGACTATTTTTACTGTATTAATCCTACTGATCCATGAGCATGCGCGATCTTTCCATCTTCTGGTATCTTCTTCTATTTCTGTCTTCATAGACTTGAAATTCCTGTCTTTAACTACAGATCTTTAACTTCCTTGGTTAGAGTTACTCCTAGATACTTTATATTATTTGTGACTTTTTTGAAAGGTATGGTTTCCCTAATTTCTTTCTAGCCTGTTTGTCATTTGTATGCAGGAGGGCTAGGTTTTTTTTTTAAATCAATCTTGTGTCTAGCCACTTTGCTGAAGGAGTTTATCAGCGGCAGAGGTTCTCTGGTGGAATTTTTGACTTTGCTTATGTATACTATTGTATCATCTATGAATAGTGATATATTAACTCCTTCATTTCTAATTTGAATCTCTTTGATCTCTTTTAGTTGTCCTGTTGCTTGAAGAGATATGGAGCAAGTGGGCAACTTTGTCTTGTCCCTGATTTTAGTGGGATTGCTTTGAATTTGTCTTCCTTTAGTTTTACATTGGCTATAGGCTTGATGTATATTGCCTTTATTATGTTTGGATATGGGCTTTATATCCCTGATCTCTTCAAGACTTTCATCATGAAGGGATGTTGGATTTTGTCAAAAGCCTTTTCTGCATCTAATGAGATAATTACCTGTTTTTTTTTTCAGTTTGTTTTTATGGTTGATTACATTGATGGATTTTTGTATGTTGAACAATCCTGGGAACATTTTGTATGTTCATCCCTGGGGTGAAGCCTACTTGATCATGGTGGATGATGTGTTTGGTGTGTTCTTGAATTCAGTTTCAAGTATCTTATTGAGTGTTTTTCCATCAATGTTAATGAAGGAGATTGGTCTGAAATTTTCTTTCTTTGTTGAGTCATTGTGTGGTTTAGTATCAGAGTGACTGTGACTTCATAGAATGTATTTGGTAATGTTCCGTCTCTTTCTATTTTGTGGAATTATTTGAGGAGTATTGGTGTTAGCTCTTCTTTGAAAGTCTGGTAGAATTCCATGTTAAAACCATCTGGCCCTGGGTTTTTTTTTTTGGTCGAGAGACTTTCGATGGCTGCTTCTATTTCCTTAGGGGTTATAAAGCTGCTTAAACTCTTCATCTGCTCTTGGTTTAACTTTGGTAGGTTTAATCTATCAATAAAGTCATCCATTCCTTTAAATTTTTCAGTTTTGTGGAATACAGGTTTTTGAAGTAAGACTTCATGAGTCTTTGGATTTTCTAGTTGTCTGTTTTTATGTCCCCCTTTTCATTTCTGATTTTATTTGGGTACTGTCTTTCTTTCTGTGTTTGTCTATCTTGTTGATTTTCTCAAAAAGCTTGATTCTTTGTATTTCTCTCTTTGTGTCTAATTTATTGATTTCAGCCCTGATTTTGATTATTTCCTGCCATCTACTCCTCTTGGGTGTGTTTGTTTCCCTTTTTTCCCCTAAAACTTTCAGGGGATCTGCTAAATTGCTAATATGGGATCTTTCCAAATTCTTTATGAAGGGGGACCAGTATATCCATGGTCTGGAGGTTGGGATGCTGTCCCAAGAATCCAGACACTGCCTTGGAAGGAGGGATCCGATGTCTGGCTTCTCGATCAGTGGGTCCCTGGACCTGAGGGCCTGCACTCTCTCGAGTATGTGGAAAGGGCAGGGGGCTCACAGTCAGCGTTTTGGATTCAGCTGCCTGTTTACTCACCAGTTTCACAGTCTCTGATTTTCTCTTCCTTAAGGTACACACTGCTTACCACCATCTTAAAATCCCCGAGTGATTTTCTTTTTTAATGCTGAAGACTATCATGAGAGTTTATTGAGAGTAAGCAAATGTTATGCTTTGAATAGTTCATATGGCTCAAATATTGCTCACGTTAGTTAGCCCAATCTCTTTGCCTATGACCAAGGTCTTGTACAGATATTTACAACAGCTGATACAGAGTAATTGACATTCCACCAACTATAAAGTAAGTATGGAGTAAGAGCAGGCTATTGTAGTGTGGAGTTTAAGCTTCATTAAAGGCAACTTGGGGAATTGTTGCTGTTGTTTTTAGACTTGAGAGGAAACTACAAGTCTTGCACATTGCTGTTGAGTGAAGAATGGCTTATCTTTTTAGGGAAATCTGGAGGTATTACCAGTTATAGTATATGCAGTCTATGATGTAGTGGTCCTACTTCTAAATGTGTGACTCAGGAAAGTTCTGCAGTGGCACTGATGTAAGATGGCACTGATGTGATATTACTGGCTTCACTGGTCATGCTTATTGGATTGATGGCAATATGAGCATAGCATATTGATAGTTGATCAAGACCTTCATAAGGTATCATCTTGGTAAGGCACTTCATCAGTTTCTGAGATAGCAATCACTTCTACACCTGATCCATTCCATTCCATTCTAGGATGGAAGGTCTATTGAGACAGTGTTACTTGATTATGTAAACTGCTTTATTATAAAGGAAAATGAAGGCCTTTAAAACTACTAGAACATTCTCATGGAAACAAACTGTCAGATTCCATAGCATTTTATCAGCAGAACAATTTGCCAGGTTTTGCCAACTGGGCATTTTCTAGGATCAGACAAGGATCAACAATACTGTTCCATTTACTTCCAGTTACCGATCAGACCACTTTGTGTTCTATGTGAAACACACATGGAAGAATCTGATTTTCTCTCCAGGTTACAGTCAGTTGCATGGGCCCATGAATGCACAACTTTCATTGATATTGTGGATTCTGCTGTCCACAGTTTCCAATGTCAGACCTCATGGGCACCCTAATAAAAAAGACAGGATGGTCACTGTCAAATTTGACCTTGCCTAAACATAGAAGTAAGTGCTTGTGTGACGAAGCTGTCATCTGTAATTAAGTGGTGTTTGATGTCAAACCCTTTCCATTTGAGATTTTCATTGCTGTAGGGATGTCTACAACTTCACAGAGACCCATGCTTCTAGTATATTAGCTGTTTTATACACAGTGATGAAAATGATAAATTGGTTCATCATCCTATGAGGCAGGGGATTGCCTAAACGCTCCTGAGAATCACCACAGTTGTTGGAAGGCAAGCCTTTCAATGGAAGGAAAACAGAGGAAATAAGAATCCAGTATATGTCCTTCTGACTGTGCCAGTGCCTTTGTGAGGCCACGACAGAGACAAAGGCTTTGTGTCTCACTGAGGATCATGACATCAGCCTCTTCATAATTATCAAGCTACTTGATTCTGGTACTGGGGAGATCCTACATACCAAGCAAGCCCTGCTAGCTGAGCTGTCCTATCCAGTGTCCATCTATTGATTCAGGAATGAATACTCACCTATTAGAATCAACCCAGGACGCTTGGGATAGGTTTGTCAGTAAAGCACCTACCTTGTAAACAAAAGGGCTGGAGTCCAACCTTCAGCACTCCTGCAGAAAAGGACAAGCATCATGGTGGGTGCTTGTAATCGCAGTGCTGGGGACGTGGAGATAGTCAGAGCCCGGGGCCTCACTGCACAGGCAGCACAGACTACTTGGTGAGTCCAGGTCAGTTTTAAAATCCTATTTAAACAGAAAAACAAACAAACAAACAAACAAAGCCCCCTGATGGACAGCGCTTGAAGAACAATACCAAGGTTTTTCTTTGTCCTCCACGTGCATTTGGCCACATATACACAGACACACATGTGTGTGCACAAATACACACATGCACACGAAGCAACACAAAACACTATACCTTTATATTTGCCTTCCTTGCCATTCATCATGTTGGAGCTTGTTGGGCCACAAAAACAACTGAGAATTCAGTCACAGTCACGTGCAGACTGCTTAGCTTAGCAATAGCACAGTCCAAGAAATTGACTTTACTTATTATTGTGAGCAGTGAGAAATTGTTAACTGTCTCTTTAAACAACTGTTACCACTTCTGCCAACAATGGGTTTCTCGGAGCTCTTATTTGTAATCTTGATTATGTTAATGCATACATACATAACGCCTTTTGTTCACGCTGGACCAGGGTACTTGCTTGTGAGCCTGGAAGATTACTAACCAGCGGTGCGTTCTGGGCACAGGCCTCATTTCTGACTTTGATTGAATGATTTCTGACCATGGGGCCTTGCTGGTCCAGCCACATGGTGTAAATGACTTGTCTCGGACCCCACTTCCATTTGGCTATGATCAAAGGACTGAGACAGAGGCACTAGCGGAAGAACTCAACTATTCTTAGCAACCAGCAGGAGTAAATTATCTTGCCCACAAAAAACCAAACAAAACCTTAAAAATCATGTCATTTATTTTAAATCATACCCATCACTTTCCCCTGGCCATTCTAAATGCAACAGTTTGGTAAATTTTATGCATTAAGCAACTGACTGAAGGTGACACTTCAGAGTCTAGAGTGGGTTATAATATTGTAGACTGTTAAGGATGAATAAAACTACCAAGTGAAGGTATTATGTAAAAAAGTTTTGTGTAAACTACAATAGTGCTTGAGCAAAATTCTTGTCAAGAACTGGTGGAATTCTGCTCAATCCTCCAGACAGAGATTCTTTTTGAAAACAATTCAAGGTGTTCTCAGACACTCCAGTTTTTGCCTTTCTGAAATAATCACAGGTACTTTCAACACATAGCCTGCCAGATGCTATCATTTCTGACAGTGGGTCTGAATTTAAGGAAGTCGTGGACAGGAACCTTATCTGAGCTGTCACCATCCTGCAGCATCACTTTCAAGCAAATGGTCAGGCTGAAAGGATATTGGGATGTCCCACGAGGATGCTGGAGGAGATTGGTCAGTGAGATTTGCCAGACTCTTCATCCCTCAACCTGTCACTCCAAGTTGAACCATGGAAATTGGCTCTGATACATTACTAATGGGAGATAGCTTAAGGCTTGCCTGGAATACCTACACCCATATGTGGATGGGGACTTTGAGAGCAAGAACATATTCTAGGTAGACTTCTGGTAACAGTGTAGTCATGCCATGATATAGAAATAAGATGTAGTCTTGCTAAGAGCAGTCGTTCTGACAGTATCTGTGGTTACAGGAGGTTCAGACAGCAAAACATGCCCCTGTAAGATGCTTTAAAGACATTAACTAGATGAACCAATAATTCTGCTCTGGTTATGCATCTGTCAGAATGGATCATCAGGTTCTCTGGACCCATCTATTATACATAGTTTTAAACATTGTATGGAGTGTTGATGTGGTGGGTGGCTAGAAAAGGGGGCTGTGACAATGTCTTTCCCAGTGTGCTTATATTCTTTCTGAGATATGATTTTAGGTTCTTGCCATTATTTCCAGTGGGTAGGATGTGTGTCCAGAAACCTCAGAGATGTGTTAGAAGGCTTCCTCCCTTCCTATTTCCTATGCTTAAATGTCCTAAGAGCAAGTATGTAAAGAGTCTTCTTAAAGTACCCAGTAGCAGTTAGCACTCAGAGGACCAGCCAGCTTCAAACTTCTGATTGGCTCCATAGCCTTAGGCCAGCTGTTCAACAAACAGTGCATCCCAAGGAAGATAGTACCACTGATGTAAGGAACATGACCCAGGGGTTTGTGCCTTCATCTGCCATCATTACAGTATGTACATGTTTTGTGCTCAGTGAATACCTCAAAGTACCTAGCACATCTGCTTTAGAGAGTTCCTTCATATCCTGGCAGATCCTCATTCCTTATCTTTGCCATGGGTGCTTTGAGGGAGAGAAGGGCCAGCAGAAGTCAGGTGGGTTCTGCTGTCCTTGGACACACCTCTCCTTGAACGCCAAAATGAAAGTGTTTCTAGGAATTAGGTAGCCAGTTTTCCTTCTGTTTCAGTGTTTTTCTTGCAACTAACAGGAGAGCGTTGACTAGGGACCGAGTGATGAACAGAGCCTGGGAGGGGTCAAGGCACAAAAGGTAAGTCTGCAGCTGGTGCAGAAGCCTTCTGCATGCAGAGGTGCCAAGCACTGCTTGGCCAGTGTCTGAGAACTCCACTCTAATCCTGAATAGTGCTGGAATCAGTCTTGTGTTTATCTGGGAATTTCTGGGAGGGGCTTACTGGCTTCTTTTGATCTAAGCTGTGTTCTGGAGGAGGCATGAATTCTTAGAAGCTGGGCATGTCCTTTCCCTGTTAAAGTAGGTTTTCTGTTAGTGCTACATGATGGTTGAAGTCAACCTGCTCATAAGAAAGCTTCAGTTATGTGCATGGGGCTTCATGCTCACAGAGTACATTGTGGGAATGCATTCTTTTTCTTTTTCTGGCTGTTACTAGTCCTCATAACCCAGATACAATTTCTTAGTTTACCCTCTATTTCTCCTACTGGTTCTATAGACCTTACTTCAGCTGTGCCCATAGGCACAAAGCCCCTTATTCTTTCTTCAGCTTCACCACTGCCTCATTGCTACCCTTCTTCATTGCCATCCTGCCCTCCAATTCTCTCAACTCACGGAGGGTCCCAAGGTAAAGAAAGGCAGGGGTGAAAAATTTTAAACTGCCCAAGATGGATAGTGAAAACACCATGCATAAATAAATTACGGCAGAGCCCCCAATGAACAATGATTGTGTGGTTGAAGACCTGGCTGAATAAGTGTGTCAGGTACTGATTGCAAGCATGATAAATGCAATGACCTAACAAAGGATTGACTTCTCCTGCAGACAGGCCCCTTTTAATGGATGGAAAGGGAGGAAGCTTCATTTAGAAGGGAAAGGCTGTTTGCCGTGCAGATATGACAAAGGGGAAGTAGACAACCATTGATTTACGTTTGGGAATGACAGTTGAAAAATTCAGCAATAATCATGACAAATGAGAAGAGATGCAGTCAGAGGGAAAAAAAATGCCAATACATTCAGCCTGCAAAGAAATGCCAAGGTCACAGGGAAGGGTTTCCAAACTTCTGATTTTGACAACCTTAATGGCAATAATAGAAGAGATGAGAGTTTGGATTAAAAGCGGGTGCTTGGCATCCAGGGATGCAGGTGTGGGTAATTAGTGAGGAGTTGGAGCAGAGAGTAGCAGGGAATCTTATGCCACTGGAAAGATATCTGTCCAAGCAACTGAGGGGCTTCCTGCTGCTGCCTGGCCTACTGTCCTCTGTGAGGGCTGGAAGAAAGCCAGCCACTTATTGAAATGTCAGTAACAGCGACAACAAGCAACAATGTGGTTGGATGTGTGCGCCATATTTGATGCAGGGCATCGGACTAGAGGTTTTGTGTTTGTACTCTAGACCAGGGTATAACTGCCTTTTATGTTCACTTATATTTCACTTAAAAGATTGATTCTAAGTGAGGGTGCAATGACTTCCAGGGCATGTGACTTGTCAAGTTCAGGAAGGTGTCTCCCGTTATTTTCCTTAAAAAAATATTTATAAGACATCACACTGTGGAGTGCTGTGTGTCTGTGTTCTAATAAAAGAAACACAGTCAAGAAAGATCTGTATGGGGGTATGAAAAGTGGACATGTTCAGGGAAAGATGTGATGTGGAGGCCTGTGGAGCTGAATTATTGACTGCAACATATTCTCTGTGGCAACACAGAGGTTGATGTATTCATCTTTAAAATGGGGAGCTTCTGAGAGGTGACAGAATAAGGCACTGGAATTGTTTATATATATAGTGCCAGGGGTCAATATTATATTCAAGCATGATCTCTGTTTATTTGTGGGGCTGGAGGGATTGCTCAGTGCTTAAGCACACTGGATGCTCTTACAGAGGACCCAGGTTTGATTGCCAGCATCCATGTTTGGCTCACAACCATCTGCAATTCCAGTTCCAGAGGGTGTGATGCTCTCCTCTTACCTCTGCGGGCACCGGGAACACATGGGGTACACGTACATATGTGCAAGTAAAGCATTCATACACATAAAGAAAAAATAAGTCTTTAAGAAGAATGTATTTAGGTATTTATCGTATCTCTAAACAAATATTCACAAGTATTTCTATGAGTATTTCATATGTGCCCTGTCGTAACCTATCAGTTTTCTATAGCAAGCTGCCACAGGATGGGTAGCTTCTAAACAGACATCTATTCCTCACAGTTCTGGATTCTGAGAAGTCCAGAATTTACAAATGTTCTACTCTGGTCCATAGATGGCACATTCTTCCTATGTCCTTACGCAGTGGAAGGTGAACAAACTCTATTGGACCGAATCTTATAAGGGAAGCAGGCTGTTCATGAGGACTGTACCCTTAAGATCGGGTCACATATCTGGGTGCTGTGGCGCACACTTTTAATCCCAGCACAATGGGAGGCAGAGGTAGGTGGATCTCTGTGAGTTTGAGACCAGCCTGGTCTACAAAGTGAGTCCAGGACAGCAAAGGCTACACAGAGAAACCCTGTCTCAGGGGAATATATATATATATATATATATGTGTGTGTGTGTGTGTGTGTGTGTGTGTGTGTGTGTGTGTGTGTGTGTGTATGTATATCTAACATTCGGAAGGATCCTCCTTTAAACAGTGTCACCTGGAGTTGGAGTGCTAGGGACGCAGTATGAACGGGGCAGTCACAACATCAGAATGTAGCATTTACTCAAGCACATACCTCGGAGTGTTATGCAGCAATTACCACTGAATACTAATCTTTATTTTAGTTTATTTCTCATCCTCATATTGCTGTGGACTTTGCCCTGCATTACAAATGAGCGTTTTACTTAGATCAAATGAAATGTTATAAAACCATCATTCTGTTTAATGGGTAAAAACTATCTTAAGCAAAGGAGAAGCATAACACACTGAATAAAACGAACCAGTTAGCCAGTTCTGGGAATGACAAGCCCCTCTCTGGGAGCTCTTCAGCTTGAGTCAACATTTGAACTATGATTTCATTTTTTCCTTTGTGCTGTATTTATTGAAGAGATAAATAATTTTTTAAAACTGTGTTTTATTTATGGGAAATCAAACACCAGGAAAAGCTTTGGTGAATGTATCTTAATTTGTGAGTACTCAACTCTAAATGAAAAATGCTTTTATTTTAAGCCAAGCAACTCCCTTTAGATACACCTTGGAGGGAAGTTAACTTGTTAAAAAGAATGATTTCCTTTTGGAGCTGTGGTCTACCCTGAAACATCTTGCTATAGCAGTGCCCCTGTGGACTTGGTCCTGACGGGGTTAACACCAAGGCCCCAGGGTCACCCCTCACACGTGCGCCTGTTTTTCTTTGAGTTGTCTGGGGTATGTGACAGTGGAGACTAAAATAAGTGCTGGGTTAGAAACAACACCCCCTGTAACTCAGACTTCTGAGCTGTCAAGTTGCCCAGAGCTCTCCAACTTCTATCACAGAGGCATCTTTTACACAGTAGAAATGAAGAGGAGGAAAGGACTGGGTTATAAATGAGATGGATCTGGTATTTGAGATAATCTTGGGCCTGCAATGGTTCTTTACTTACTTCGCTTCCACCTGGGCCTGCAGCGTGGGTGTATAGGGAAAGTAGCCTCCTTAGATTAAACATTTTCTAATCAGCTTTATCAGTCATATCTGAATTTATCTTATTTGTGGAAAATGCCAATATATTAGCAGGCGTGTATGATACACAAGGTGACCCTACCAACTTAATGACATAATACATTATCCTTAATGAAGTCAATATCTTGTCTTTTAGCTGTCTGTCTATTGGGGCGATTAATTGCAGTGTCATTAAAGTTAGCTCTCTTTTCATTTGAGCTTGACAAGTCCCATAAAACTAATGTTCTTAGTTATCCGCTGCTGGAATAGGATGGAGGATGGAGGAAATTGTAGGACAAGTGAGGGGGTACTGCTACAGCTAACTCGAAGGACTTTTTCCAGTGACTGTGTGCATCTCTCCTTCCCCTGGGGCTCTGTTGATAGTTGAAATTACAGGCAAAGGTGGCCAGCTCCGAGTTAGCCAAGGGTTCAAGACAGAGAAAAGACAATGCCATGGGGAAAATGACATCCAACTTAGGAGGTTTTTTGTTTGTTTGTTTTTTAACCACTAAGTAGCAGAACTTACATTACTAGAAAGGTTTATTCAGTGAACTGATTTGCCGCCTCCCGTCCAAAACCAAGTGATGTGAGCTGCTAGCCTTCCACAGGGTAAGGAAATAGACAGTGAGAACCACAGATTCATTTAGCTTCATATTTTTCCTTTCCTTCCTTCCTTCCTTCTTTTTTTTTTTAACTTGAATAGGCTGACAGGTGGGGAACATGGAGGGTAAGGAGAGGAGTTGTGAACGGCCCTAGGAAGCACCATCTCCTTGCGGACAATGCAGGAGCTATTGCGCCTGGGCCACCGCTAATTGTGGCGGGAAGGCTTCACTCCCTGCCTTCCCCCTACCTCTGAAAATACAAGACAGGATGGCTGTAATTTACAGTGTGTTATCTTTGTCTATAGCGGCAAGATGATATGAAGTAAATCAAGGTACGAGTAATGAAAGACTGAGAATTTATTCCTCGGAGCACACTTTAAAGTGTAGTATCTGTTACAGTGGCAATGCCTGAAGACCCTGAAATGAGACTTGGATGAAGGGCAATAAAGCAGCAGAGAGGCTCATGTTAATGTTGTTTGTCTGAGGTTAGTAATTGGGTTCTGCTGATGAGTTGTGTGAAGACAAAGTGAGAATCCCAGCTAGTATTGTAAATCTCACATTGTTGGAACAAGAAGCAATCCTAACAAATATTGATCCTCTTCATGCCCAGAGGCGAGGCAGGAAGCTGCGAACTACAGAGCTTGGGCTTGTTTCAATAGCACCAATTACCTTAGTGAAACCAGTGCTGTGCATGAAATCCCAGGGTGGCCTCAAACGGTGAATTAGCCATGATTAGGCTTTTTAGATGGATCTCCCCAAAATTGCGCTGGCTTAACATTCGGTCTCAATTATCCTTGCTTTCCTAAGAATATAGTTTGGATGAAGAAATGCTTCTCAGTTGTCAGAGGCCCTGGGAGACGTGTGGACCCAGCTATGAGTTTATGGCCAGCTGCTGCTTTAAACACTCAAGGGTCTAGAGGAATGGATTTCACAGAACAGCACTAAGTTTTGGGGAATCCTGCCCCTGTTGTGGTTTATTTTGTTGCTGTTTGGAGGGGTCTGTATTGGCAGTGTTTATATTTTTACAGTTCTCATGGGGGTGACCTGAAGGTCAAGAAACACATCTCCTGCTTGTCGATTTTTGAGGTTGCTCCCTATTCATCATTTCTCATGGGAAGTTCTTCTAAAGGTCTGCCTCATAGTGCTCAAATATGGGGATCTTCTCAGAAAACTCACTGGGATGCTTGAGAAGAAATGAACTGTGGGTAAAATCAGGGAAAGGGAGTTGACATGTTTTATTTCTTTCTTCCTGGGAAGAATCCATTTTTCAGGGTCTCTTGGCATCTTCTCTCTCTCTCCCACATTGGCATTAGCTGTGACCTTACGGTAACTCCGCTTAGATGTTATTTCTTGGACTTTGGGTTGGGTTTAAAACTAGGCAGATATTTGACATTTGGGCTCATAATCTCCATACCCTTGGGAGAGGGGCCTTCAGAGGGGACTGCAGAACATTTGGTCATTGTGTGATACCATAATGTGTTTATGTCATAACATGAGGTACCAGCGAGGAAAGACAAAGCTCCGAGTTCCAAATCATATTGCAGAGAGTAATGAAGGGCACCAGCTGGCTCCAGAAACTAACACTGGAAACTGGGAGTCAGTGCATTTTCATGTTCTATGACATGGTAGTTAATTAGGTAATTAATTCTACAGGTGCTTATTGAGCACACACAGTGGTGCCGTGCAATGGATTTGCAATCGATTTAAATGGGGTTTACATGCTAGTGGTAGGTGGCAGTGGTGGTGATGGAATGTAAACAATTGGGGAAATTGCTAAAATAAGAAGTCAGAGGTTTGGGGCAGGCAGGAAACTTCTTGAATAAAGCAGTTTGGAGATGCCTTTGTTGGCTTCATAATCCACACCTGGTATGTGGAATATTCCAAATAGTCCTCATTTACACTTCTAGCCTGTCTCATTTCTGGTGCCGTGCTGTGGTGAGGACACCTGATATGCCTCGTGCCCACACTACAGGTCTGCTCTCTGTTCAGCTTCCGAGGTCCAGCTTAGAAATCAACCTCTTGTGGGAAGTCTCCATAGTCCTCCATGGACCGAAAGTGAGCACGTGCTGTCAGAGTTCCTGTGTGGCATTGTGTCTCTGTGCCTCTTTGGTGGTACTCACTTTCCATCCCAGGTGGCAGAAGCTGTGTATTCCTCTAGTCTCTATACCCAACCTGTGGGATTTCAAAGGCAGGAACCATGTACCTGGAACAGTGTATCCCTGTAGCATTTAGCATTATCCTGACTGTAATATATATTCCATAAATATGCAATAAATGGGGTAAATATAGAGAATAGCCAGGAAATTTTATAATGTGTTTGTGTGCGTGTGTGTACATATATGTGTGAGTATGTTTATATTTGTGTGTGTGCATGTATGTGTGTATGCATGTGTGTATGTGTGAGTATGTATGTGTGCGTGTTGTGTGCATGGTAGATAGAGATTTCTTTAATTGTCTGCAGCTTAATATGAGTAAAACAGCCTCAGTGAAATGGAAATGCCTCAGCTTTGTGTAGATATTTCATTGAGTGAGTTTGTTGTATCTGAACGGACTGGGGATGTCTGCTTGCCTCTCCAGGCAACAAACACATTTTAGAAGGACTGTTAACTTGAAGGCTATAATAAAATCTTTACCACTCTCAACAACTCGCATTGCTGTCTACTAAGGGGGAACAAAGGCAAGAAGTAGTTCTCGTGCTGAAAATGGTTTGACAGAGCTTTTAAAATATTCACTCTGCAAATACCAATAAGCACAGCAAATGCAATTAGTTCAGGTGAAGCCCTCCCTTCACCCCATAGTAGGAGCGCTGCCACCTGCAGCCGGCTTGCAGGCTCTCCCATGGGCTCCACAGAGCAAGGACAGGAGAGTGAGTCCATTGCCCGTTGGCCTCCGGAGACACCTCCGAGGATTAAATAACTAATGACTATAAAGTGCTCCGTGAAAAGAGAGTGCTCTATAAAGTGTTATTGTTGGGGCTGTTAAAAATGGAAAACGACTTTTAATTTAGAAAGAGAACACTCAGCGTAAAGAGGGGTAGTTGTAAAGCTTTTATCGCCACTTTACTTTCTGAAGCCCCTTGGTGACTGGTGTTGGTCCTGGGGTTTGTCCATCAGGGACTCTTCTCACACGCTCATGGGGCCCAGGAACGAGGCCAGCCTTTCCTGGGGGCCTCTTTTGTGTACCTCATCCCTTTGGACAGGTCTGTGTCTTGGTTAGTATTGGAGCTTCTCCTAACAGCCACTGGGAATGCAGGCCATCCCGCGGACAGACAGGCAAGGGAAGCACCCAGAACTGCTCAGACTGGCCACTTGTTAAGACTGGCAGCTTCGGGTTAACACACCATGTGGACAGCAGCCAGGCTCTTGCTGCCAGCCATTGAGGAATGTGATATCTTCCCTTTATGCTACATGGAAATATTCAGATTCTTTTTCTCTAGAGTAAGAATTTCACCAACCATTCCCAGGTTTCTCTTTCATGTTCTTTTACTGCGCATCATATGGATATGGTTGGAGATTTAAAATCTATGGTTATTCCGCTACAGCCTATATTATTATTTTATGATTTGTGCATGTTGTGTGTTGTTGCTTTTTAATGATAGCATATAAAATTGACTCCAGCAGGTCCTTCACTCTAATAAGCATCATGGTAGAATGTATGGAGGCTTTCTTATTGTCTTAGTGGGGGTTTGATTGCTTTCCTGTGAGTTGACACCATGACCACAGCAAATCTTACGAAGAAGAATATTTAATTAGGGCTGGCTTACAGGTTGGAGTCTTTAGTTCATTATCGTCATGGTAGGAAACATGGTGGCGTCCAGGCAGACATGCTGGTGGAGAGGTAACCAGGGGGTCTACTTTTGGATTGGCAAGCAGCAGGAAGAGGCGACTGAGCCAAATGGGCCTGCCTTAAGCTTCTGAAAGCCTCAAAGCTCACCCCTAGTGACACACTTCCTCCAGCACGGTCACATCTACTCTAATAAGGCCGCATGTCCTAACATTTTCAAATGATGCCACTCCCTGTGGGGGGCGTTTTCATTCCAACCATCGTACCCATTTTTGTTTGTTTGTTTGTTTCCTTTCTACTGCTGTGAGAAAATGCTTTGACCAAAACTAACTTAGGGGAGGAAAGAGTTCATTTTGCTTGTACTTCTAAAGTCATAGTTCATCACCAGGAATTCAGGGAAGGGACTGAAGCTGGAACTTGAAGGCAGAAATTACAGAAGGATTCTGCTTACTTGCTCACCCACAGGCTCATGCTTTGGTAGTTTTCACATACTCTCAGGGCCACCTGCCCAGGGAATGGTACTGTCTACAGTGGGCTGGGCCCTTCTCCATCAATTAACAATGAAGACAATCCCTCACAGAGTTTCCCACAGACCAGCCTGATAAAGACAATTAGTCAATTGAGACAGATGAGACTCTTCTTAGGTAATTCTAAACCATGTCAGGTTGACAGTCATTGCTAACTAAAAAAAACTCATTTCCTTTGTCTTTGGTTCCTCTAATGTCAAATATTTTGACACTTAACTCTACCCCCAGCAATACACAGAACATGTTAAACATAAATAAACGTAGAATATGTTTATTCTATTAGGACCTTGCTACATGGTGAGTGACATTCATTTATGCCAGTTGCCCTAGCTTCAAAAGTCTTGCTGTTTACCATACTCATGTTTCTTCCAAACACTTGAATAGGGAGCTTAGGATCACCACAAACAGCCTTTCACTGTAGAGTGAATGATTATATAATGTTGTAATAACTAATCACACTTGAAATCATTTACATTTATCTCTTATTGTCTTAGTTAGGATTTTTATTGCTGTGGTAAAATACCATGACCAAAACCAACTTGGGCTTTGAGGTTTCAGAAGCTCAAGCCAAATAAACCAAATATATAAGTTTATATATCGTTAGTCACAATCTGTTGAGGCATGCTAAGGCAGGAACCTGGAAGCAAGATGAAACACTGCAGGAGCCTCCCCCCCCCCACCATGTGCACAGGAGAGACCACTACTCCAACCAAGGACCATGCATGGAGAGGACCTAGAACCCTTGTTCAAAGGAAGCCCATATGCTTCTCAGTGTTCCAGTGGGTTCCCTAGTAAGGGGTACGGGGGCTGTCTCTGACATGAACTCAGTGGCCGGCTCTTTGATCACCTGCCCCTGGGGGGTACAGCCTTGCCAGGCCACAGAGGAAGATGATGGAGCCAGCGTTGATGATAAGCTAGGGTCAGAGGGAAGTCGGGGAGGACCTCCCATGTCAGGGGACTAGGGAAAGGGCGTAGGGGGAGAAGAAGGAGGGTGGGTGGGATTGGGAGGAGATGAGGGAGGGAGCTGCAGAGGGGATACAAAGTGAATAAATTGAAATAAATGAATGAATGAATGAATAAATAAATAAATAAATAGAATAAAAAGAAGGAAACAGAGGCCACAGAGGGGTGCTGCTGGATTGCACCACGTGGCTTGCTCGGCCTGCTTTTTTAGGGATGATACTTCCTCCAGTAATCTGGGCCTCCCATATCAATCTTAATCAAGAAAATGTCCTAACGACTTGATACAGTCCAATCTTATAGAGGCATTTTATCAATTAAGATTCCCTCCACAGATAGGTCTAGATTTGTGTCAAGCTGACAAAATTCAACCACACTTAAAATCAAACTTGTGTTTACATACCAGTTCCCATGAAGCTGGTGATGATAGGATTGACAGTTAACCATTTGTGGGAAGTTAGGAAAGCAGGTAGAAATGCAGCTGAGTATCAATTACTCAGAGACACACTTTAAGGCTGATATTATACATGCCATCTTGTTTATATTTAATTGGTAAACAGCATTGGATGGCCATGGTGACTTGGGGGATTTAACCTGGTGGACTTCTTGACCATGGACTGAGTGATGAGAGATATGATTGCACCACTCTGTATCTTCAGGGTCCTTCTTTTTGCTCCATAATCTGAACATTGATTACAACACATTTTTGGGCTGGCATCAGAGGATCATAGATGCATTTCTCTGTGTTCATGAGTTCTGATGGTAGTTTTCAAAAAGTTCATCTTCTTAGAATCTGGAGTTATGTAGGATATAGCCTATTGTAATGCTACAAAATGTAATGCTACAAAATGACACAGCCAGATAAAATTGGTTCTGTCTAATTTCAAAATCCAGGCATTTCACTTTTGTTCTTTATTTTTAGATAAAAATCATTAAGGGAGAGATAGATGCTAACCAGGTGAAGTAATTATAGACTTCCTGTTTGTTTAATAATCATAATATAGTTATATGTCCATTACTGTTAGTAGTTAGCTAAGAGATAATAACATAGATAGTAAAAGATCAATTGGGATGTGTTGGCTACTATACTAGACACTCAGTGGTATCTTAGGAAATGTTAACATATTAATGCAAATCAAATAAAGCCTTTCTGTTTAAGGTTGTTTATAATTTATTAGTACTAATGCACAATATGTTATGTATAGATATTTGGTTTCATGAATAATAGGGCTGAAAAGAACTTCAGATTGTTTCCTACCGTGGGGTTGACAACCTTACGTCACAGTTATTCAACAATTACTTATGGAAAACCTCCAAAGTTCAGGAATGGTTGTGTGGTCTGGTGCCTCATAAATATATGTTACATATTGTTACATACTGAATTATCAAAACTGCCTAAATAACAAAAATATAGGCAAGAAATTGAATGAAGAAAAAATGTTAACATGTTTAGCATCCTACTTCCACTGATTTTTTATCTCGTTATGTAGAACAGAAATTTTATTTGATAGTGTTTCTTTCCAGCCTATAGAATTTCTTTGAATATTAAACAACCTATAACAAATTCTGACTTTCCATTACCTTCACTGGTAGAGGACAATTGTGATGCTTTTTCATTGCTTCATAGCCTTCATTGTTTTTCATAGGAAGACAGCTGTCAGTTTTTACTTATTGTTTCTCTGTATTTAAGGTCTCTGGTTTTTTTTTCAAGATTTGTGCCCGATTTTTCAAAACTTTGACAGTAATATTCATAGCTTTGTTTAGCTTTAAATGTTTATTATATGAGTTTCTCTGTTTCTTTTCTGTATGTTTTAATTTTAATTTTAATATTTTTTTAGATTTATAAATGTATATGTGTAAATATGTGTATGGATGTATGCATGAGTATATAATTCTTTTTCTGGTCTCATTTATGCTGTTTTCTCCTCCTTGGACTCTAATTATATGTGTGTTAGATAATTTGTAATTCTGTCACAGGCCATTGCATATGTCTATTGTTTATAGTGTTTTTCTTCCTATTTTTATTGTGATAGTTGATCTAACTTCAAAGGTGCTGACCCTTTCTTTTCTACATTTCCTTTTTGAAGTCATGTATACTATCTATATTTTTATGTAGAATACTACCAGTTTCCCAATTTTTTGATTCTTTTATTATTTCATTTCTCTGATGCGTTGTTTCTTTTGTTAATACATTTATTCATTACAGATATCATTTCGTTTAAGACTTTGGTTCTGTTTTTCCCCATATATTTAATCTCTTGTGTTTTAATTTTAAAGTCTAGGTCATCATGGAGTAGTATTGTTGCCTTTAAAAATATGCCAATTATTTGTCATGTTAGAGCTGATAGTCTTTCTCATTGCCCCTCCCTCCTTCTTTCCCTCCCTCCCTCCGTCTCTCTCTCTCTCTCTCTCTCTCTCTCTCTCTCTCTCTGTCTCTCTCAGTGCACTGAGGTATTTTTGCTTCTACTACACAGCTGAATTGGCTGAATTCACTACAATCCTCTGTAACGCAGCTGGGATCTCTGGTTCTTCATTGCAGATTCCTTGTTACTTTTCACTGAATCTTGTCATTTTCCCAGAACACACACTCTGGAAGCTTTCCCTTTCCTTTCCAGCTCCTCTATAATTGAAAAAATCCATCCTCCACTCTTCCAGCCAATAACACAGTAATTTTCTCTTTATATTTTAGCCATTGTGCCTTGCAGACTTTTGCTAAGGGTCAACTTCCATCTAGTATTGGCCTGCTTTTCTATTTTTTCCAGTATTTTTCACATAATGTTTTTAAAATATATTATGTCAAAATTAAAAATTCTTATTTATGGGAGGTATTGTCTGCTATAAACTATGGAGGAATTTCTGGATGAGAAATTCCAGATCTTTTCAGAGAAGTAGCAGTATCTGTGTTCTACAAAATCTTGATTATTCATAGTAGGTACATATGCTGAGATTTATGTATTAGTGAGGAAAATTGTCATTTCTATGGGCCAAAATGGCTTGTCATTCTCCGGTTTATAAAAATTTGGTATGGTACAGATCACCAACTTAGAGATAGGCAAGTAAGTTCTACCAGAGGACACAAATTTGCTGAGGTCATTTGCTGGTACGTAGACATAAAGTTTTAATACTCAGCTAAGCACCTTTCTTGTTACACTCAGTAAATGCCCCTTTCGGTGGCTGCTGAATGTGTAAGTGCTCAGAGAATAGGGCACTGGGTGGGGTCTGCAAGGAAGATGCTGGAGAATATCCAGTGTGGAGAGTGGAGAAGCAGTAAGGACGCCGAAGCAGTAGGATCTACAGGCAATTTCTCCATTGCTTTCTCCACTCCAATGGTCCACTAACTGCTTTTGGCACAGAGAGTGCAAGTAGCTGGCTACATGTCATGTCAGCTTGTCCTGCTCCTCTCCAGCCCTCTTCAGATAAGAACGTGTTAATATTGCCGGCTCTACCCATGGGAGCTATTCAACGTTCTAGTTCCATGCACTTTCACGCTAAAAACCTTTCCCCTACCCTCTTCCAGTCCCCAAATGTTACTACCACCATTTGCAGCCAGATGTGGAGCATGTGGCTGGACCTGGGGTTTTTTTGCCATTTCACTCATAAATAGAAGATTTAGGGCCAGAGAGGGAATTGGTGGACCAGTCATAAATCCTGGGGAGGATAATGGCAGATTCATTTGTCTGTTGGCATTTGATTTGTGGATGTGTTAAAGGTCTCAGAACCTCTTAGAGAAGTGTGATGAGAAAAATACTGTTCTAGCTGCCCATTTAAGTTCTTGGTTGAGCTGTGGGCATCCCACAAGTAGATAAGTATAAATGTTACATGGCAAGAGTCTCTCTTTGATTCTTATCTTATGGAAGGAGAACATTCTGTAAGGACTGACAAATGATGAAAAATGTTTATTTAGAAAAGCAAATGATTGGATACCCCAGAGATACAGAGACAGATTGAAGTGGGCTGAACCAAAGAAAGATAGAGTAACACTACTCTGGCTTCCATGTTATAGATTTGTAAGACATTTTTATGAATATATGAGGCAGTGGCATATTACTAACATAAGGTACCCCTTGCCCCCACCCACAATTTCGATGGACTGTATCTCCCTTTTAGAGTCTTTCTTCCCATGATCCTTTTGAAATGCATCGAAAGGGAAGATTCAATGCCATAGTGCAAATGATATAATGAAACTTAGGCCTTTTGAGACTGTAGATCCTTAATTAGTACACATTTTTAGCACTTGAGAAAGTGTCCTCATGCCTACATTTCTGATATAGCAGACTCAGGAATATTTTATTACAAAAAATCATTCTGATTATCAGAAATCAGAGCTGCCAAGATTCTACTATCCCAGCAGTTTCCTTGGTCCCTCATGGCTGACTCCTTTCGTAACACTTAATCACTGTTACCAAGGTGCTGATGTCAAATTCAAATGTCTTGCCTATCCATTCTCTTTTCTTTTCATGTATTTTTTATTTAATACAATTTAGTCACTTTGTATTCTAGCTGTAGCACCTCCCTCATCCTCTCCTAATCCTGCCCTCCCTCTTCTCCTCCCGTGCCCCTCCCCCAGTCCACTGATAGGGGTGGTCCTCCTCCCCTTCCCTCTGACCCTATCCTTTCAGGTCTCATCAGGACTGTCTGTATTGTCTTCCTCTGTGGCCTGGTAAGCTCCCCCCCCCCACTTCAGGGGGAGGTGATCAAAGAGCCAGCCACTGAGTTCATGTCAAAGACAGCCCCTGTTCCCCTTACTAGGGGAACCCACTTGGAGACTGAGCTGCCTTGGGCTACCTATGAGCATAGGTTCTAGGTTATCTCCATGAATGGTCCTTGGTTGGAATATTAGTCTCAGAAAAGACCCCTAGGCTCAGAATGTTTTGATTCTGTTGCTCTCCTTGTGGAGCTCCTGTCCCCTCCAGGTCTTTCTATCTTCACCTTCTTTCATAAGATTTCCTGCACTCTGCCCAAAGTTTGGCTATGAGTCTCAGCATCTGCTTTGATACCCTGCTGGACAGAGTCTTTCAGAGGCCCTCTGTCCTACCCATTCTCTTTATCTTTGAACTCTGTTTCTCTTTCTCAGGCTCTTTTCATGTTTTATAATCACTGTAGGGTTGTTTCTTCATCCCAGGTGTCCACTCTCAAGAGAATGACTGATGGTGTCCACAGATTGGTGACATTATGGCATTTAACAACTAAAGGAAACTTCTTAAGACTTCAGGTTCAGTGTCTCATGTCACCTAGGACACTAGACTGGGAGGAATAGGAAGTTACCTGAAACCGTATGACTGGTTTGGTGTAAAACCAGGCCTAGAAGTCATTCTAGCTTTTTCTCGACTTACTGACTGGAACCATTTTAATTTCAGCATGAAATTTATGTGAAATATTTCCTCTAAGTAAGAATCCTCTCTGTCTGAGGCTTTATGGTTCCCTATTTCTCCTGTCCTTCATCTTGGTGTCTTAATAGTTTTTAATTGTTTGACATTGCAGTATTTGCCCATCACCCATGATCTATGCTTCAACCTAATATCTAAGACCTTGCCAACATTATGAGTAGATTTTAAGAGCCTAGGCTACCTCGTCTTTTTCTTAGGGAAACCACTGTTTTGGTGGTTAGATTGACTCAGAGAACTAAAACCCACTCTCTTTGATGCCACCCCATTCCTGCATGGGACAATGGTGGAGACTTCTGAGCTCATTGCATTCTGTATGTATCACTCAGGGAAGCCATCTCCAGATGACATCATACTTTTCCAGAAGTGGTCTGTCCTCAGCAAGTAAGCAAGTGATGAGAGTGAGCAGGAGGGTAATTTCTACACCACAGGTAGCTGTGCTGACATGGAAAGTGAACGAACCTCAAAGATGGGGGACCCTGACTTGATTGCATCTCAGATACTTTATTTTGCACCTGAGGATCTTTGGACACATCCTTAAATTCTCCTCTAAGGGTGGATGAATCAATTTTGTTTATCACTTGTGAAAGTAAAGCCACATACTTTGAAAAGGTGCTTGGTTGAAGTCTTGGTTGGTGCATGGCACATAGTTAGGGACTCTGTCCATACCTATTTTTAAAGAAGTACATATGCATTTCATGGTATCAGGCTGCTAATCTGGTAATGTCACCTCAAGTATACAGACAGCTTTGTCATAAACACAGATCTCCCCTTTTGTGGTCTGTCTCTCTTGGATGGGAGAGCTGGTTGTTTCAATGTTCCTGGTAGATAATTGGATTCTTCAGATGAAGTTTATCCTCACAGGAAGATGGTGTTTTTATCAAGAGCAATGATATCTTTCGGGATCCCCACTATTCCTGCTTCAGGTGTGGCTTCATAGAGGGGCTTTGAAGGACATAAATTATGCAAGGAAACAAGCTTCTTTGCCGGCACCTACCATACTGTACCCCAGATGAGATCTCCCCAGTTGTATCTGCATAATGGCTTAAGTTCCAATCCCTTACTGAGTGGTTGGTGAAATTTTAGGGCAAGTCTTAGAGTCTGATACCAGCCACACTGTGTTCTTTAGAGGTGGGAAGAGATGTGTCGCATAGAGTATTAGAGAATTCCAGCCCAATTCCCGTTTCCTCTGATAAGGCAATGTTGTTTCTCCAGGGCAGGTTAAGACCTGATGTTCTCATTAGGTAGCAGATCATGAAGAGAATGTTATTGTTAAGTGTAAGGATGGGCATATTATGGTATCTTTTATTACATGGTCTTCATTATATTAAAAAAAAATTCCTGTTATTGTCAAACCTGTCCCCATTTGATAGGTTGACAAACATTGTTCCTGTGGTCTTGGTGCTGATTACAGCAGGGGATAATGCCTAGATGCTGTCTGTTAGGCCCATCAGGCAACAAGGCAGGCCAAGGTAAAATAGATGAGTATAAGCTGGCAACAGATTAAAAATAGTGGAGTAAAATCCATTAATAATTCTCATATTTAGGACTTGCCTTCTACTGTATGTACCAAATCTGCAACATTTAATCTCTTCTCTGTGAGGCTGGCCGAGAGACCCTTTCCCCCTCTGAGTGATAGGCTGGGATTTTCTGAGACAGAACATTTGTCTGTCAGGGCCCATGGCTGCTCTGGTGATTTACTTGCCATCAGATGATGTTGGTGTCCGGTTGGTGATATAGCCTTGCTGGATATGGGGAAATTTGTTAGCTTTAGCTTTGACAGGAAGATAATTGCTGATGGTTAACAGAATGGAGCCAAATCCATTGGTGTTTTTTTTTTCTGTAATGTGAGTATGAGACCAGTTTTGAGAACCTTGTTTTTTGTGGGTAAACTGTATATTCCAGGTAGAGAAAGAGAGGGAAAGATAGGGGGATGGAGGGAAACACACACACACACACACACACACACACACACACACAGAGGAAGGGAGGGCAGAAATTTGATTTTGACATAAATATGCCAGAGTCTAGGGTTTCTTTTTTCTCTTTTCTTCCTTTCTTCCTTCCTTATTCTTTCCTTCCTTCCGTTCTTTTGAGACAGGTTCTTCCTCTGTGTGTATTTCTATCTCTACTATTGTTGGAATATGCCAATATGCATTTTTAAATTTTTTAAATGGCCATATCATACAGTTCTGAAAGAATGTTTGTTATCAGAAGAAAAAAACTCAGAAGAAATTTGGGTGTGCATATTCTAAGGGTGCCTGAAATGCTAACACCAGCTGGTCTCTTGGCCAAAAGATTTCTCTTTAGTGGACTTTGCTTTGCAAGAAGCCTCTCCTGAGAGTCCATAAATCTGAGTCTCTACCCCAAGGTCTATCAGTTTGCGTTTCCATGGTGCAATCAAGTGATTGGTTCCACAATGCCTCATAATGTCTGGGCCCTGAGGGCTTCCTGTAAAAGTCTTAAAAGGATGAGAAAAATGCTCAGAGAATCCCAGAGGATGCTCCTGTGTTTCAAAGAGCAGTGTTCAAAGAACTAGGAAGAAAGATGGACTCCAGTGGTATCCTTGGTAGGGCGCATGCGGGCAGATCGTGTGATTTAACTCACTCAAGAACCTCTGGAGGAAGTACGGAAAAGTAGTACTGCCATCTCTGTATCTCTAAGAAGCTAAAGTGTGGTGCCCTTTGGAGCCCTCCATGTAGATGATCAGCACAGCAGATACACATATAGGACCCTGACCAGTAGGAAAGCTCGCTTGATTCAAAAAGCCTGTCTATGGTCTGTTTACCTGCAAGTGTGGTACACTGAGGGTACCAGTTCACATCTCCTTTCCCTTGTGCTATGCAAGAAGTTTGTCTTACCCAAAGATGCTGGGGAAAGGGCAGAAGTGTAGAATACAGAGAGGCTCAACAAAGAAATGTTGAGATGTCTTTGGGGTTGGTGAGTGGAATGCCATCTGCAAATCCTGGAGAATTCTAGTCCTTGTACCTGCAGAAGAGAGGGTTTCCAAATCATTGTGGTAGAGTGTAGAACCCTGTCCAAGATGCCAGCTGCAGTCAGGAGGGATCAGATGGTCCCCCGCTTGTCTGGGACTACGTGTGGATGGTGACAGCATTTAGAGGTTGAGCTCAAGACCTTTTCTTATTCCTTACATCTGTTCCATGACCAGGCTGCCATAACCCTTTGCCAACAGCGATTAGCTTTCTGATTTTTCCTTGGGAGCTTTGATCTTTGACTTTTATAGTGGGACCTCAGATGATTTGGACTTTCTGGTTACCCTCCTCACAGCATTCTTCACATATCCATGCCACTTGTGTCCCTATGAATCCCAGATATGGTCATGGTATTCTGATAATGATTTACTACATCTCCTTCTACATCTTTTCTTGTGCTAAGGCTTTGTTCACATTCACCTCCTTAGCTCTTCCAGACAGAACTGTTTGAGGAGCAAATCGTTGCTATGTATTTGGTACCCTAAGGCACTTTTTATTATATCCCTGCCCAGTACACTCTGTTATCATTCAAGACTTGTATATCAGTACCACATTACCTGGGATATCTTCTTAGTTAGGATCTCTATTATTGTGAAGAGACACCATGACCATGGCAACTCTTATAAAGGAAAACATTTAATTAGGGCTGGCTTAAAGTTTCAGAGGTTTAGTCCATTGTTGTCATTGTGGGAAGCATGTCAGCATGCAAGCAGATATAGTGCTGGAGAAGGAGCTAAGGCTTCTACATCTGAACTGGCAGGCAGCAAGAACTGAACCGAGACACTAGGCCTTTCTTGAACTTCTGCCCCCACTTCCTCCAACAAGGCCTAGCCTTCTAATACTGCCACCCCTATAGGCTTATGTAGGCCATGTTCTCTTAAACCGCCACAGATGTGTCCCCGTGTTTAGCAACTCTTTTGTAGTTGTTTTCTGTGGTGGTTTGAGTGGGAATGGTCCCCAGATGCTCATTTGTTTAAATACTTGGTCTAATTTTCCTGACAGATGAGATTTCAAGAAGGCCTATTAGTGACTCTGTCCTGTGGTTATTAGTAATCATCTTATGCAGGTGTGCAATGAAAACCAACAAGTGGAGCAAAAAGAAATACAAAAATATACAGTTTGAGGAGCAAACTAGAACCAGGAAATTTAATGTTGGAAGCATGGTTTGTGATAAAATAGGTGATAAGTTTAAAGTAAGCCTGATGCTTACTGGAATAAAGGGAATGATTCCCTCGAGGAAAGACCCCCCCCCAATCCTGTCTAAGCTTCCAGCATGTACAAGAAAAAAGCAAGAAAAAAATCATAGCTTCTGCAAATGCAACTAAGAGTCCAGAATCTATTCCAAGTAGGCAGTCAAACTTGGCAGTGCCATCCATGTGGTTCTGGCTTTAGAGTCATGAAGAATATATGAATAAAAGAGTTGTGTAAAATATTCGTTCATTAACCATGGAGAAAAGCTCCTGAGGCCAAGCATGTTTGGCTGTGGCATGTTTGGAGGTCCTGTGTGGAGGTCCTGAGAAACTCTAGCATAAATCTGTGAAAGTTAGGATGATTGTATTGAAGGCTCCAAGATGCTTGAGATACCAGGGCTGTGAGACATCTCTCAGAGAAAGCTGCAGACAAAGAGTAGGAACCACCCAAGGAAGAGAAGTTTGTTGTATGCACCAAAGCTGGAAGGGTGGAACCATTTACCAGTGGATCTCAACTTTCCTAATGCTGCGTCCTTTAATACAGTTCCTCATGTTGTGGTGTCCTCAAACTGTAAAATTATTTCATCACTAGCTCATAACTGTAATTTTGTTACTGTTATGAATCATAATGTAAACATAGGATATGCAGGATATCTGATACTTTGTATGATGGAAGTATGTAGCTTGCTCTTTTTTTTTTTTTTTAAACAGAGAGTTGTGATTAAGAGCTTGCTTTGAGTCTCAGAAGAGATTTTGAACTTTGGACTTTTAAACAGTGTTGACATTGTCGAAGTCTATGGCAACTCCTGGAGCTAGACTTAATACATTTTTGCATCATTATATAGTCATGAGTCTATTTAGGCCAGGGAGTGGACTGTCATCATTTGAATGAGAATGTCCCTAATAGGCTCGTGTAGGAATGCTTAGTCTCCAGTGTTGATGGAACTGTTTGGGAAGAAATAGGAAGTGTGGGTTTATTGGAAAAAGTGTGTTACTAGGAGTGGGTTTTGAGGTTTCAAAAGACATTGTCATTCCTAGTTAGCTTTCTCTCTGTCTCCTACTTGTGGATCAAGATGTAAACTCTCAGCTGTTCCTGCTACCATGTCTTTGTGCAACCATCAGGGACTCTAACCACCCCTGCCCTGAACTCTAATCCCCAAATTAAATACTTTCTTCTATAAATTTCCTCGGTCATGTCATTTTATCACTGTAATGTAAAGGTAACCAAGTACCTTCCTATCAACAATATTGCTTACCTACTACTCACATCTCTGTTGCTTGCAAACTGGTAAGCCTCACTAAGGGTCAGGGACATAAGGCAGTCTGTTCTGCCTCTCTATGGCCTGACACCAGCCTTTACACACAGCGATTCCTGGTGTACTGAGTGAGTGAGTAAGATAGAGGTTGAACATCCATGTATAGTTCCTGGGGTATAGTTTCTCATGGCTGGGGAATGACTCAATTTCTCCTAGTCAGGGTTTTATTTAGGACTCAACCAAATACTCATATCATTTAGTCTAGGAAAGAGAAAAAGGCATGCTTTGGATTACTTTGTGATTGGACACCCTAGTAGACATTACCAGGGCCTGTCATTCTGTCTCCATGAATCATGTTGCCAGTGGGTTATTGCCAGCAGCTTCTATATATCATCTACAACTGGTGTTTGAAGTGACGTTGTTTGCCATGCCTGGTTCAGTTGCAGTGATGGGTATTGAGGTTGTTGCCATTATTCTTTACCAAGGTTGGTTACAGCTTCCATTGGAGGTTGAACAATGATTGTAAGACAGCCCCCTTGTTCAGGCTTGAGTGTCTGGTGATGGGGGTGTGTGGACAGTGTCAGGAAGCTTGGAATCAATCCCAAAGTGGGCCTGAGGGCCAGGGAGGATGAACTGAGAGAATATGGCAAAGGACGTTACAGCAGAGACAGTGACTCAGAGGACACAGGCCTGAGGCAGAGTGTGCTACTTCCCTTCCTGTGGAGCAGCTTATAGCATGCAAGCCATTCTTCTGGATTGAAGAGTTCTTGCATATTACTAAATAAACCTCACCTAATTCCTTCCTGAGGCGATCATGTACAAGACAGCTATCCTTTGTGAAATGCTTTTTCACCTGCAGGTCATCTTGTCCATTTCTACTCTCTGGATAGCAGGGTGGTGGCCTATTTCTGTGTGTTTGCCTGACTTTCGATGGATGACCTCTGTTCCTGCATGATAAATACACATTTGAAAATATTGATTTGCTGCTTCCCACTTTGAAAAGCTTAAGAAAACTGACCTCTGCTCATTGTGTCTGACTTGAATTTTTCAGGCTGACCAATCGACCCTTGGAAAGGCAGTGGGCTGTTACCTGTGCTCCTTAAGGGCCTTTCCATGGGACTGTGGTTGCCATGGTGGCTCTTGTGGCCAGTGTGTGAGAGAGGGGCCTTCTAATAAGAGAGCATACATCCCTGGCTCACATATAATGACTTTTAAATAGCTCACAGGAAGAGGAAAATCTCCATTGTGGACTCTGAGAACATCCCTCAAGGGAGGTGCCATTTTCCAGACCTGTCTCAGAAACCCAGAGTCCCTTCTACTCCATGGATGCCGCTGGTGTTATGCTTTCCAGTTTGTCCCCTCCCTATTTCCAGGCCCCGGCCCCCACCCCACCAATTGCTCTTCATTTTATTTTCTTTCCTGGGTTTTTACCACGGTGTGACCTCGTGTTGTATTTTTTCTGAATGACAATGAAAGTAATTGAAAATATTGATTGGCAGTACAGTTAAGTTGTCAACACAACCATTTAATTTGTCAGGAGGACTTGTTAAATTGTCAAAAATCATATAAAAAAACTCCTTCAGTCACTGATGATATACATTAGAGAGGTTCATGAATCAAATGGGCCATTTTGTAGATAAGTGTTGAAGAAAAATTCTGAAATTGTTTGCTTCAGATATATTTGTGCTTTTCCCTTTCTCTTTTTCCATATGTCTCTTTATCTGTCTGTCTCTCATTCTTATATTCTCTCTCATCACAGTGTATATGAGTATTGGAATGACGGCAGCAAGACAAGGTAAAGAAGGGATACATTTTGAGTGGAAGGCTCACTAAAGATACCAAGGCAGAGTTAAGGTCATGGGTAACAATTAGATTGTGCTATTCTGAGTCACGCCCTGAAGTTAATAGGACAAAGACATGGGGTTATGTCTTCCCTTAGGTATAGGGCTTACAATATGCATCTGGTATTTGTCTTTTGGCTTTTGATCATGGGGAAAGCATCTTTCAGGGACCAGTCCTGCATGGGGTGAGGAAGAGCAACATCCAGCTTTCTACCCAGACACCAGGGATGTGTTCGCCCTGTGTGTTCACTGTTGATGTAAATTTGATTCCTGAAGGTGTTCCCATATAGAATTGGAAGTCACTTTGCTTGGATTAAGAATGCCACTTTGTGGTCAAAGCCAGTCAAATTATTGTTAATATATGTATGGCTGTTAAATAGCATGATGTACTGATGCCTAGAAATGTAGCTTAATCTAGCTTCAGGGAGTAAAGGGGTTTTCTCAGAAAGTTCCTAGGGTCATTTTCATAATCACAGTTTCTACAAAGTGTTTTGTGATATACATGAATCTAAAATGCCCCTAAGACTCTTACATCCTAGCTCTCAGATGCTGAGATGTCCCTGCCCTGACTATCTTATGTGTATGATATATGGTGTGGGGGCTTTAAAAATGAGAAATTATCCATGCAGAGTGGGGTCCCACAGCACTTCTTTTCTGGTGCAAGCAGAGGAATTGATAGATATTTGAAGTAAGGAAGGGATTTGACCTGCCTTTGGTGGCTGGATGATTGACAGGCTCAATGATAAGGTATCTGGGAAGCTCCTCAGAGACAGTGAACAGTCAGAACTAGCAAGCTCAGAGATGCAAAGAACTTTATCCCTGTAGCAACTGGCAAGTTAGAATGATGATGAATAGGAGTCCACCCAACAGACTAGCTGATTTGCATTATGATTCTCTGAGTATAGAGCCTAGCCTGGGACAGAATGTTGAGTGCAGTGCCAGAATCAGGGTGCTGTAGACAGGCTCCAAAGACTATTTCCCATGGTAAGCAGACCTTCTCCCACTTTAAGTTGGCATGCACCTCTGGGCAGATAATAAATGACTTCTAGAACAAGTCCACAACCCATGCCACTTAATTCCAGCAGGAGGGCTAAGTCATGGCACTTCACACAGAGCTTTCAACACTAATATTTTGTTTGCATACGATTTCTTCAGTGTCTCCATGTTGTTTGGTCTCTCAGTTCTCTGCAAGTTGTTGATAATTTTGAGTGCAGATTGTTTGCCCAGCCCCCATGCTGAAAGCCCTGTCAGAGAGAAAGCAAGGTGGTGTTCTTCCCTTTAAAGAACAACCATTAATTACAGGAGAGGCCAGAGACTTGAAGTGGGAATAATCTGAGAACAGGTGAAGGAATAAGTAGCATATGGACCATTAAGAACTACAACATCTGAGATGTTTGTTTTGCTTATAGAAAGGAACAAGTGGAGGAGAGGGCTAAATGGTGTGAGAACATCTATCAATCAGAGGTGCTTACCATGCCTGTCTCCTGGGTCTTTGCATTGAGTCTCATTTGTCCTCATCCTGGGCAGTTTAAATGGAGCTAAGGCCAATGGCCAAATACATAAAGACCTGCAGCGCTTATTCTGCAGTTTCATTCAGACACCACTGAAGGCCAAATATTTGGTTATCTGGGACATTTTTATACTTCCTCCATCATACAAAACTACTGCTTCAAGCCAAGGGTGGGATCTTTGTCATCACCGATTCAAGGTCATGTAATACTTCTACTCTTTCTCATCCCTGTTGTCATTCAGGCTCTATGGACCTGCTTTGCCAGCCTTTTAACTGGCTTTCCATGTCTTCACGGTGAAAGCTGGCCCACTGGGGTCTGTGTTCTATCACACAGGACAAAGGAAACGGGAAGTAGAGTGACCTTACTTGTGAAAGGCTATAACAACAACCTTACCACACACAGTGGTACTCCATTAGTGTGATTTTTATCACATGGTCTCACGGAGCTGAAGGGGCAGCTGGGAGATGTAGTTTCTAGATGAGCTGTCCAACACCTTTCTTGTAATTTCTGTTTATATCTGCCCCAGCTGCTCTCATAGACGTCTTTGCTTTCTGGTTATGTTTTTTTCTTTCCCTTCCACTGAGCAACAAGTCTTTAGAATGAGCACTTAGCCTCTCACCATCACGGCACTAGTGCTTACAGCAAAGCTTAGGCACAGGGGATATGAAAACAGTGTTTGCTTAGTGCAGAAACAAGTCAGAGAATAAACGAAGACATGGGTTGCTGAAAGCAATTACAGTTGGGGGCTCTCCACCCTCTTGTGCCCCCACATTGGCTTCTGTATTTCTCCAGGTTCAGCAAGACCATTTGTGGGCTGTGCTGAGTTCAGCCTATGAACGGGTGCTTGGCTTCCCTGCTCCGCAGTCTTTGAACCCAGGACTCAGGAGATGAAGGGCTATTTCATTAATCCTTGCACCGCACCGGTTAGCCTCCTTATCGGAAGGCCCAGGCCTAGCCTTTGTTAGGGACAACAATGAGGGGAGCCTTTAAGGAATCTCCGGCGGGTGCCGAGCCATTGCAGATTAGGTCAGTGGAACTGCTGCTAGGTTGAGCATGATGGATGAGCAGGAGAATGAGTTTCTGCTGCGCGGCATTGTGAAATCTTTTCATTGTCACCAACGGGCCTATGAGGAACTGATGAATGAGGGAGCAAGTGTCAGAAACGCCCTTCCTTGCCCCAGTACAGTTTTAATATCTCCCTGAGCTACAGGATGAGTATTGATAAAAGTAAAGTTTAAAAATAGCCTCGGAGTGATGGGTAGCCGTGATTTAAGGAGAACAGCAATGGGGTTAGAGAGGGTTCATTTTCCTGAAAGTGCATGAAAGGGAGCGAGTGAGCGAGAGAGAGAGACACACAGAGAGACAGAGAGAGCAAGAGGGAAAGGAGAGGGGAGGAGAGGCGAGGCTGAGCTGGACCACGAGGGGAAAGAGCAGGAGGCTTTTCTAAGCAACTAATGTGATGAGGATGACGAGGGCTTTGATGGATGAGTTAGATCCATCTGGTCGCAGTATATGTAATAAATAGCTGTGCTCAGCTCTGACCTCTCCCACTTACCAGACACATCTTTCTCTTTTGGGGATATCCAGGAGGGAGCTTCCATTAGAGCAAAGAACCCGTCATGAGCCAGAGCTGGGAATGTTTATGGGCTTGTGCAGAGGGCAAAAAGGAGATGGTATCCGAGTTACAGGTTTATAAACTAAAACTGCAGCCGGTGCCTTGCCAGAGATGGCACTGGTGACAGAAATGTATCTTCATGGCCGTGGATGCCACCGCTGAGGGTAAAGAGAAGGGATGGATAGAAGGAGGAGGGCAGGTGGGTGGACTAGGGTTCCAAGGGCTGGTGAGGTAGTGCTCTGGTTCTGGCTTGCAGCAGGTCAAGACTTCCTTTAATTTCCAATCCCTTCTCTGCAAGCAGCTTTTAGGCCAAGATGGAACTGAATGGCTCTGTAACTAGGTATATGATTCCTGGCTATGGTGGTTTGGGAATATAGTGTTCTAGTCAATTCAACTTCCTGTTACTTTGTTAGGAACATCATAAATTGAGCAGGCCTATGTGTTGGTGTAGGCCTGTCATTGTACATGTAAGTGCCTCCTTTCTTCCTCTGAGGATATTAAATGGGTATACAACTCATGTGGCAAAAGACTTGCTATGCAAGCTTGAGAATCTGAGTTCAATTCCTATTCAGAATGTCAGGCAAAGCAGTGGGTGTCTGGACTCTCAGTGCTGCAGGGTGAAGACGGTCCCTGGGAGCTCATTGGCCAGCCAGCCTAGCTTCCCTGAAGGCCATGTCTTAAGAAATAAGGTAGAAAGTGATTGAGGAAGATACCCAAATGTCAACCTCTGGCACACACACACACACACACACACACACACACACATACACACACAGAGAGGGAGGGAGAGAGAACCTGTAGCCTTCCCTAGAGAGAATTTCTATAGTGTCCTTGTCTCTCTAACCGACGTCAGTGTTTGATATAGAAATTGGGGATGGTAATTAAAGTTTTATGGACTCATATTCAAGGAATGAGGAAGACGGAAATGAAGTGGACCACTGAATTGTATAGCTGGAAGCAGATTTGGTTGTGAATGTGAGTTTGCCTTTAAGAGTTAGGTGGCAGGTTTGGGAGCTCAGCCACTTGCTTATATCCTGAGAGCAAGTGGACGGTCTAGGAGAAAATTTATCAGCCTCTTTGCCACCCTGCTGGCCCATTCACATGTCTCACCTGCTGGCCTGTTCTACGTGGAGGAACCACCTGGGCACCTCCCAGGGGTAACAGCCTGCTGCCACATGGTGTGACCAAAGAGGGCTGGAGTGTGACTTGGCTTACACTGCTTTATAGAGGACACTTTACTATGCAAGGAACTAGGGCAATCATATTCATCCTGACATAGCATGGGCAAAATTAGAACCACCAGACCTTCTTATGGTGACCTCTGCCCTTGGCAAATCTGCCTCAATATGTTCACCCTCCACCTAAAACCAACCACATGGCCACACACCCTTGTATGTAATTCAAGGGGGCAGGTTGTTGGACTATTTACCAAGTCAAGTACTCAATTAAATGGTTATGAAAAGATTATTGTGTGAGTTCACACATACAGGCATGTACACATCTGTTTATATGCATACATATACATACACATTATAGGCATTTGCTTACATACAAAATGACTAAGGACATTCAACTCATCTTCAACTGAGCAATGACTCAATAGTATTCAGCACCAAGGGGGTCCTGAGACCCCATCTGCTTTGAGCACCTCATTTGTGAGTCACGTGATTTAAATGCTTTGGTTGCTTCTGCTTACCTGGGAGTGTATTCACCACAGAGTCCTGCAGAAATTACCCTGTCCTAAAAAGTTCAAGAGGCTGTAGGCTGTTCAAATGAAAATGCTCAGTAGAACTCAGCCATAGAGTTTTGCTTGTCTTGGTAATCTTCCCGTCCCTGTTTCCCTCCTTTCTATTCACTATGATTTTGTTTACCTACATTTCAAAGGCACCCATCCTGCACAGTGTCTTTCCTACACAGTATGCACATGTGTTGCCTCATCTTCATTCAGAACTCAAATACTTCAGTTAAGTAGTTTAAGCTCAAGATGAAATGGAAAACAAGCTTCTGGAGGCTATTCACACTAACTGTGAATACACTTAAAGTTGCTCCAGAATGGCCTCATTTAGCAGACCCATTCTAATCCAGTTAGGCTCCAGCTGCTGAATTTGGGCACTCTGGTAATTGAAGGAGAAGGAGAAAGAGAAGAAGAAGAAGAAGAAGAAGAAGAAGAAGAAGAAGAAGAAGAAGAAGAAGAAGAAGAAGAAGAAGAAGAAGAAGAAGAAGAAGAAATAAAACTGAGTACAGAAAAGAAAGCAGCTAAAGAGACAAAGGGTGATAAATTTGAGTATTGTCTTTTATGTAAGAGCATCTGCAGAGATTTGAAGATAGCAAGAGACACTGGGGACAGAAAAGGGGAAAGCCTTATGTTCAAATTTCTCAGTCTCTCCAGGTGGTGACAGAAGAAAGTGGCTGTAATCAAATATTAGGGAATAAACTGAACATGGGTACTGGAAGGGCCCGCCCTCCTGGTAAGGACACATAATAGTCAAGCCTCGTTAACTGTAAGGTGTCTCCATTGCATCTGTGGGGGGGCTCACTTGATGGAACAGTAGCAGAGAGGAGCCAGGGTCAACAAAGAGAATTTGTCATCCACATAAACTCACCCCTCTGTGATATCTTTTCTCTTATGAAAATAACCAATGTTATACAAGGAGGAAACAACTTACTAAACAGAAGAAAGTACTTAGAACAGTCCTTCAAGCCCTCCAATTAAAACTTCTTCATATTTTAATGTGTTCCTTGGAGTAGCCTACCAGTTTTTAATATAGAACATTTATATTCTGCCTTTATACTTGGTTTTGTAACATATGCATTTCCATGTAATTATATATTCTTAATAAAAAGTGCTTTAATGTCTACATAATATCCTTGTAGCAAGGCTCTTTTTATTTCTTAGTTTGTTGCCTTTTATGTTATTCAGTTCCAAGGCACACTGGTTTTCGTGTAGGTTTGGGGTTCTTTATCTTGAATCTTCCAAGTAGAGTTTTGGTAAGAGTGTGATCAAGTCCCTGAAACAAATTGCCACATTGCTTTGTCAAGATGTTATTATTCAGTTTTACACCCCAAACAGGTGCATCCTGGAGCATGGATATTGAGAATCAAAATAACTTCTGACTTTTAAGATTATTACTTTTTAATTGGCACTTAATGACAATTGGCAATTAAATATATTTTTGTATGTGTATGATTATTTTTGTTGTTGTTTTCTTTCTGCACTCCTTTCCCTACTGTATGCTCCCCAATTCCATCCTCCCCAAACATTTTCCACTTCTGCTTTCATAACACATATCCCATTATATCCTACCTCCAAGATCTTTTCAACTCTCATGGCCCACTGTCGCATCTCACAACCAGCACAAACACATACCATGCATAGCTTGAATCTAGAGTCAAGTAATTTCATGTGTGAGTAATCATGCAGTATTGCTGTAAGTCTAGATTATTTTGTATAACATGATTATCTCCAGTTACATCTATTCTTTTGCAGATGTCATGATTTTATTTTACTTGAATTCCATTGTGTTCATGTACTCTGTTTTCTTGGTTGCTTCATCTGCTGATGGATATTTAGGCTGAAGAGCTAAGAGGTCAAGGGAGTAGATGTAAGAGGGAGTGAGGAGCCCATGCTGGGGCTGCTTCATCATATTTCTTCAGGCTTCCAGAGGGCACACAGTTGTTTGCTCAGGCTCCTGTGATGAGTACTATACTTTAGATGGCTCAGGCAGCAGAAGTGTTTTGTCTCATACTTCTTGGGGCTGAAGTTCAAGATCAAGGTGTGGGCAGGGCTGGTCCCTCCTGAAGGCTGTGAGAGAATATGTGTCCCAGAGAGCATGTGTTCCAGGCCTGTCCTATAGCTTCTGTGGGTAGGTGGGTATCTTTGAAGTTTCTGTATGGTGAAAACATCTTCTTTGTGTTTTTGTGCATCAGTGTCTGAGTCTCCCCTTTACATAAGGATTCCAGTAGATCTAGATTAAGTTTTATCCTGGTGTGGTAATTATTCATCACAACTGCAAGGATCTATTTCCAGCAAAAGTCACATGTTTAAGTAGTAGAGGTTAATAACTGTACATACCAACTTTGGGGGCAGGCATAGTTAAATTCATAATGAAAGAGATCTTTTATGTACTATGGATTCAATCACTGGGTATTTTTGCCCTATGAGGAAGTCACCTTCCTTTCTTGGGTCCAGGTTTCATCCTCTCTAAAATGAGGTCAGTTGGTCTAGAGTAAAGATTCTCAAGATGGGGTCCCGAAACAAACAGCATCTCCACCCCTGGGGAACTTGCTAGAAGTATAGATTCTGAAGCTTCATGTTAGAAGTGGTAAATCAGAAACTCTGCCAATGGTCAGCAGTTTTAAATTTTATCAAGCCATGCAAGTGCTTCTGCTACACAGGACTGAGGTAGTTCAAGCTGGCCTCAGACTCATTGTACTTCTGCCTCCACTACCTAGTGTTGGAATTTTAGGCATATGCCATCGTACCAGGGATTGATCTAGATTTTTAGATTAATTTTTATTTTTTAAATATTAATCACAAGTTATTTACTTTCTATCCCAGTCGTAGCCCCCTCCCTCATTCCCTCTCAAGCCCACCCTTATCTCTTCCCTGTCCCTTTCCAAGTTCACTGCTAGGGGAGGTCCTCCTCCCCTTTCATCTGACCTTAGCTTATCAGGTATCTTCAGGACTGGCTGCAATGTCCTCCTTTGTGGCCTAGCAAGGCTGTTCCTCCCTTGGGGAGCGGGGGAGGTAAATGAGCCAGTCATTGAGCTCATGTCAGCAATAGTTCCTGTTCCCCTTACTAGGAAAGCCCATTTGGATACTGAGCTACCATGGGCTACATCCGAGCAGGGTGATTGCTCTAGTTTTAAGCTCATATAGTAGTATTGACGTATTCTAGTGTTTCCTGCACCCTCTATGTCTGGAGAAATAACTTCACTCAAAGTAATGTTTATTGATCAAGTCATTGTATCAGGCTTTAGCTCAAACTTTTTGATAGTACTCCTTACACAACAATAGGACTTTTGCTTCTGATGAACTTCAGCTTGGCCCTTGATTAGTCACATTTCCTGAGGAATAGTCAAGGCTGGCAAGATGGCTTGGGCCAGGGACCTAGATATAGAAACATCCTGTTATTGATGTATGGATTGTGTAGGAAGGCCTAATGGAGACAGCTGTGGAGTTCAGGGAAGACCAATTAGGGAATTAATTCATTAGAGCCCAACTACATGCTGTTATATCTATTTATTTATTTAGGCTAATGTCTTTTGCTTATCTTCCCATAACCATGAGTACCTGTCAATACCTGATAATGTACATGAATTTCCTTCAGTATATTAAAGTTTTAATATTGGATGTTTTATGACAGGAAAAAAGCTTATGTTTTATGTTGGCATATTGATACTTGAAGTCTTATTCATACTAGGAAAGTAATTTAGTAATCTGTGTCACAAATTGGTCAGTCAATTCTCTTGTTATTTGATATGGCCAAATATACTTACTCCAGCCATTCTATCCATCTATATGTGTTGGTGATCATATGGTAGAACAAAGCTTGTCATTAAATGTTTATTACATCACTTCCCTATCACTGGTGTGAGATAACACCTGCTGTCTGTCTGTCTTTCAAGGCCTGATGAGGCTCCTTAGTTATACCTTTTTGCTGTATTATTTTTCCTTTGACTATGACAACTAGGGGTCTTGATTGTCATGGTACCCATGTGATCTTATCTAAATGAAAAGCCATGCTAAAATGGGAAGTTGCTTCTGGTTACCAGGGCTCTTGGGTTCCAGCCTCAGTTTGTTGAATCACAGTGAGCCCCAGGAGGCCATGTCATCCTTCCTTCTTTCACTTGAAATGGTTGAGTGGAATGAGTCCTCTGATACCTGCTTTTGAGTGAGGATAGAAATACAAAAAAAAAAAAGTGATGCATATGACATTGTTTTTAATAAATAGACTCTGTATGGATGCCAGATTGCCTATACATGGCTGGCACATTTGAAGTCATCCAGTTTGGATTAAGGATATCTTTATTATTACCTTTAAATCTGCTTGCAGAGCACATATGCAAATGTGTGGCTAATGGTCATGGGCTCATGTCAATCCTTCTTGCTTTGGGGCGATGCAATTCATTTCCTTGTGATGTGGACCTGGTAATGATCACTGCTGATATTTACCACATTTTATTAATGTTATTTTTATGATCCTGCAGGAGATAATTAGGACTGGATTTTTTTTCTTCATTTTCATATTGTGAAATTTCAAGTTAAATAGTGACATGGTGGAGAAGAGAGAAATAGCACAGGGAAGGAATGTGTTACAAATAAACTCAGCCCAGAAACCATATTTAACATGGATTAAAATTAATGTAGCCCTGTGTTCATTATTTATATCTATTATGTGGAAAATACGCTACTGGGCTCTGAAGAATCAGACGTTCAGAAAGGCTCCTTTTCTTCCCTTGGAAAACATCCAATTAACAAACTGTCCAGAGGGAAGAAGTTGGGGCGGGGGGATGTAGACAGGAAGGAGGCCTTTTCTTTCATTTATTTATGTTAAAATCTTCATTTAATTCCTAACATTTAATAATATCAGTCATTGGATGGATTAAGCTAATTAGCTTCTTTCTATGAGGGTGAGAGTGAGTTTCAAGCCTGCCTATTCTGGCAGGGACTTCTATTTTATTTCCTTTTAATATCTTTTCTTAGGCGGGTGGTTCCAGGCTTCAGGAAAATGTCTGTCTCTCCATATAGAAAATGATCAAGATAGTGGACTTAGAAATGAATTACATTTGTTTATTTATATTTATTTTACATGGTTTTCAATTTTTCCCCAAATCATTATGTTTTCACTGAGCTTTCCAATGGCATCTTGATGCATGTGTGTCATGTACTCTGCTTACATTAGTCCCGTCACCCTTTTTCAATTTCCCCTCTCCTTTCCTGATGTTTTACTTCCTTTCCTCTATGGAATTCCTTGTCCACTTTCATGTCACAGTGCCACATATATGGCATAGTTTTACATATGTGTACATACATCTGTGTATGAGATAAGACTTTCTGAATCTGGTGTATTTCATTTAACCCAGTGACTACCATTTGCCTCCATTTTCCTGTGCATGGTACACTTTCATTCTTCTGTATGATTGAAGAAAATTCCATTTTGTATGTAGACTTTTTCCTTATCCATTCATCTGATGATGTATATCTAGGCTAGTTTCCTATTTTACCTTTTGTGAATCTGCAGTAAATAGACATTCAATTGTGTTTATGTTTGAAGCCTTAGATTTCTTTGGGTAGACTGGGAATTGATAGAGTTGCATTATTGTAGATCCAGTTTTAATTTTTTGTGTTTAGTTTAGTGTTTGAGACAGAGTCTCATAGCTCAGAATGTCTTCAAGATTGCTTTGTAGCTGAGCATGACTTTGACTTCCTGATTCTCTTGTCCCCCCCTCTGAAGTGTTAGGATTACCTATGTGGACCAACATACTCAACTCTTGTTTCTAGCTTTTTGATGACACTGTATCATGATTTCTACAGTAACTTATACTGGTTTACATTCCAACCTGCAATACATAAACATCACCCTCTTAGATACACATACTCATCAGCATCTCTCTTGGTTGTTCTCTTGATGAGGGTTGAGTTTCTATGACCATACATCCAAGTTTTGTGGAAGTGATCACCTGGTGCAGATATGACTAAGGTTACAGAGATACAACGATCTCTGTATGCTGACCAAGTGTATCTGATCAGGAGCAGATTAGGGTTTGAGTCCCAGTTTTAATTTGTATTGTCTGGCAATCTTGAACAGCTTCCTTTGAGCCGTTTAAGACTCTGTTCCCTGAACAGTGGTCAGTACCTGTCAGAGATGTTGCATGCAAAGCAGTTGGCATATTGCCTAGGCCCTCACAAGCCTTTCAGTATCAGTAATTGTTTATATCACCACTGTCATAATAATGATTAGTAATTTTATTAAGTGATAAAAATGTTGCTCGTTATATAAGTTAGATTGGGACAGGGCTGTAGAGATCCAGGGCCATGGCCACTTGAAATGAATTAGAAATAGTAGAGATGTGTTTTTAGAAGTATATTTCATGTCTATGAAAATGACTGAGTTAGAACTAACAGTTTGGACTTCTTAAGTGTTTGTGTGAGGCCTACATGGATGAATTGTTGTCTAAGCAACATGAATGAGGAAGTTAGAGAGTGAACATGAACCAGACTCTGCCTGTTAGACTGAAAGATGTTATGCCTTTTATTTGCTCAGACCCTCTCTCCTTCCTCCTTTGCTAGACACCTGGAAGATCAGTGAACCCTAAGGTCCTGCTTTAGACCGGCAGTCAAACAGGCAAATCTAGACTCCTAAATAGTTACTGTTCAGGGCTGTTTTCTCTAAGTCATGGTGCTGAATTCTCTATCATCCCTGGCTGATAAACTAGACTAGGTTTGTGCTTGTCGATTGTGGGAAGGCAAGGAGTGTTTGTGAAGCCTAAGCCTCAGTCACTCAGGGAGGAATATTGTCTGTATTTTCTTATGTTTGCCTAGTACCACTAATGCTCTAATTTCTGTAATAGTTTTCTAAAAATCTAGTCCAGCATATCGTTTTCTGCCTTATCTTAGCTTAAGCCATAAGATCTGGAAACACCCATAATGCATTTGCTTCTTTCAAGTCTTTCTACTATTCACTCA
>CM053766.1:88867931-89050922 GCA_028658305.1 Pachyuromys duprasi
GTTTTTGATCTTAGCCATTCTGGTGGGTATAAGGTGAAATCTCAGGCTCGTTTTGATTTGCATCTCCCTGATGGCTAAGGATGTTGAGCATTTCTTTAAGTGTTTTTCTGCCATTCTATAATCCTCTACAGTCAGTTCTCTTCTTTTGAAGGATACATATTCTGAGTGAGGATTTTCTGCTGGCATCTCCCATGTGATGGAGTTAGGGACCAATAATATATAGGTTAGAATGAGGTTTGGCTACATTCAACAGAAAAAGTCTAAAGTCAATGCTGCCACTACACTGTAGGGATTCATTTCTCTTGCTAATAAGGTAAGTATAGTGGGGGGGCACTTTAGGCTGGGAGTTTCATGGCATGACAAGGGGTCCCATTTGTTTCTCTTTGTAACTCTACTCTGATGTTCTTTGCATGTTTTTTCATGATTCAAGATGGTGGTTGGTGTCCCCTGTGATCTCTTTCTCATTCTGAGAAACAGGATGGAATGAAGAGCAGGCTCAGTCTCCTTTGAGGCTTTGTCTATCCTGTCCTTCATAATTAGAGTCTTTGCATCCTATTGGCCAAAATTTACGCACAGAGCCACAACTTCTGAATGGAAGATGTAAATTGTTCACCCTGGCAGCCACATGCTAATTGAGAGTTTTGCTTTTGTTGTGAAGGAAGAAATGGAAAGTAGAGTGGGCACTGTGAGGCCATTGTTAGTATTGTCCAATGGCTTTATATTTGAAACAGAGGCATGCTTCCATGCATAAACTAACACTTCCAAAGTTTGTTTCGCTGGTCATGTTGGGACATACAAGGAAATATTTTTATAGACTCTAATAGTTGCTTCTTACATAGAGTAAATAATAATTAGTATGATAGATCCAAGATTTAAATGGCATTTGATTTTTATTCTTTTGCATTTTCATCAGTTTGTTTTTTTATTATGAAAACAATTTTCAAATTCAAATACATTTTGATTAAACTCTTCCCCTCCTCCAAGCCCCTCCAGATCCTCTCCCTTCCTATCCACCAAACTTTAAGTTCTTTCTCTGGAAAGAAACAAAACCCCAATATAACAACAACCTCCCCAACAAGAGAACACAAATAAAATCACACTTAAAAAAAAAGAAAAGAAAACCCAAACTTTAACCAAATAAATCAAACACACACAAAACAAACAACAAACAAACAAATAAAAACCTGTGGAGTCCAGTTATCTGTTGGTCACCTACTCCTAAATATGAGGCCTAGAATGGTTAATATAAACAATGTATAACCCTACTGGAGAATTGTCCTTCTCCCAGAAGGTATAAGTAACAGTTCAGTTAGTAACTTTTTCCTTAATGACTAGGTATTCATTCTTAAAAATGTAGCAAAATAAAATAAATAAGATAAACAAAAAACCCTATCACACTAAAGTATGACAAAACAAAAAAGAACAACAGAAGAAAAAGAACCCAAGAGGAGGCAAAGGAATGAGAGACCTACTCACTAGCACATTCAGGAGTATCATAAAACAGTAAACTGGAAGCTATAATATATACACAAAGGACCTGGTACAGACCTTTGCCAGCCCTGTGCAGGCTGCTTCATTCTCTGTGAGTTCATGTGAGCTTGGCTCATGTTGACTTAGAGGGCCTTGTTGGTGTCCTCCATTCCCTCTGCCTCTTACAATCTTTCTACCTCCTCTTCTGTGGGCTTCTCTGAGCTCTGAGGGAAGACATTGGGGCATCATAAAATTTTGCATTTAAGTCTAAATTTAAGTAAATAAAATAAAATGTTAAATAAACACAGATTTTTAGAAATGAGAGAAAGTGGCTTTTGCGACCAGACTGTGTGAGTTTGAATCTGTGTCTGGCATCAAATGATTAAATAATCTTTTTCTTTCCATCTCTCTCTCTGTGTCTCTCTGTGTGTATATCTATCTGTCTTCATATATATATTGATATATATATATATATTTACATACATAGCGACATAGAATGTGTCTCATAGGCTAGCCTCAAACTCTGTTGATGAGGATTATTTTGAACTTCTAGCACTTGAGTACTGAAATTTTAGTGTCCATTTATGCAGTGCTGGGGATCAAACCCAGAGCTTTGTGCATGCTAGGCACTCTACAGGTAGAGCTACATCTTTACCCATCTTTGCCCTATTCTTTTCAGCCTGTAAAATGACAGAGTTGTAAGAATGAAATGTAGTAGGGGGCCATGCTTTTAGAATAGGGCCAGTAGTGTCAAAAGTCTGTGAACCTTGGTCATTGTCATTTCACTGCTGTTATTATGATTATGGCTTATACTGTTAGCATGTTTTGTTTGTAAGAATAAGAGATAGAATTTTGGGAGAATAGAAATTATAAGGATAGTATATATATGACGGAATTTGGGGAGACATTGGTTTAGAGGAATGGGGTTGGCAGTTGACTAGGACCAGTCTTAGCCTCATCAATAAAATATACTTTTACTAAGAGTTAAAGACCAGTAGTTTCATATAGGGCAATGATATTACTTATAGTTTATTCAGCAGTTACTCTATGACAGGGAAGATGGGATTTGCTTGGATTATTCTCTCCACACTGCCAGCTGATATTTCACATTCTGATGATGAAGGGCCTGAGTCAAAGTTAGATTAAGGTAATTGCCAGCAATCTCATACTCATGGGGCTAGCCTCACACTCTAAGCATCCCCCACATCAATTCAGAGCTTGTTCTTATCTTTACCTTCACCCCTATTTGGTTGTCTAGCCTTCCAGTGTCTCCTCACCTCCTAGATACTCTGATTTCCCTTTCTGCCCTTGTTCCTTGCCTACACCAGTCAACAGCTACTACAAATATGCCAGCCATTTTCTGAGCTTCTCCCTGCTGTCACACTGACCTGTCTAACCTCTGCGGTCAGGGCACAGAGGGTGATATTGTGTAGTGTGCTGAAGTAACACATGGAAATGGACAGTAGTGGGTCCGTGGATTTTATCCCTCTAGGTTATCTGTCTTTGAATGCGCTGGTTCACTTGAAGTTTTGTTTACTTAATGATTGCCCTCTTTCCCTCCCTCCTTTCTTTCTCCTTTCCTTCCTCCCTCTTCTCTTCCCTTTTTCCCTCACTTTCTCCATCCTTTTCTTCCATCCTATCTTCCTCCCTCCCTGTTTATTTCTTTAGTGAACTACTGACTCTATTATATCATTGCCATTTTATAAGATTTCTTTTTTATCAGTGTTTTTAAATTTTTTATATTAATCACAGGTTTTTTTTACTTTGTATCCCAGCCATAGCCCCCTCCCACATTCCCTCCCTATCCCCCATCCCTCCTTCATCTCCACCCTGCCCCTTTCCAAGTCCACTGATAGGGGAGGACCTCCTCCCCTTCCATCTAAGTCTAGCTTATCAGGTCTCTTCAGGACTGGCTGCAATGTCCTCTTCTGTGGTCCAGCAAGGCTGCTCCTCCCTCGGCGGGGAGAGGGGGGGCTGAAGAGCCATCCATTGAGTTCATGTCAGAAATAGTCTCTGTTCCCCTTACTAGGGTACCCAGTTGGATACTTAGCTACCTTGAGCTATATCCAAGCAGGAGTTCTAGGTTATATCCATACATGGTCCTTGGTTGGAGAAACAGTCTCATACAAGATCCCTGTTCCCTGATATATTTGGTCCTTGTGGAGCTCCTGTCCTCTCCAGGTCTTACTAACTCCCACTTCTTTCATGGGATTCCCTGCACTCTGCCGAAGGTTTGGTTATGTCCCTCCCTGTTTATACTAGAATTTATTAAGAGCACTTTAAGGCTCAAGCACAAGTCAGTATAAGGTATAGAGATTTCTGTGATAACTCCTGTACCCACACATGCATAGCTTCTCCACTATCAGTGCAGCCTCCAATTTGAAGTCTTTCACTAAAAGGAATACTTAGTGGTGGAGGTTAAAGGCAGAAAATATCCTAGGAGTCCATCGGAAAATCTCAGAACATCTCCTAGGTCATTGTGTAAGGCTTTTACATTGCTCCATCTTTGAGTCCTGACAAAAATGGACCACAGATGTGATGGAAGGGGCAAAGTACCCTACTGAGTAATCACCAAGGGCCTCTGCAGCTTTCCCTACTGCCCCTGTCTGGCACAGAGCATACACTCAGTCAGTATCATAGAGAGTATGAATCACTTGCCACAGGCCTTTCAGTTGGGAAGGGAACAAAAGGCCCCTTAAGAAATGGGCTAGTGAATTATAGTAGGTAAGGTTTGGTTGGGCCTCGTGGACTTGATAGATTTTTTTATTAGTATTATTCCAGCTATAATGGTCTGTCATGCAGGTCAGCCTGCTGTCATCCAGAGACCCTGTGCATCTCTGGCTTAGTGTGAGCTGCACATGAGCAGCATACTGCTGGGACTAGGGGGCATTCATCTTCCACTATCTTCTCATCTCTGGAGCTGGAGGCTCAATGTGTTACTCTTGTGATGTCATAAAGCAACTGATGTCTTAGTACATGCTGCAAGAATTATTTCCTCTTTTACTCTTCCTACAAATTGTACCTTATGATCCATTGAATTTCACTTTCCTATTTTTCCAACATTTCTCATTTTCTGCCCTTATTTTATCCCCTCTCTCAGACTATCGAAGGAAGGAAGAAATGTTGCTTAGCAACCAGTATGGAACTAGTCAATACTTTCTCTAATATTAACCCTTTGGTAACAAGTAGCCAGTCACAGAATTATATCACTCTCTGCTAGTATGATTTAAAGTAGGATTTCATACAAGTTGGCAGCCCAGCTCCATGGTCCAGTCATAAGCCTCAGGAATATGCTTGGGTACTTATGTATGTGAGTGACGCTGTTTCCAGTCATATAAGCTTATTTTGTTAAATACATTCAGATTTGCTAGGATTAATGTAGAATGAACTTTTTAAAAATATAAATGCAGTAGCTTTTAGGTGGATATTTCCTATATGCCGATTTGTGTTCTGGACACTTAGGTTCATCTAATAAGCAGAAGGTACATTTTTAAGATTGTGACATTTGTCTTTGTAATTCCTTCTGAGCTTTACTGTGTGTCACATTCCATGTCAGGCACACCCTAGCAGACTTGGTTCTTGCATACATTTCTTTCTTTTCTTGTCTTTTCTTTTGTCACCGCAGTCTCTTGTCCCCCAACCCCCACCAAGTGACATGTGGCAGTGTCGGGTTTTTAGATGTCCCAGTTGTTTTTCTACTGACACAGTTTCTTCTACTTTGATTCTGCAATGCTCTCCTAAGGTCATTTAACCTTTTAGCAAGTTAGTAACATAAGGCAACTGGAAGATAAACTTGACCTGTGCCTCTCTCACGTATAGTCTTACTTTGGCCTGTTTGTAAAGTTGGTTTTCAGTGTATCACTTCTTACCTATGTGCTACAAATTTGACAATAAATCAGCTTGTACCCCTAGCATCCTTGAGGCAGTCAATGCTACCACCAGCAGATGAAGCAGTGTACTGATGTCACTTTCTCTTTAGCATGCAGCTGACTGTCTGAAAGCTCTCTACAGGGTATCTCAGAAGTAGAGGGGGGCCTGTGAGACTCCTGAATGTACACTGAATAGGTTTTGACCAGTAAACTTTTAAAGTTGCCTTCTTCTCTCTCTTGTAAATGAACAGCTTCTCTTTCACACTGTGCCTTCTGGAGCATCCTGCAAGTCTTAGAACAAGCTATCCTTGGACCCTTTATGGCCTTGGAGTGTGCCTCATATAGGGCTTACCAAATTTCCTGGGACCCCAGGGTACCTATAAGTTTGGTCATTGGTGGATTGTGTTGATTATCCAATATTGCACAGTCCTTGGACTTGTTCCCTCTCATTGGTTATTCTAGCTGATGTAGAAAGTGTTTGTGGTGCTTGGATTCTGTAAGGTAAGTCAAAGACTATGGCAGCTTTCATGATGTTAGAAGCTCACTAGTTTTTCACAATGTCATATGGAGTCACCATCCCTCATCAAGAGCATCTTTATAGCTGGAGTTTGACAATTATCTCCAAATGGGAGCACATATAGACAGCTCTGGGACTGCATATAGAAGCTCATTTGATACTTGAATTCTTGTCTTTGTTTAGTACAAAAAAAGGAGAAGGAATACCAACATGTATGACTAGATACAGGCCTGAATCTAGCAACTGCTGTTATTGTACACAGGCTTTGTGGAAGACATTCTAGATGGGTTCCTTGCTTTCGTCTCCTGCAGCCTTCCCAGCAGCCTTTCAAGGAAGGTATTGACCCCCTGTTTTATAGATAAGAAAACTGGGAATGAGGTACATTGAACTCTTGCTTGGGCAGGTCCGCGTGATAAAGGAGAGTCACTATAACCGTAGCTGGTATCCAGCTCTGTATGTTCTGTCCTCTCTGATAACTATGCTTCTACAGTGCAAGGTCTTTCTTGTTGGAAGACAGGAAAGAGGAGTTGTGGTAGACTTGAGTCATTAAAGATTCTAGCTATGAAAGGCCCCCAGCTAGTTGTCACTCTGGAAAAGCATCTACTCATCCAGCTTGTACAATTGACCAACTGGAGCTGTGGAAGGAAGAGAGGAACATAGGAACCAAAATAGACATCGCAGGCTCACTAATGTGCGAAGCCCCTTACTGTCCCTCTCTGACCTAACCCTCGACTTGAAATGCAAAGCCATCATCCCAGTTCACTTTCAGTTACTAGGTAGGGATGGAGCTCTGCAACTCAGTGGTGACCCTGAGGACGGCAGCAATCTACCACCAGATGTGAAGATGACTTGCCCCATGGCTAAGCATTTTACAGATAGTATTTCCCCCACTTCTGCTGACAACCCTGTGAAGCATGTGATCTGATGGTCACTTTCAGTTGAGAAGACAGAAACCCAGGGAGTAATGTTGCCACACCGAGTCTAATCTCTTTTCTGATTTCAAAGATATGATTATATGTGTAATATATGTTTCATATAATGATATAGTATCCTTATTTATATTATATTAATATGCTGTTAATCCCTATTATATTAATACAATATAAATTATATATTATTATATGATAATATATAACATAAAATAATAATTTTTTTAAATTTTGGATTTTGAACTCATGGTCTCACTCTGTAGCCCAGGCTGTCATGAAACTCAACCGCATGACCTAGCCTGGTCTGGATATCCTGATTCTTGTACCTCCAGCTCCTGAGAGCTGATATTATAGGAGTGTCGCCACCATATGTGGCTTCAAAGCTCTCCTTACCCATCGTACTCTGTTGATGTAAAGCTTGTTGATCTTTGTATTCTGGGCTTCTGAAGTGGATTGGGTCTGTGATATGTGCTGGAACTTTGGTCTTCTTCATGTTGTGTTTCAGGCACAGACTTGTACGGTTAAGGTGTAAGCCTATGGCAGGCAGTAGCCCTGCCTCCTTTTCAGATTTGGTAGAATTTTCCGAAGTACTCAGCATTCAAGCCACTGACTGCCTCTGCCTTTCTGGACAGCTGTTCACCTGTGTCCCAGCTGCTGTTGATGGAAAGATCTTGTGTCCTAAGGAGTTGTAGGAGAGAATACTGTCTGCTAGGGGCCCTCATGGAAAGTGTGGTTTTGTCTTCAGCCCACTTTGGACTTTAAAAAATATCCCTTGAAAGAGTAGATCATGCATGTAAAAGCTCCATGGCTTCTCTGTGGGGTGCCTACTTCATATGTTGTATTTTGCAAATCACATGAGATGATTCTGTCTGAGGGATAGGCCACAATAAGTAAAATGGATCTTGGTGTGCTTTCATTTTGCTTTGTTTTATTCAAAAAGTAATACAATTTTAAATTTTCTTTCACAAGCAGTTGTGAGACTAGACTTAAGATTCGAAATTCCATAGAGTAGAGATGGTTGGACCCTCAGTGGTAGGATGAAAGGTTGGGGATTGAGTCACAGTAAAAGACGTTTATGTCCATGGTTATGATTCCATTCCACTACATTGTTAGGACATGAACACGTAGCTGGGATATTTGTGTGTTGTATGAACCACCCCTGTGGAAAATTGTGCTGAGACTAGCTCATCACACAGACTCCCCAACATTCCACCTGCAACAGTGTCCTGCTTTGGAATATGCCCTTCCTACTTCTTCACATAGCCAGCCTTCCAGTGTCAGCCACAAGAAAGTAAACCAGTTGTGAAGAAATGTTCTTCCTGTTCATGCCTGGCTCGTCAAAAAAGGCACAGAGAAAGCAGCCTTCAGCAGCCACTCACAAAGGCTGCCCAGGCTTGAGGAAGGCAGAAGGTGAGGATGTTCAAATCTTGCCTCAGGATCCAGTGTGGAGTGAGGGAGAGTAAGTGGCCACAAGAACAGGACATTGAAAGGTCTTCCCCTTCCTGTTGAGCTGGAAAGGTGGTCTATCTGCCTGTTGTAGGTGGGGAGAGGGGAAGGGTTGCAGTTATGTTTAAGGTGCTTCTCACATGCCTCCCCTACTCATCCACCTTGCCTCTCAGCTACTCTGCATTTCAGCGTTCTAGAAAGAAATCTGTGCTTCTTTCCTTTCCGCAGACTATAGGCTTTTCCTACCTGCTCTGGGTCCCTGGCTAAACATGGAATGGTTTCACCATTTTCCCCCTAAACCATTCACATCAGTGGTTCTCAACCTGCCCCATGCTGTGACCTTTAATACAGTTTTTCATGTTGTGGTGACCCCCAACCATAAAATTATCTTCCTTTCTACTTCATAACTGTAATTTTGCTGTTGTTATAAATCATAGTGTAAATATCTGATATGCAGGCTGTATGATGTGTGATCTTTGTGAAAGGGTCGTTCAACCCACAAAAGGGTTGTGACACATGGTTTGAGAACTACTGCTTTACATTCTTCTCTGATCAAAGGATGAATTTTATACACAGATAAATAGTTTCTGAAATTTTCAGCCCCGTATCAGTGATAATTTAAGAATAAAAAATTTTTAAAGATGGTTAAATGTAAACAGATATGTGACGTTGCTCCTTTTAAAAGATATTAAATGGTGGCATATATATATAAATGAATTTATATATATATAATTTATATATATATATATATAAATGAATGTTTGTATACTGTGTGCATGCATGTTTGTGCAGTATGTATACATACACTTTAAAGTTTGTCTAAGTTTCTTCTCATTTTCACTGTGCTACTTTTCCTGTGGGGTACAAGCCAGGCAGTTCTGAACTATGGGAAACCAGTAAAGAAGAGGCTGCCTGAGTTTTTAGGGAATCTGTACTTTGCAGCAGGAGTCCCAAGCCAGCAGTTGGAGAAAAAGGAAACGATAAGAGCTGAGACCTAGGCAGAACTACTTTGGTGAGACCTGATCTACAGAACAGAAAGAAACAATCAAGGCAATGGACTTGCCAGCATCTCAGAACTTTATCCTTCCAGCTTGGGTTGGGAACGCCTGACTGGCCTGCTGACTGAGGCAGCTAGCCATGTCTGGTCACAGTCTGAGGTTACCATGCCCCGTTCATAGGACCTGAACCAGAACGGACACCTCCTTCATGGAGTATGGGCAGGAGTGGTCTGTATTTTTCTCAAGCGAGTATATACTAACCTCAATAGGGTGGTTGCGTTTCTATAGCCAGGCAAAGGGTTCAGGTGGCATGCCAATCGCATAGCCTCTGCCTGGGCAGCACTGGAGGTGAAGGCATGTTCTCAGCGCTTGGGGATGTGTCTGACATTTTGAAAGTCAACCTTAGCAGAAACTACCATGATTTTTCTTTTTGAGACGTTTGAGCTTAAGGGCATAGGCTGATAGACTCAACTTGCCTTTATTCTCTGCTCTAAAACCATCCTTAACGAACCTCAATCTGAGCAATTAAGTGTTTAAGACTCAGCCTTAAGACCAATTTATTATAGTCTAAGGCTTTAGACTCTGATTTATTATAATAATGAGCACAATTTTTTCTAATCTATGTTAATATTTCAGCAACTTAAGTGTAAACAGATCCTATGTAGACAGTTTTCTGTGGCTGGAGGGGACCATGATCATAGTTTGAGGGTGTCTTGCTGGAGAAATCAAATGTTATGTGTTTAAAAATCATTTATTTATTTGTCTTTTGTTTATTTTTTCTGATTTTGAGGGAGAGTGGAAAATGAGAAAGTCTGTGAATGGGAAAACTCCTTCCAGAAAGTGAAGGAGGGAAACTATACAACAGGCACATGTCATGTCACTAATCTAAATCTTATTATTTGAAACATTTTTTTCGTGCAATATATTCTGATCATGGTTTCCCAAGTCCCAATTCTTCTCAGATCTTTCACACCTCCTATCTAACCAACCCCATGTCCTCCTTTTTCTCTTTCTTTAGAAAGCAAACAAATGGGTAACAACAACAACAAAACCACTAAAAATCAAACGAAGACAAAAGCACAATCAACACACACAAACACACAAATAAGACTTAAAAGGCACGACACTGGAAACCATAATATATGAGTGAATGACAAGATCAACATTGCCCAAACAAAGCAATTTTGACAAAATCTACATGAACGCTTTTGGGTTTCTTTGGTGTTGGCCATCTACTCTTGGGCATGGGGCCTGCCCTTAAGTATGGTTAGTATAATCAGCCAGACTCCACTGGAAAGCAAACTATCTTTTTTTCATTTGCAAGGGGATATCAATTGAAGATAGATTTCTGGTTAGGTATGGGAGCTCATATTCACTTTCTCCTCTAAGTGCTTTATGTGTGTCTATGTTTTAGGATGTATCTATAGTAGTAGATTTCCATAGGACCTCTAAAACGGCTCTTATGTCAGTGTTCCTCCCTATATTTCCTCCATTATTCCTCTCTTCCACACCTCTCCCCACTGAATTTTCCCACTCTGATCTCCCCCATCTCTCCATAACTATATATTCTATTTCCTCTTCCTTGTGAGCGCTTCCCCTTACCTCTAGTTCTTCACTCCATACCTAACCTCTGTGGCTATATGGATTAATTCAAATCTTAGTTCAAATTAAAATAAGCAAAATAAGGTATAAGCAAAATAAGTTCACGTGTTTGGGAAGCCAGAGGTAAGTAACACCCCAGTCTTTGCCAGGCCGTGGACTCAGCTGTAAAGTCTCTGTAGTCATAGGCTTTCTTCGGATACTTCCTAATTAACTTGCAGGCAAGCGAGTTACTCTTCTTGGAAACAAGGTGATGCCAACTCCATAAGGCTTAACTTTTCTCTTTTCAGAAAAAGAGTTTTCTCACTGTTAGATGTTTTATAAAATCTTCATTTGGGCCTTATGGGTTGACTGGCTGACATGCCCAACCGAGCGGGTCAGTTAGATGCCTTTCTGTGGTCTCACATGGAGCTGACACCATGAAAATCAGGAGATGGTTCTGGGATACCTCACTCGGGATGATCTTGTCCAATTTTCAGCATTTACCAACAAATTTCATTATTTCCTTGCTTTTTATTGCTGAGTAATATTCCATTGAGTAAATGTACCATAATTTCTGTATCCACTCCTCAGTTGAGGAGCATCTGGGTTGTTTCCAGCTTCTGACTATTACAAATAAAGCTGCTGCAAACATGGCTGAGCAAATGTCCTTATTGTGTACTTGAGCATCTTTTTGATATATGCCTAGGAGTGGTATAGCTGGATCTTGAGGAAGTGCTATTCTTAATTGTCTAAGGAAATGCCAAATTGATTTCCAGAGTAGTTGTAGAAGTTTACATTCCCACCAGCAGTGGAGGAGGGTTCCCCTTACTCTACAACCCTTCCAGCATGTGTTGTCACTTGAGCTTTTGATCTTAGCCATTCTTATGGGTGTAAGGTGAAATCTCAGGGTCGTTTTGATTTGCATTTCCTTGATGATTAAGGATATATACTCACTTATATTGGATATTAGACATATAATATAGGATAAACCTACTAAAATCTGTACACCTAAAGAAACTAATCAAGAAGGAGGATGCCAGCTAAAATGCTCAATCCCTATTCAGAAAGACAAAGAGGATGGACATCAGAAAAAGGAGAAAACAGGGTACAGGACAAGAACCTGCTACAGAGGGCCTCTAAAAGGCTCTGCCCTGCAGGGTATCAAAGTAGATGCTGAGACTTAGGGCCAACCTTTGGGCAGAGTGCAGGGAATCTTATGAAAGAAGTGGGAAATATTAAGTCCTGGAGAGGACAGGAGCTCCACAAGGAGAGCAACAAAACCAAAAAATCTGGGCACAAGGGTCTATTCTGAGACTGATACTCCAACCAAGGACCATTCATGGAGATAACCTAGAACCCTTGCACAGGCGTAGTCCATGACAGTTCAGTGTCCAAGTCGTTTCCATAGTAAGTGGAACAGGGACTGTCTCTGACATGAACTGATTGGCCTGCTCTTTGATCACCTCCCCCTGAGGGGGGGGAGCAGCCTTACCAGGCCACAGAAGAAGACAATGCAGCCACTCCTGATGAAACCTGATAGACTAGGATCAGATGGAAGGAAAAGAAGACCTTCCTTATCAGTGGACTTGGGGAGGGGCATGTGTGGAGAAAGGGGAGAGTGGGACTGGGAGGGGAGGAGGGAGGGGTTTATGGGGGCATACAAAGTGAATAAAGTGTAATTAATACAAATAAAATTTAAAAACCCATTCAATTGCTTTTCCAATTAAAAAAAGGAAGGAAAGAAAGAAAGAAAGAAAGAAAGAAAGAAAGAAAGAAAGAAAGAAAGAAAGAAAGAAAGAAAGAGAAAACCAGGAGATGGGGTATTAGGTAGTGGAGGGTACTCTTCCCACTGATTTCAGGAGAGATATGATTGCCTGATGGGCTGGTAAAAAAATAAATGTCTTGTTTTTGAGTGACAGGTACAGCAAATTAAAACGTCATCATGGTTAAGGTTTCCTCCCTCCCTGTCAGTATCGGTGGTCTAACCACTGCGCTCTCGCAAAAATACTTGTCTGCTCTGAAAGGATGCATTTTCTTCTTCTAAGACTCTGTTTTTCAGGCTGTACCCTCTGTAATTCCAGAACCTACCATTTGTTTCATAAGAAGTGAAAAATAGCACATCTTAATGGATTTGACAGAAACTGTGTCTTCCTTTCCTTGGGGACAGGAAAATTGGAATTTGCCACCCACAAATTTCGGTAAAGGACCCTGAGAAGTTTATCTGTAAGAAAATGCTTAGGTATTGTTACACCTAGCAGCTTCTGTAGCCACTGAGTTCTTTGCCCATGACATTAGTTAAGCGTGTGCTGGGGTTCACAAATTGCTGCCTGCAGAGTCAGCTGGATTGCCATTGATTTGCACATGCAGAGCCAGCTGGGGGGCCTTCATCACTCATTGCAATCTCAGGCATTGGAAGTTTCTGAGTAGGCTTTCTTCAACCTCTGTACCATAGCCCTCTTACACTGAGCATCTCATCATAGCAATGCCCAGTTCATAATGCATTTAACACCTGTTTCTTACTGCTTAGCCTTTGGACTTTCTCAGGAATTAATAGCCATGGTTGTAATGGCCTTTGGAGTCTGAGGAGACTTACTAACATTCCCTTTACCAACGTTACCTTCTTCTGAAAGTCTCTGAGAGAACCTGGGATGCCTACCTCCACACCATGCTTTTAATCCCATGAAGGTTAACAACATTCTTTTCAATTCTCTTTCTGTCCTTTCTACCTCAGAGGAGAGAACACATCAGTTTGGAGCCGATATATCTTTAACGTTTCTATTACACATGGGATGTATTTTTAGCCAAGAGATCAGTAGGATATTATATCAATAAAATAGACCTGAGGTTATTTTCTCGTCACTTTATGTATATTTCTGAGTGCATCCCACTATGTCAGGTGGTTGTCTTTCATTCCTGACAGGATTCCCTGTGAAAATCTAGATAAGGTGAAATAAGTCAGCTTAGGACAGGTTTCTTAGTCTTGACACTATGGTTGTCTTGAAATAGATACTTCTTTGTTACCTGGATTGCCTTGTGCATCTTTGGTTACTAAGAAACAGCCTCTGCCCGCTGAAGGTCACATCCAAAGTTATGACTACCCAGTCCATTTTTAGACATTGTTGCAAGCAGTGGGAACTACATGACTTAAAGAAAAACGAAGTAAATATGAACAGCGGAGGTCTATGTTTAGAGTGGAAGTTGCGCAGGTGGTGTGAGTAGCCGGCTTTCAGAACTGTACTATATATATTTGCGAGCAACAGTACTTATGGCCTGCATTAGAACTGGGGGAACCCTTAGTCCTACCCCCCTTATTCTCTGTGCTCTGAAGCGTCTCCAAATATGTGTGGGGTTGTGTGGAAGTCCATGCTTCTGGTGGATGGCTGGTAAAGGTAAGAACTTTGACTGGGATACATGTGGGTGTGGACACGCCTCACGGAAGTCGCACACTTCTCACTTAGCCCCAGGAAAAATGCCAAATCACCAGAGGAAAAAATTCAATGTTGAGTCATAATTTCTCATTGAGGGATTAGCATTGCTTTTGAGAAGCTGGTGAATGCAAATGAGCAGAAGGTTTAAACATTAGTTCAGCATTACCATCAGTGAGAACTGCTGGATGCTTTCATTAATTGGAGTCGGGTTACATGTGTTTCATTTAAAAGCAGCTCCAATCACTAATGGAATGACCTCCTTGTCATTTTCTGCTCTGAAGCATGGAGTAAGATGGCTCTTTTTAGGATGGTGTGTTTGCCACTTGTGCTGACACCAAATGTCAATAAAATATGGATCGTGGCTTTCAACTAAGCTCACCCAGGTTTAAAAAAAAACTTTCTTTCCGTTTTTAATGAGCAGCCAGACCCCTGACTTAAAGAACCCAGGGCTTCATGTTACTCCAGGAGCTGCCAGGAAGGCATGGGGTTTGGGACACATTGGTTTCCTTTATTTTTTTTTTTTCCCATTGCCCATCCTCTTCCTTTAGTCTCCAAAATCGTGTGGCTTGAAAGTTTAAACAGAATTCGTGAAAACAGGTTTGCAGATCGAGGCTTCTCACCGCTCTCCACTGGTCTAAGAAATGATGAATCCCATTCTTGCTTCACTGTGTTCCGCCCAAACATAGGAAGGCATAGCTCTCTCCAAGGACCCCACTTTGCTTCCATCATCATTCTCTCTCTCTCCCTGTCAGGATCCACTTTGTTCCAGAGCGGAGCCACCCAGTAACAATAATAATGGCAGCATAATGACCAAATAACAGGTGTGTTATTACTCCCAGCAGAATGGATGCAACATTCTATTGAAATGTTTCCAGTTAGACTCTGTTTCTCCTCTGCTCAAACTTTTCCCCACGGCCTATTTTCCCTACAGTCCCAGGAGATAAAGGGCCTCCCTGCTGCCTTCTACCTTGCTATTGGTTGGACTCTACCCCAGTCCCTCTTCACCAGAAGTCCCTAGCATGTCCTTAGAGCTCCGTAGGCCTGTTCGGTTATCTTTATTCTCAATTTATCTTCTTTTTCTACCACAATATTTGGAGAGGTCACTTCCTTTCTCTGTTCTAGTCTCTAATTAAAAGTTATGTCCTCTGTAAGGTCTTCTCTGATCTTTCTGTCAGAAGTACCTTTGTCTTGTCCATGCTGGTCCTATATCTGCTTTAATTTTAACCCCCAAATTACCACCATCTTCCAGTATTCTTAGCCACCTTGTCACTCTGGTCACTGAGGTAGCCTTCATACCTAGGGCATCTAGCAAACACCTGTGATCAAATTCCTGGATGTTAGCAGGGCTTCTGCTTGTTCCAGATTGTCTGTGTTCATCTGTAAGCATCAGCATCCGACCTATCCTTCACCCCAGCCCTGAGAGGCAAGCTTTGTAGGCATTGTCAACCCAACTTCACTGATGTGGAAAGTGAGGTGCAAAGATACCCAGGGCTCTGTCTGTACCTGAACAGCTAGAGACAAAGAGGCCCAAACTCTTAAGGTCTCCCATGCTGTTTACTTTTGCTACCTGGCATCCTGACTCGGATTGCTGGAGTACTAGGATGGCTGCAGAAGAAACTAGCAAACTATTACAGTTATTTACCTGGGTGCTGAGTATCACACTGGACCCCCTGTGCTTCTGGGCCCCTGTACCCACAAGTATCTCACAGAGTAGCTGGCTTTTTCTGGCCTCTGGTATAATTAGCCTGGAGGACTTTGGCCTACTGCAGTCACTGCTAAGGCACTATCCATTACTGCCGTTCATTAAGACAGGACACAAGATGAAATATTTTAGGTGAATCATCTGGCCTAATTTAGAAAGGTTCTGTAGGGCTTGGGCCTTTGATTTATCAGGCAGAAGTATCTGTTATCAGAGCAAGGCACACAAGGACTTATTTATTATCTAGAATCTGTTTTTAATTTCAGAGATTGTTTACCTTAACTGCTGTGTGTCAGACTCCAGGACGGGTTTCTGCTTAGCATTTAATTTTAGATACTTGCCACAGCAGACAGTAAAAAATGGGTCTCCAGAATTTGTAGTTTCATTATGAATCTTAGCTTCTGGCAGCCCCTACCAGCAGTTTGTCTTTGAAATCTCCTTGGTACTTGTTAACCCTACTCTGCTGTGAAAGAGATATAGTTTATTTATTGGATTTTGCCCATTTATGAAAAAGTACAGAAATTATTAATGGGTTAGTATCTATTAATGCATTACTTGGGTGGAATTCAAATTCTAATATTTATGGTAAACCCCTTTATAATGAAACAGTAGAGAATCAGCTTTCCTGCTCCTTGAATTTGGAAGGTTCTGGATGCTGTTGGAAGGGCTCCCTGTGAAATATTAGCCCTATTGGTTTTATATTTACACCCATAAATAAGAAATAAGTACTTTGGGTTGGAGGAGAAATAATTAAGAATATTTGTGTAGATAATAAAGAGGAAATGGTCCAGTTTGGTGAACTGTGTGCTTGGGAAATGCCAGAGGCTGCTGAGACCAGGATGAGAGATATAGTTAGAGATTGGGACTGCAGAATTGTGGGTAAGTAGGTCTTCTGGAGGCCTGGTATGTGTGTGGGGCTATGGCTGCTCAGGGCTGAAGTCTTTCAGCTCTTTTGTAAGGCAGGGAAGCTTGGATGGCAGGTATATGAACTGTTTACACCTCAGGTACCTCAGCTGTTAAATGGAACTGATAGTTTACATGAGGATAAACAATTCTGTACTATCAGAAGCAATACATTCAGCTGTACGTATGAGGTCTAAACAGAGAATCTGGTTAAGATAGTGTCACAGTAAGTTTGGTGTGTGTGTGTGAATACCCCCAGATATATACATATATATTTAGATATGTGCATTTTGGGGTATATAATTGCTAGTTGTTAATCAGGAGATAGAGAATGCCAGCTCAGCATCTAAAACAACTGTAAGCCTACAAAACTAGGGTCAGTGGTTAATAGCACTTTTCTTGTAGAGGAAGAAAACTCTATTGGGTTCCCCGTACCCAAACGGTGAATCAAAATTGCCTGTAACTTCAGTTTCAGGTAATCTGACGTCCTCTTATGACCTCCACTCATTCTTAAATGCATGTATATGTATATATTATATATAGAGAGGCATATGGATATCCATATATATCTATCTATAGATATCTATAATATGGATATCCATATCTATATATGTGGACATATATGCCTCTACAAGAGTTGGATGGAATTGGGTAGATCATTCCCCAGTTTCCCATGTGTGTGCACTTTAGGAAATAATTAATGCTATAATGATTTGTAAAAATGAGTTTCTGGTAATCACACCTTGATGTTCTAATATACTGTGGGGTTTAAATATTTTCTGACTTTTGAGAGACATGATTCCTGGTAGCTGAGAAAAGGACCACTTCCTCCAACAGCCAACTTTGACTTTGTAGCCCTTAAGTTTGCAGGGAATGTGAGCCGGAAAACTCATTTTGAGATGTCTTGGCATTACTCCATGTTGACCCAGGGGCCTGGGAGAGCTCTATCTAGTTTCTTGCTCTGAGTTTTAAGGAATGGACCTAATTTCATCTAAGTGACGATAGCCTTCAAGTGCGGCCCTTGGAGTCTGCTTTCTTAGTCATCTGGCTTCATATTGGTTTCCAAATATTCATGCTAAAAAGTATTAGTTTTACATTAAAAGTTTAACTGTCAAATGAAAATAAAAATTAATTAATAAAATGAAAAAATGAAGTGTGTGTCTTTATACACAACTCATATTAAAGCTGTGCATCTTTACTTACAAGCTGTGTGGGAAGCAACCTCAGCCCAAAAGGTTTTTGTCCAGGAATGGTTCAGCTACTGTGCACAGTTCCACCTTCCCTCAGGCTGTGGGATGCAGCTCTGTATGGGTCATGAACAGAGGGATTGGAAGTTCCTCATAGTCCAAAGAAGTTATTTCCATGGGGAAGTCCATTCTTCCCCCAGTAGTCAAGGTGGATTAAGGGATAAGCTGTGAGCCCTGAAGATACTAAGAGAGGGGAGATGTGGACTCTTCAGCCAGTGCTCTGAGTTATCAGCCCAGAACATCAGCACTCTGACATTGTCATTCCCTAACTTGGAGTTAGAGAAACTATGCTTCCTTAATTTGTTCAAGGCCACATTGTCCGTGCATAGTGGGCCTTGGAGCAGAGTCTGTGCTTAGAGTCTTGAAGTGCTTCTTGGGGGAGGAATGCTACCCTTGACCTATGACATTCCAGCTCCTTCTTTTCAGTGGATTGGTTGATCAAAAGATACTCCAGAGGAAGGAGGGAAGGTCTGTACAGGCTAGCTCTATAGGTTCCATCTATTAGGGTTTTGCACTGGCTTTTCCTGCCTGCCCCTCCACTAGGCTCCCTCTATTCTTAAAACCCTTAACCCCTGTCTATTTTTACCCCATCAAAGCAGTTCTCCTAACTTTTATTCACCCTTAGTGATTCAAAACAGATAGAAACTGAATGTGCTTTCCCTTGCAATATTTGCATTTTAATTATAGTCCACACATTGGGATTTCATTTTTAATTATGACTGTGTGTTTTGTGTGTCTCTGTGTGTGTGTGTGTGTGCGCGCACACACTCGAGGGTTGGTTACTTGAGAGGCTAGAGCTGTAAGACGTAATGAACCCCCCAAAACAGGTGATGGGAACCAAACACTGGTCCTCGCCATAAAGAGTAGTATTGCTCTTAACTGCTGAGCCATCTCTCCAGCCCCTGAAGATCTGAATGTAAATGCACTCAGCAGGTTCCACTCTCTGCTCTGTGGCAATTTGTATATTTGGAGGCTACCCTAAGAGCCTCTATCTTAATAGATTCTAGTCCACCTGCTCATCCAATCTACCATTTGCTTGCTGGCTGATCATGAATATACCTGAAAGGAAAACTGAATTGCCGAGAATAGAGGTGGCATCTTGGCCCCATCTTCACTGTAGAGTTGTAAATAGCTTGGTCTTCAATAACATCTAGTGAATTTGACCACCATATTCAAGATGAGAAATGGTCCTGTAATTAGTTGGATTTACCTGGCAAGTTCAGGCTGGTTTCAGTCACCTGACTTGAACAGAGTATGCCTTGGGTGCTCAAAGAAGAAGGGAGGCTGGGTATTCCGTGCTGCCTGGGACCACTGCCTTTTTGTCTGAGCAGGGAAAACATGGTGTCCATCTCTGGAACGTCCAGGTGTTTCGTGTCCTATTTCCCTTGTTCAGGGATGTTCTACCAAGGAGGCCACCTCCTGAAGGTCCTGAAGGCACTGTGTCTTTTATATAACATTTTGTCCCTTTAGAAATTATCGTGACGCATGTCAAGAGCTTTCACACCGAAAAAAAATATGTCACATTAGCTTCCAAGTTTCTGATTGTCTAAATAACGCAGTAACTCAACATACAGCTGTCTGGCATTTTGACAGTACAATAACCCATAATTCTTCCTGCCACTCAACACTTCAAAGTTAGCATTTTGTAGTTTGCTCTCAAGGAGTATTCATTTAAATTTTCAAGAGCAAAGAGTGAATGTGACTGCTTCCTACCTCTCTTTTGATCTTTGCTTCATTTACTTGGGTGCACTTCCCATTATTATACACATTTTCTGCAATGATGATGCTTACATGTCAACTTTTTTTTTTAAAGGTAGAATGTCTTCAGCTTTCTGTTCTCCATTCTGGTAATTAGGGATAAGGATGGAAACCATCTTCTAAGCTACCAAGGTCAATTGTCCTGCTTGCATTTTCTATGTGTTTGCCCTGAATGAAGCAAAAAAGGACTTGGTTAGATGAAGTCATGCCTGACTTTCCTGCCTCCTTGGAGAAGGCAAGCAAAATAGTTGTACTTGTAATCCAGGGAATGTGAAGTCTCCACTTCTTACCTTCTCTGATGGTAGGTCAGCTTGCAGGATGACTCCTGGACTGAGTCTAAGTTAACATCTTTGGCTTAGCTGTGGAATTCCAAACCATACTTGCTTGGGTTGCCACTGGTCATTCTTGGAGGCAAATTAATATCCCGTGGTAGTTGAAATTGGGCTATGGATTTGGCTTCACAAATAACCTTGGTCTAGCCAAGAATGTGCAGCTTTGAACCTCTTTCCTCATTTGTTGAAGTGGTTCCTAGCTGTAATTATATCTGCCTCGAAAAGCGTGTAGCTAACTTAAGATTAAATATCTTCTATATAACGTTTTGTCCCTCTATGTACATGGTTGTACAAGTGTTTTATTTGACTCACTACTGGTTTTCGATCCAGATATGAATTCTCATTGGTGGTAAATTGATTAGCTTGTTGTGTTCATATTCTGAGACAAAGACAGTAGTGTTGTACTTTCTGCTATGAACTTGGTTCATTGAGTGGCCTTTCTTAAGCTGCATTCAAGGATGACTGTTTTCATCCTGGGCATCCTTAGGACATATGAGGACTTAAAACTGCTGAAGTAAAATAAGTTTTCAGTCAGTGACTTACTAGATTACTTGCTGAATGTGCTTGCCCTGAGAAAGTTCAGCTTGCCAGCCTCTACAGTTAAGTATAGTTTAATAGCCTGAATGTGTGTGTAAAAAGAATCTGTGTTTACTATGCAGACTTTTTATCCTTTTGAAGCCATTAGAGTGATAAACATTTTACCTCCATCAGGCTCTAACATTTCTATAATAGAATCTGCTTCTCCAGGCATGAAAGGAATGATCCTCTTGTAGGTAGAATTAACTCTTTCTGGGTTTTGCCAAGAGTCACTTTGACAGGTCTCGGGTGGGCTGCTAGCTGGAAATTACAGAGGATTTGAAGAGGGTCAGTTTCTGAAATGGGGCAGGTGTGGAGTTTCTCTGGTTGATTGGTTTTGTTGGGGAGGAGTCTGGGGTGGCTCTCTCTTGTTTATTGGTGTTTTCACAAGGATTGCATCCTCAGAGCTGGGGGTCTTATCTATTGTGCACTTGTTGCTTCTAAATGGGGAGTTTGAAACCTTGCCAGTTACTTGTAGAGGATGGTACAGTGTGAAAAGAGCTTGGACTTGGAGCTGGATAGCAGCAGCTACTTCCCTCATATGTTGTGCCTTTCTGCATGAACCTGAACTCAGGAGAGTGCTACAGAGTAGAATGGACCAGTGTTCCTAAAATTATGTTTACACAAATTTTGGGGAGATGAAAATAATGTGTATCATTCTAGAAAATTCTAGAATCAATCCATAAGGAAGGGAAGGTTGTCTGCAGTCTCTATTTCTCCAAAACAATCATTTTCTACATCCTAGTGAATATCTGTTCTTGCATGCATTTCTGTATGTTTGTGTTGTACACTTACCTCTGGAGTTATGCTCAATCTACAGTGAAAATGTATTATTTCAAGCCTTTTATAAACATTTACCTATGTTACAAATCAGCCTTGAAACTTTATATAGTAGCTGGATGCCTTTGCTATAAAGAGTATATTGTAGTATCAATGAGTAACTTGGTTCTTTCCATATTTTCCTTGCTCTATTTAGTACCGTGAAGTGTGTCGTATGATCTATTTGCTTCTCTTTTATACACACCTTTGACTATATCCTGAGGATAAATTGTTAGAAATGCAATGGCTGGGGTATTTTCATTTACTTTTGAAGGTTTATTTTCAAAGGAAGATGGAAAGGTGGGTATATCAGTCTCAGTTTTGAGCAGGAAAAGGAGTAAAAGGAAACCTAAACTAACTGACCTAAAGGGCAAGCAGAGATCCTGGTGTCCCCAAGACCGGGATCTACTTTGCTAAAATCTGGGAAGTGAAAATAGGTTGCCTTTGCTGGTTTGGTTGTATTTCTTGGTAGTGATGGGACTCTCTTTACAATAGTTGTTCAGTGGGGCTTATGGTCCCAGTACTTCTCTGAAAATTATGTAATGAGGATGAAAAGGCTTCTTATCTCCTTTCCCTTCAGGCAAACAGCCTTGGGGATTTTTCTACTCACTGCTATGGAGTGGTAAGGACAATAGTATCCTGCATCTACCTTCTTGCTTAACCCTTCCTTTTCTTCCTACTTTATTTTTGTTTGCTTTGTTTTTATTTGTTTGTTTTTGTTTTGCAGTGCTGGGGATTGAACTCATACTCTCACATGCCCTTCAAAATGTTCAACCCCAGAACTCTATCCTGCTTCTTTTTCACTGGAAACATTGGGGAACACACTCCTGAAGTCCTAGACTCGCTGTTGGGTGCAGTGGGTACAATACAAAGATGTATCAAGATCCGTCCTGATTTCCAGAATGAAGCCCTCTTAAAAGCCCCAAAGAAGAATAATTGTGACAAAATGTAATGGTGAGAATCTTAAGGCTGAAGCAACATCAATGTCTTAGCAAGAAAAAAATTTATTGATGTCCCTGGGGTATGACAAATGTCTTCTTTGCAGTCACCACAGGCACTTTGGACTCTTGTTCTTAAGGATTTTGCACTCAAGCCTTTCTCCTTTTTGTTCATTTTGTCTTTTGTCCACTGGGACTTGCTTCCTATTGCTTTTGTGTACAGTAGGCGTCTAATAGAAATTGACACAGTAGCTTGACATGGCTTCTGGATGGTGATTCCTGACCCTATACTCATCACTGATACATTCCCTAGACATTCCCTTCGACATTGGTATGTCGAAGTCTCATTTTCCTTATTTGTAAAATAGAGGAAAAGCTAGATGGCAGCTATTAAAAATAGCCAACATTGAATGAGCTTCCATTTTGCACCATATAGTGTTGAAAGATATTAGGACATTATCTCATTGTAATCTGTGTGCTTATGGGGTAACTGTGACTTCATTTTTCAAGTGGTCATCCAGAATTCAAGGACACACAGCTGGAGGATAGGAGCACAAAATTGGCAAGCTCTAGATGGTGATCTTTTGGTGATGCTCTCCCACTTTGTTAAAGGCCTGTCTTTTCCCCTGGCCTCTTGGCCTTTTGGCTAAGACTACATGTAGAAAAGCATGTTTTACAGAGAACCCTGGCTGTGATAACACATATAGAGTTCTGGGAGTTTAGTGTCTTTAGCTAATCAGCGTGGCTACTCTCTTGCCTCCCAAGTACACAAGTGTCCAGGATCATAGTTGCTTTCCATATAGGGTTTCAGAATAATCTAGAACCAAAGTATTTTAGCTGAGAGGAAAAGAGCCTCTTTCAACCAGTCATTTAATTGTGTAGTCACTAGCTTCTTTAGTATCAGCCCACAAAGGTCACATTTCACTATGGGTTAGTGTTGTATCATTGGCCCAAACATCTATGACTGCTACTCTTGGAAAAGTCACAACTCAGAAAGCATGGAAAAACCATGCCACACAGTCAGGGTGAAATTTTTCCACCTTGAAATGCCTGATCGCTTCCAGTTTTAGGGGGCAGTTGGCCCTGTCTCCCTTCTCTCCTATGGGCAGTTGATGTCCTAGGGTCTTACAAGTCTAGCCTTAGTGATAAAGGGATCTCATCCAAGAACATATCTGGGGGATAGGATCTAGTGTCCTCATGGTACCTGGCTTACCAAAGTAAACTGTCATAACAGATGAAGAAAAAAGGAAAATAAAACAAGGTTTTAGATGAATTGTGGATTTTTTTTCCTTCTCCTATGGAGATTTTATTGAAATTCCTGCTTCTTAGATTAATTTGAATAGGAATTATATATATATATATAATTTATATTTTACATACACACATATGCTTGAACAATGTTGGCTTCCAGTGTCTCTAGCTCCTCTGCACATTCCCAATCTTGGGACTTCTGTAGCTTGACTCCAGCAAGAACAGGCTCTGCTTCAGTATTCATTTCAATGGCGTTGACAATACTGACAATATAATTGACCTAAAAAGTTCTGGATTTCCTGTTAATGCACTTTAGAAATGTACATCAACTACCAAAAAAAATCATTTCTATCTACATTTCACTTGATTTCCATTTTCACTAGAGCAGCTTCGTCATTATTATTCTATTTGAATAGTACGGATATCTTGAAGGATGGAAGGAGATTTCTATTGTATGCGGGAGTACTTTATTTCGATATTTTCTTTGTCTGATTATACATGATAAACACACATTAGTGACATTTCATGCATGTTTGGAAGATAAATGGGGATATCTCTTTAAACCATTCCTGACACTTGCTAACCTGTGAGCTTAATGGCATTTTCTCTTTGATTCAATAATTTGTCTGTCAAAAAAAAAGCTGGGCTGACATTCCCCTTGTTGTGGGATTGAGATGGAAAGAAATCTCTTCTCTTAAAGATAATTTTTTTTAAATTGAAGGGAACATTTTAGGATATGAATGTTTTTAAAATTATTTGGGGTTCAGATGGTGGAGGTGGGGCTGAGAGGGTAGCACTAATCAATGCTAGAGCCCCTGACATTCAGTGGGTAGTAAGTGATAGAAGGGAGCCCTTTATATCCTACACAAAGTTCTCTTAAAATAATTAGGGGACATGTGAAACTTGCAAATGAAGATAGCTTCTATAAGTGTTAGGAGAGGCTAGCAGCTGCCTTTTCAAGGAGGGGTATTGAGGGGGGTATGCATCTGCACTGGAAAGGGTAACTCTGAGTCTTTACACCTGCCTCAGTTTCCCCAAGTCTCATTCCAGGTGAGGAGCTTAAAGAGAATGCAGCCCCAGGATTATCTTGTGGAGATCTGAATGCAAATATTCCCCACCTCTCGACAATTTTGAAAAAGATGAATCCTGGAGATTAGGGATAGAGTGGTAAGCTGGGAGTGAGTGCAACCCACAACTTGTAACATACGGTGTACTGTTGAGCCTACTCCTTACTGGAGGAAGCTGAGAGGTGGAGGCACACTACTTTGGGGGACAGTACTGAAGCTACTTTCAGATGCTTCTTGTTCCATGCCTAGGGTCATACAAGTCTGAGCTACTTCTGACCTCTACTATATAGCAGGGAGGGCAAGAAGTACAAAAAGGGTATAAGCTTGGAAGGTTTTATTAGATAACATCCCCCATGCTCATTGAAGGTGCCAGGCCAGCCACCTGGCTTCAAAAATTAGTTGAATTGGGAGTGATGATGTCAATACTTGCAAGACTGAGGTAGGAAGATCTGGGTTCAAGGCCCGCCTGGGCTATGTATAGAATTCAAGGGTAACAATAGGTTCATACATAGCATGACTTTATGCCTCTGTCCCCTCGTTTTCTGTGACTTCTCAGGCTATTTCTCTCTATTCTTTGCTCTTCCCTGTCCCACAGCTGGAGAACGGTCAAGGAGCTCATGCCTAGGGAGGCTGTTGGAGTCTCTTTATCTCAAAGGAAGGCTGTAACAGCCTTTGCTGTGTATGGATTGTGGTGTGTGGTGTAGAAACTGAGACAGGGCACACCCGCTCCCCATCCTTTGACTTTATCCTGGCGTTAAATACTAGGGTCTGTTTCTTCCCAAGAGTCACAGAGAGAACCCAACTCCTCCACATACATTGTGTTTCATTGTGATGTATTTTCACTTAAAAACAATTTTGAATAGAGAATATCCCTAACTTCCTTATCTGAAAAATCCAATATTCCATACAGTTAGGCTAGATCCTTGGGGCTGGGCTGGGGTGGTACAACAGCTCTCTCTGAGTGTATCTCAGCTCTGATATGCCGTAGCTGGAGGGGATACCCATTCCATTCCTTTCTTATTCCAATATTCGAGGTGTATTATTTCAGGTCTCACCAACCTCACCTTTAAATGTGTCATGGAAGCTTGGTAAGCATGGCTTATAGCTCTTCATAAACTTAAGGCCAACTATACAGGTTTTAGCTCTTTTAATAAATAAATAAATAAAGTGAAAACAGTTTTGGGGGAGCAAAAGAATACACTGATTCACCAGGCTCAGTCATGTAGATTCACTCAACCCATTTTATTGAGGGCCAGTAGGGCAACAAACATAGTTCTATGTGCTGGGGTTATATCTCAAATCCTTCTCCAATGGTAGTATTGATACTAGGAGTACAAACCAGGATTTTGGACTCTTGACATGATGTTTATCTAGCTAATCACATTGTCTTCCTGGAGACCTCGTCTTCTACAGGAACTAGAAGATCTGAAATTCCTTCTTACTGTACTGTTGTTCCTCTTTTGACCTTCTGTGCTGGTGCCTGGCCATGGGCTTGCCCTGTCTGGGCATTTAGATCCACTGTTTCACACTGAGTTATGCTAAAAGACTGGTACAGTCAACACATACAAGTGGGAAAATAGTTGGTGGCCTTGACACAAGCTTTCCAAGTGTTGCCTTCTACTAGCACATAAGGATGTTTTAAACATTGAGCCTCCTGACGATTTACTTCAGAGTCCTCATCACACAGCTCATCCAATGAATGGAACTCAAGTCCTAATCTCATAATAACTGTGACTTACAAAGTTTCAGTATGAAAAATTTATAAAACATTTCTAAGGTGCTGAGGCTTGAGAATAATGTATGTGTGTGATTTAAACCTAGTTACAACTATGAGTGATTTTCAGGGTTTTATTTGCATTTGAAGTATCTTGGAATGAAAAAATGTCTAGCAATTAGCCATCCAAATAGGAAATGCCACTTTTTTTTCTAGAAGGATGGCCAGGATTGGAGGAGATTGACAAAACAGATAGTTGATCATCTTCCACATCTTGACTCATGACTGTTGAATGCCAGACCCCTCTCTCTTTCACCCCTTCCCAGGACTGGTGTGGGAACCTTTAGAGCTTAGATTCTAGTGCCTGGGGAAAATTTACAGATATCCCTAGAAGGAGGGCTTCAAATAAACATCAGACAACAATGTGATTCATAAATACATTACACAGTATTTTCAGAAGAACAGAGAAATAGAAACAGGGACACTAGCCTGCAAAGTGTACTATCCACTAACCTTTTCTAAGGACAAGCTGTGTTGATGAGCAAGTGGGTAGGGGAGGGCTTCATTAGGATATAGGGAGGAAGTGGCTTGTGAGTGAGTTGAAGAAAGGAGTTGGGAGAAAACACTATTACAGTGCATTTGTCCTCTCAGATCTCCAAGCATATGATATAGGAAAGAAGAGGCTAGGCGACTCTGGACAGCATGGAACATTACTTCTTCCTAGTAAATCTAAGTGTACTTGATGGAGCTGGGGAATGGCCATGGCTGCCCTTCATTATCTGTGGCTCCAGTGGGGACTGAGGTGGGAACTAAAGAAAGCCAGTGTTCTGTAGCTCAGGTGGATTTGGAAGAGTCTCTGTTGGATGAAATATCTGTTAGTGACTTGAAAGGAAGAATGAAGACCCAAGTGAATACATTTTTGAGTGGGTGAGTGAACAGTCAATGGGACAGTCCTATGATCATTGCTTGTGCTGAGGATGGATAAGTTCTGAGCCCACACCTTGCTACTGGTTATATATCTAGGCTCAGTGGTGCTTATTTTAAGATGGTTCAGTTTAGATATGGAAGTTAATTTAGCAACTGTATTTTCAAGTAATACAAAAACTTTTAGCATTCAATTATAAGCCCAACACATACCATTAAGGTATAAGCCCGACTCTGTAGCCACAGTTAAGTTAGAACATGTGCTTTGAAGCAGAAGGTGCCTACGCTGTTCCGTTAGCATACTCTAGTTGGTGAACATTTTGGTCCCTATTCTATGGCAAAGGTCAGCATCTCCTTCTGTCCTCCACTCATGCCATGGTGATGGAGGCTGATAACAGTGTGTGGATTTAGTGAATCTGCTTGAATGATGACTGCCAAACATAACACATCTGAAAAACCCTAGGAAACAAGATGACAGACAGCCTTAGGCAGGTCACAGTTTGGGCCGTGTCCTAGGTCTGATTCCAGCTGTGCTCCCAATCTCAGATGAACTTACTACAGATGTTTTAGACATTAAGGACCTATTACTCCAAAATTCTTTTTACAATATATATTTAATTGGTGTCTGTTTTCATCTTGGAAGAGTAGTTGACCTTTAATGCTCCAGTGTTTTCTGTGTCACATCGCTCAGTCTCTCTATCGCTTCCTCTCTCATTCTGTCTCTCTCTGTCACTCTGTCTTTCTCCATATATATACATATATATATGTACATATATACATATATGCATTTGCGTGTCTGTGTGTATAATTTTTACCTAAATTTAGGACAACTCCTGGGTCCCATGCTCTCTCCCGCTTCCCCATTTCTCCCTCCCCTTCTATGCAGTAAAGATGAGACCCCTCTCCTTACAAACCTACCCTGGCCCATCAAGTCGCATCAGGATTTAGTACATCCTCTTCTGCTGAGGCCAGGCAAGGCAGCCCTGCTAGGGGAAAGTAATCCAAGAGCAGGGAATCGAGTCCATGTCAGATATGACCCCTGCCCCTGCTCCCCTTGGTGCTGGGGGACCCACATGAAGACCAAGCTGCCAATAATTTACTTATATGTTGTAGGCCTAGGTCCACTCCATAAATGCTCTTTAGTTGGTGCTTCGGTCTCTGTGTTTTCTTTAAACATCAATACAAAAAAATCTAAAGATGTTTACAACAATCTAAAGGTGTGGTATTTCAGAGTGTAGACATAACCATGTGTCCATATTACATAGAAAAATATAAGAAATATTTGGCTAACCACATGACTCAGAGACAGCTACCTTCTGCCACCTGCCTCATGCCCTTATTCTTTGTTTTAGGGCACGGTAGTCATTGTTCAAGAGGTTTTTGTTTGGTTGGTTGGTTAGTTAGGTTTTTTTTTTTTCTGTTCTACAAAGGACAGTTGGCAGTAAAATCCATCAACTTGTTTTTTTTTTTTTTTTTTTTTCAGGAAGGTTCTAGGCTTCAGTGAGAAGCCTTGCTTTGCCAGGCTGACTTGCTGTGGACTAGTTTCTTATGTTTTTACTTGTGAGCCTAGCTTTTAACAGCTGAGCCATCTCTCCTTCCCTGGACTTGTTTCTTGAAAAGAACTCCATCGAACTCATCAGCCAGTTGTGTGGATAATGTGGTATCCTCAGGCAAGACTCAGACCTTGTCCTTCAAAAGTCTGTAAACTCTTTATAGTGATAGAACCTTCTCTTTCTGGAGAGTGCTTCTGGTAACAAGGGAGCAGGCAGGAAGGTTTGGTGGTCCCTGCGGGGTACAGGAGGCCAGGCAAGGTATCTCAGAGGAGAGAGAGCTTAAGGATAGGGTCCATGGGTTCTCCATTGAGAGAAGACTCTCCATGATGACCCCTTGCTTAGCTTCTGAGCAGCTGGCTGGTGTGTGTGTGTGTGTGTGTGTGTGTGTGTGTGTGTGTTTATGTGGTAGAGAGTGTTCTGGGAAACCAAGTGAGTAAAAGCCAAACAGAGTAGCTATTCTCTGAGCCCTTAAAGAGGAGAGATAACAGTAACAAAAAACTCCCCTTTCACAGACATATAAATATTTAATAATCATCTGTCTACAACCAATCTTGAGGAAAAAAAAATCTTTAAATAGACTGCTCAAAAGGCCAGAACCTGAATTTTAATTGAGGTACTTTGAATCACTCCCATTAGTCAGTCGCTCTGACTTTTTCTTAGTGAGAGGTGGATTGCTTTTGAAAGGGGAATCAGAATTATTAGCAGGTCTTAACAGCAACCACAAAAAAAAGAACTGTTCCTACTAAATAATAAACTACATTTCTTTAAATAATGAGGCTATCTATGTGTGTTTGTAAGTGTGTGTATGTGCATTTATGTGCATGTATGTGTGTTTGTGTATGTATTTGTATGCATGTATGTATATGTGTTTGTGTGTGTGTGTGTATACTTGTGTGTGTTCATGTAAAGCAAGAGGCCAGAGGCCAAGGAACCCCACACATGGAAATGCAAGCTTCCTGAGCTTAGCTATCTGGGTAAGCACTTCCTGCCAATCACCTGTCTGAGAAGTTCCCTTGTCTTTTTAAAGTTTGCAGGACATTGGAGGGTGTGTGTGTGTGTGTGTGTGTGTGTGTGTGTGTGTGTGTGTGTGTGTGTGTGTGTATTTATATATTTATTTTCTCTTTCTCTGCCCCTGGTCCTCCAGTCTCCTGCAGCTGATGTAACAGCCCTTTTGGATGAGCCCCTGTATCTCACACTAGCCAATTTCGACAGTCGAAAGTGCTCAAATTGAGCCATTTTGTTCTCTGTAAAATAAACCTCAGGCCATTATGCGTGTTTTTTTTCATTCACCCGCCTCCTTGTCTCCCTTGCCTTGGCCCTAGCTGCCCACCCTCCCCTCCTTTCCTGTTCTCTCTCTCTCTCTCTCAGAGGTGGCCTGGGAGTGGAGGCAGACAGCCTTTCAGAGAACCCCCTGTGCTCAGTCTGGCCATGTCAACTTCATTCTGGCAAAATTTGCTTTGAGATGTGTGTCATGGAGCAGGGCTGCAGGGCCACCCCACTATAATTGATCTTGCTTATTCATCTGATTCTTGTGGAGCACCTCTACCCTTGCTGGCTTTTGTTTGGATAAATTGTTTGAGGATTTAATATGATGCTGAAGCCTCCTGCCCCGGGTGTCCCCTCCACCTCTTCCCAGATGAGATGATGAAGTGACATTCTGAGAGGAGAGCTTCTCTGGTCCCTCAGTCCCCACCTGGGAGGACATCTCCTAGTAGCACAATTAAGGCAATCTCTAGACTAATTTATTATGGAGACACTTTGCACGGCCCCTGATTTATTGTCACAAGCAAAGGGAGAGTCTGTCTTTGGAGTCCGTACTCACTTGCCTCAGATGACTTAAACCGATGCTTATGATGGATCTGAATCCAGTAATTTATTCGATTTTGGGTCATTAACCCTTGTTCTGCTTATGGCAGCAAATGACTTCATCTTCAGACATGATGAGTATTCTAAGCTATGGGGGTACTTGGCTCTCTCCAGCTCTCATCTGAAAATCAATTTTAAGCAAGTGGCAGGCATTAGAAATCCTCTATGCTTATGGGTTTGGGCAGCATTGCCTCTGGGATGTGAGGATGCAGGAATGGTGACGGGGAGATACAGGGGGTGAAGAACACCCTGGGAAAGAACTCTTATTGCCTAAGAGTGTTTGTGTTGGGGTGGCTAATGTCCTGAGAAGGCTTCACAATAGGCTCTGTCAAAATGCTTCTTAGAAGTGGGGAATGGATTGCAGTTTGGAAATAGGGTGGGGGAGGGATTCCCCCTCCGAATAGCAATCCCTTCTGCAGACTGAATAAACTAGCTGAAAAGTGTTGTTCTCATTCCTGTTGACTGAGGAGGGCTAGAGGGACTTCACTGCTTAAGCCACAGCAGTTTACCCGCCCCCATCTGCTTTTTGCCTGGTATACAGTTCTCCAGTTGACCTTGAAGCACACAAACTCATTTTTGAGGAAAATAAATAAAAAGAACACAGAAACACCTTTGCCTTCAAAGCCAAACTGGCTTCTGTCTCATTTGAGGTAAGGCACAAATAGGCGGCATTGCCTAGTGTAAAGGAGCTCAGGACACAGAGGACTGGTATGCCCGGATGGCTTGCATCATACCTGGGCAAGTGAGCAGACCCTCCTGTGGTTCCTGCCACCATCTCCCTTGACCACAGTGGACAAACTGACCAACAGGACTTGTGGCTGGGGAATTCCTAACTCACTTTTTTTTGCCTTTGAGGATGAGACCATGTCTGTCAGTCATTGAGAACTCTGAATGTAGACTAATTATGACCGATGCCTTCCTTAGCCATAGTTATATGAGATTTCTCCCAGTACAGAATACATTTAAATATTTAGGAGAGAAAAAATACAGATTCTTAGGAACTTTTAAGTAGAAGAGATTTAGCAATTATTTTGTGAATTCCCTTAGGTTTTTCTGATGAACCTTCTGTCTCAGGTAGATTAAGGGCTTCATCTAGTCACCCAGACTACCTGGTGTCAAAATGGACCTGAAACCAGTTCTACTGAATAACATTACACCTGGCGTGGGGCAAGAGATGGCTGTCCCAAGTGTATGCAAGGAGGGCTGCATTGTTTATAGAGTTTATCTGTGTGTGTGTGTGTGAGTGGATAGTAACTAACGCCTATATGTGTGTGGATGCACATGTGTGTACATATGACAGTACAATGCTTGTTGAGGCAAGAGGTCAAGCTTGGATGTCATTCAACAGGAGACGTCTGTCCATCTTGTCTTTTGAGACTGGCATTTAGAGCTCACAGAGTAGGCTAGGCTGGCTGGTCTGTGTGCTCTGGGGATCCACCTGTCTTGCCTCTCAAGTGGTGGGATTACAAGTATTTATCACCAGGCCTGGCTTTTCCCATATCTGACATTCCCAGTGTTAATATTCCTGTCTCTTCTAAGGTGGACATTCACCAGCTTCTTTCCAGCCTCCTTAGTACATGGTTTCTCCTGTGTTTTCTGTCTTTCCTCCACAAATTAAGAGGCATCCCTTACCCAACAAAAAATAATAAACACAAACTGCATCTTACATTAGACATGCCCTCTTCTTCCTTCACAATCAAGTAAGAAAACAACCTTTGGATGAGCCTCTTCAGCAAGGATTAGTGCAGAAAAGGGTGATACATTAGGGTATCTTGTACGAAGGAGGAAGGGGTGGATTTAATGGACACCTGCAGGGATCTGATATGTGAGTATTGGGTGCTGGGTGTCTGTTTCTTAGCCCTCCGTGGATTTCAGAGACTCTGGCCCACCATCTAGACCTCTTTCTCTTGCATGTATTAACGTCTCCAAGGACCCTTTCGGTGGTCTGAGGGTATGACTGTTCTTATGTGTCTCTCTGGGGTCGCCCTGGTCAGACTGTGCCCTGGCTGGATTTTCTTCTCTCCAGGCACTCTTTGATTTGGATGGCTAACGCCCCAGTCTGATATCAGTTCTATGCCACCAATCCTGACACGGTTGTCTCATGGTGAGCATCACCTCCTTTGTCCCCTCACTTCACCTCCCTCCTGTCCAAACTCACCCATGGTAGGAATGTAATGGAAACTAAATGCAGTCCTCAAAGAGACTCCATCAAGGTGTTTTTCATAATCTTCAAAAGTAATTGTCAATTGCCCATTCTTCCCATTGTAATTATGTCTTAACAGTTACTCAGATCTAACCAGAAGCCAACTCCACTCCTCCAAGGGTGGAAGACCTTTCTCACACAGCAGGCCTGGAAAAAAAGTCCACTAGACAGAAAGACTGGACAAACCAAGGTTCCTTTACCATGCATTCTAGAGGCAAACCAGTGAAGCCATTGTTATTATTATTTTATGAAGTAGAAAAAAATTAAAATGATGTCTGGTCAACTTTGCTCTAGGAAAGCACCTTAAGCCCTGCCAGGCCCGGTAGAATTCCTGGAGTATTTCAGTGTATATCTGTTTTTCCAGAATAGTCAGCATCCATTCCTTAGCTTTCTATGTATGTTCTTTCCTCCTTTCATGCTGCATCTCTTGCCTCCTCACACTTTCATAAAGGAGAAAACAAAACTGAATCCTGACTGCTACCTCCACCTGGCTGTCTGTCAACAGGTGGTGTACCACGGAGGAAGAAGACCAGCTTGCGTTTCAGCCCCTCTGTGGAGAACTGTGCATGTCTAGCCTCCATCTAGGAATCCTGGGGCTTGACATTAAAAAATTCTACTCGTTGGAAACAGACTAGCCCTGAAAACCTGGTTTAGTAGATAAAATCTGTAACCACAAGAGGATGAATGTAGTTTGGCTTGTTTGTACTGGTCTAATTTAATATGATCTCCCTTGGAGTTTCCAGAGTCTAGATTTTCTAGATCATTAAATCCATTACTTTTCAGTGTTAGCTTTCCATTTATTTATTTATTTTTACTTAGAAGGATGGGTTTGGAGCGTGGATATATGTTTTTAGTGGCACCCTACACTAATCATGGGAGCCTCATCAAAGCCCATTTGGCTGTGAAGTAACTAATTTCTGGGCCCAGGGGCTCTGAACATGGATTTCTATCACATAGGAACTTCTATGCCCTACTCAATGGCAAGGAGCCAATAAGAGATAGCAGTGACTACTCATCTGATTGTGAATTTTCACCTGTGGCTCAGTGTGTGTGTGTGTGTGTGTGTGTGTGTGTGTGTCTGTCTGTCTGTATGTATGTATGTATGTATGTGAAATGTGTGATATTTATGTGTCTGTAAATGTTTGATAATATAGTTTCTCCTCCTCCTCCTCTTTTCTGGCATTTTTTCAATTTACCCCTGTGCTATAACCTCAAACAGAAGGTGAGCATGAGAAGGGAACAAGGAGGTGTTTGTGAGACTCCGTGCTTTGGCTAGAGAAGCCATGTGCACAGATCAATGGGTGTATCAATTCCTTTTCTTCTCGGTGTGACAGAACAGTTGACAGACAACTTAAAGTCGGAAAGGTTTATTTCCATTCATGGATCAGAGGCCACCATCTACTGTGGCAGGGAAGGCCTGGGGTAAGAAGGCTTCCCATCCTTGGTGGCAGGAGCATTCATTAGGTACTTGGTCACACAACTTCATCAATCAAGAAACAGGGCTGCAGCGCCCCCTTGGAGGGAGTCTCAAGACCCAGCTCTAGCCGCCTGTGGCACCTAGGTAGGCCCTGTTATCTCAGCTGGGGACCAAGTGCTCAGCTGTGAGAGCTTGTGGGGGACATTTCATACGCAAACCACAGCAACATATATTGGTGTGTGCTCCTGGTGTGCAAATGTGTGCAAGCCAAGGGCTCTGGAGCCAGCTACTTCTTTAAATGGTGTCTTCCCTCAGCAGAAGGTGTTGCCCAGAGTCTTTTTCTGCATAATTGGACTGTCTTTTCATATAAGCCTACAAGACGGGGCACTTGTTTCTGAACCGAAGCCCCTGCACTCTCACCAGGTCAGGTGCGATAGTAAAACCCTGTTGTCTGGCTTTGTACTCTGAATAATGGAATCACTAATCTACTTGATCTGTCCAAGTCAGATAAAGAAGAAAGGGAGGGATGCCTGCATTTTGGAGATGGAAGGCACTTGTAAAAGCAATTTCTTTGGGGGAAAGGGGGGGAGAGAAAAGAAAGACACACGGTGGGGAAACAAGGAGCAAAGACTGTTGGAAACCTTTTAATTACTACTAATTACCTCAGCAGAAAATGTTGGAAGCTTGAAAGGATTTGTGTCAGCAAGTGAAAGATCAAAGATTGCTAGGCTCGCATTTTAATCTGTTGGCTATAAAAGGGGGTGAGGGGTAGTAATGGGACCCTGGAGAATGGCAGCCCAGGTGGTTCTACCCTTAATCCCATCTTGACTGCTGAAGCCTGAGGCCTAGTCCCAATTACATAATAAGATGATTTAACTTCATTTAATTTTTTCTGTCTTCAACTTGAGCCTCCTGTAGAGGAGAGAGGAAGGATGCAGATGCAGCGAGCTGGGGCTGAGGACTGCTCAAACGATTCTTTTATTTGTTGTCTTGTCCTCCTCTTCATCCAGAAAAAAAAATGATGCTTTAATCTTAAACTTCAAATCATCATCAACAACAACTTCAGCAGCTCAACCCTTCCCCCCACCCCTCAGGCAAGGATTCCTTAAGGATGAAGGAGTCTCTGCATGCCCAAACAAGGGGGTGGTTGAATTGTTAGCTTAGTCTTAGCTAGGATAACAGGTAAACTATGTTACTACAAAATTCTACCTGTTGGAATCCTGGTGGGGTTCCTTAGGACAGGGAAGGGGGAGATGACAGGCAAAGAGTGGTGCTGACAGAGTATCCCACTCACCATGGAAGGCTGTTGCTTTGGCTCTTCCTACATTCCTTCTTCACACTCTCCTTCTTGGAAGGGTGGGTCACACTGGGGGTGGAGTCCCTTGGCAGGATGTTAGTATTCCCCCATCCGCCCTTGTCACTCACTTGTCCCTCTGCACCCCAAACTGAAAGCTACAGGTAGTGTAGGCACAGCTCTTTTTGGCCACTGAAGCCGGCTCAGTTCTCAGGCAGGAGGAAGTGGCTGCCGTTTGTGGCTACTGTCACAGGAGTGGAGTGTTACTAACAGAAATCTTTTGACCCACAAATCCTTCTGTATCAACCATCTCATCTTTTACATAAGCAGTCTGCTGTTCCCTGGCGGAGAGGGTTTGAGTGGCGGCCAGTTGCCACCTCATACTGCATGCTCCCTTTGCTTACTTTGGTCCATTTCTTCTCTCTGGACCTCCATATGTGCCCTTTTCAAATAAACGACTTACTCCAACCTCATCATTTCAGGATCTGCTTCTGAGAGCTTCATCCTAGATTTGCACATGCATGTGTATACGGAAAGGATACTGTCCCCTGCAGAATGTAGCTTTGTCCCTTCCCTTTCTGTCAGGCAAAATTTTCAGTTCCAGAAACTCAATACACTAAATTGCAGCTCATTGAGAAAGCTGCTGCTTCTCTAGCATGGTGCTGCTGGCCCTGAAGGACCAGGTCGCAAGTCAGGGAGCCTCTTGGTGCATCCTGGAAAGGCTTTTCCCCTTAGCCTAAGCTTTCAGGAGGCTACAGGAAGACATGGTTCAAGTAGAACCATTCTGTTAGAGAAGGCTAGACTACTGGTAATTTGACATATCTACTCCTAAAAGCTACCAAGGAAGGGTTGGGGTCCAGATATCCTGATGTTTCACTTGTGTTTCATCAGAGATGTGCACATAAATTGTCTCCAGTCAAAAACATGAAGCCAACCCCTGCTGATGTGTTAATGTTTTGTGACCCTCAGTTATCTCTTGACTTCAGCTAAAGTTCCCAATCCACTTAACATACATATGGAGGGGCTTAGTTGGCAGGGTAGAGGAAGAGATGCATTTGAATTAATTAATTCAATATAACATGTAATAATATATATAATATGTAACTACATATTATAGACTATGAAATTGATTTCAAATTGAACAGCTTCCAATGACAAACACATAATCAACAGCCTCTGCAGACTGAGACTTGGATGCAGCTCTGCCCCTCCCGTTCCACCCCCTGATAGTTTCCCAGTGACAGTTCCACAGAGACTTGCCATCTTAAAGGATCCATATCCAAGCATGACCACAGGAGTGCTGGTAGCATTTAGTTTCCTGAACCATAATAGATAATGTCTTTGTCTTTCTGGACCTCAGTTCGAGGCCTCCATCAGTTCTTCTCCACATGAGCCTGACCACAAGGCATCTCTACTCTAGACATGGTAGAGAGCTAGAATAAGAGAGGCATGTGTCTGCCGCCCTTATACAGGGGAGCCACAGGGAGAAGAATCATAATGAGTTCAAGGCTATCCTAGCTGCCTAGGGAGACCCTGGCTGAAGATGGGGGGAGGGGAGTGAAGAATTCAGAAAGCAAAAGTCTAGACTTTTGTAACCTTATCTTAGAGGTGCCCCACGTGGCCTTTGCATTATTCTTCAGCAAACAGTTGTTAGGGTGCATCCCCCATTTAGGTATCCAAAGGGGTTATGCAAGGACATGAATACCAAGAGAAAGGGGGCTTTGAAATCAGCTAGGAAGCTATCTGCTGTACTGCCTCTCAGTTATAACACCCCATTATTCTGGCATTGAGCAAGAGCCAGGCATCCACTTAAGCAAAATTTCCAGTTGTCTTTAATTATGAAATTATATTAATTACTTTAGCATGGGGTCTTTCTAAAAGTTCTACTGCCAACAAGTCCTATCTGCTCAGGTGATATGAGGACACTTTGATCATTTCGAAGTCTCAGCTCCAAACCTGCTTTTCCCGAAAGTGCCATTCCTAGACTTTCAGTCTACAGCAATCACTCCCTCAGAGTTCTTGTTCCATTTATTTTCTGTATTGTTTATGTGACATATAAGCATATATTGCTTTGTGACGGTTCCATTGTTACCTTGAATTACTCCTTGAATCTCATATTGTTTAATTTCCGCATGTCAACATTTTGTCTCTCCATGGGAATTATAAACAATTGGAATGCCGTGGTTATCTAATCCTTCATATAAAAACAAGCTCAGTAGAGGCGTTCTCTAAATATATGTGACCCTTTTCCTTTGAGGATGCTCATTTTAGACTCGTGGCCATGATGTCTTGATGGCTCCTGATGCAAGGAATACTGAATCAGTATTCTCTAACTCTAACTCAGTGGTTCTCGCCTTCCTAATGCTGCGAACCTTTAATACAGTTCCTCAGGTTGTGGCGACTGCCCCAACCGTCAAATTATTTCATTGCTACTTCATAGTTGTAGTTTTGCTACTGTCATGAGTTATAGTGAAAATGTCTGATATGCAATACAATTGGTATGCAAACCCTGAGAAAGGGTCATTTGACCCCAACAAGGTTGTGACCCATAGGTTAAGAACCACTGTTCTAACCTGTGTTGCTCTTTTCTTTCTTTTTTGGTTTTTTAATCTTTTAGCATTGGTTTACTTGCTTTAGTAGGTGATTTTTAGTGTTGTTTAGTATTGCCCATGTTCTAGACTGAATTTACCTGGATTTTCTCAATATCCTCCAAGGATTATTGAGAGTCAAAATTTGTTGAATACATCCTCAGGTCTCCTTCAGCAATATCTGGTTTTGTAACTTTGTCTGCAGGTCTGAGAGAGGAACAAGAAAGAAACCTTTATTGAACATCAGTTCCATGCTGGGAGTTATTTATTTAAGTTGATGGCTGTGTTTCAGAGAATGAATGTGTGTGTGTGTGTGTGTGTGTGTGTGTGTGTGTGAAATTTCATATATTTATTTATGGGTATGTGTGCAACTGTGCATCTTGTGTGTGTAAGTCAGGGGACAATTTCAGGAATTGAGTTCTACATGTTTATATACTGTGGACGTTTCTACTGCACCATCTTGCCAGTCCTCCACCTTGTGTTTTTGAGACAAATTCTCTCATCCAACCTGGAGCTTTCCAGTTGGCTAGGCTGGCTGGCCAGCAAGCTCCCAAGATCTTTCCGTCTATTTCGTCTAGGATTTGGGCTACACATGTATCTCACTAAGCCTGTCTTTAATGCAAGTGCTGGAGGTGATACATGCTCATAACATTACATGGTGAGCCATCCCCACAGCACACAAGAATAAACTTTAAGATGTGTGCTGTATTAGAGTATTCTGAGAGAGAGATAGTGTGGTACATTTTTTATATTCCCCCATCATGGCTGTCTTAAGCTGAGCATAGAAAGTCAAGTCTAAGGAGAAGGCTGTAAATGAGCATAGCTTTGGGATATTGGATTTGGCCACACTACAGTGGCTCATGAGTCTCAGTTCTGGATGTCTGGGTTCAAGTGAAATTCTCTTATGTGCTCCTAACAGGAATAGTGGTCATTTAGGAAGTGAACATGGGCTAAATTTTGCACCACCCCCAGTTTCATTTGGTGAAGCCCTATATCTCAGTACCTATGAGGGTGAGCATGTTTGGAAATAGAGGTTTTTTGTTTGTTTTGTTTGTTTGTTTTAGAAATAATCTGTTAAGATGATGTCATACTGGAATAGGGTAGGTCTGTGATTCCGTATTATGGCTAGCCATACTGAATGTCATGTATGCAGTTATACCTTTACCTACAGTAAGCACCATGTGTTTGGCAAACCCTGTTTGCATTTTTCTGTGCTGCATGGTAGCAGTAGCTAGCAAGAGAGAACCAGGGCGGAGTCTCCCAGTGCCCTCAGAGGGGCACAGCCTTCCCAGTGTGGTTATTTCAGATTTCTGGCTCTAGAACCCAGAAACATCTTTGTTTATAAGCTGTCCAGCTCATGGATATCTGTAACAGTAATCTAGGACTAATGTAGGAGGTATTTGGGGCCTAGATTTAAGATCCCTTAGCCTCATGTCTCTCCTTGGTTCCTTGATCCCTTTCCATTTTACCTTCTCACTTTTCCTTCATCACAGTATGATGAAGAGAGAGTTCCCAAGGTTCCCCCACTCTCATAACAGTATGTATATGGATAAGTGTCTTCTTGCTTGTGTCCAGTCTGGTTCCTGCTTTCCTATGCATGAGGGACTGAGGCCATCAGGAGAGATGATGGAGAGTGTTGGAGCAGATGTAAGAGGTTTAGAAGGGGATCATCTTAAAATCAGGACAAGCTCATTCTGTTAAGGTTTGGGGCTGTCCTTGCCCTTAGGATGTGTCTTTTGAGGTTAGGGCCTGAGAGCTAGTGAAAGCTGCAGCTTCAACCTGTCCGGTATGTTTGCTGCTACTGTCTTTCCCACTAATGTTGAGGAAAAGTCACACAGTCTGTCAATCTTGTCTGCTCCTATCAAACCAAGGAAGGTCTTTCTCCTTCATCATGGAGGCTGACAGCTGTGCTTTCTTTTCTGTGCCTGAGAAGATGCCTTCCCACATCCCAGCCTGGGCCAAGAGGATGGCTTGTACCTCAGCAGTGGTGGAGGAGAGCTCACTAAGATGGGTGTCAAGAGTTAAAAAGAGTGCTTACCCTACAACAGAGGAACAGAAGCTGCTATGGCAGGGCTTCTCAGCCTTGACACAGATGGCAGTCTGGATTATATCATTCTTTAATGTGGACACTTATGTCTTATGGTTAGCAGTGCTCTTTACCTGTGTTCTATGAAGGCTAGTAGTGCCACTTTGTCATGGTACCCCAAATATCTTCACTTTCCACATATTATCTCCACTTAGCATTACTGACCTCATTCGCCCAGATAACTATTAGTGATAACTTTGAGGCTGGGGTGTTCTGTATCTCTCAGACACCCCATAGTAGGAAGGGTATGTTGTGGTAATTACTTGGCAGTTAAAGAGATTTGGGGGAACTGTGCAAGGTATAGAAGTGACATATCTTGGGATAAAGACATAGAGTAAAAAATAACTTCTATACCTCATGCTACAGATTCTGAGGGTTTTAATTGATCACTTGTCATAACCACATTATTCAAGATTGCACTTTGGGGATAATAAGTAGGTTAAATTTCATCCCATTTTGTCCAGTGCAGTTTATGTTAATGACTGCTTTCCTGGCATAATAGGTAATAATGTCCCCTTTGCCCTAGAAGCTGTTCCAGTTCATACAACAAACTACATAATCATCTTGACACTGTCTGTCTGACAACACAACACTAATGGAGATGTCAGGAGATGTATAGTGTGACCTCTCTAGTCCATGTGTCCCTCTCCACTCTGGATTGTCTTATTTGTTAAGATGGACATCTCTTTCGCATTTAAATACTACCAAGTCTACCCTATCCTTGCTTCTAGAAGTTCTTCATGGCTAGGCAGGCATCACAGGGTTACTGTCAGCACATGTTAGAGTTGAGTTCTGGTTTTTCTCATTAGACAGTAATGCCTTAGTTGTCTTAGGCATGTGTTTGATATTCCCTGTGTCATGTAAGAATCCACTGTGATTTGGCACTCTGATACATCCTGTATCCAGAAAGGCTGTACTCTTTATGTTACAGAACAACGCCTGTCATTGGACTAATGTCTTTGTTTTCTAGCCTTTCCCAAAGCAGGATATAACCTACAGGATATAAAATAGAACATTTTTTTTTCTTTTTTGCTTGTATGTGATGTGTGTATGTATGTGTGTGTTCATGTATGTAAGCCAGAAACTGACATTTGCTGTCTTCTTCAATCACTCTCTTTGTTTACTGAGGCTGGATCTCTTGCTGAACTCAGACCTCACCAGCTTGGTTAGTCTAGTTAGCCTGCTTGCCCTAAGCCCTCTGTGTCTATCTGGAGTACTGAGATTTCAGGTGGGCTGTGATATCTACCCAGAACTTATGTAGATTTATGTCCAAACTCCAGCCTTCACATCTTCCTGGCAAGTGCTTTGTCTTGAGCCATCTCTCTAACCCTAAGGTGAGAACATTTGAGGCAAATTTAATGTCAAAAAAACCTTAAAAGTAACCCAGATTGAATTACATTTAATTGACAGTGGTGTTTTTCTCAGTTCACAAAAGCATTATCTATCTATAATGGACACTCTCTGGTTCAATGAATACAGAGTGTTTTAGACCCACAGTGTGGTCTCTGAGTTAGGGACTTCTTGATTTGAGACCCACACTTTGACAGACATAGAAAGAATTTGGGAATTAAAGTGAATACCTAAGTCTATTCATGAAGAGTCATGCCATGCAGTAGAGTATGGGATCTCGGCCCTTGCACTGCAGTTTTGAGTAGATGTTTCTGGAGACATTGCCCACAAAGTCCCCTTCAGACTCACTGATCTGCTTACCCCTCTTTGCTCTGGAGCAGCTGAGGCCCATTGAATGGATGATCAATTTGTAGTCAGTCTCATTCGTGGACTCTGTGCAGGGCTTTCCCTCTGATCCGTTGCTGTGGTATGGTGGATCTTCTCACAGCACTAGGAAAGTAATGAATACAGGAGCTGAGCGCCAGTATCCATCTTCTCTTCTTCCTGACTGTGAACACACTGTGACCCCTCTGACCTCCATGATCTTTCTGCCATTACGGACTGCACCCTCAAACTGTGAGCAGAATAGACCTTTCCTTCCTTTAGTTGCTTTCGTCAGGTATTTTATCATCGTGATAAGAAAAGAAGCTAATTCAGGGGCCAAGCCAGAGTCAGGTGGGTGGAGGGTGCCTGTCTAGCGTTTGAGAACTTTCTGTGTGTTCAGATTGTGTGTGTGTGTAAGCGCAGGCACTCACAGTATAGTCCACACACATGTGTTTATTTGCTTCTCTCTGTTTTTTTTAATTTATTTTATTTTGTTTTTATTATTAGTTACATTTTATTAACTCTATATCCCAGGTGAATCCCCCTCTCTCATTCCCTCCCAATCCTACCCTCCCTCCCTCATTTATTCCCTGCCCCTTTCCAAGTCCACTGATAGGGGAGGACCTCCTCCTCTTTCATCTGACCCTGGTTTATCAGGTATCTTCAGGACTGGCTGCAAAGTCCTCCTCTGTGGCCTAGGAGTGCTGCTCCTCCCTTGCAGGGTGGGGAGGTCAAAGAGCCCGACATTGAGTTCATGTCAGAAATAGTCCCTATTCCCCTTACTAGGGTACCCACTTGGATACTGAGCTACCATGGGCTACATCTGAGCAGAGGTTCTAGGGTATATCCATACATGGTCCTTGGTTGGAGAAACAGTCTCATATAAGACCCCTGCGCCAAGATATATTTGGTCCTTGTGGAGCTCCTATCCTCTCCAGATCATATTAACTCCCTCTTCTTTTATATGATTCCCTGCTGTCTGCTGAAAGTTTGGTTATGAGTCTCAGTTTCTTCTTTGATACACTGCCAGGTAGAGTCTTTCAGAGGCCCTCTGTGGTAGGACCCTGTCCTGTTACTTCTCTCTGTTTTTTTTTTCAACTTTATTTATTTATTTACTTTTTTGAGAAAAGAAAGTAGGGTTCTTAGGGAAAATAATAGGATGGAACCAAAGCCTGCAAAGAACATTTTAGAGTTAGCCAAACAAAGGAGGCTGTTGGGCCTGGATCAGTAAGACGCATCTCTTCTGTTTCTGTAGTTCTTCTTTTGTGGTAGAAATGGATGGGCTGGTTGATATTAGTCCTGCTTATGGCCTGATGCTCAATGCAGCCACCTCCTGTTAAAGGGGAAACCACTTGCAAGTCCCAGCTAACTCTTCTACGGACACTAGACAAGAAGTCTGGGTTTCTGGCCTGATACCTACTCAGAGTACCCAGGATGCGAGGCTCAGAAATGGACTCTTAGTGTAATCTCTTCCAGGTTCTCCTAGTAGCTTCTTGACTGTGGTAACCTCCAACATGGTGCTGAAGCCCCCAGTGAGAACCATGTTTTGTGTTCATAAGACCTAGAACAGACAAGAATAGAATCCAGGTTACACTAAATATACCCATTTAACAATCCTGGGCCTCGGTGAGATGGTCCTTGCTTTTTCTCTGACTTCACACAGGCTGTTTCCTTCCTCCTATATCACTAGACATATAAGCTACTGTGTTAGTCATCATAAGACAAGTAAGCATCAAATGCCTAGGACAACAGGAAAACTGAGCAAGCCTCAGGTAGTGGTAGCAGATGCATACAATAGAAGTTTAATCTAGAGACAACTTGGGCCAGTTTAGGAGAACTAAATCTCCTCCGAGGAATAAGTTTAAGCTCCACCTTGAACTGGGGCGGGATGTATATTGTCTCTGAGTGAGTGGAGGCATTTCAAGTGAAGAGAAAATGACCAGACAGGTTCCTCAACCTTCCTGCGGGTCTTGGCAGGTCCTTAGAAGGTGATAGGAATAAAATCTGGAGGTCTGACTTGAAAGATGGGTCAAGACTGATCAAAAAGTTAGCTTTGTCAAAAGCTTCAGGCCCATTCTTACCTGCAGACAACCCGTGGTGATCTGAAGTCATTAATCCACCCGAAGGCCTGTCCTGACCCGAGTTCCCTTGCTTTGAAGTGTGCTGTCCTCGGCAGCATGAGGAAATAATTTGCTGCCTGCTTCAATGAACCATCAGGAGAGCCAGCAGACCTAATGACATGTGAGAATATTAACCTCCTACCACGAAGAGCTGTGAATCTTGAGCGGCAGTCTATAACTCACCCTGAACTCCTGAGCCAGGCTTCCTCCCTCCCTCACTTTCTCAGTTAAATCCAGAGAGAGGAGGAGCTGCTTGCTCATAAAACTTTATATTCTCCAACAGTACAAACCTTGCTGAGCTGTTTAGTAATGAGTGGCTTTCTATTACAATGGGGAGAATAAGTTGTCCTTGCAGAAGCAGGAGGTAGGGGAAGAAGTGTTTTGGTGTTGATTTGGTATTAACTTTGCCTTGTTCTCACACTGGGGACAAGAATGTTACCATAGAAGGTGGACCTTTGTACTTATGTAACCAAACTTCTTTTTATTTCTGTACTTTATCTTCAATGTCAGAGATGAATAGACATTAGAACACAGATCTGAAGCTATCTGGATGTTAGAAAGGGACTCTAAAGACTTTGAAAAAGTAATGTGCAGGTAGAAGCAGAACTCATGTTTCTGAGTTACTATGATTGTGTGTCCATACCACAGTTTCATGAGATTATGAGACCCTTGAGGGCAAAGTATCTTAACCACCTGTGGTGCTTTGAAGAAGAATGGCCCCCATAGACTCATATGTTTGAATGCTTAGCCTGTAGAAAGTGGCACTATTAGGAGTTGTAGCCTTGTTGGAGTAGGAATGGCCTTGTTGGAGGTAGTATGTCAGTGTAGGGGCAGGCTTTGAGGTCTCCTATGCTCAAGCTCTGTCCAGTGTGGCTCACAGTCTCCTTCTGCTGCCTGTGGATCAAGATGTAGAACTCTCAGCTCCTACCCCAGCACCATGTCTGCTTACACACCAGCATGTTTCCTGCCATGACAATAATGGAATGAACCTCTGAACTGTAAGCCACCCCAATTAAATGTTTTCCTTATAAGAGTTGCCATGGTGTCTCTTCACAGCAACAAACCCCAACTTAGACACCATGTTTGTACTTAGAAGTGCCAGCTACACAGAGGGTTTCAAACGGCAATTGTTAAAAGATAAAACAGTCACCTGTGAGTCAAGGTCTTACTTCTAGAGGAAGGCAAGGTCCACAGCCATATCTAGGGTCTGTCCTCAGGGTAAAGTAAGGCTCTCCTCTATCCTCATTCTGTCCATCTGGTTGCTGCTCTTGACACAGCCACACTTTTACTGCACTGTGTGATAGAGGTGGAAAATGTTTTGTCATCTATTAAGTGAAGCCCAAAAAACATGTGCTATGGGACCAAAAGCAGGGGATAAACATGGAAATAGGCAGTGAGGTGCCTTGGGGCCCACTGTGCAAGGACATGTGGGCATAGTTGCTTGGCAGAGAGCACCTGGCATGGGGGAAGCCCTGAGACCATAAGAACCTTCTATATTTTGCTAGAGAAGCCCAGCTCAGGAGAACTCACTGTTCTGTAAACTCCATGGGACTGGGAAAAACTCTTTTCATTCACCAGGGACCTGGAAAGCGGGTGTTCAGTAAACAGTCTTAGAAGGAAAAATAAGAGACTCATGAAAGATCCATTTGTTGTTTATTAGGGTACCTTTCTACATAGCCAGGCCATCTCATCTCAAGATCCCAAGTGTCTTTATTGAATGCAGACCACATACAGGCATTTTAATGAGTTGTGGATGTAATGAAATCTAACTTTGTCCTTCCACTTATTTGACTGACTTAACAAATGGAAAACCAGCAATTAATATCTGTTCCATGCCCATGCCATCTTCAGCCTTTCTGATCAGTCCCTATCACCATTTTCTTCCTTCTTTCAGCTTCTCTTTCTGAAGAGTTAAATTTATTAAAACCAGTCAAATGAAAGCTGCCTATGTGCAGGGCATCCTGAGGGTCCATTCATTAAGCCTTCTTATCTTGGCAGCAATCAGCATGAAAAGTCAGCTTGGCCATTATGCATACACAATGTCCATCAGTTCTCCACCAATGGTCAATTCATCAAACACTCATCTTTTGCCTTCTAAGAAGTATGTCACTTTACCTGTCATGTCCTAGCTTGAGTTGCTATGATAGATGAGGCAAAGTACAAAGAGAATGAATTTCATAATCCACAATTTCCTATTTTCCCCAGATCGTCTTATTAGTTAGATTTCATGCTTGAAGACTTGGTGTACAGTGTGACCTCTAACCCCTAGATGTGGGGCTATATAGAAGTTGAATTTGGTACTTAATGGTGGAACGATTAAATCGACATTGAAACTTTGGATCGTGATGTTTCCTTTTATTATTAACCTTGGAATGTAGGATGTTGCTTGTTAAGGGGACCTCCAAAGTAATGTTGCTGCCCTACTGACAGGTGTGAAAAATGAAGCCTGGAGCCAGAAGGGTACAGGGCATAGAAGCATTTAAGCATCATGGCGAGGCTGTGACCAAGGCAGAATGCAAATCAGGTTCTAGATGGTCCTTTAAGGAGAGTTTCCTGGAAGCTGCCATCTCCCAAGCACTAATAACACACATCTGTATTTTTGGGGGGTGATTAGCTACTTGCTCCTCTGAGATAATTCATTTTTCTTTTTTTTTAAACAAAATATGCTAATTTAGTTTTAAAACATGTTTCTATGGACAGATTACATTTTTCTGAGTTTTTTTCGATATTCTCTGTCTTCTGAGAACTCACAGAGAAGATCTTCAAAGAACACAACTTGGGTACCTTCTTGCTACTGTGATAGATTAAACCTTAATCTTGACATGTTGCATACCCAAGACCTTATGCCACATGAGAACTTGAAAACAGGGTCCATGCCCCAGATATCATGCTCTACCTATGTGTATCGACATCTCACATTCATTTGGCTTTGAATTGACAAGGATGCTCTACAAGAATTTATGTTTCCATGAAAGCCACCTTGGTGTCCTATTGCCTCCAATACCACAGGAGTCAGAGGAGATAAGAACCCCAGTAGCCCTAGGTGAAGCCTAAGTTCATCTATTCATGTGCTGATCTCCACAGTGCAATTAAGGATCAATTATACACATTGTATGCAATAAGAAGCTCACCTCACTGACTTGTTCTTTGGGAGGTTTTGAGAGGCACAGAGCTGGAGTTGTTTTTGAGAGAGAATGTGGCTTCAACACAAGCCCTTTGGGAGGCTCTGTATGTCCCAAAGCCCTTTCTCCTCCACTCTATAGAAAGCCATCTTGTAGTCTGGAGCTGAAAACATGTTTTCACCTTTTCAGCCTCCTGAGACTTCACAGAGTCAATATCTGGCACGTTTTTGCTGGTTTTCCTGGGTTGGTTCCATTCTGAGGTACCTGACCTATGGGGAGCTTTGGTCTTTGGACAAAGTATTTGGTTAAGGCCCCCATTGGATCCTAGGTAGGACCTTGAGGCCCAGCCATAGCAACGTCTTTTTTTCTGGTTGGTTTGCAAAGAGTAGAGAGCATCTGTTGAATTAAAAAAAATCTTTTTGTAGGGTGGTGAAAGGCTTGTATGGAAGAGACACTGTTATCTTTCAGGCACACAGTTCATGAGGTTGAAGCACTGTGTTCTTGGCCCAGCTTGTGTTTGCCCAATGGCCGTGGGAGCCTCCCCAACCAGCAGTGCCTTCCACCCCATGGCGACGTGCAAGCATACCGCGGCTGCGGCTCACCGTGTCCACTCCCTCACATCTCCCCAGCAAAGAAAACCTCCATTTATAGGACCCACCACACAAACTCACTCTCCAGACTCTTAAAAACAAACAAGATCCTGAAGCCGCAGGCTTCATGCGGGCTGTGTGGTTTTGTAAAATCTCAAACCGTGAATCAAAATAATTTTTAGAGACACAGGCAAGGCTCAGGCCCAAATGTTGTCACTGGTGGGGTCTAAGGTTCTCTTAGACCAGGGAGTGTAGCTGAGACTGGGAGAAGGACAGGGATAGGACATAGAGAGCGTTGTTCATCTACGGAGGACATCTGGCGCCTCATCTCCATCCAGAAGGCCTGACTAGATGTGATAACTTCAGCGCATGCAGAGTAGGGGTGGACCAATAAAGGAAGCTCTTTACAGCCCTTTTGCTCTTGTCTCTCAGTTTCCAACACTGATCTTGTCTATATTGCTTAGCAACCTACTCTCCTGCCTGCTGTATCTTTACAGCCAGCCCAGTTTGTTCATTCTTCCACAGGTGGTGAACCCAACTGTAGCAGACCCCCTAACTTGTGTAGCTTGTATGTCTTCCCAGGTAGGATGTGAGTTTCTACCATGATGGGAGTGGGTACTACATGCATCACCTTGGCACAAGACAAGATTTTCAAGCTAAACATTTCATATGTTTCAGGATCCACTTATCTTTTTTCTATGTTCCCTCAGCCAGGGGTAGATGAAAATGTAGATGAGAAACCTGGCTTCACTGGAATTGAGCTGCTGCTGAAGACCGTATCAAGCCATGGTTAGCCTCACCCTCTCAGTTAATTTATATGTTGCTGTTAAAAAAATGCCTAAGCAAACCAAGTTAAGGGAGAAAGGGCTTATTCTGGATTATATGTCCAAAGAGATACAGTCCATCGTGTTGGGGGAGAAGGCGTGGTGTCACTAGTATAAGGACCACTGGTCATATTGCACAGGGAGGTCGGAAGCAGAGTGTGAACTGTATGTGGGGCCAAGCTCTACGAGTTCAGTGCCTGATCTTGGTGACATACTTCCTCTACCAGGCCTCTTACAACTTTCCAAAATAGTGCCATGAGCTAGAGACCACGTGCTCAAACACAGGACACCTGTTAAAGTAGCATCATCATGCCAGCTTAATTTGTGACTCTGTGTTATCTGGTTACTGCTTCTCAGTGTTACAATTACCACTTATAATAGAGGACCATGCCATAGTCACCGTTGTATCCCAGAGACTTGCAAAGAACTGAACAAAGAGGTGAGTAACTGGATTTCTTTTTGTAAGTCAATGAGCATTTTAGCTATGAGGGATATACCCATCTACATATTAGTAGCTGGTAAATTTCAACTTTGCGCCACTCAGTGTTTTCCTCAGCCTCTTAAAGTTCACACAAAGCTTCAAAAGCTGTTTATTCTAGGAGTTGTAGGAAAATCAGGGAGCAGACTGAAAAGCAGAAATACTGCTTTTGTAAGTTGGTCATTACAATGACTGGATTACAGCTCAGCATTGAAATGCTTAGCTGAAAGTTGTGGCAAAGGGTAACTTCCCACTTCTAAACCATAGCTAGGTGTCATTCAGACTCGTAGACGGTCCTGCGTAGTTGAGGATGCACTAAAATGGACACTCAAAGGTTTGAGCTATAGCTAGATCATTTAGTGAGCTTTCAGGCAAACTGTTTTACCTCCCTGGATATTAGTTATCTTCTGTGTTATAGGGGTAGAGGATCAGGAGCAAGAACACTAAGGTTTTTCTTGGACTGGGATCTGAGTATTAAGATCACGATGGGGTCTTCCATACATAAAGCTGTAGGTCTGATATGGCTCACTGATTCAGAAGAAGCCATTGTGTTGAGATGTGCTTTTTGTTTATAAGGTGTTGTAGTAAGGAAATATTAAAACTTCCCAGTCCCAGCTGGAAGACAAGGATAACATCAAAGATTAGTCATGGGGAATGGTGCAAATAAAAGTCTGCTGCCCTCTTCTTCCCCGATGAACTCCTTGGGACCCTCTGGCGAGATGGAACTGATTCTTGGCTGCCCTTGCAAGTTGTGGTTGTAGAAGGAGAAGCTACTATTGGTGCTAACCATAACTGAACAGAGTAATAGAATTCCCTACATAGAAATGTACAACAACCATTTTCCACATCTTGTCTCTGATCACATATTTATAGAGACACAGGAGTTGGATCCAGTCTTGGTGAACAATTCCTCTAGTTTTATCAGTATAAAACAGTGATTTGAGACATCTCCCATATGCATGATTTTACTCCTGGTCTTATTTCCTGGAACCCCACAGACTTAGTTCTTTGATACTATCAATCTTCTCTGCTTGTGTATATGAATTCTTGTCCATCTCAGTCACTGTTTAGAGCCTTTTAGGCTTCCTGATTATCCTCATGTTGGGGGGTGCACCCTTGCAAGTTGATGGCCCTTTTGAGTTTGGCACCTGGAACTGAAAAACAATTCCAGGCAGAGTTACTTAGAGGCCAGTAAGTTGTACTGAGCCCTATTACGGATACTGGGCCTTACCTATTTATCCTCTATCTTCATATTATGTTTGGAATTAATGCTGACTATAGTGGTACTTGGATATAATCTCAGTGACATGGGATCCTGGGGGAGGAGGATCTGAAGTTATAGGCTAGCCTGAGCCAAATAGTGAGTTCAGAGGCAGCTGAGGCAACTTAGTGAAACCCTATCTAAGAATAAGAATTTTAAAGGGCTAGGAAGCTTGTTTGCCTACCATACACAAAGCCCTCAGTTTGCCCCTAGTACCAAACAAACAAAGAAGCAATGAAAATCAAAGTAATATTTGCTAGAGATTTTCCTCATTATAAAAAACTTACTCATAATAGAAAATGTAGTAACTGAAGAAAACTGCGCAATGAAAATTACCAGAAGGCTTAAAATGTATGTTTGAGGGTTATAGTCATAGACACAGATGCATATATGTATTTATGTATGTGTGTATATATTTGCAGGTATATGTATATATCTGTGTGTACACATACAAATATATACATTTAATTGAATTTGCATATATACTGAATTATCAAGTCTCTGTGTATTAAACTATATGTTAACAGCAATTTATAAATGAGAAACAGTTAAGAAACACTACTTTGATGACTCTTAACAATCAATATAGAAAATACCTGCAGAAACATGGCACCAATAACATTTGTGTAGAGAATGGAGGTGGGCCTCTGCATAGCTTTTAATCTGCATACATGAGCTATTGGTGTGTGTACCACAGTTCTTGTAATTTAATTTTAGGTACATAGATATATAGCATGAAATTCTGTTGGCTCATTAGATATTTGTCTGTAATACTTTTAATTGCTGTGTAGTATTTAATTATTTAGATATAGTGGGCTGTATTAATGGAATCGATCATTCCATTCTGCTGTTGAATGGTTGGGTGTACTGAGATTATTGTTAGAAACAATATTATAAAGCTAAGCATCATGGCACATACCTGAAATCCCAGGCAGAAGCAGAAGGATCCTGAATTCCTAGGCAGTATGGAATACACAGCAATATCTTATAACAACAGGAGCAGCAACAACAGCAACAAAACATTTGTTTAAGGTGGCAGGCAGGTGAAGGAGGTAGAAAGGAGAGTGTGTGCTGAGTTCAGTCCCCAGCGCTCATGGGAGGAGCTTGCACTCCTGATCCCCAAGCTGAGGCATTAAGCACCTAGCCTGATAGAACTGAAGGCTCCAGGTACCACTGAGAGGCCCTGCCACAACAAACAAGATGGACGTCTCATGGAGGAATGCCAGCAGTGGAGGGCCTCTGGTCTCCACATGCACCTGTACATTCTCACACAAAGACACATGCACAAACACACGCGTATCCAGCCCCCGCATGCACACACATAAAAACATTGTACTAATAATGATAGTTGATGATGAAAATGTAGTGAGCTTCTTTGCTATGCAAACATCTTTGATACTTAACACATCAGTCACTAGGGCGGGAACAATCACTTCTAAGACTTTTAACATACATTTGTATCTAGAAAGATGATGAAAACTTTGGTTTCCCTCCAGTATTGTGTTGGTCTGTTACCTAGAACTTTTCACAAAACTATGTGCAAACTTAAGCAAGCCGTATGAATATCTGGTTTGATTTAAACAAATATCCTAGCGAAGGTAAACTTTTTTCCTATATTTCTGTTATTTATGAATTTTCCATCCAAGTTTATTTTTCATCTTCTTTTAACTAGGAATTTTGCATTTCTGTGTTGACTCAGTAATGCTCTTTCTGTACTACTGATCTTAAGCCTTGGCTCAGTAGAGGGCCATATGTATTGCCCAATTTTCATTTGCCTTTTGAGTTTTGAAGGTGTAGTTTTTGGTTGTTGATATTTAAATCTGTACCCAAATGAACACTGGATATTCACCCGATTGGTTTGATTCAATGGTTAATTATAACACAGTCATCTTGCAACCTAATGCAGCTTTCATTTTTAAAACATTAATTTTATTTTATGTGTCTGGGTATTTTGCATGCACCAATGTCTGTGTTCTGTGCCCACAGAAGACAAAAGAGGGCACAAGAGTCCCAAGAATTGGAGTTACAGCGAGCTACTCTTGTGGGTACTGGGAACTGAACCTGGGTCCCCTGGAAGAACAACCTGTGTTTTTAATCACTGAACCAACTCTCCAGCTCAGTGAATCTTTCTCAACATCTCTCCAGGGGCCTCACATTCATAAATGTGCTACACGTGTTCTAAGGCAAGTCATTCCAAAACCAAATGAGAAAGAGGAAGAGCCAGAATGAGAGTAGGAAAGGAAGGGATGGAGGGAGGGAAGGAAAAAGGGAGGGAGGGAGGAAGGAAAGAAAGGAAGGAAGGAAAAGAAGGAATGGAGGGGACCAAAACATCTAGACTCTGCTTCCACTGCAATCTGAGCCACTAGTTGGTGTTCTTTAGGGATGTCCTTTGTTTCTGGTCTTTGAGACAGGGTCCCATGTAGTCCAGGCTGGCTGCAAACTCATTATATATCCAAGGAAGGCAAGTGTTCTTTTAATCGTCCTGCTTCTACCTGCTAAGGGCTGGTGTTACAGCTGTGGGCCACCATGCCCAGCTCAATTTGAACCATTTGTGACTGTGCCTAGAGCTATTTTCTACCTGACCCTTTGTCTTCCTGCTACAAGGATCTCATTCATTGAAAGTTTCTTCAAAGCCACTTGACTCTGAATATACTATGTACCCTCTTCATTCCATGTCAAGTGTCTTCTGAGAAGCTGATCTCACAATTGCACACTAATTGTGTCAGAATGCATGAAATTCTGTGTTCTTGATAAGATCCTCTCAGTCAGTAAAGGATTTCAACTAGCTTATTAGAGTTAGTGCAGTGTAAAATGGTTGTATGAATAAATACCATATCAGGGCTATAAAATTGAGAATGATGTTAGAAACCAGATAGTAGAGATAACAACTTATTACCTTTTAGTAGGTGGGTCCCTCAGAATTTAGCATGGTTGGATATCAGATAAATTATCCACCGTGTCCTAAGGCGCACAAACATCATTTCCTCAGAGGGAGAGGACCAGAATCCCAGTTAGGTAAATGTGTAAATTAGAAATCCAAAGATTAGAGCATCTATCTTCTTCTCCTTTTCTCCTTTCAAGTACCAGAAAATAAATGCCCTATTTCTGGGCTTCTGGCTCTTACTCATCTCCATCTGTTTTAGGTACCATATTTGAAAGATACCTTAGAATTCTTCCATGCTGAGCTTTCAAATCCATTTAGCTGTTGGTTTTCTTTACAGGTCTTGCCTTTGGATCACTGTTACTAGTAATGAGTTGTACTTTATGCATTTAGGAGTTATCTATCATGAAGGATGTTCCACAGGACTCCAGGCTTGACTTTGACCCCATTTCCTGTACTGCCATTTGCTGTTAATATTCCTTATGTATTATGTAGCATAGTCCCTTCTACCTCCTGTTTCTTACAGATACATTATATAGTAATTGATTTCCATTATTACGTGTGTGTGTGTGTGTGTGTGTGTGTGTGTGTGGCTCTGTGACCCAAATGACACAAAAACATAGAGCAAATTATAGAGCCAAACATATAGGGTAACAAATGATGATATATACTTTATTAAATATAATAGTCTATCACCTATCTATGTATCATCAATCATCTCTATTTATTACATATCAGTCAATCCATACATCTATGCAACAGTTTAAATAGGATATGAAGGGAGAGTCATCTGGCAGTTAGAACACCCCTCTGAAACCTAGGTGACGTACTGGTGCTGGTCCCTTTATTTGACCAGTCAAGTCACATCACCGTTTTCAATTTATTGTTTTTTATTCACTCCCCAGAGGTAAGCTTCGTACTATCTGTACTGTCCTTGTAGCTTTGGCCACAGTCTCTGTGGGAAGTATTTTTTTAGACTCTTCTAAAAGCATGCCAAATGTGCAAATCAAACAGGATCAAATTGCTATTTTTGCACGCAGAGGTATCATACAGATCCTTGAACCACCTCACCGATCAATTAGAGCAGACGCCGGCCCGTGGTAGCCCCGTGCCGGCCCCATGCTGTGGCTGCTCGGTATCAATGACGTAGCTGCTAAATTACAAACATTATTTAGGTCAGTGGAGGGATAGATCCGAGAGTGGCCAGATGAGTGGGAGGGTCTCAGAGGTGAGTTTGTTTACCAGCAGTAAGGAAGCATTCAAGTCCGGCCCCCCACCAGGCTTTTTACTCTTTCTGTTCCCAAACACCTCTCCCCACTGCTAAAGACAGGGGTTCACTTGGGGACTGGCCCCTCGCCACTGGCAGCTCCCTGGGCTACCTCTCTGCCTGGCCATTGAGTTTCTCTCGGTTACTCTATTTTACTCACAGCTCCAGGCTGAGCAGCCTTTTATAAGCCTGGGAGTTGACTCTGCATCCTCTATGAACTTGATGGCTATCCAAGGGAGTGGAAGTCATACCAGCATTCCTCCTTAAGCTGGACTAGGCAGACTGAGTTGTGGTATACCCCTTAAGGTAAGGGAATTGGCCTGTGTGGCCAGTTTTGGACATGGGGGCTAGGGCCTTGGCATACCGCCAGCCTTTCCTCTCCACCTTGTGAATGCAGGTTTGAGTGTAGTGATGAGGATGCTGCAGGAACAGGGAAAGCTGTGAGCAGAGGTGTTGCTTCCTTGGTTGGTTTGAGAATATCACAGCTTGGCCCTGTATAAAACCAAAGCGAAAGGTACCCTTCACATAGCTCCATGGTGAGCTCTTCCTACCATGCACTGCCTTTTCCATGCCAGGCACAAGTGTCACCACTGCTTTAGACTGACGGCCAAGGGAAGAGAGACCCAACCCTTGGCAGAGCCTGTAAGTTGACAAGTCACGAGGAGCTTATGCAAGTGATCGCTGGTGATGTTCATGGGGCCGTGCTCTGCTGATTATTTGCTGGCAAGGGGCAATGGGGGTCGGGGAGCGGGTATCCCAGATGTAGATCAGAAACCATCTACTCCAAAGATTCCCCTGCCTCCAAATCCTCGTCTTTCTTATTATCATTTTTTAAATTAACCAGTTTTCAGGGAAAGGATGAGCAGGCTGAGTTGGCATCCACCCAGTAACTAAGAAGGTCAGAAAGGTGCTGCCAAGTCCACAGCCCTGTGCCAGCCTCCCGGGCACTGGCCTAGCCTCGGCAGGGTAGGGCTGCCTCTTTAGCACCGCTGTTTCTATAAGCTAATGAGGGCAGTGTGTGAGCCACAGGCGATGATGGTGGGATATTAGCTATGACAGGAAGCTTGATCATAATTATCTTAACGAGGATAGGGTTAATTACAGTGGAAACTTAAAAGTTCCCCCTGTCTGACTCCTCTGGAGCCAAATGCACTGTGATGTTTTGTCATTTTGATGTGACTTTGAAAAGGTGCTAGGACCCTTCCCAGGCTTGCCTCAAGCTTCTGAAAGAACCCAGGGAACAAGGTGCCCAAGATGGTACCTATGGGCATGGCCATGCCAGCGTCCCTCTCTAGAAAGATGGAGGCAGCCTGTAAGGTGATGCTGATGAAATTTGCAGAGCAAACCACCTGCTCCAAAGTGGTCCCTCCTGGGTCCTACCCAGGAGTGCCTGGGTCCTACTGAGTGAGTGCATCCATACTATCGCCATACTTTCTCCCAGTAGTGAGAACCCCGGATGCCCTCCAGCCTCCATCCCATACCTCTCAGGCACTGCAACTACCGCCCAGCAAACAGCCCTGGAGCAACAGGACAGTCAACTCTCCATCAGGCTCTCGCTTTAGGAGGTGCATTTTGCAGTTTACACATCATTATCATCTTCCCTGTAAGCTACCATTGCCATTCCAGGAAAAGGAAGCACTGTGCCTGAATTTTTACTCTTTTTTTTTTCAACTTTGACATTTTATACAACAATAAATATCTACCAGTAGGAATCTGGAAAAGAGGGATTGTTGCAAGAAACTACTGCTTCCTGACCATTTCTTTCTTTCTTTCTTTCTTTCTTTTTTTTTTTGGAAAACAACAACAATAATGGTAACTGAAAAAAATATTCAGAGTGAAAAGTGAAGCCCTTTTCCATTGTCTGTGCTGGCTTCCAGTATGCCATTGGAACTCCATAAATTCTTCTTCCTGATGACTCTCCTTCATGGTGTTCTGAGCCTCCTGCCTCCAGTCCCTCAGCTCTGAATTTAGTTAAACACATCCTCAGATGTACCCACACCAATGATGAAAACAGGACTTTATTCATCAGCCCCTCCCGTGTTACACAGATCTCCTTTTACTGAGCACTAGCAACATTTCAGGGAGGGTGGGGGAAAGGAATCTGGAAACCAGACAAGAAACAGGAAGTTTGGAGGAAGGGCTCTTTTCTGAGGTCTCCCATATGGAGATCTGATACAGTGGCCTGTTCTGGGAGCAGCCGTGGTGGGGCCAGGGCCCTTGTGGCGCACTGGCATTGCCCACCTAATGCTGTGCCTTCTTGATTTATGCTTCCTCAGAAGTGGTTGGGGAAGGGAGCTTTCTTCTGCTTGGCAGTTGCCAGTTCTTTGATGAGTGTCATAATAAAAAAATACAGTATTTGTATAACAACTCGGAACAGTGCGTATTTGAACGTTGTCTTTGACCAGAGCCTATCTGATGTTGGTGCACAAAGAACTTAGTAGCTGCTGGGAAGACTTCCTGAAGAAGTGGGGCAGCTCCTCTCCCTGTGCGGCAAGTAGGGACCTAGCCCTGAAGCAGTTGTGGTTAATGAGCCTGGTTCACTGAGTCCAGTGGAGAAAGGGACTCATAGCTCTTTGGGTTGAGAACTTGACTTTGTATTTCAGTCTCTGATTCCCCAGAAACCTACCAAGTAGGCATGGTGGAGCATGTGACTGTTATACTGAGAAGATCCAAGCAGGAGGATTAGAATTTCAAAGATCACATGAGTTTGAGGCCAGCCTGGAGTATATGGGAGCCAGCTTCAAACAAACAAGCCAGGGACTTCAAATAACCTAAAGATTCCCTGCACACCGGATTTGTCCATCTGCCCACCCCCTAGGCCTCCTCTATTCTCTCAGTCTTTACTCCAGTCCCTAGGTCACAGCTTCTGGGACAAGCTAATGGATGGCCCAAGGAGGCAGCACTGACTGGGAATACACTTGTCCCCTCAGTCTTCCTGAGATCCTCTCAGCTAGGAGACACACAGAGACAGTACGCATTCAGTATGCCCCAGTTCAAGCTACAAGGAAGTGGAGGAACCAAGACCTGCTCCTGAACCCCAAAAGGAAGGGGGTTGTTTTGCCTCTCAAAAGCCAACGAACTAGGATGACCCTAAACAAAAGTGCACAGGGTTTCAGGGTTTTTATTTTTGTTCTCTCTCTCTCTCTCTCTCTCTGTGTGTGTGTGTGTGTGTGTCTCTCTCTCCATCTCTGTCTCTCTCTGTGTGTATGTGTGTGTGTGTGGGGGGGGTATTTTGGCCCAGGCAGCAGGTATCACTGACCTCAAAGCCCTTATGCTCTGGGTGCTACCCAGAGTGAGACCACATGAAGATGTGTTAGACACAAGACAACAGTTGGGAGCAAGCCCCAAGCTCAGTGGAACCTGGAGATTTAATGAGAATGCTTGCTTGCATTTCAGAGGAGCATCTTAAGGGTAGGACTCCCCACCTCCTCCCCCAACCTCTCGTTTTGAGGACCCTCTGTCAGAAAACCCACCGGGGAGTCATGACACCTTGGGAAAGCTTTCAGACTAAATCTTGCCTCTGGAGGTGCACACAGAACATACACACACAAGATGACAGGGCTTTACTATTGGTTCAATCAGTAAACGAACAGCATGGCAGACATCCTGATCTGCCACGACCACACTTACTTTACAGACTAGTCAACAGCTAGTGTGTGTCTTTCCTTCTGGGGCCCTGTGGCTCTGGCAGCTCCAGCTTGCGGGACCTCAGCACCACATCGTCCAGGCCTCGCAGGTGAGAAAGCTGGGGGTAAGTGTTCCCAAAAGTTCTGGGCCTTTGGCTCACTTTCATTAACATTTGTGTGTGCCTGGGCAAGCATGTGTGTACAGCCGCCTCATGTTCTCCTCCTTTCCAAACACTCGCATGGTCCCTCAAGTGGAGAGCTAATTTCAGACTACAGAGGCAACCAAGGCCACCTTTCCTTTTGTGCCGTAGTTTTTGTTTTGTTTGTGCTTTTTATTTTGTTTTGTTTTGTTTTTGTCTTTGAACCCGATGTGTAATCCTTAATGCCTTTTTTATTTACTGCCTCAAAATCTACATTGCTATACTCTAGGCTGTGAAAAAAAAAATCCACATTCTATAAATTAAAACTTCAGACCAGAGGCTTTGAAGCAGAAATTCTCCCAGCCCCCTGTCCCCACACAAAACCAAAACAAAGTAAAAAGAAATAATGAAAGAAGAAAAAGCTTTCTCTCTGCCTGGAGTGCTTATGTAATTCCTCCCTGTCAGGCAGCCATGGGGATGCTAGGCAGGAGCAAATTAAGTGATTAGTAAAAAAAAAAAAAAAAAAAGACCCCAAGGATGTGAGGAGCCCAAGGAAGTGAGGATGTGAGGGAGAGAAACGTTGCCTGCCTTCCTGGCTGCTTCCCCTATGACTGTACAGAGGAGAACCGCTAAGAAATGATACTTGAAGTTATATTTATTATTGTAAGAGGGGTATGAGATTTCTAGGCAGGAATGATGGATGACAGCTTAAATTTGTGTCCAGGGAATGAAGGTGAACTGTGACAGAGTTATTTATCTTGGGAATGGAGGTTAGGGTCAGCCCAGGCTGGGTGCCTGAAGGCACAAGACATTGACAAATTTATCCTGCAGGCCGTATCTGAAGCCCTTTGTTTTGGATCCTGGCTTCTCAATAACTGACCCTCATCCTTCATGTTGGCAATTCGTGAAGGATGCGGTGAGTGCCAGCGGGGGCCCCCTTCTCCCCCTCCGCCCCCACCCCAGCTCCCTGCTACTAATTCTTGTCATTCACTCTGCTGACAGGCACCAAGCCCAAACTATTCCCAGTTCTGAAAGGGAAGGTTAAAATATTTATTTCGGCTCATAATGGCCTCTCTGATTTACTGCAGGATCTCTCTCCCTCCCCCCCCCCCCCCTTGCCTTTGTCATTGCAGGTCACTGGAAGGACTGAGCGCGTTCGGGAGCCTGGAGGAGCTCATTCTAGACAGCAATCTGCTCGGGGACGACCTCGTGTTGCCACGGCTACCCTGCTTGCACACCTTAACCCTCAACAAGAATCAGATATCCTTTTCTGGCGCCCAGGACATCAGGCCTTCGCAGCACCCCACTTGCTGCCCAGATCCACAGGGGTCCCATTCTGCGATCCCCACACCCTTCTCCTCAAAAAATACCTGCAAAATGTCAAATGAGTTTTACGTGTCAGCTAAATTAAAGTATGTGAAATACAGTCGGTGGGCAGACAAAGCGTTCTGTCTTCTGGCACTCGGGACACTTCAGAGTAATTTATTATAGGTCATTCATAAATGAAATGCACCGTTATATCTTCCTGTTGCTCCATTTTAGTGTAGAGATCTAAGTTATGGCTGCGAGGAAATCTTTTTAATAGATAAAAATAGAGAAAGAAAATAATGTCACGGGTGCCTGGGAGGAAAAGCTGCTTCTCTTTGCCTGCGCTTGTGTGGGAGGGCGACCTCTGGTGGCGGGACTTGGGTAATGCCGCTAAGCTGACCTAGGCCTTGTAGGTTTCTGGAATGCTTTGGTTCAGGCTAGGGGAACAATTCTGAAGATCGAGAAGGGAGAGAGAGCTGGGTGGAAAGAGAGGTGTGAAGGCCAGGCTCTTCACTTCCCATGGACACAGCTCTGGGTGTGATGAGAGGCCTAGGAGAGCCATGGTAAATCGTGGCCTCCTTTGAGGAGGTGAGTATGTGCACAGCCTGGGATGATAATTAGTAACTAACTGCCCTGGTTTTTATCATGGGAACAAGTCAGGAGAGTTCTCTAATAGCTCTAACAGCATGGGGTATGTGGCACCTCCATCTGGCTTACCAGGTGCTAGGATGCCAGCTACCCCAGGCAGGGATATCTGGATCTTTCCTGCACATAATCCTGCTTGGCAGAAATCACATCCATAGGTATTTGTGGGATGAACAACGTATTCATTTTCACTAGTTTCCCACTGAACACTCAAGGAATCATGCACTGTACTGGGGCCTTTTTAGCACCCTGCTTCTCATTCTTACCAGGTCTAATGAGGAGGGATTTTCCATTTACCTAGTCTTAGAAACTCTGAGGTTATGTATAAACTCCTAGTCAAACAAGGAACAAGATCAAGGCCTGGGTTCAAGCTCAGCCATGGTTTCTTCAGAGGGTCTTGGTTTGACTTGTCTTGTTTTGTTCTTGCTTCTGCTACAGAGCCTTGGACTTGAAGCCTGATTGCCTTGACTACTGATGTTAATCACTTGTTCCCATTCACACAATGTTAAAAGTTAGAAAGAGAACCAACATCACTCCTCCTTGTTATGAAGTAAAAACAGATTCATATATTAAGTTTGGCATGCATGCTTATATCAGCATGTGGGATGCTTTGCAAAATTGTTTATTAGCCCCCATTGGTGCTTCAAGCCAGAAGGAAATATTAATTTCCTTTATTCTGTAAAACATCATCTCAGCCAGCTCTTTCTGCTATGACAGAATACTGTTGACCCAGACGCCACCAACAAGTATTTGTCACTTATAGTCTGGAGGTGACAATGCTGAGAGGGACTTTGATGAGTCCTTTGACTATTCTTGCATTGGGGACAGAGCAGGAGCAGGGAGGATGAAGTCTGGAGAAGAGAAAATGTTCTTGTCTGTTCTTTTCCATAGATTAATTCATCCTATCATGTGCTGTACCTTTAGGACTTAATAACTTCTCAAAGGATTTGGAATTCAAACTCTTGAATTGTGAGAGTGCGCATAAACAGTTAGTGGTTCGCAGATATGTTCCTTATGGCCATTCTCAGTGGACACTTCCGTAGAAGTAGAGGAAGAGAGTTTAGGAGTAAGCTCACAGTCTGTGTCATAATGAAATTTAGTGGAGTTTTCCTCATGAATCCTTTGGTCAACTAATTCCTGGGTAACTATTAGGAAGCATGCAGTATTCTGTGTACTCTGTGTCTTCCTCGGCTGTCTAGGTGATCTGCTGGACCATCTGGACAACTGATCAAAGACAGAGGGATTATTAAACTAAACTCTAGACTATGTCATTCCTCCTTTGGGCCTCAGCCCATGTCTATGTGTCACACCACTGCAGAATATTACAGTCCACTGACTTATCTTTCCTATGTCCTTTGGTCCTATTTAGCCGTGTGACCTGGTACAAGTCGCCTTCTGGGAGCCCTTTCTTCGCTTTTAGAGGCATAAGTTGTATAAGGTGGTAGTGTTAGTCCCAGCGCTGCTGAGACTGGCAGGTCTTTTGGGTTCCAGCGTGCTGGGAGATTGACTCTGTCTTTTGTTAAGTCTTTTTCCTATTCTGTGCCTTAACTTCCTTGAGCAATGGCAATGATAAGAGAGTAAGGAGAATAGCCTGGGAAGTCGCCATGTTACTGAAAATCCTATTATGTAACTGTGATTTTTGTAGATAATTTTGTTATCAATGGATACATACCACAAAGTGTTGTTCCACTCAGGTTGCCATGTGTTTTTTTTTTCTCTCTCTCTCTTTTTTTCCTTGATCCACTGGTACCATGACAAGAGTCAGCTTCCCCATCCATTTCATCTGGAAGTCACAGTCTGAAAGGTAGTCAAAGGCAGACCCAATGTATGCCATCCTCTTAGCCTAATACACTGACCCTACCTCTTCCGGTTAAGACTCCCTACTTTGATAATGCCTCAGCCCTGCACTAGTAGTGGGATGGGGATTGCTGGTACTATCCGCTGAAGTACCTCAGATGCAGGCTCTGTCAGCTAGCTCGTGTAGCGTAATGATTCACTCCACAAAGCAACAAATGCTCTATGCACTTCAGTTCTGTGTGAATCAGGGCTCAGCAGGCTGGTTCTTCTGCTGGCCTTATTTTGTGTCATTCAGACAGCGATGTTGTTGTTGTTTTTTTTTTTATTCTTACCAGTGCTAGATAATCTAAAATAACCTCATTCTTATGTATGCAACTAGTGCTGGCTATTGGCTCAACTGCCTGTCTCTAATGGGCTGTCATAATACCTGTCTCTTATGTATGCCATAACACATGAAAAGATTAGTCTAGGGCACAAGCCCTGATGTTGCATGTGCTTGTCAAGCCCTACTTGGGTTATTGGAAGCAAGCTACATACCAAATGCAGAACAGATGTGGGCGATGACACAGGTGTGCATATACAGAACAGCTCATTTCTACAGCTCTCCACCCCACCAGCCTCGGCGTTGCATCTCTATGGCATCTTATTTAATTAGAAGTATTTTACTGGCTCTCTGGATTACTTTTTTCTTTTAATATGGCCCAGTCCCACCTACCCAGAGATAGTCTCACCACCCTCCTTCCCATCAATTAACAGTTAATGAAGGCAATTGCTCAGTTGAGTGTCCATTTCCTCTAATATGGCTAGGTTTGTGTCAAGTTGACAAAAGCTAACCATGATGTCATACTAGGAAAAATATGAAAACCATTCTCATCTGGCTAAATCCATTATCATCAATGTCAGAATGTATACTGAATGTATTTCTTAGACTTTAGATTGTAATTCTTAGATTGTAATTCTAATCTTATTCTGTGAGTTGGGAATCACTGAAGAATAAGTCTCCTCCTTCTTCTCCTTCTCTTCCTCCTCCTTCTTTGAAAGTTCAGAGGTTGTATGCTTCTAGAAGCCACATCGATTGTCACAGTTATGGCTTCATCTAAACCCCACTTAGGTTGACTCTGAGCTGCAGATTCTAAAATTCAAAAGAGAAGCAATCATTTTGGTAGAAGGGACTTCCATGTGGGAAGAGTCAGCTGCCAGCCCTAGCAAGGCCCAGTTGGGGCTGCAGAAACTCTACTCATAAAAGAGATTCTAGGTTCCAGATTCTGTAGCATCTCGAAAATTGCTTCTCTGCTCACCAATTAATGCATCCATATCCATATAGATCCTTCTCCCCCGTCTTTATTCTGTCCCTTTTTTGATCAATAATGGTTCAGTCCAGTCTTCAGCTTCATGGTCTTGCTCTGGATTAGTGAAAAGCCTGGTTGTCCCAGGCCATCTCTTCTTTTCTTGCTATTTTGATATGTAGTCCTATTGTATCTCTTTAAAAAAAATTATTTGGAGTGGCTAAGTAATTAATCACAAGCCATGGCCTTGAAAACCCACCCCCGGCCCTCTTGGCGTTCTCAGTTTCTCTCACGCACCAATCATACACCTACTCTCCCTGGATTGTCCACCAGCGGCATTGAGGTCTTCTATATCAATCTCAGTCATGTGATCTTGGAATATTCAACCCCAAGTAGGGGACTGACTGAAATTTTTCGAAAGTATAGATATTTAACCTTTGCACAATTTAATGATCTTCTTCAACCTTTCCTTTGGGGAAAACACAGGCTTTATTTGAAATTACACATACATTTCTTTCTCAGTACTTGCATCAGCACATGTGTTCCGGGCATGGCGGTGCAAACAGAAAGAAGAACGGTGCTGCATGATATACAGCTGGGTTACGGCAAGGAGATTGGGGTATTGCATCACAAACTTGGACCTCATGCTTACAAAAATATTTTGTACTTGTGTGTTTGTGTGTGGGCTCAGGTGCCAATGGAAGACAGAAAAGAACCTCAGGTGCCCTGAAGCTGGAATTCGGGATGGTTGTGAGCTGCCATAGTGTGTGCTGGGAACTTCATGCCCATGTTTTACAAGAGTAGCAAGCCATTTCTCCAGCCCCTGGATTTCACTTTTAACGGCAGTTTCTTAACATTTTGAAAGAGTGTGTTTTCTTTTTTCAGGCCCTTGGTTTCTTATATAATACATGCTTCAGAGTTTTGCTGAGTAGAATAAGCAGTGTGATCTATGGGAAGCCACTCTGTTAACACCCAAGACTCTTGCTGCTCCCTGGTACATTTAACTAAAATTTCTTGGTCCATTTAGATAAAACCACAGTGCTTTGAAAACATAAGCCTAAACTGAAATATCCAAGACAGACAGCACAGCTGGAAGACAGTGTATGATCTTCCCCTGAAACACATTAAACTCCTCATTTTTCAGTCTTTTAATTTCACCCTTTGTACTAGAAATTGAGTCATTTTTCTCCCTGGAAATGACTTAGACTTGAATATAGACTATGTCATTTACTGGCCGTGTGACTCTTAACCTAATTTTTCTTAGGTTTTTTTTTTTGGTGGGGGGGGTGATAATATTTCTGATACATATGTGAATGCAGGGGTGCAAGTATTTTATGAGCTACTTGGCATTCAAAAGTCATTAGGGGAAAATTTCCCAGTGGTGATAAAGGTGCTCCCTGACCTGGAGATGAGCCCGAAGGTGGTAATGTTCTACTCTCAGCTGGGAAACCATCCTGGCTTACGTGCAACAGGACCTGTATCCAGGAGGCTCTTTTCCTCTATCTTCTCTACATTTGTAAGAAAGACATCAGTTTGAGCTTGTCCTCCCCACACAGAATCACTCTTGGCAAGCCTCACCATGACAGACAGCTGGGCTCCACAATGGCAACTTCCTTTAGACATGGACAAAAAAAAAATCTGAATGCCCAGTCTTCTGGAGAAGGCTTGATGAGGGCAAGCAGGTGTATTCTAAGAGACTAGCTCGGGAGAATTGACACCGTGCCAGGGAGCTTGAAGAAAACATGGCCTTCCAATCATCTCCCAATTCATCTCTGCTGCCATGGTCTTCATTAGTTGGAGACCACAGACTTGCATCCATTCGTTGTCTTGACTTAATTTTCCATACAACAAGTTCTATCTCAGCTCATTGTCAGGCAGGACAGGACTGTGTTTGTTCTTGTTGACTCAGGAGACAGAGGAGCCAGTTAAAATGCAGAACATGTTGCAGGAAGTGCCAGGGCTTCCTGTCTGTGGATAACTACTTAAGTTGAATTTTATTTTTTATATTAATTACAGTTTATTTACTTTGTGTCCCAGCTGAAGCCCCCCCCCTTCATTCCCTCCCAATCCCACTCTCTCTCCCTCATCTCTTCCCTGCCCCTCTGTAAGTCCATCAATAGGGGAGGTCCTCCTCCCCTCTCATCTGACCCCAGTTTATCAGGTCTCTTCAGGACTGGCTGCAATGTCCTCCTCTGTGGCCTAGCAAGGCTGCTCCTCCCTTGGGATGTTGGGGTGAGGTCAAAGAGCCAACCACAGAGTTCATATCAGAAACAGTCCCTGTTCCCCTTACTAAGGAATCCACTTGGATACTGAGCTGCCATGGGCTACATCTGAGCAGTGGCTCTAGGTTTTAGCCATATACGGTTGGAGAATCAATCTCAGAAAAGACCCCTGTGCCCTGATATATTTGGTCCTTGTGGAGCTCCTGTCCTCTCCAGGTCTTACTAGCTCCCCCTTCTTTCATAGGCTTGCTCTGTTGGTTATTTTGTCATCGTGAGAGAGAACTGACTCCCATAGCTTGGCCTGTTACTTGTGGCTCCTACTACTTGGTAAGCTTCTCATTATCTTTGAAGAAGATCCTTAACCTTTGACACATCACTGATTTGGAACACCTCCTCGATCACCTGGCAAAAGTGACACCAGCCCTTGAGTACCTCAGCCTTCTGGGAAATGTGGCATGTCCCAATGAGCTGGTCAGTTTGGAGAAGGACGAAGAAGACTATAAGAGATACAGGTGACTATTCATATGGTAACAGAAAGAAAACAGAGAATCTGGAGCATGGAATACTCTAGGCTGTACAAAAATCATTGGTAAATGTCCATGGACCTCCCATGACTCTGATAACTATTGACTTTTAGAAACAGAGTCTATGTTCTTCCTTTGTCAGATTCATAGAAGGCAAGAAAGGATATGGGCTAGTTGAGATCCTGGGCTAAGAAATGTTTTTTATCATGGGCTAACTCATATACATTTTAGATTTTGCAATTCTGTGGATTCTGTCATGACTATTGAACCCTGATGTTAAAGTGTCTCTTATAAAAGAGCGTTGTCTTTAATACCCTACTTATATCAATGGAGGGGAGCAGAAGGAGAGAATGTATGTAGCCGAGGCTCTCGGGACATAGCTCTGGGAGGGTTGGGGAAACAGGATAATAGTTTGAGAGGATCCTGTCCTACTGGAATTTATTTAAAACTCTGATGACCTACAAAGATATGTAGTGGGGATAATTATTATGTATCAGGCCAATACTGTAAAGACATACTGACCATTATTATAGATTTGTAAGGGAAAAAAATGCCTATCACACAGACATAAACAACGTAAAGCAGAAACTCAGTTGTATTTCTATAAAGAGGAATTTTGTGAATTTAGCTTTATTTCTAAGTTTCATTATTAATTTTGTAGAGCTTCTAGACTATTCTTACATTGACTTAAATTAGAACCCCACTTGAAAAAATATACTTACGAAGGTCTTTCTCCATTTGGAATGTTTTCAACCACGGTGTGGCGTTATTGACTGGGGTCTGACTTCTGATAGGAGAAAAACAGTTGCCAGCCACCCAGACCAAGCTGCTAATTCCTCACGTTGAATTGTTTAATTGCTTAGAGGTGAAATGACTTCTGGAACATTCTTTTTCAAGTTTGAATCATGAAATTGTCTGGTCCATGATGTGTAAAGGCGTTAAACATAGTACCTTCATAGTACCAACATTTTTGGAACAACATTTTTATTTTCATTATACTTATCAGTGCATGCTAATTGTCCCACTAATGGGATTCACTGTGATGTTTTCATATCACAATATATATTTCTCTTTGGTATTAATAACTCTCACAGCTAGCTCTCGACCTACCTATCTCCCTGCTTTTGCTGGTCTGCTTACCTTTCCCAGTGATACCTCTTTTTGGTTTATTCTAGTGTCCATGCATAAGACCAAGCATGTGACCCCTATTTTGCTCCATGTAATAAGCTTTTGTATTATGTAATGATCTATGCATTTTCTTACAGACAACATGAATTTGTTCTCCTCTTTGGCTAGAAAATACTCCGCTCTATGTAAAAATATTATCTTATCCTTTCATTTGTATGTAAGAATTTTATCTTATCCTTTTGTTTGTATGTAAAAATGGTATCTTATCCTTTCCTTTGTTGGTAGGTGCCTGGACATCTTCCATATCTTGGCTATTGCAAGCACAAATTTAAAAAGTATTTATGAAGGCCAAGCCCAAAAGAGTTTATTTCATATACATATTTCATAAACCAAACATTGTTTGAAATTTCCTTTTTACTTTTTACTTTTTTCTTCATATTTTTGCTTCACTTAAAAGGCACATGTAACTTTTATGTATGTATGAATATGCATGCTTATAACCTATGTATGTATAGACTCACACATTCACACTTGTCCAACCAAATGTAATATGTAAGTACAAATGTATATAAGTTGTTTTATTTTAGCTTTTGAATGAGAAAGAGAAGGGGGAATGAGGGAAAGAGGGCTGAAGAGATGGAGGGAGGGAGAGAGGGAGAAATGGAGGGAGGTGAGGGATGACTGAATGGGATGAAATTTCCATTTCCACCTTGTTCTGTTTGGTATCAGATATAGGGCTTAGAGAGGTGTAAAGGGAAAAGAAAAGCAAATACTTCATTGTTGCTTTTATAACTGGTCAGACTGACAAAGAATTCGATGATTCACCAGATAAGCAGGAAGATTAGAAAACCTAATATGGAGTTTGTTTTTGTCAGAAAGATATTTAAAGCAGGGGTGACTGTCTAGACTGGTGGTCCTTAAGTGACTAGTTAACTAAAAGTCATGATTCGTTTGGCAGCAAATCCATGCTTGGATTTCCTTCCTCACCCCATGTTATGCATCCCATCATACATATTCCTGTCACTACTGTAGCCATGTCCATATTGAGAAGTGTAAGGGTAGAGTCCTTGTCCCTTGAAGCCTAATGCAGACCTGAAGTCATGTTTGGCATGAGAAAGTGGCTATGTGACTAGGGTGGAGAGGGTTGGTATCATATCCAGTTAGCAAGCAGCAACTACCATTCAGACTCAATCCAAGTCACAGTTGTGGGTCATGGTTTTTACAGTAGGTTTGTTTCTACAAGAACAGTCCTCCCCATGCATCCCCCCGCCCCCCTGGGCAGTTCCCCAAGCACGTCCTCCCATCCCGGGTCTGTGTTGCTGGCAGAATGTAAGAGATGGGCTGAGAAGGCTGTTTGTTAGTGTATTTATGACAATGTTGCCATGAGAGACTGGATTCTAGAGCTTGCACGCAGCCCAAATCACATCTAGCCACAATTGCCTTTGAAAACCCATAAGTCATCCACACAGTGAGTGTTAGGTCCTCACATTTGGAGGAAAGGCAGCCACCAGGAACAATAGAGACATTCAACGTGCTCCTACCCAGTTACAAGTTCACTACATCATCCCGTGAAATGCCGGGTCAGTTCTCTAACGTGCTTAAATTTTTTATTCATTTTTTATTGGTGACTTTGTAAGCCTTCACCCTGCATTTGGTAGAGAGAGATGTGGGCACTGTGCGTTTTGGCAGCTCTGCTTTCTTTATCCTTTCTTTTACTCCTGAGAAATTTTAGGGTTTCACAATACGACTTTTGAATTCAGAGTTATTGTGGCATATGCATTTATGCAAGAGAGCACAACTGCCTGCCCCATGTTGGGTAAACTATATTCCTGCCCCTTCATCTACAAAGCATGAGGTCTATTTTCTCTATGACTGTTACCTAGGCCATCAGAGTGGAGACTCTATGTAAATTTATGTGACATTTTTGCTAGGAAATGGCTTAAGCAATGAATGATATTTCTACAGTTTACTGTTTTTCACTCTAAGTATGTTCTCTGACAATACTTCTTCTATTAATCATTTAGGCAACAGTAGGAGCCTTACAGGGGTGCAAGAACCTACGGTTCATTTAGTGCTATTGAGAAAATTTCCTATTGATTGGCATCCTCTGTGGTCATGTGATGTAATATTTATGTCACCCAGCCATACATCAAAACAAGTGTGTCTGTTGTTTGGTTTCCCTGGGAGATGTGGATTTCAAAGAGTTCAGTTCAGTATGAGTTTGTGTTGTGGCCCAGTCAACAGACTTGGAGTGGGAAGTGACTGGGTTGATGTGTGTTGTGCTCTCTGTCCCTCTTCCTCCCCTTTCCCCAATGCCCACCCCTCTGGCTTCCTCATTTACTTCTTTGTGCCCAGTGGATTTTCTTGGCAGACATCCCCACAGTAAAATAGGCTCATTAAGTTTCTCTGTGGACACAGACAACTGCTGAGTGGTTGGACAGAGCCTAGTCCTGCCTGGTAGGAGCATAACCATGTCCAGGGTTCCCTTTGCCGTTGGCCGATGCTTATGGCTGAGAAGTGGACATGGCTGCCTTATCACAGGGCCTCGAACCCAGTTCTGCTGTTCTGAGATGAGTGTAGAGTGGCTATGAATTTGGGCCTCTTGCAGATTTTGATACCATCCAAAATGAAAATATTAAGTCAGGGGTGGGAAGCCAGAGTGGTTAGAATGGGTCATTCTTTGTCTTTCCTGGCAGTTTTTTTTTTGAGGGAATAGGAGATAGACAATTTCTCTGGTAGGCAGGCAGAGAAAGAGAGAGCAACAGAGAGACAGACCGAGAGGGAGAGATAGTGAGAGAGGAAGAGGGAGAGAGAACTGTTTAATAAATATGGTGAAATTCCAGGATGGGTGAATTTTCCCTCACACTATTGACCTGAGAGAAAAGCCTGGCAGCTTTAAAATAAAAAGACATTTTGTCCCCCTACCACTGCACCCAGCCTATGGACAAGCCCAAGGCCAGGCCAGGATGAGTTCACCCCAGAGCCTGTGTTTATCCTGTCAGCCTCTCTGCCTTTGTTAAACTAATCAACCCTAAACTGGGGAGAAAGACTTCTCACAGACCCTTTAAATCCCCAGCCCTTAAGGAGAGTCAGAACTTTGGTTTCCAGGTCCCCTCTCTGCTTTCAGAGGGTCTTTTTCTCTGTGTGCTTGCTATATGGGTATGTTTCCTCACCCCAATAAAAGCCTTCCCTCAGCCACTGATTCTGTCTGCTCCTGTTCTCTGTGTTCAAGATTTCTCTGCTGCTGCCTGTCTCGCTCCAGATACTTCCTGCCTTCTAATTCTTTACCTGAGAGAGAAAACAAACCCTATCAAGACCCCTAGATGCTAACACTTCCTTGTTTTTTTTTTTCTTCAGGAAGAATCATGGCTGAAAGTCAACAGAATAAATGCTGAACGTCACCTTTCAAATAAGCAACCTGGGCTCTCAGGCTTGAGGCTGTTCTTTTGTGGCTTAGCTCTGTTGTGCATTTTCTTTCAATTTCTGTCCCTTCAGGCTGTGATTGCTCCCCCCACCCACGCATCCCTTGCCCCAGTAGGTCCCTCTGTATTCCTTAAAACTTTAAATAATTTAAAATACGATGCCCTTTCTTTGTTCTCTGGTAGGCAGCAGCCCTGGGGCCTGCCCAGTGTCTGTAGCACTCCACCAAAGGAAAGGTGGGAGGAACCCTCCGGTGGTGTCTGGGGCCACCTTGGCCTGCCACCCAAGGCTGTTCTCAAGGCTGTAAAACCTGTGGCTTATATAAACCAGCTAGCATTCCCCCAGCTAATCTGCAATCTGGGCTTTGATGATCACAAGAAAGCAAAGGTCACGACCCAGAGATCAAAGCGACAGAAGCCCACACAGTAATTGCTGGTTACCCTCCATACAGGCCCTTGGACTGTCCTGTGGGTGTATCATTTGCACAGAGACTTCAAACCTGCTGCCAGGGAACTGCGAGCCAAATCAGCTGGCCTTTGCCAATTGCCAATTGCCAATTCATTAATGCTATAGGTGAGCTTACCTCAGCTCATTAGAGTGAGGTCATTGTCTCTCAGAGCATCTGGAGCTGTCCCACTCACTGTTTGTTCATCATTCCTTGGTCTTCATTGGTGTTTTCTGGCCGTCTTTCTCTCTCTGGAAGTAGGAGGAGGTGATTACACAAGGCAATTGGGTGAAACTGGTGAATCAAGAAGGAGCCTTATGGATGTGTTTATTGTTAATCATCTTTGTGCACAGAGAATCCAAGAAGATTAGAAATTGGAGGAGGCTGAGGCCTCTTCTCATGGCTCAGGAGGGGAAGCTCAAGCCTGGGCCCTCTGCTCTGCACTGAAAGCTCCCCCCTCCAACCTTGCATCATGATGACCTCTCTCCCTTTAGATAGCCCCCTTAATCTCCAAGAGCTTTAGTCTCTCAAAGAAGCTGTGTGTAAGCCGCTGCTGTTTTCTCTTAGTAATCACACACCATTAGCAATTGATCAGTGCTATTGACTAGCATGAGATAACCAGTATTGTTAAACAATGTTGATGGAATCCAGTTGACAGCCAAGAATTATGTTGCTTTGTTGGCATTCTTGCCCTTTTCTGTTAAGCTTTGTGGGGGATTGAGGACAGTGAAAAGATCATCTATGGCTGCCTTCAAGGCACCAGGTAGAGCATCAGTAACTTGTACTCTGTGCCTACACTCCCAGTGTATGGGAGTAAGAAGGTGTCAGGAAATAATGAGAAGAAGCATTGATCACCAGAAGTGGAACAGAGAAGCCACCCAGCATGCTAGATCCTGCCTCTTCTAAAAATCCATGAGAGTCTAGAACCATTTTGGTGAAAGAAATATGGCTGCCAACACCAACATCAGATGTTAGAGATCCATGGCGTTTGACTGTTTATGCTATTACTGGGAAGCAGAGAATTACTTTTGGGGGTGGGGGGGCAACATGATAGGACAAGAGAATGTTTTCCTTTCTGTTTGACATATAGGCAGAAAAAAAATACTAAGACCATGGATATGACAACCAAACAAGTTGATTTTTCAACAATAACAAAAGGAGTTGTTCCTTCCTTTAGCTTTGTCCTTAAAGGGTACTTTAAGAAAATCTACCGTTTACAAGAAGAGAGGGAACCTGACAGCCTCTGGGTGGTAGCCTCTCATTTAAAGGAAGCATGTCTCCACACAGAGACAAATGGGTACACAAGCACCTTCGAGGAGCTCCCTGCTCTCCTGATGACCTCCCCTCCCATAACACAGCAAACAGGGGCCCTAAGGCCTACTGTCTCTAGCCCAGGGGCTTCCTCCCAGCCACCTTGAGAAGGTCAGGAAAATTGGAGTTGCCCTCTATAGCTAGGGACGTGAGAGACTTAACTTAGACTGATCTTCTCATTAAGCAGTGTTCTGGCTTAACAAGCAGTTTTATAAATCTGAAGCTGCCTCCGGGTGTCACTGGATTTATGGACAAGGGGGGCTCTGCCATAAAGTGGTTTATGATGGCTGCCTTCTGTGTTATTAGTAGCTGTCTCTTCCTTCAACCATTGCTGTTTGATAATAGCCTTAAAACACCCAGAATTACTTACCTGCAAGTCCCATTCCCGATAGCCCCTGTTGACAGTCTGAATAAGTTTACTGGCCTTTTGTTGTTCTTTTCCTTCAAAACAAACTGATTGAACCATCAATAGCTCCTGTGAGCTGACAGAGGGATGTCATCTGGACTAGCCCTTGTGATTGCAGGTTATCTGGGGGAGTTAACCTCCCTGCATTGTTAACTGAAATGTTTTATGTACTATGCAACTTTAGGATATGGCTGTGATAACCCCAGTAACTAAGTCATACATCACGGTAAAGAGATTTGGGTGCAACAAATAACCCCGGATTAAATTTACAAGGGTTGAATTGATATTGTAAAAGCCTTCGTTCTGTGGCTTCGGGAATCTGCTCTTGTGTTTTTATGGCAAACTTGTATTACACTCAGGCTTGAAGCTGCAGCTTTTGACACTCTGACATGACCTAGAACAAAGGGAAATAGATCTCTCAAGACCAGCATGGGACAGGCAGGCAGGACACCCACTGGCTTATCACTTGGCAGGAATGCTGGAGCCTATTCTAAGTCACCAGGGGACAGGAAGACTGGTAAGTGTGACTGTTAGCTGGGCTCACGGAGCACAGGTGCCGGGGCAGGGCACACTGTTCGCTGAACTGGGAAAGAGACTCTTGGCTGCCTCATTGCGCTCATAATTTCCCAACTATTAGTCCTTGTGGTGCTGTTTTCACTAGGACGTTGGTTCTCAGCAGGATGGCTGCGGTGACAGCATCACCTGGGAACTTATTAGAAACATCAATTCCAGGCCTCCGTCCAGATTGCCTCAGTAAGGAGCTCTGGGGATGGGCTGGCAACTGCATCTGCGCTTTAACAAGCCTGCGGGTCATGAGGATGCCTTCTCAAAGTCAAGAACCGCTGTGCTAGAATCCAAACCCTGCGCTAGAACGCAGAAAGCGCTGAGAGCAGAGGTCTTCTGCAGCGTTTCCTCACCTCAGGGCCTCACACTGCTCCTTCCAGGTAGCTCCCCAATCATTACTCACTGAATATGGAACTAAATGAAAAAAAAAAGACACTCCCAAAAAGGCAATGATTATAGGAGACAAGCTCCCCACAGTGTAGTCATTCTGCCAGGGATGGTGATAGTTGGTTTTTAAAAGTTTAAATATTAATTTTTGTTTATGTGTCTCCGTGTATGGTGATTACAAATGTCTAGGTACCCACTGAGGTGAGAGGAGGTGTCAGGTCCTCTGGAGCTCCGGTTACAGTTATCAGGAGCCTCCTGTCATGGAGGCTGGTAACTGAACTTAAGTCTTCTGGAAAAGCACAAACTGCCCTCAACTACAGAGTTATTTCTCCAGCTCCATTTAAAATAAAAGAAAATCATTTATTATTAGTGTGTGTGTATGTGTGTGTGTATGAATGTGTATATGGTATGTGTTAGAGGTACATGCTTTCTACAGAGCATATGTGGAAGTCAGAGGATGACTCTTGGGAATCATTTATCTCTTCCTACTATAAACCACAGGGATCAAACTCAACCTCAGCAACATCTTACAGACCCCTGAAGAAGATGTTCAAGAGTCATTTGTGCCCTCCCCTTTGGCTAGCGTCAGTCTCTGGACTCCAAGAAATTGCTTAGGAATCTCATGCTAGGGGACGAAAAAGCCTAGAAGCCTGGTGCCAAGCATAGGCTTGTCTCCCTGGAGGAGATTCACAGCTTTTCCTCACATATTGCTGGAGATGCCTGAGCTGCGGCAATGGTGACAGAGCCCTCCTTCAATCTGGACTGCTCAGCTATGTGTACCTCTGGCCCTCTGTTTAAAACTAACATTCTCTTAGGGATCATGAAAATGGACCTGAGGGGTCATTGGACCTCCTTGTTCCTTTTCCCAATGTTTCAATTTTACCACACTGGGAAAAGGAACAATTCATATCTCCCTTTTCTGCTTCTCAGTATTAATTTGGCTCTTTAATTGGTCTATTGAGAGTGGGTGGCCTATCCTGGTTTGTTATCCTGCCAACGCGCACACTCTGATCCTAACACATTGGGTAACTCTAGAGCCCCTCAAATCTCTCTGGGAACTCATGGTGGCCCTTAGGATTGAAATGAAGTCACTGGGAGTCTAGGGGTGATTGGCAGACTCTGTCATAGACTGTTTCTATGACTCTAAGAAGAACGTCTCCAAACAGCAGCTCTTTGTCATCTAAAAATTTTTTAACTAGCTTAAAAGCCGGCACCTCTCCATTTCCCTCCTTTGATTTCAGAGCTGTGATCCAAAGCAGGCGAGATGACAATGCGCGGTCTGTTGTCACCGCGCTTCCTGGCAGCCCTGGGAAGGCATCTTTCACTCCAGCATTAAACATTGGCTGATTTTCTAATACCAATGTTGTCCTCACCTGAATATTCATCTTTCCCCACCCTACACTTAGTGGGTGTCTTTCCTCTTTTGAGCGTCACTCCTGACATATTGTTTCTGTCTGTGCATGTCTTTATTTGAAAGAATCTGTTGTCATCAAGACTTTGTCAGTATAAGCAGGAGATGGAAGTTTTCTCTGACAGTCTGAGGCTGGTGGGAATTCTGCTAAAAGGTAGGAAAGAACACTTGAGCCCTTTGCCTCATTTTGGATAAGATCAGAGGTGGTTAAGGGTGAGGTTAAGGAGAGACTCTGGGAGAGAAAGAAAGCAGGTAATAGATTGAGGCCAGGGAGGAGGAAGGGTAGAGCAAGGGAGGGAGGGAGGAAAAGATGGGCCAGAGGGTGGATATTCCAGGACCCCTGGAATATCCTATAAAGGAATTTGAGGGACCCCACACAAACCTGATTACAGTTTCATCCCAGGTACTTAGATGGTGCAGATCTGTAATCTCAGACACTCCTATGGAGAGATGCAAAGCAGAGACAGGAGGCTAACTAACCTTTAATACAAAGCACTGCAAAATCAAATGAGAGACCCTACCTTTGTAAAGTGAAAGGATGGAAATGGCTCTGGAATATTGGCCTTTGACCTATGTCCAAAGCCCAAGTGTTTGCTCAGCACCATGAAATAATAAATGAATCCATAACTGAATTTATTGAAATTAATTGTAAAATAATTTTAATGTCTTTTGACTTTAAGAGTTCAGGGGATCTTTGAAATTATCTCTCTGGTTTTTGAGTGATGCCCATGTCTTTTACCTAAATAAGCTTATAAAGGTAACTTGATGATATGAAGTTACCTTGTGGATGTGGGAGAAGGCTCTGGGAACCCGAGGCTCTAGCAGGGAGGGAGGCACAGTGGGTGCCCAAGTAATGTCCATACTGATAAAATCTTGAGTGGCTTGCTCTTGAATTTGTTTCTTTGAAGCCTGTTTGAGATGGCATATTCCTCCTTTTCCCTTTAGTTCTCAATTATTCTCTGTTTTCTCATAACCGCTCCATGGATAACTTAGCCTCACTGATTTCTAGCTGGATACATATCAATACATATTCTCTCCTTACAGTGAGAACCCCTTGAGAGTAGAGAGGTCTCTATCCCTAGATCCTGACACATAGTAGGTACTCAAGAAATGTTTGTATGGCTAAATGAATGGACAGTTTATTGAATCCATTCTTGCTTTAGTTTCCAAGATATAATGAAGGTAAACCTTGGAGAAGGTTGTAGTTTAGATAAGGACATTCATTACTTTAACAACAAGGAAATAACTAGAAAATGGCTGTGTTGGGCTGGATGCTGAGGGAATATTCTAGAGGCATTTAGAGTGAAAAAAGTAGTACAGGATAGATGTGAGAAGGAACGTTCCCTGAGATTAGGATTTGGAAGGTGAGAGAATTCTAAGGAGGTAGGCATAGAAAGTGATAGGTTTTTTGGAGATTGTTCATTGCTCTTGACTTTGAATGTTCATCTCTTCTTCCAAAGTAGAAGAGGATCTAGACAACTGGTCATTTGATTGATAGAGAATGTGGTCCTGATGGGAAGTAACTGGGTTGATGATCATTGCTGACAAGAAAGAAGTACAGTCCAGTGTCTATATACTTCTACATTTATAAACATATACCCTGGCCAAGTGCATCTTCTTGCCAATACTGTTTATAAACATCTGTTGGAGGCCAATTCATCACACACACAGCCATTGGCTTATCTGTGATGGTCTATAATGATCACTAATGATTCTTTTGAAGGGAATAGAGGCCACTGGGTATTTGAGGATATTAAAAAAAAAATAAACAAACCTAGAAACGACCTCTGCCTCCTATTTATCCTAGACAAAGATCATCTCCATGCTACATTTTGGAAATTACCCAAAAATGATGACAGAAAGTACTTAAGACTGCCTGAAGTCCTGAGTGAAGCATTTCTCAGCCACATGCATGCCCTACTTCTACCCCTAAGTCATCCAGCTTATTAGAGCTCATTTAAGGTTCTACCTGGGAAATCCTGGCCTCCAGCCTGAGTTCCAATTTGCATATCTCTTGTATCAATGATGAGAACGATACAGATGCCTCCCAGTAACAGCAGTTACATACATGGAATGTCTGATCAAGGTTTAGATTAGTCTTGCTGAGAACTTTCCTTGTTGAAGCATGTCCCATTTCCTAGAATAGAAGAAAGGGATACATTGACAGGGTCCTACTGGCTGGCTAATTCTAATGAGGTATACATCTACCCTTGAGTGAAGTGTAATTGTCACTCAAGTTTTGTTGTATGTGTAAAGTGTGACTCTTCAAATTTCCTCTGAGGGGGTTAAAGCTGATTTGGGGGGAAGAGGAGGAAGGGAATGGCTAAGATCTAAACCCTTAAAGTCTTATGGTATAGACACCCAAGGTTCAAACATATGATTCACATCCCTGAGGCTGTCATACCAATCTTCCTGAGTTGTTTCTGCCTTTTTCTCCCAGGTACTTTGTTTTGCACAAGCTGCCGAATTTGAAGTTTCTGGATGCCCAAAAAGTCACCAGACAGGAGCGAGAGGAGGCATTGGTCAGAGGGGCCTTCATGAAGGTGGTGAAACCCAAGGTGAACTGTTACTGTCAAATCTTCATATTGGATTTATATCTTACTACACTGGCTTCTCTGCAGAGCATGGCTGATATCTTTCTGTATATTTCAAAAGTAGATGTGATCTCACACAGGGTTCAGTCATAGGTACAGGGCTTGCCAGTCATGAAACTGAGTAGGAATGGTTTAGTTCTCCCTATCACTCAGACTAAGAAGGCTAATTTATAACACACTGTGGTGGTTTAATGAAGAATGACTCCCATAAGCTCCTGTGTTTGAAAATTGGCCTCCAGGTAGAGGAATTGTTTAGGAAGGACTGGGATGTGTAGCTTTGTTGAAGGAATGTGCCACTGGGATATGAGTTTTGTGGTTTCCAGTTATCTGTTTCTTCTGCCTTGGTCTTGTGGATCAGGATGTAGGCTCTCAGCTACTGTTCCAGCACCATGCCTGCCTGCCTGCTTGCTGCTGGCATGCTCCGCGTCATGATGGTCATGGACTCACCCTCTGGAATGCTAAATCTGCAACAACTCTTTCTTCTGTAAGTTGTCTTGGTTGTAGCATTTTAGCATAGCGATAGAAAAGTAACTAAGACTCACTGAAACATGAATGAAGCTCACTGAAGCTCAACAGGTGAATTTCAGGCCTCCTCAATGCTTTCTTCTCAAGGGAATGTGGATCTGAAAAAAGAACACATTGAAATTTGGTATTTGGGGGGTGAATACAATCCCTCCTGGCCTTCAGAAGAGGCTCTTGTTTTTTTTTATTATCAAATTTTGTTTTTAATGTTTTTTTCACTTTTATTTTATATTAATCACAGGTTATGTACTTTGTATCCCAGCCGTAGGCCCTTCCCGCATTCCCTCCCTATCCCCCCCTTCCCTCCCTCCTCTCCTCCCTGCACCTTTCCAAGTCCACTGATAGAGGAGGACATCCTCCCCTTCCATCTAATTCTAGCTTATCAGGTCTCTTCAGGAATGGCTGCAATGTCCTCTTCTCTGGCCTAGCAAGGCTGCTCCTCCCTTGAGGGGCGGAGAGGTTGAGAGGCTCTTGTTTTTTGCTCCTAAACGGGGTTAATTTTCTTCTATCAGAGATGAAGGCTCTTTTGTTTGCTGAGGTACCCTTAGCACCGTATGCAATGTTTTGGACAATCTGAATTGGGGTTGCTGTGGGCTTCCTACATACAGTTCATGAGAGTAGGTTTGGCATCTTGGATTCAAACACCAAGAGGTTTCAAGGATGTTTGCAAATAATCTCTCTGGGAGACATTTGGGCCCTTCTACAAAGTCTGAGCCTGGGAGTGGATTCAGTGACCCTGATGGTGCCCCCTGTCTAGAAACATCATTACCCTGGAGCACTGTGCAGCTCCATAGTTACCACCCCTGAAATTGCAGCTATATGTTGAAAATGCTGGCACAGGAATCCTGAAGGTCTAGTTTGTCCTCACCCGGTGACTTATAGCCCTCTGTACATGCATTGGAAGTGATTAAGCGGGGAAGCAAAGCCAAAGAAAGCCAAAACAGAGCACAACAATGAAACCTCTTCCATCAAGTTACGCTGTTGGCAGCAGACCCCAGGCCACTTTCTTTCCCTGAATCCATGAGGTGCAACTGATTTCCTGTTATGCTGAATGAAATTGCTAACAGTTGTGGAAATATATGATATGGAGGGTATAATTCTGGCAGATAAATGTATTGTTACCTGTTTCAGCATGTGGAGAATTAATTGAGTGATTCATTTCATAGCTATTAAAGTGTTAACAGTTCTCCTTATTGGAGCATAGGCCTGACACAGTGCGCATGACTGCCTTTAGTTATTCCAGCTTTTGCCATTTTGTCCAAATGAAAGGATTTATCTCCTGGCTCCTTTTCTTTTTTTCCTTCTTTTCTTTCTTTTATTTTCTCACCATTTTTCAGGATTCCAGAGACAACCAGCATCACCAACCCCAGCCAAGCACAGCAGATGAAGCCTTTGTAGTACCCTGGGGTCAGATACTGGCCATCCTGCCTTTCCCACCTTCACACCTATACTGCACAGAGCAGATGTTTATTTATCTTGCCCTCATTTGCTTTGGGATTGGAAGCCATAACATGGCCAATGGAAATCTGAGGAAGTACTGTCCATGCTGTTTATACACTGGCATGCTGTAGTCTGTATATGTCCGACTCTCCTCCAGTGTTCCGTGTCTTACAACCCTATACACACAGAAGAGTGGACCACTGACTCACCTTAAGAATGATGGAGTTCAGGTCCAAGTTCATGAAGCTGCCCAAGGTCACTTGGTCAAGAATTCCTAAGCTGGAATTTTACCCTTATATCTGACATGGGGCCTGGCCTGTTCTCACTTTGCTGTTAGCCCTGGGAGAAAGAGAGAGAGAGGGATCGATATTTTCTCTGGGATGTCTTGGCACACTTGAAACTTCTCATGAGATCCTGAGTGAGGAAGACTAGTGTGTGTGTGTGTGTGTGTGTGTGTGTGTGTGTGTGTGTTGTGGGGGAGGGACTTCCTTCATGGAGATAGGGAGAGCTGGAATCCCTTCTTGCCTTTGAGCCTGATGGGGAAGGGTTCCTTCAAACCTGCCATTAGCTGAGTCATTAGCGACATCAGCATACCCAATTAGCTTCCAATCAATTATAGAATTAGCACATGTTTGTGTGATTGACTCTAATGCCCTTACTAACTGTATTACACTTAAAAATGCCCATTCATTATTTCAGGAGAGAGACAAAAATACCCTTGACAAAGAAACATGGGGATCTTGGTTTCTGTTCTATGGAGTCATGAGATTTCCTAGTAGACGATCCCTTCTATTGCTTTGTGCATGAGGGATCTGGGAGAGAAAAAAAACCCAAGATTCTAATGGGGCACAGGACACAAACCAGGCTTCTCAGGTTCTGGTTAAGTGTATTTATGTGATGATCCTTCAAGATCCCAAGAAGATCCCGTGGTGTTACTGGTTTATTATAATGCACATGACTGTTGAATGGCAGTCGATTCCCTTTTGTCTGTTGTTTTCTGTGACACACAGTGGTATTTTTCCTGCAGATAGAAGGGAGCCAAATGAGTTCTTTACTGAATTAATAAACTGGCATTCAGATGGCTGCTTTTGCCTTTTGGCTGTGTGTACAGACACACACTTGTTCTTACTCAGGTGGATGTGTGTGTATATATATATGTATATATATCCTTTCCACCTCTGTGTATATATACATATGTATGTTCTGGGAGGCATGTGTACACCTGGAGTCGGCTTCTAAGTGGAGAGCAATTTCCTTCCCTCAATTGCTGGAGCTGCGCAGCACACACTTGCTGAAGACCTATTTTTCATAACAGAATCAGAATCTCAAGTTGGCTGGCTTCTGTCCTTTCTAGGGCAGCAGGGGCCTGTTGTGCTTATTCAGCACAATGCTCTGATGGATGATCAAGGAGGCTGTGATTTGGGGAGCTGTTTTCATTTTATTCCTGACATAAAGTATTTGGGAGAATGGAAAATGCCTCTCCAGTCATAGCCCTTGCCTTCCAGGTAGGGAATGGGCAGGCTGGCTGTTCTCAGCTGATGCAAATGCAAAATCAGCCAGGAACTAATCAACCCTCTATGTCACCAAGGTTTGATTTGGTACCTGGCAGGCCTGGACACTTGAGTCCAAGTTCTCTCTAGCTCTTGCTCCTGATGACACATTTTGCCTCTGTGACTGCTCTTTGGCTTTTGTTGATTCAAAGATGCCTTTCTTCTGAGTTTGAATGGTTCTTTGGAAAGATGTTGTCATTCATGAGAAACTGATAGCCAATGTTACAGTGTGCTCTTACAGATAGACAGGCTCACACTATATGAGTGTCTCTCTGTGTGTGTGTGTGTGTGTGTGTGTGTATTAACACTAAATGGACCTGCAACAGCTAGGATTTGCTCATTTCCCAGAATTTTAAAGAAAATATATATCTTTGTCAATCTTAGCCATCAAATCAAGCCATTGTCAATAAAGAGAGCACCAAACTAGACACTGAGAGGCTCAAGGCTCCCAGAGAAAGGCATCTGGAATGACCAGACCATGACCCCCATTGCTGCACTGGGAAATGTAGATCAAAGAAGCACAGAAGCCTGTCCAGGAGGGCACATGTGGCGACACAGCAGCCCTGCACATCAGAGAAGCAGCTAAACATCCCGACAGTCACAATTGCTTAATTATGTCTTGGCTTTGTAATTATTCATCCCAGTTCTGGCAAAGAGCACAGTTGTCATTTCTTTGACATAATTATTTAAAGGCGAGCCCTCTTGTTTACATGCATATACACGAAGTTGGCAACTGACTTGTTTAATCTTTAGGACCTAAGAGGAACCACAGGGGGACTAGCCACAAGGGGCACTGGGCTGAGCATCCTGGCTTGTGTTGGAAAGCATTTAGGTACATATAATTTTGCTTGTTCGTATGGTCATTTTCTTAACAGTGAAAGTGCAGCTAATATCGTATGTTTGTGTCTTGATGTGAACCAACATTCCACATGTAGCACGCCTGGGTTCCCAGCATGTGTGACATGTGACATATATGTGTAAAGTTTTGTCCAGCTTGTGTTTTAGTGTATATTGCGCCTTCAGATATTCAGAAAGGTGATGAGGGAGGAGAGGAGAGGAAAAAGGGAAGGTGAGAAAAAAGGAGAGCATTACAAGTAAATTGGCAAAAAAAAAAAAAAATGTCAGTGCACCTGCCCTGGAGACTTGTTCCATTCTCATCCCAAACTATACACTGACTTTTTCTTGTCTGCAAGAATCACCACTTCCCCTAACTGTTCTACACAGTTCCTATCATCATATTTGTGGTCAGATAAAATATTTTCCTATGTAAAGTCAGTTTTTCTCATCTCATCTTGGGGATTTCTATGGGAAAGGCAATGCAGGATAAGGACAGGGAGTAGACTTCAAGGAAGCTAGTTTTTTGTTGGTCCGAGGAAGCTGACCATTTCTGGGATAAAAGCTCCTTGAAGTTGTGAACTGTGCCTGTTTTCTTCAATCTCGTATTTCAGATGCTTGGCCTATAGCCGGACCTTAGTCAGTTCCTTACTAAAATCAAGAACATGGACAGCAAAGCACACTGAGAGATTCATCCCGAAAGCTTGCACATTGCTCACTTGGCTCTGCATGATCACCTGGAGAAGTAGAGAAGACTGTTGCTGTAGACGGGGAGTTAGGTCTGTGGACTGGACAAAGAGACAGATTCTGGGTTGGGCATTTGCTTTTACACATTTAAGAGTGTACTTTGATGAGAAGACCTGTGGCCACCATTCTCTCTGTCCCCCAGCTTTCCCACTGGGCAGAAGTTCTGGGGGACAAGGATGTGGTCTGTGATTCCTGAGTGTGTTTCCCCACTTTCTCTCTTGTCAAAACCCACCTCCTTCTAGTAGGACTTTTAAAACTAAAAAAAAAGCAGCTTTTCTCAGAAGCATGTTCAGGCCTCTGCAAGTCTACTACATAAAACTGTAAGGAGATTTTCCTGGTATGGCTGCTGCCATGGTGGCTGTCTGCCCTTTAATGGAGCCCTACTTAGTGGCTTCCTTTGCCATGAAATTGGGTTATTCTGATGCCCAAAGTAGTGTTTCCATAAATTCTGTGTTATTCTTAAATAATGTGCGTATGTCTTTGATCTCTTCAGCTAGTCTCACTTAATCCAAGTGCAACCATATAAAAAGATTATCAAAGGGCTGGGGTGATGTCTCTGCAGTTAAGAGCACTGTGTCCTCTTCCAGAGGACTTGGGTTTGGTTCTTAGCACCCACATGATGGCACACAATGGCGGGTAACTCCAGTTCCAGGTTATCAGATGTCCTGGCCTGGCCTCTACAGGCACCAGGCATAAATGTGGTACAACTATATGCACACAGGCAAAACATCCATACACATAAAATAAATTAACTAGTAAAAATTAAAATAAAAAGTCAATCAGCCGTTACCTCTAGATTTATAAAAAATATGAACATTTAATCTGTATTTTACATAAATCTAGACCTGCCCATAAAGAAATTTTGTAAGCCACATGTTCAGTTCATGTAGTTAGCTAGATATTTAGCTAATATAGGTTGAAAGTTTTCTATAGTGCCAAAAAAACCCAGAACAAAAACGATAAATAACATTTGGTTTTCTGGGTGTTTCTAACTACCTAACTGTGCTCATGTAATGTGTATTGTTTTATTTCTTCGCAGATGTTTCTTGTCTGAGATGTAGTCAAATTCTATTTTTAGTAACTTTTAAAGACAAGGAAAATTTTTAATTAGTTTCTTTTTTGGAAAATGCTTAGGCAATATGTTTAGAAACAGCTTTGGAAGCCAAACATTTGTGGTTTGTTTATTTTTCATTATTGTTTCTGACTTTCCAGATTGTCGCCTTCCTTTGAGGGGGAAAATCTCAGATGTATTGTGTATCTTTGTGTTTGTTCACACCATGGCATCCCCTGTCTTGAGGAAATGCCTTCAGAGCATTGTTCTTTGGAAGCAATTTCCAGGGCATTGCCTTGGGGTAGTAGTGAGCTGAAAGCAAAGAAAGGAAATAGCAGAGGCACCACCTTAGGATTTGAGATCTGGGGCTCACAATGAAGATGTATGAGTTTGCTTGCTGCTGTAACAAAATGTCAGACAGAAGTAAAGAAAACAGGCTTCACAGTTTTTGAGATGATCATGATGTAGAAGGCATGATGCTCAGAGCTTGAGACAGCTGGTCACAGTGCATCCACGGTGAGGAAGAAGAGAGTCATGAATATAGGTAGTCAGCTAGCATATGCCTTTGTTTTTAAAGTCTAGAACCTCAACCCATGTAATTTGCTTCTTTGAAGACTCTAGATCCTATGAAGAAGTTGACAATCAATATTAGCCATCACAGATGAGGAAAGTGATACAAATTACAAGTGCCTGCGAGCACACCATAGACGCTACTCTCCATGGACTCCAGGGCCCAGGAAATAGCATTATGTTTCCAGTGGAGCCAATTTTTTTTCACAATATCTTCGTAACCTTCTTTTACTTTCCCTACTGTTTGCTTTCTGGAATAATTATTTTGATCAAAGATATCTGATTAGACCCAAGACAAAAGGATCATAGAAATAAGAAGGACTCTTTAAACATGAATGATAAGATAAAGGCTGTTAGGAAAACAGTCTGTCTGGAACCCAACATTTGGGAGAAGTATGCCAGAGTGTATTTTGTCTAAAATCAATGGTGCCCTTCTCTCTGCCCTTGCTGTGGAACCTTCTGTAATGGAGGAATACCTTCCTCTTTTCTACTGAACTTGGCCTTGACCGTTTAATGCTTTGCCCAATGATATGTGAGTGGAAGTGAGAACCTATCAATTCTGGGTCAAGACCTGAAACACCATGTGTTTCTGCTCACTGCATTTGTAAGTTTGTGATCAACTACGAAAATAACATGAAAGGCACACTGAGCAGACCTGAATCCAACCCATAGCCAGAAACCAAACCCTCTAGTCTCCCATAGACCTGTGCATGAGGATGGAATGCTTATTACAAGTCACCAGGACTCAGTGTGGCTGAAAAACCTGACTGATAACATGGTTTGCCCTTCCCATCATCTGTCCTTCCCTCTGATGCTCCCAAGGCCGTCTGATACAACTTGAGATGTGAAGTGATTGCAGTCTATAGCACTCACTCCTACAGGCTTCCTGCTGCTAATTAGGATAGCAAGGACTGGCTAAGAGGTGTCCAGCTGCATAGCAGTACAGTATTAAATGCATAGGAAGTTTCCTGGTGTTAGTCTCCCCTCAGTGTTCATTGTCTACTTGGTATTTTATTAGCTATTCAATCAGTACATGTCTCATTTCCCCTTCCTTGTCTCAAATCTACAACTAAGGAAGCTAATAACTGAAAACTGCACAAATCTATATCCATAGAGCAGAGGGATGATGAGGGTGTTCCTTGGATCTCTTCATGCTTGGTAACTAGTGATTTAACATTATATATCTTACTTTAGGACAGTCAGCTTCAGACCTTGGAATCTTCCCATTGTATAGCTTAAGTTTTAGGAAGCAGGTCCTATCCAGAGGCTGGACCAAAAGAGCAAGGGAGACCAATAGGAAAAAGTCTGCAAGGAGAGCTGTGTGATTTTTTTCCATGCAAATATGTGACTCCAATCCCTGAGCACTTTGGTGACATGAACGGACTACGTGGAGACTGAGGAACCAGGCAATGGAAGGCTCCATATGTTAGGCCTAGTTTGTGATTTTCTCTAAGGGTGAGGATGACCATCCTTAGCTGGGTCTGGAGTGACAGGAATGGCTGATTGGTGTGGTCTTTGGGTTCCTGGGTGTTCAGGAGAGGAAGCAGCAATAGAGCTTTGTGTTGAGCATCAGGTGTCATGTGGTCTGAGGTCACCTGGTACTAAGAGCACCCAGCCTGGTGTTGGTGCTTAGATGGCACTGGGCTCAAAGGGATGGAACTGGGAGCCTTCTTCCTACAGGACTGTAGGAGAAGTCTGTGGTGGTGGTGTGCAGGGTTCAGGAGGTGGTGATGGTGGTAGTGTGCGGGGTTCAGGAGGTGGTGGTGTGTGGGGTTCAGGAGGTGGTGATGGTGGTGGTGTGCAGGGTTCAGGAGGTGGTGGTGTGTGGAGTTCAGGAGGTGGTGATGGTGGTGTGAGGGGTTCAGGAGGTGGTGATGGTGGTGGGGTGTTGTTAAGGTGCTCATAGGCTAAAGTGAGGAGAAGGCCAATGGTATCATAGATACCATGGTGACTGTGCTGCCTATAAGTCCTATTATTCCCAGATGGATTTTGGTAGGTTTTTGCTCAAAAGAGTTTTTCTCCCTATGAGATTTGTGATGTTTGTATCAAGAAGTGGATTTAAAACTTCTGATTCTTAACTAGGCCATGAAAGGTTCTCCTTCGTGTGTTTTCCAGTAGTGAAGATGGAGCTTTAAGAGTCATTTGTGTCTGTGATCTGCACAGTACCAACTTGATAGTTCTTTAAACCACTTTGAGATCTATTTATGTTTATTTTATGTGTGCTTTGCCTTCATGTGTGTATGTAAGTATGTAAGCATGTATGCCACACACATGCCTGGTAACAGTGGAGGCCAGAAAACAATATCTGGTTCCCCAGACCTAGAGTTACAGATGGTTTTAAGCCATCTTGTAGGTTCTGGGAATCCAAACCAGGTCCTCTATAAGAGCAAATGTAAACATGGCTCCGAACCACAGAGCTATCTCTCCAGTCCTCGATCCATTTGAAAAGAAGGTTTTGGGTGTCTTGTTCTTATAATTTAAAGTTCTTACTATTTTTGAAAATTAAACTTGAAAGAAAAAATAAGAGGAGAAGAGAAGAGAGGAGAAGGGAATGGAAAGCAAAAAAGATGGTTTCCTTATAAATGCTTAGATAATCTAGTCGAGTGGCTGAGCTGACGCTTAAACTACACTTCACCAAACTGAACTAACCAGGCCCCATGTTCCATTTGCAGCTTTGGAGCTTGGTACATGGGGCTTCTCTAGAACACCAGATGTGAGATGAGCTTGAGCCAACGTTATCCTTAATATATTTTTTTCACCTACTCAGGGCTGACTCCATCGTCATGATTCTAGGCCATGGTGAGGTTGTGTGGATTGGGAATGCAAGGCAGTTTATCTTTAACAGATGAAAAAGTCAGTGAGTCCTGTAGGCAAGATCATTTGGAGGCAAGATCATGATGGCACTGGTGTCCCTCCTCTGGGGTGTGCCAGCATCTTTCTGTGGCTTCATGGAGCTCTGCTTTCCTTGGAAAGTGTCTCCAGGTCAATGTATGCACCATATTGTAGGAATTAACGAAGCTTCTTTAGTGACAGGTAAATCTACAACATAGGCCAGTGCTCAGCCACAGAGAGGCCAAGCCCCAAGGGCAAATCATAGCATCATTCTGAAGCCAACAGTTGGACATTAGCATTCACATGTTAACATCAAGTGTTAGCATGGAGATAAAAGAGAGCATGAGGATGGTGTAGGCCCATCTATTCTGGAGTTTTGCTTATTTCCAAATCACATTTTATTAGCAGCAGATGAGGAAAGTTTAAGCAGAAGGTAGAGAAGAAAACTCACAAAAGCTGAGGGATGCAGTGGGGGCTGGGACGCTTAGTTATTAACCTGAACACTGTTGGTGGGTAGGATGGAGCAGTGAGCAGCTCGTCTAGGATGGTCTTGGGCTATCCACTAATAAAATAAGCATCTTCATAAAGTTGAAAACAAAAAGTTGTGGCTAGCTCAGCAATAGAGGGATTGCCTAACATGTGCAAGGCTCTGAGCTTCATTTCCAGGCTCCTGACTTCCCAAACATGTAATGAAAAGAAAAATCAGCAGCTTTGGGCAGATGATACAGCTCATTATTAGAGTACTCACATAGCATGTGTGAATCTGTGTTCAGTCCCCAGCACTCACAGAAAATCAATTCATTTAAATAAACGAAGAAGAAAAGTTACTCAGTCTTTCTGAATGTGTTTTAAAAAATGGTTTTCAGGGTATTGTGTGTGTGTGTGCATGTGCGCATGTACACCTGTGTGTAGAGGGGGTATTGCCCAAACTGGTAAACTTCAACAAATAGCAGCACATGGTGACACACACCTTTAATGCCAGCATTTTGGAGGCAGAGTCAGGTGAATCTCTGAGTTCAAGGTCTACAGCCTCATCTACAGAGCAAGTTCCAAGACAGCCAGGGCTACACAGAGAAACCCTGTCTCAAAGGGAAGAGAGAGAGAGAGAAAGAGAGAGAGAGAGAGAGAGAGAGAGAGAGAGAGAGAACAGAAAAAAGAAAGACAAAACATACAATGGCATTTCCTTCTATAAAGAGTGGGTTTATTGAGTGTTAGGTACTCAAAAGCAAAAGAAACCTAATTCTGATTCAAATAAAATAAAATATCTCTACCCTTAGAGGCATCCCTTACCCTAAAAGTTGCATTCAGGAGGATTGGATCTTGTTTTTCCCCACCTAAAACTTTGACTAATGTCCAAATTCATACAAGCTGTTAGATTCAGCTTGGAAATGTGTTCCTACTCTTGCACCCAAGGAGTGTGTTTGCTCTCTCACCATTTTGCCTACATAGATGACCTTTCAGGACTCAAGTACACACTCTCTACCCCATCTGTATCTTCTCTGTCACTTGTGTCATATTACTAGTACAATAGGATAGATATACCCTTGGGGGTCCCCAAAAGCTGGTGGGACAATTTGCTCTTTCTTTCCCTCCTCTGCTTCTTACACAAAGCATCTTAAAGGAGCAGCCAGGGCACCTTCAGCAATGTATGGTGCTCTGCTTCCTCTGATGGTAATTGAGCCAAGCTCAGTGCCATTGTCAGCAACAGCAACTCTGCTCAGCCTTTTCACCAAGGAAGCTTTAGGATAATTTTATTTTTTCATGAGAATTTTAAAATATGGCAGTAAATTCTGAGCTACATTACCTGAATTAGAACTCATTATTTCTTTTCAATAGCAAGCTAATGCTTCTGTCTAGGATCCGTGTGTGTGTGTGTGTGTGTGTGTGTGTGTAACTTCTTTTTTGATGTGTGTAATTGTATGTGGGGCTGTACTTAATGAACCTTTTAACTCATGAATGAAATGCACATGTGTCACCTCTTGTTTTTTTGTTGGTGGTAGGGATTCTGGAGTGTCACAGAGGCTGTCTGGTTGGGTGACTTGTCCCATATTTTATTTGTCACTCTTAATTCATTCCTCCTACATACTCAGATTTTGTTTTTGTTCTTGACATGGTTCGAGACATTTCTTCCAGCTGTTCTCTGGGGAAAGTTTATAATCTGAGTGCATCATAGCTGTTGTACTCTACAAAATACCTACCTTTCTTCCCTTGTCTGTGGGCTGCTGTTGGACTTGTTCCCTGTAGAAGGTGGGTACAATCCATATTTCAGGACAATGCTCAATATTGGAATACAGGCTGAGCCTGTACCTCATGTTATTTGCCTTTCCATTGTGAAGGCAGAAGCTACAGTGTGTCCTTCAGAGTCTGTTGTAAGGATAAAGCTGTAGAATCTGCGGACAGCACTGGCACTGTTTTTGGTGCATAGAGACTGAGAGCTAATGTCCTTAGCTATGCCATTTCAAATTCGTCTGGGACATAACATAGAGAGGATACTTTTGATTTACAATAGATGTTGGGACTTGTAGATTTCTACCAGTCAGCTCAGAATACATAGCAAAAGAATGACTTTAACTAACCCAAAAGGGCAAATAAACATAATTTCGTTTTTTCACAGTGCTAGAATTCTAAGATAAGGATGCTAGCATGGTTTGGTTCAGTTGCTCGCTCTCTTCCTGGCATATAAATAACTATCCTATTACTCCCTATATCCTACTCTTATATCCTGGTACAGAGTAAACAAAAAGTTCTTATAAACCACAGTCCTGTTGGATCAAGGCCTCACTTAACCTTATTGATCTCTTTGGGGCTATGTCCTAGACCCAGTCACATTGGATTTTAAGATTTCAACAAGTGAGTTTGAATAGGCCACATTTCCACCCCTAATATGGAGAGCCGGTTCCTTCCCCACCCAACTTCACTGAGTTTTCTACAATTTATGTTTTAGGGAATAATTTGCAAGACTTTAACTGAGCAGCTATTTCCTGAATATGAAAGGAGAAATAAGACCTAAATTGTTCCTGGGGAAGTCCAGGCTCCTGAATTTGGGAGTCTTATAGCAAATAGCAAAGTCATTAATTCCACAGGGATCCAGAGAGAGAAATCCAGACCCAAGGAAGTATTCAAGGTTTAATGTAGTATGTACAACAGAAGAGTCTCCAGGGTCACAGATATACTCAAGAGGACAACAGGGCACAGGCCTGGTAGACGGGACAGCTGCAGAAAAGTCTCCTCACAGGCCCAGCTCAGCAGAAGAATGCCTGATGCAGAAGTAAGCCCTTAAGCCCTTTCATTTGGATGACCTCGGACTCAACTCTCCTAATCCCTCTCTAACTCCCTTGGCGAATCTGGACGTCAAGGCTGAGGTTTAGATCCTGGAATCTGTCATTGGGATCAGGCTCCCTTCAGCCACAAAGCAGAATAGAAGAGGCTGGGGAGTGAAGTTGGGGGCTTATTACCCATGTCCAAGGAATATTATCTCATCTTTAGAAGGGCTTTGAAACCCAAGGTGGAGATATCAGATCTTAGGATAATTACAGAATAGCCAGTGCTGAATTACACAGAGCCACATTAAAAAAAAGTTTCTGCTTAGTATAATGTGTAAAGGGGGAAAAAAGCCCAATTTCTACATGCATTCTAATTTTTAGTCATGGGCTGTTTGGGAAAAGATTAAGTTACGAAGGATTCGTTTCTTCCTTGTGTTGAGAATAATTCCATGGCCAACTTGCAACTTGTACTTAGATGAGAGGGGCCGAACAGGAAGAGCAGGGATTTTATTTGTACAAATGAAAATGCACAGTGGGAAGAAAACAGACCCAGAGAGGAAAGTTTTTCGTTCTCCCTCTCCCTCTTCTTCCAAGCACTGTGGGATTAATGTGCAACTTTGTTCATGTAACTGCTACAAACAGTTCACTGTGTAGGCCAAACACTCTCTAATGCAGTAAAATTAAGAAATAATACACTTTGAAAGTGATTTATGAGTGCGGTTAAACTGCCAGATTTACAAAGAAATAGTTCAGATCTTGGGAAGCCTCAGGAGTCACGTCAAAAATGAACTTGACCATGATTTAAACTGCTACTTTTCTTACATGACATTTAATATGTGTACTTTAGAGGCCCATATGTCTTTAATAAAATAGCATTAAGTTTTAAATATGATATGAATGCAGCCAGTTTCTAAATTCATAACCTTTTCCACAACTCCAAAATGCTAACCAATAAAGGAGTCATACATGCAATAAAACATAAACCTTAGAAAATAGCTTTTTATTAAAATGGTTAGGCAGTTGGCAGCTGGGTTGCAGTGTAATAAATACTTACAGCGCTGTGGGTTTATCAGACGTTGTTTACCCTGCTAGCAACTGGGACCAGACAACTAATTATAGACCCTGTGCAAAAGCACTCCATGCTCAGTACCCAAAGTGTGTCAGAAAGGGAGACTAGCTGTGCTAGAGTCCCTGTCCAAAGACTGGTATTCCAAACCTTTGCCAGCAGTTAAAGGTGACCTTGGAGAAGTCCCCTCACTGACTTTGAGCAGTGTCATGGTGGAAATAGTACCATCTGCCAGAGAGATGTATGTTAATAATAAGAAACAGACCATAGTAGTGGGTCAGTTTAAAACGAAACAACTATTGACGGCTAGAGAGGTGACTCAATGATTAAGAATGCTGGCTGAAGCCATGGGTGTTGGCACATACCTGTAATTCTAGCACTCAGGGAGGCAGAGGCAGGCAGATCTCCGTGAGTTTGAGGCCAGCCTGGTGTATCCAGGACAGCCAAGTTTACACAGAGAAAACCTGTGTAAAGACAGAAATAAAAACAAAAGAAAAGAACCCTGGCTGGACAATAAAGGTGTCATTACCATATATCCACAAACACCTGAGGCTTCAGCCCTGAGGGACCAGATATAAGCACAGGCATATGTACCCCTACACACATGGGCACACATACCTGTACATGCTTGCACACTCATAAACAAATATCATAAAATAAGTTTTTAATATGTTTTCAAAAATCAATTCTTTAAAAACTCTTCTTGCTGTTAATGAATCATCCTCTGCCAGTTCTTCAATAACAACTTGTTCTGAGTCCCAGAAGCATGTAGGAAAGTTGAGCCCTTCTCTAGGGCTCAAGGGCATCTTTGTAGAGTGATCTGAAGGATATGAGACTCACTTGCCTCTCAAAGGCACTGGCATGTTGTAAATGGTAGAAAGACATGCTTGGTTCATAGGCATGAAGCACAGAATCTCCTTGTTCCTAGAGGTGGATGTAAACTGCTCCATGCTGCTTCTTCCTGATGTTGTGTTTGGAAGTTTTGATGTGTTACCATAGAACAATTATCAGTGCTACACTGTGGCTTCTGTATGTATAATTGTGTCAGCAGCATCTCTGATGTGGGACTCGCTAGGCTCTGTGACCTTGTACACCTGTGTACAACATGCTGCTCCATGTCTTACTTCAAACAGCTGGACTGGAGATGTTCTTGCAGTGTTTTTCCACATGGCCAATTAATAACCAAACCCAAAAATGTCTTTTCTAGACAGATAACTAAGTTTTCTAAAATGAGGTCTGGAGGCTATACTCTGGCCTACCTTTGAATTTTGGAGCACAAACACCTGTGTGGTAATCAGAGATTAAAAGGCCAAGGAAACATTTCATTTTATTATGATCCTACTATGGGATATTGTGGTGTTTGGGTGAAAATGGGCCCTTGTAGGCTTATAGGGAGTAGCATTATTTGAAAGGATTAGGACATGTGTCTTATTAGAGTACATGCAGCCTTGCTGAAGGAAGTGTCTCACTGGGGGTGGGTTTTGAGGTTTCAGAAGCTCAAACCAGGCCCAATGGCAGACTCTCTTCTTGCTGTCTACTTATCAGGATGCAGAACTCTCTGCTCTTTCCCCAGCACCATGTCTGCCTGTGTGCTGCCATGTTTCCTACCATGACAATAATGGACTAAACCTCTGAAATGTAGGCCATCCCCAGTTGCTGTATGTCTTTTTACAGAAATAAACCCTAAGACAGATATTAACAAAGAAAATCATTCCTATGTACTCCTAACACACCACTATACAATCTTTCATTTTCTTCTCTTCCCTTCTCCATGGTTTTTGTATATTAAAAACTTCACTTTCTGACTCACATTTTTCTTGTTTTCTCTGTATTCTTCAAATTTTTCCATCACAAGTTTTCATGCATTTTTTGTCAAATTTAATCTGAGAATCATGAATTACCATACCATATTTTCCTTGTGTCTGGATTTTAGTGTTATGCACAATACTGGTAGTTATGTCTCAATATCTGTGTATATATCCATGTGTGTTTCCTTTATGTTACTTACCTGGGATAACTTAATATCTCCATGCCTGTTGGGATGCAGGATATGACCCTATGAACTTTAGGTGCTGTATTAAATTCCAAGGTACCACTTTCCAAGTTGATGGTCTGTTTCGAGTGAGACATTTTACCCAACCAGAGTTGAGAGAAGTGGGTCTTAATCTATGCATAACACTTCAAGACCCTCTTTGGAACAAGTTTCCCAGAGTCTCATTGGTTGGTATGGCTCTGCAACAATGGCTTAGGCTCTGTAGGTACTCCCACAAAGTACACATTGACCTGCTAAGTTGCAGTCCAAGGGAATTATGGGTTCCCCCGAGCATCCCGAAAATTATTACCAGCATGCAGTCTTGTTCGGTGTGAATGTGCCTTCAGACTGTTAGCCAAATCTTTGCATAATACCAATCATTCTACCTATAAAAGCACAAATATGTTATTGTTCTCAATAGGCAATTTAATGCAGCTTTGGGGAGGAAAAAAAGAGAAAAGAAGATTACAGGCTGGCTGATCTTGCTTTTATTTCTCTTAAATCTTTCCACACTTCTCAGGGGTTGTACTTGTTTAAACATTGTTTGCAACTGTGCAGCCTGTGTGATTTGGAAAGCAAATCAAACTAAACACAAAGTCTTCAGCATGCGCTGTTTTTAAAGGATTTTATGCATTTATTCCAAATATATATTTCTCCCCGAGTGGTTCTGAACCTATAATCTTTTCCTTGTTACATTTCTTTTGGCGGGGAGGGGGGCCAAGGAGGTGACTTGGTTGGGAGTGGAAGGCTCCTATTAAGAGCTGCCTCCTCCTTGCGCGGTGTTATTCACAGCAGCGCTATTAGAGCTAATTATTTTCAGGTTTCTATCAAAGGGGGATATTTGACAAATAAATATGCATTATTTGGAAGAAAAATGGCCTGTTTAAATAAGAAAGGGATCATTATTATCTACACCTTCCCGTCTCCTCCCAGTCGTGAGCCTTTGTGGGGAAGAGGGACTAGAGGACTCCTCCGGAGTCTGTAAGCCAGAGAAGGTTCCAGGAGGCTATACATCCTAAGGTGCCGGAAACCCAGAAAGGGAAAGATGCATTTTCTCTTCTTCTCATGGCCCATCCGGAGTACTCACTGGTGAACTGGTGTTAGTCTAAAATTTGCTGACTATTGATATGTGGTAGAGAGAGTCTTAGATGGTAAGTTGAGTGTATTAGTCAGGAAAGCCTATCTACTGAAGCAATGCTCTCTCGAGATCTTAGCAGCATGAAAACTCCTAAGTGAAGCATGAGGGGATGCATCTGATCAATCAGGGATATGGGCTTTTTCTGTAAAGTTACTCTGCATTTTTCTTGTTTCCTGGCATCCATCACCAAACTCACCTGATTGGTGGAGTAAGCCTGAGAGCATGTGGGGGGGGGGGGGGCTGTGTGAAATTAGTTTACTGGCCTTGTCTTAAAATGACATGTATCACTTCTGCCTGTCTCCCATGGTCCAGAATTTAGGATATATGCATCCTTAATTGAAGAAAGGTCTGAAAAATGAGACTGTTAGAGGTTTTTTACCTGTATCTCCTCTAAACTTGAATGCTGAAGCTTGCATTCTAAGGACCTCAGAATCAGACTGTGTTTAAGTGTGGGACTTTTAAAGAAAAGATCGAGTTTAAATGAAGCTGCAAGGGTTATATTAACCAGGTCTTCCTTGTGTCCTGAAATGAAGGGCAATTATGGTGCACAAAGTGACACCAAGATCTTCCCAGGCACAGAGGGACAATCACTGGAAGAGGAAGCAAGAGAGTATTACTTTGATTTTGAATGTGCAGCTCTGGAGGTAGGAGAAAATAATTTTGTGTTAATTAAGCCATCTAGTCTGTGGTGCTATGTTGTGTCAGCCCTAGAAAACAAATGTAATGGCTCCATTGAGTCCCTCAAAACAAATATGAACATGCTTGGTGAGCTCTCCCGCACTGCATGCTCAGGTGAACATGCTTGGTGAGCTCTCCCCCACTGCATGCTCAGGTGATGCTCCTCTCCAGCAGCCACCTTACTGGAAGTCATGGAGGAGCCACATGTCCCCTTCCAGGCCTCCGCTTGCCCAATATTCTTCGTTTTGATTAAGATTGCTTTGATTCTCTGAGGTCTTTTCTGGTTTCACGTGCATTCAAGGATTATTTTTCTTTTCTGTGAAAAATAGCAAAGCAACAAGTAACACAATCCTAAGTGGAGAAAAGTTCAAGCAATGGTGTTAAATTCAGGACTGAGACAGGGCTGCTCTTTATCGCTACTCTTTTTGATATAGTGTTGGAAGGACTAACTGGAGCAATCAGGCAAAAGAAAAACATTAAAGGGACACAAATTGGAAAAAGAAAAAGTGAAGTAATTCCTATCTGCAGATGATATGATATCATATGTAAAAGAATCCAAAATTCTACCAAAAAAACTTCTAGAAATAATTTTCAATTTCAACAGAATGGCAGGGCACAAAAACACACAGGGACAGAGATCATAGCATCAGGGACAATAGAGTTTCTTGGAATAAATCTAACCAACGAGGGGAAAGACCTGTATAACGATAGCTTCAAATCTCCGAAAAAAGACTGAGAAACGCACTAGAACAATGAGGAAAAAAATACTGTTTACGGATTTGTAGAATTAATATTCTCAAAATGACTAGGCTACAAGAAGCAATTTACAAATCAATGCAAACCCAATCAAAATACCCACAACAGTTCACAGAAATAGAAAAATATCCTAAAATTTACGTGGAAGCAAAAAAGACACTGGATAGCCAAAGCAACCTTGAGCAAAAAGAAAACTGGAGGAATTTCTATCCCAGACTTCAAGATATATTAGGACTGTAGTAATAAAAATAATATGATACTGGCACAAAAACAGACATAATGGAATAATATAGAAGATCAAGCATGAGTACTTATAACCAAAACCATTTGATAGTTGACAAAGAGGAAAAATACATACACAGGAGAAAGACAGCATCTCAACAAATGGTGCTGGGAAGATGGGATGTCCACATGCAGAAGAAAGAAATTAGATGCATACCTATCACCCTGTACAAAAATTAGATACAAGCGGATCAATAGCTCAGTACCGACTGGATAGAATCTGAAACACTAAAGCACAGCCAGCGCCCTCCATCATGTAGACTGTGGGAAAGGACTTACTGAACTCAACTCTATCTGCCAAGGAATCAAAGCCAACAATCAAGAATCAGGACCTCACAAAACTAAAAAGCTTCTATGCTGTGAAGAAGTCTACTTTTTAAAATCAGCATGTGAGTCCTGCATATGAATGTGGAGAAACGCTAACTTTGGGAAGCATTTTCAGGAATCCTATAGCATCTGACACCCGGGATTCTGCTAAGAGAATGAAGGACTCACAGGCAGTGCCTGATTTTAGAGCTGCTGGTCTCTTTTCCAGACAAATAAATGTGTCTGCATCAGAACTAAATACATGGCCTCCAAATGTTCCTGAGTCTACCCAATGGAGACTGACATAGTCTGGGACCCAGCTTACTATTCTTTATGTCTCATGTCACCCAGAATTCTTTTATATTCACAGGAGGCACTGACATGCCCTTGAAATAGTGTGTACCCTTATGTGTTCAGATTGCCTCAGTTCCCATTTTTGACCACTAGAGCTTTGATTTAAATAATGCAGGAAGGTATCTCATGTGCCCTGACCATCCCAAAACATGGGATGAGGGGGGAAGGAAGGAGTAGAGGCAAACATTTTCATATATTGGTTCTGATGATTATGCTTGAATTTCAGAGCCTGGCTGCATCTCTCTTCCAGGAGCCCATGGAAGCTGGAGACTCCTCTAAGAGAGATCAAGAAAAAAGAAGATATATTTTATGTCACTTTTATTCAAAACAAGCTTTGTAGCAGGGTGAACTTTTGAGATGCACCATAGACAGGAGATGGTCTTCAAGCCATAAGAAAATGACAGTGAGTTCAGATTTTCTGCTCTCCTTCTCCTGTAGGGCAGGTTATCTGTCTCTGTCATGGCTAATAGCAATTTATGCTATCCATGACCACTGGGAGGAAAATAATCACATTCAAACAATGAACTGAGACATGTTCTTCTCTATTTTGGATAAGCTTGTGCCAGGTGGAAGGAAGTAAAATCTTCAAGGTCATAGTTTTCTAGTCTTTACTGGGAGGGTGTCATTTATTTATGATTGTATCACTGAGTTTTTAAACTTAGGAGGCATTCTTCTCATGTTTAAAAAGAGACTTTGGATTTTTGTAGATAAAACTAGCTTCTTAAGATTGTAGAGTTTTAGAAAAGGGACACTTTTTAGCTTGTCAATCTTCAGTAACACTGTCACCCATAGAGCAAGGTGGAAATAAATATGAATGGAGCTTCAATATTGAGAGTGTTTTAGAGCTAGGTCTGAAAATTAAGTAATCCAAACCCAGGATCTGTATACCAAGCAAAAATAAAAGTTTAGGGTTTTTTGTTTTTTTTTTTTTTTACTTTTGCAATCCTGGTTTAGGTGAATGGAACATGCCCTCCTTTTTCTACTACCCTCCCTAGTCCTAACTTTTTCGTGACTGTTTAAACAAAAACATATAATATGGAATGGCAGCACCAGAAAATATAAGCTCATGAAACTCGGAATCTTCTGTCTAGGGTTCCCTTGGTCATTTGATGACAACTTTGAGTTTTTTTATTGTGTTCCTTGACCTCACTCCCTTTCCACACTTTCTCCATTGTTGTCTTTCGTTTACCTAAGTCACTATGTCTCTCAAATTCTTTCTCCTCTTTCTGTTTCTTCACATGCCGTAGTCATTGCTACCCAATGTCTTCACCCACTCTTTCCATTTCTAGGAAATATATTCAGTACCCTTGCCCCATCCTCAATCCTTCAAGCTTATAATCAGATCTTGTCTTCTGGGACCCTCTTCACAAAGTTGGGGCTTCTGTAATTCTCTTGATTTAGTCTGTTATAAACTGTATTCTGTTTTCTAATATATAGGTGTATGTATGTGTGTGTATGTATTTTTTCTCAACTAAAGGGGTATGAAGATTTCTAATATACTGCTAGACCCACAAGTCAAGCTTAGAGAAGCTTCTACACTAAAGTTAACAGTTCTCATCTTTCCTGTCAGTGATCCACCCTGAGAGGATCACTTTTCTTCTTTTGGCCAGTCACTAGGGAAAGACCCCTATTCTCTGGGGCTCAATTCTCCCACATCTGAGCTTCTGAAAATATATGTACAAGACAATGGCCAGCCTTGGGCCAGAAGGAGACTCTGCGATTTATTTGGATGCTTGCTAGAGGTCATACCTCAAGGCCACTGTTCTCATATCAGCTTTGTCTCAGGAGCTGACTCATGTTTTTCATCTAAATCATAGTGAGTTACCCATTATAAACACCTTGTAAAACTCAAAAGGCTTTATGGCTGTTATTAGCTATTGCCGTTGTGATTTACTGGCAATTTCAGGCTGATGTGTGGATGAGTGTGCCCAGGGCACCATTTGTCCCATCTACATGAGTCAAAACACAGAAGAACTGTGCTCTGAGAAGCAAATGCCTATTCCAGAGGCCTATAGCATGTCAGAGTTTGCTCATGGTTTAAGTGCGCAGGTCAGTGATGTCTCTCTCTAGGTGGGGTGTCTCTTCACACTGTACCGTTTGAGAATCTTCGTTGGGAAGTGGTTTTAAAGCAGCCAGTTCACTTTCCATAGGTTTAGTAAGGCCCTCCTTGTTGGTGAGAGGCAGAAAAATAGACAGCCGAGAGATAAACAACGTCTGGCATGACCCTGTTGACACCCTGTGCTTGCTTCTCGGTGTTTAGCACCACGTTTTGCATGTCTCTGGTTCATAGTATTCACCAGCTCTCCCTCCTTCTCCCTCTTTGCTGCACTCCCCTAGTGAAAGTATCACCAGCGGATTGCCTGTGTGTAGTATGTGCTTGTATAAGTTCAGATAACCATGAATTATGCATTAGAGTAGACACTCTTTTATTAGTTTTAGTTTTTCACTTTCTTTTTAGTCCCACCAATGGTCTAGGGTGGGACCAATAACAGCTTCTCTTTACAGGGGATACTTTACTGTTTTAGATTTGGGAGTAGGACTATGTACAATTTAGAAATTAGGTTTGTAGTTTATTTGAAAGAGGAAACAATGCCTACAAAAACACACCTGTACATGCAATGTGTAGCTGTAAACAAATATGATTACCAGACAAGCACATTTATGTTTGTGTGTTTATGTGTGCATATGTGCACACATGTTATATACTGTAATGTGTACTTCATGCCTTGTCTTTTATATAATTATACCAGTCTCTGACCTCAGCCATGAGAGCAAGAAAATACTGATTTATACTTGGTATCATTAGTGCCTTGCCCATGAACTTAGAACAGGACAGGCAAGAGGGAGGTAGTTTGTAGATCAGCATGGCTCAAAGAAAACCTCTTCTGGCATTTTCCATTAGGTCTTACTGCCTACCTAGAATTGATTCAGCAAGCAAATGTTAGGAGAGTACAGGCAACAAAAAAATAAATAAGATAAAATTTCTTAGAAATCACAGAAATGTAAATTGGTATGAGAATAAATGATCACTTTGTGCTTACCAGACTGGAATAATTACAAAAGTGGACCATGGCAAGTGTTATCGATGTTGTGGGGTCCCATGCTCGACTAGATGAAGCAGCAATTCTGGAGTGCAGGCTAGCTTCACTGAGTTGAATTAATATACTCATACCCCTTGACCCAGCAATTCCGCTCTAAGATATATAGCCCAATGAAATTCTTACATAGGCCCGTGAGGAGGTGTGTATGAGGATTTTCATTAAAGTATTATTTGTAGTAGCAGAAAGCTGAAGGCCACCTTGAGTAGAAGGAAACACTGTGAGACTGGAGGGTAAAATGTGGTGGACGCCTTGGAATACAGTTCACAGCAAGAGTCTGGTGGACACACGGAGTCGTGGGCTGGATTGTATTGGCTGTATTTTCTTTATTTCTGATATTCTGGCACCTGGGACCTTGTTGATCAGGGAAAGGCTGTCCTTCCCAGAGCTAGGTAATTCTAGGATATTGCAAATGACTCACTCAGGAATGTACCTTTCAAACACTGACTAACCAATGCAGAACTTATCCAGGTCTAGGAGACATATTTTCCCCATACCAATGCTCTCAGGACCACCTCTAAACCCCGAAGCTGACTAAAATTATTCAAGCTGCTCAATCCCAGGCCTATTTACATTACCTTACATTCTCATTGATTTCTGCAGAAACCACTACAAAGGTTCTGCTCTCCTTCTGCCTGCTGACCTACCTTGGTGTTTCCCTGGATGACCCCGCATGCCTGCATGGCATGCTCAGTCCTTTCCAGAACTGTGAGTAATGAACTCCTCACTGGCTGCCATCTCCATCTCCTGATCTGATGGCTTCCCTGTATTTCCACTATAATAAAACCTGCTTTTTATAACAGGGATTCAAAAAAAAAACCACTTAATGTTAAACTAAGAAACTAAATGCATGGGGCTTTACTTACCTTAAAACCCTTTGAGATGGGGAAGGGAAGTGACTCCGTGGTTAGGTTCACTTGCTGGTCTTCCAGAGGACCTTAATTGGTTCCCAGCATCTATGCCCTGAAGTTCAAAGCCCCTTGTGACTCTAGGCCCAGGGAAGCTGGCGTCTCCTTCTGGCCTCTGTGGATGATAATAAGAAACCTAAAAGTCATAGATACAAAAACCAAAAGCATCCTCTGCAAGGACTCATTTTCACATCAGAGTAGGTCTGCATGTTGGGAAATGGGAAGAAAAGGGGAAGAGGAAATTAATAAATAAGAGAGATGCCTGGGGTTAGGAAAGATGAATGAATGCCTTCCCTGGATTCCATGGACCTACAATCTCAAGACCATGAGCATGTAAACCGATCTAAAAGCTGAGTAACACAGCATTTGATTCAAGGCTCCCTCAGGATGGCCTGTGCCTTGGTAACCCTGCAGTAGGCAAGAGCTCTCAGGGAGCCCACCTCTTAACCAGATCCATTTCTTCAGCATTTTCCAATGTCAGGTCAATGGAAGGATTATTCTTTTTTGTTGTTGTTATCTGTTTTTGTGTCTGTGCAGAGACACAGGCATATAGAAGCTAGAGCTGATGGCCTACTTAATCACTCTCTGCCTTATATGTTGAAGCAGATCCTCTCACTGAGTCTGAAACTAGACTGTCTGACCAGTAAGCTCAGGATCCCCCTGTCTCTGCTTCCACAGTCCTGGTTACAGGTGTGTGGTATGTGCTGCCATGCCTGTGTTTCTACATGTGCGAGCACTTCGCTCATCCATCTCCCTTGTCCAGGGATGGTTTTTTTAAATATTTACCTATGGGGTTCCTCAGATTAAATAAGGTCAGATGTGGGATGTTCTGTGTTTGTCTTTGGGAGCTGTCTAGTATACACTGAAAAATTAAAGAAAATAAGTTTTGTGGGAAAAGAAGCTGACAGGACCTTGTTTTCCACCCTCATCTGAGTGCATAACACCCTTCCTGCTAACACGCACTAATCAGAACACTCTAAGAAAGGAGAAGTGCTGTGGTGGACCTGAAGTCACTTAGCACTAAAGCCATTCTGTCTGACAGAGGACTTGGGTATGCTAGGTGCTCAAGCAGTGGGAAGGTCAGCTGTCCAAGCAGACAGGGTTGAGCAGGGACTTAGTGGAACAGGAGTTCTTCCTTTAGACATCACCTTCTTTTTCTGAATTGAGAAGGTTCAGCTAACTAGGAATCCTTTGTTTTGTCCCTGCAAAGAATCTATTCAAGACACTGGTTTAAAGTTTTTATTGCATTTTATTTTTTTGTTATTTATGCTGTGTGGCTGTTGGGGACTGAATTCAGGTCATCAGGCTTGGAGGCAAGGGCCTTCATCCACTAGGACATTTTGTTGGTTCTTTTTCTTTTCCTTTATTATTTAGTGTGGGGGGGGGAGATGAGTATGTGTGTGTCCTTGTTTGTGTGCCTCTGTGTGTAGTGTCTGTCTGTCTGTCTCTCTCTCTCTATGTGTGTGTCATACTATGCCTCTCAAGGTCAGAAAAGAGCTTTCAGGAGTCAGTTCTCTCCTTCAGTTTTATTGAGAGATGCTCCTTCTCCTTGGATTTGCCATGCTGGATATTCCAAGCTAGGTGGTTCATGAGCTTTTGGGTGATTTTCATGTTTTCAACTCCCATTTTACTGAAGGGTCTGAGACTACATATATATGTCACCACATATGACTTTTTCACTTGGGTCCTGGAACTCTTAGCCATCACAGAAAGTACTTTTCCCTGCTGAGCCATCTCAATGGCTAAAGAAGCATCTTTAGAAATCAGTATGGCCTTTGGCCAAGTCCTTTGGTTCTTTCTATTTGGTTTTCTTATCAACAAAATGTAAGTTCTGTTTAACCTTACAGGTTTAGGGTGAAGATTAGAAATATATACAAGACACTGACTGATATATAAGAGCAGCTTAGTAAAAGCTGTCCTTGTAAGTATGTGAATAATTAGGATCTTCTTTATATTCTTTATGAGGACCTACAGTAGCTTTCTTCACTCCTAACTAAACCAGTGTTGAAGTATGTTTGTCAAGGTCATAGAGTTTATTGCTAGCAGAGCTGGGACTGGAATTGACTTTACATGGGTCTTGGCTCAATGTTGTTTTCATTACACTGGACCAAGGATCCTTTAGCCTATTTCATGATGAAGGGAATTCATCCAATGTCCTTTCAGTGTACTGAATGGGCTCCTCCACTTCAGCCTTGCCAAGGCACGTGGCACAATCCAGAGGCCACAGGGATTGTTGTATCTATTGTGTTTTGCATCCCTGTTAATAACCTAGAAAAGGTTGTAAAGAATATGCTAATTAAATCTGTATATTGCCCTAAATGGAGAGGTATTATAAACCCTACCAATGACAGAGATGTGACATAAAGGGACCTGGAGCTGTCAGGCATATGGACAGGAAATCAGTAGATGGGAGTCAGCTGCAGTAAATGCATCCTAATACAGCTGGGGACAAGTAATCTGAAACACAGATATTCAATGGGAGGAAGATATTTGGAAAGCAGTAAATGCTGAAGGGGACCTGGGGGACAGTGGACAACAAATTAGATATGGGTTTTCATTGTGTTAAGCCAACAGAAATTGGTAATGCAATCTCGAGCTGTGTTTTCCTCTAGTTCCCTGGAGCAGCTGGAAGGAGAAAGCCTCTTTCGCCAGCCAAGATCAAGTCTGTTTGTCCTACTCCCTCCTGAAGAATGGTCTTACTGGGGCTGGAGTGGAAGTGGCTCATAGTTTATCTGCTTCCTGGTTCATAGGGGTGGTGATGTTTTCTGTTTGCTAATTCATCTTGGTATCCTATATTCTTAAGGAGAGGTTTGCTTTCCTCCCTATAACTACCAGGCTAAAGGATGTGATGGTTGGTTATCTAAGCTGTCAGAGGATGCCCATAGGAGGATCCTCCTTCATGGGTGTTCCTTTGTTCTGTGGGGAAGGCTTAGCTCCTAATATTCATTTTCCTGCAACCCAAACATTGACCATCTTAACAAACCGAGCTCCCTTCTCTCCATCCTTTTCTTGATATGGAGGAGTTCACCTGAAGGTACACTTTCTGTGGACAAAATGTACCGGCTAGGGAGAGACCCTGTCTCAAGAACAAAACAGAACAACAAATAGACGCTAACCATGGGGATTATCAGAAACAGGATCTGAGGCTGTCCTCTGGTGTCTGTAGTCACACACATAGTCCTATAAAGATGTATACAGAGAGAGAGAGAGAGATCACACAAAACAGTGTGTGTATATATGTGTGGTCAGGAGGATTGTGTTTGTCATGTTTGAAACCATATTTTCTTACCAGGCCCTTTCCTACTTCAGAGTGCTGCCAGGAAGGTATGGTTTAACTAGGCACCCCTCCAAACTTTTGAAAAAGAGACTTGCTTTGGCTCACCCATTCTAGCTTTTCTCCCATAGGCTGCCTCACCTTTCAGGAAACCCTTTGTGGGTTTCTTGGGTGTGGCTTTGTTAACCGGGCTGGTAAAACTCAAAGGCTATTGGCAAGGCAGAGGGATTTCTCAGCCTGTTTCTTCTGTACGTTCTGATGTCTTCCAATCACAATGGCCCTCATTGCACTTATGGTCAGGGCTTGCATTTAGAGTTGTTTAACTTTGGCCATGATCACAGGACAGTTACAAATAGATAGTCAAGTTGAAGGTAGCTCCTGGAACATTTTGAACATTTGAGTACCTTCTCTGATTATTGTATGACCTTGTACCTCTATTGTATGAGGGTAGAAGGGTGAAAGCAGGCCTGTGCCCTTCTAGCCTCCTGGAACCTAGATGGAAAAGCATCTCTGTGGAAGAACTTGTGCTTCCAGTCCCCTTAGGTCATGGATATAAATGGCTGGCAGCTGCCAGCACAGTGATTTAGAAGTGACACTCCCAGCCAAAGGAAGCCAGGCACATTCTGGAACTGCAGACCATGGTGTTCAGGGCATCTTAGTATATTTAGCAAATGAGATTGCAAGGCACAGGGGGAAAAAGGCTGAGTGGGAGGAGAGGAAGAACATTCTCTGGCCAGAAACTTGCTGAACTTTGAGGCCAGGGACCGGAGGCTTAGCAGAGGTGGAGAGAGACGTTCCTTGGCTTGTCCTAGACAAATAAATCATGGCCGGGGAGCTGGACCAGAGGCCAATTATGTGGAGTGTTTTCTTGGAAAATCCTCTCCCAGACTATGTAAATCATTTCTAGCGGTGGTGGACATTCAGATCTGCCTGGGGGTGGGGTGAGATGGCATGTCAGTGCACCCCAGTGTCAGGTGGAGGAATTACATAGGGTGATGAATCAGGTACAGGCAAGGGTTCAGGCAGGCTTGGGTACTAGCTGTCTCTTCCAGAGAAGCTGTGTAGAACAAAGATATCTGCCTTCTTGTTAGACTTGTAGGCCCGAGGCTGCTGATTAGGATTTACTACTTGCTTTGTGGCCTTCAGATCATCTACAGACAGAGAGGGTACTACATTATCTCTCAGGTTCCCCAGGATGCTGATGTTTTATGTATTATCTTCTTGGTCTCTCGTGGAAAGATGCTATTGCCTCCTGTTCACTAGGCTGGTGACTGAGTGTCCAAAGAAAATTAAAAAAAAAAATCCCAGATGTCCCACAAAGTTCAGTCACACAGACTCATCTTAGGACTATGTTTTGGCTCTATCAAAACCTCATCCTTAAAGCTACTATAGAGAGAAGCAGATTTGGAGCCTGCAGAACAAAAAAAAGTTATGGGGATGGCCAGAAGGTTTAGCTTTGCTATTTGAAAGGCTTCACATAGTAGAGGGCATCAGGACCCGTTGCCCCACTTTGGAGGCCAGAAACAGAACCCATAGGCTCTAATACAGAGGTCTCAAAGGAAAGATAAGCCAGCAGTCATTATGCTGTTACTTGATGATGTCAACTTTGATTTTCTCCATATATTTGAAAGTATATCAAGAACTCTTTGACCACCAGAACTGACGCATGGTGGCTCCTAAGCCTGGCAAAGAAAGAAATGAACTGCTGTTGCTCTGTAGTGGAGTGACAGTAGAATCATGACAGAAGGGACAAGACATCCTGCTTTCACCCCTTTCTCCTTCATCTTCCTCTCTGGAACAGGGAATGGTAGCCATAGGAACCTGAGCAAGGGACATTCTCACCCTATAGGAGCTTTCTATTCTCTGCAGAGCTCTGTACCTTGAAATCAGGGGGGATTCCACTAGAATTTGTCTGGTCTTAGGAAGAACTGTATCTTGAGATTTGAAAGTAGGAATTTAATAAGCAGAAAGTCCCTGAGGGAAAGTAATAGGAGTTGAAACCAAAACACAATATTTGAATGGAAAGCCAGGCAGGAGGACACTGAGATATTAGTTTATAAGAAGGGATATCTGGTAGGCATCCACTTTAACCCTTAATTACTTATTTTGTATACAGCCAGTCAGTCAGTACCTTGTGGATCTATTGTTGGTGAACTTTAGTAAGCCTTTTCAGAATGCATTGGTCATCTCAAAAATAATTCTTCCATCATTTTAAAATATACTACTTCACCTAAGTATTAAGAGTCTCTTCTTTCTTCCCATAGTCTAGGACCTGATGCTCAGCTATTTCCTCTTTGTGAGTCTGTTGATTTTGGTGGTATCCATTTTCAATCTTTGATTCTCTTTGTAGACAACAGCCTCCCCAGTTCTTTTCAATGAAATTGCAGAGTACAATGATTCTCCTGTTACCATGATTGGCTCAAAATGTACCAAACATTTCGTGTTTGTTTCTTGGATATTATTGAGCAAGACACAGAGGCAAGAGGTGAAAATATACGTCTCATGTCATGCTTTATACAAAATTATAGAGGAATCTTAAGAGACAGAGTGAGTGCTGTGAACTGGTGCTCACTGAGAGCCGCATTTTTTTTCTGTCTTGTAATGGGTAAAATTACTAAGACTGAGAATTTCAAGACTCACCCATGTCCCCACAGCTGCTGAGTGGTGAAGCTAGGATCTGAACCCAGCTCTATATGACTGCACAGCCTGCATTCTTTCTACTGTGTAGGACTTGTGTGGTGGTTTGAGTAAGTATGGTCCCCATAGGCTCATATGTCGGAATGCTTGGTCTATATGGAGTGGCTCTACTAGGAGGCATGGCCTTGTTGAAGGGAGTGTGTCACTGTGAGGGTGGACTTTGAGGTCTCCTGTGTTGAAGCTATGCCCAGATTGACTCACAGGCTTCTGCTGCCTGTGGGTCAAGATGCAGCACTTTCAGCTTCCATTCCAGCACCATGTCTGCCAGCATGCCACCATACTTCCCACCATGAAAATAGTGGACCAAACCTCTGAAACCGTAAGCCAGCCCCAATTAAATGTTTTCCTCTATAAGAGTGGCTGTGGTCGTGGTGTCTTTTCATAGCAATGAAACCCTAACTAAGACAACGTCCTCATGCTGCTTGATCAAACGGTAATAGGACAAGGAAACAAAACATAAGAAAGAAGTAGAGAAGAGGTACTGGGTAGATTGATCAGCTGGTAAAATCCTTGCCTCACAAACATTAGAATGTGAATTTAATCTCTAGATATTTTGCAATGGGCATGGTGGCGTGTACCTGTAATCTATGCTCTGGGGCAGGTTGGCCTGTCAGCCTAGCCTACTTGGTGAGCCAGGCCAACAAGTGACTGTATCAAATAAATAAAGAAGTAAAAACCAGAAGGGTAGACACTACCAGAGGAAGACACCTAAGATTTTCCTTTGGCCTCTACATTTACTTCATGAACCCATATACACGTGATGATACACAGAGAAAAGAATGAGTTGGAAAAAATATGTTTGTAAAAGAAATAGAGAGTATTAGACTTTATAGGAAGATAAACTAGGGTGTTTCTTAAAAGTCCTGAAACCTTAGCAGCCTTGTCGTTGGGGGTGTCCAAGCTGTGGGCATGCATAGGCACTTGTGACTCTAGTCCCAAACATGGAATGGTGGAGTTAACACAAGGTTACCACCCACTCATCCATGTCTATTATGTTTGGAGGCAACGGTTCCACATGAACCCATTAGCTCAGCAATCTCAGCCAGAGCCCTTCCCTTCCCAACCACTGGATGTGGGTTCTCTACTCTGCTTTGAGGCAATCGGCTTTGTGTCTGTGAAAACCACCATTGCCTGCCTCCCCATCTTTCACCACCTCAATGAGGGCAGTTAATGTTTAAGAGTAGAGAATAGGGAACATAATGATGGATAAATTATAAGTTTGGGGATATGAAAAGTCAAACTGTGTAAATATGTATTTTAAACCACAAACAGAATGTTAATGCGTCTTTCCCATTAACTCGCTAACTGAAATTACAGAGTGTAATGTGAGCCAACGCCCACAGCTTGGTTATGATGTTTTCAGATTTAGAACAGCAAATGATAAATGTCCTTCCTTCAGACAAAGAAGCAATTGACACAGTTTCTCAATGTAGTCTGTAATGGTGTTGGTAGAAAAAAATATTGCGTACTCATGGAAGGGGGAGGGTGTCATGTAACACCTGGGAGGGGGCTGGTGTTCTTATAAGCTTGTCTGGATATTGGAGAATATCAGAGGATTTAGGGTGATCTCTCCAGGCAGTAAGCTCCCAGGTAAGGTGGGAACCCAGGCATGGTGACTTGGCTTGCTTTCCTAGTTTAGAGAATGGGTGTGTTTTCTTAAGCAATAACATCAGACTTCATGGACAGCTAAAGAGAAGCAGTTCTTTTTTTGGGGGGAGGGGTAGGTTTGGTGTGTGGAGGGATATTTAGCAGCCCATTTCATTGTGATGTGGCTCACACAAGCAGAAAGGATGTGGGAAAATTGGAACCCCTGTGCACTGTTTGGTAGGAATGTAAAATGCTGCAGGAATCAAATTAAAAAATTAAAATAGGGCTACTATATGAGACAGAAATTCCACTTCTGGATTCTCCAAATAAGTAAAAATGGGGGGTGGGGAATTTTCATGCATCCATGCTCACAGCCACGTTTTCACATTTATCAAGAAGTGGCAGCAATCCAAGTGGCCATTGACAGATGAGAAGATGATTAAAACATGGTGTAGACACACTTTGGAACATCATTCAGTCTTTGAAAGAAAGGACATTTTGGCACAAGTATCAAGATGGGGAAGCCTTGAAGAAGTGTCTTGTACAGCCAGACAGTTACAAAATGACAGATGTGCCATGGATCCACTTTCAAGATGGACTTAGAATACTCAAAATCATGGCAACAAAAAGTATAATGGTGGCTTCAAAGAGTAGGGAGAGAAGGAGCTAATAATTTGTTTCACAGGTATAGCACTACAATTTTGAAAAAAGAGAAGAATTCTGTAAGTGCTCTTGAAATTATCAAATTACAGAATTACAAAATGATGGCCAAGATGGTAAATTTTAGATTTTGTTTATTCTGCTATAATTAAAAATTGAGAAAAGAGAGAGGCAGGAGAAAAAGGGAAGTTAAAAACCATAGCCTTGGATACTGAGCTGCCATGGGCTCCATCCAGGCAGGGGTTCTAGGTTATATCCATGCATGGTCCTTGGTTGGAGAAACAGTCTCAGAAAAGACCCCTGTGTCCAGATATATTTGGTCCTTGTGGAGCTCCTGTCCTCTCCAGGTCATACTAACTCCCCCTTCTTTCATATGTAGCCAGCCCTGAAGAGAGCTGATAAGCTAGGATCAGGTGGAAGGGGAGGAGGACCTCCCCCATCAGTGGATGGGCAGGGAGGAGATGAGGAAGGGAGGGTGGGGTTTGGAGGGAATGAAGGAGGGGGTTAAAAAAAAGAAAGAACCATGGCCTTTGCAGGGGTCGGGGAGATCTGCAATTAAGTTCTGTCATGACTACTTGCAAGCTAAGGATCATAAGTAATCAACTTATACTAATTCCCAAGCCCTCAGTGAGTGTTGATCATAGTACCTGTTTCTTAGAGGTATGCTGTGAGGATTAAATGGAACTGCATGTGCTGAGCATTCATTTCTGCCTAGTAGACTGCAATGACCTGAAGTAGATATTGGCAGGCACTCTCCCACCCCTCATCCTTCACCTCCCAGAGATTACACCTTGATTGGTGTAGTCCCCAGAGGATGGAGTCAATGCAAGAAGACTTTGTCACTCTGCTTACCTTCCCTTGTATGTTTGCATCTTTCTTATTCATCAATGCCAAGCCTCATGCCCCATCCCTGTCGGGAAACCCACTGTTGCCCATAATCCATGGTTGGTCATTGGATGAATTCAGCATCTGCCCAAATCTCTGTCATTTCTCTTTTGCTGAGCCTTCAATATGGAAAACAAGGAGCAAAGATTTGTTCTCATCTAAGTAGATAGGAGTCTAATTGCTGTCTACATTATTTCTTTGAGATATGTCGTTGTAATTGGTTGTGCACCTATCTACGTAAGAAGACCTCCCCTTTCCCTACAATAGTGTCAGTTCTTTGACATTTTTCATTGCATGTGTGAGTGACTAGTGTTTTGGCTATTTTACTTTTCTGTGTCAACCCAAAGAAACCAGACACTAGCCATATGTAAGTGTATACTGCAGCATATGGGCAATAGCAATAACAATAATTAATTAATTAATGTTGGTTGAACATGCCTTCAAAAATATTGATGTTCACCTTGAACCCCAGAATGTGACTTTGTTTGGAATAAGGGTTTTTGAAAGTATATCTGAGTTAAAGGATAGAGGAGGAAGCCATCTTGAATTAGAAAGGCTCTAAATCCAGCATGGAAAGATATTTGGGTCTAGAGAAGACTGAATTTTGTGAAAATGCAGTCAGTGACTGGAGTCATTCCCTATGAGAAAGGAGACCTGCAGCCACCAGAATCGAGTATAAGCAAGATATAATCTCTTCCTGGTTTATTAGGGAGACCATACCCATGTCCTCATCTGATTCCAGATCTCTATGCCAACCTCATACTGTTTCATGAAAGAAACATGTCATGTGCATGTATTTTCATATGCACTCACAATCTTTGTACGTAGGGTAAGTTTAACAGAGACTTCTTTTAGTGAGATAGGGTCTCATGTACTTCAGGTTGGCTGAGAACTTACTACTTAGCAGAGGATGAACTTGAACTAGTCCTGCTGCCTCCACCTTATCACTTCTGGGATTATAGGCATGTACCAGCAAGTATAATTTATGGTATGCTGAGGATCAAACCCAGAGCTTTATGCTTTCTGGGATAAATTTAATCCTATTTCTTCTTCTTCATGAAGATTTTTTTTTTACCAAAACCCTGGATTTTGGCAAGCTTTCCTGCATGCCTTTTGCTGAAGGAACATAGAGAATATGGGGTGTCTTAGGGATGAGAACTTAGATATTATCTGAATGTTGTGACTGAGTCATGATTTATGAGCATGAAACAGAGGCAATCAGCCATGAGTGTTCCTCTCTTTGCAGTCAACATCAATGATTACATCCCAGTGTTCATTCTTTGCTATAAATTATCCCCTTCCAAATTTCTTTGTCCTTAAACTTTACCTCTCACTGTCTGCTGACACATCCTTGGCCTGCCTAGGCCCAGAGCCAAGAAATCCCAGGACTTTTCAGGAGGCAGATGTTGGCATTTCCGTAGCCTGTGGCATGGGTTGGCTGAATGCAGGCTGCCAAGGGTCACGTTTCCCTGAAGGTTAGAGGGTGACCTTGGTCAATATTTAGCTAATGTTCGCTACAATAATTTCTTCTGGTTAATGAATAATGAGACAAATTTGTTGAGGACGTTCACACCCTACAGGTAAACCAGGGTGGTTAGAACTGGTAATCCCAAAATTGCTATTTAATTTATGAGGCTATGCAGTATGCAACCTGTTCAACCCAGCTTTCTGGCTTTTAGGTCTTAATGGCCAATGTTAATTAGTCAGATAAAGGCTTTGACACATAGAGACTTACCTTCTCTCCTTCTTAAGGGACCCCATTCCAAGCTCTATCTCTCCTCCTTTAGCACTGCCATTCTCAAAAAAGTGTATGAGGCTCCCAAGGAAGCAATGGGAGATGCTAAATATTTAAAGGCCAGCATGCAATATTTGACAGATGCTGTCATCACTAGATAATAATATTACATGCTTTGGCAAAGTAGGTTTGGGATTTGATTTTTGTTTGTTTGGTTTGGTTTGGTATGTTTGGCAGACTTTGGGACAAACCACAAGGATAGTAGAAAAGTCACCTGGAATAAGAAATGCAGGTATCACTTGCCTGTCATGAATAAGGGAACAGATTTGCATGTTATACAGGGGCCAACAAGTATATGTGCTCCCTTAATAAATAACTGTAAGTCATGAGGAATAGAATGAAGAGGGGTTCTTCCAAGATATGCTGCTTATTCTGGGTCATATGGTTAAGCTGTTATGATAAAATTACTCATTCATTTGTTCCATCCAATGAAACTGTTGGGAATTTTGGTCTCTCTTCTCTCCATGAAAACTTCTGGAGATCCGTAGGGCACCTTGAACTGAGAGAGTCAGCGAGCCTTCATTACAGCCCAAAGCAGGACCTTCCTAACCTTGCCTCTATTAGACATTCACAAACACCTGGGCCAGCTCCTGTGTAATGTGTTGGTGACAGACAATACAATATAACATTACCTTTTTCTCTCTGTGGATGAGGTTTCATTGATTTATAAAAATACATACATGATGTTGTCACATTGTATCCAGAATGGCACTGACCATGATTGTTTATCTTTAATCTCCTAGTCCTATAGAAACATTTGGTGTCCTCTATTTCCTCCTTGCCTTACACCCCCAAATTTTCAGAAGTCTTTGAAATTTCCAAATTTCCATCAGCTTTTGTGTGTGTGCACTCTCTGTAGTACCTGTTAGTACAGAAGAATGTGGTAGATACATGTTAGAGATGAGTAGTACTTTCTAGAACACATAGTTTAGAATTTGATCCCCCAGGAGCTAAACTGATGTGACAGGAATTATGGGTATCTGATTCTAGACATGGTCTTAGTTTTTATTCTAGCCTTCCCTGAAATTCACTGTGGGGACCATCCTGGAATTCACAGAATATCACTTGTGTGAGCCTTCATAGAGCTTGAATTATAGGCATGAGCAACAACACCCAAGAATAGATCTTTGATAAACTTTGCCTCTGAGATAAAAGAGGATCCAAATATTTCTTCCTTTTGTTTTATAAAACAGAGACAATTTCCACAAACTTGTATTTAACAGATAAATTAGAAAATAAATACAAAGAGAAGTAAACTTAGATATAATATACCTACTTAAAAATATCAACTTATGTTTTAATATATCAACTTCTATAATTTATATATATATAAGATATATTTATGAAATAAGGATAGGATTCTGTTTTACATATTACTTTTTAATACTCTCTTATGGCTCAGAAATACTGCTGAAGGAAAAATGAATTGAATAAAAATTCCATATTTTATAGTATGCATTATGTTAATATTCAACATTGCTTACTTTTAATTTTGAAAATACCTATTACATCATCATTCCAGGAAATTGTCTTTGTCAGTACTGCTCAGAGTTGTGCATGTTGTGGTGCCAGTCGAAGATGAATACAGGTCATGAGATAAGTTCAGGAATCATGAGTAAGCATTCAGAAACTTAAATCAATGCAATGCTTCCATACCTACCAGCTCATTTTAGATGCTCTTTGTAATATAAAAATGTTACATGCCAGTGTTAAAATCATTCTGTACTTTACATCTAACAAGATTTCATCTACTCCCTGAGTCTTACCCATACCTGGGAGGACATATCTAGTAGTCTTCCACTGGCTTTTCGCCTGAATCATAGAGAGGACAATATACATTTCTTGTGTAGGAGCCAGCATTCATTCATTGTTGCTCTAAGTACCCAGCGTAGCCATGAATTTCTGAATTCATCACTATGTACTGTAAAGGTTTCTTTGATTAAAGCTGAGGGAACCATTTGTTTATAGTATAAATATAGATATTTAGAAAGTAATTTGATGCTATGTCAACTTAGCTAGACAATGTTAATAAGTTCCACCTAGGCCCCGTAGTTTTGGCTGGTCTTAAAGTACCAGCCATAGATTTCTTTCTGTGGTGTAGGCCTTAGATTCAGGGAGCTATTGCTTACCCTGTAACAGTCATGCCACAGTTGCACAAGTTGGCTTATCTTTCCTGACAGGTTGGTCCTGTAGTTCAAAGGGTTCATAGCTGATTAAGATCACCAGTGCCCTTTCTCCCCAACCAGTCTGCATTGCATTTTCCAGCCATTTCCTTCACTTTTCTAGGTCTTTGCTGAAATCTTATTTTCTCAATGGGCCTGGCCCACTGTAATTCATGTTGCAAACTTTACCAACTATCAATCATGTCAGTGGTCAAGGGTCTTGTACTTGCACTTGGTCTTGTACTTGTTTCTACAAGCCCCCCCTTCTTTTTTAGAACTTATCACTTTTAAAAGAAACTATATTTAACTTATTTTTTTATGTTTAGTAATCCTCCTTTGTCATCTGCTAGGATTCATTGGAAGATCTCTAAAGGCAAGTTTTGTGTTACATTTTCTTCTAGTAATATATCCCACACTCCCAGAACAAATCTGAGTTCATTGACAAATGACTACAGTAGTTTAAATAGCATCTCCTCCTCAAAATACATTCACCTGCAACATCCGGATGTGATCTATTTCTCCAAAGTCTTTATATCATAAAGTTACAGAATTCAAAATGAAATCCTCCTAGACCCAGGTGGGCCCTAAATTTCATAACAAACCCATATTAGCAAAGAAAGGGACTCTCAAGACAGTCAGATTGAAGCTGTGTAGCTTAAAGCTCATGCACACCACAGCCCCAGAAGCTAAAGGAGGTAAAGAGAGATTGCCTGCCAGAACCTCTGGACTGCCACATTCTTGATTTCAGATCTCTGTTCTCCAGAACTGCAAAATAATACATCTTTGTTGTCTGAAGCAGCCAAGTTTGTGGAAACTAATTCAGTGTCTACCAGTCATGTATGGGATGGGGACACACAGGCCTTCTCATGTTGGTATAGCTTCCATTTGGAATCATTCTGTTTCTACTGTTACTAGCACCTGTGGGTGAATATGTGCAAGCCTGACATGTAATATGTATTCTGAGGGTAAGATGGTACTCTCTAGCCAAAAGACTTGAGCATACCAGATGTTTGCTTTCATACCACTTAAAAGCCCAAGGTCTTACTTATCTTGAGATAATCACTTTTACTAGCACCTGTTATGTTAAAGGCAACCAGAGAGTGGATCTCTCAATGATTTGATCCTCAGCAGTGGGTGGAAACCCTTACTGTCTCTAACCATAAAGCATGTCGGATGTCATTTCCTCATTTCCAGCCACATCCCTCCTGCTGCACTTAAGCTAATTCTCAGTCATTGTGTCTTTGGAGGAGCCAGTTACAGGTTTCCATGTGACTGCCCTTCCTCTGCTTGACAAGGGCTATTTAGTCTCCCCCAGGCCTACTCTTGGTGCATGCTGGGCTTCTGATGCAGTGTGATACTAACTATCCTTTCCTTGTAGGAGGTGAAGGTAAATCTAATCGAAAACACCCTTCCTGGGCAGTGCATCTTCCAAATGTCGTCAGGTTTCTCTTACATCTTCTGGAGACTGCCAGATTCTCTGCGGGACAAGAGGAAGCTGGAGCCGCTTCTTGCTAGCGACAGAAGGTGCCATTAGCAGAAATACATCATCTCCCAGTGGTGTTAGCAATCTCGGAGTCCTGATCATGTCCATTCTTCTGCCAGAGTGAGGAGAGAGTCCTCAGAGGCAGGGGCTGCTGGTAACAGAGTGTCCATCATTCTAAAATATCCCCCTGGAGTCCCAAAGCAGCCATTTCTGCCCAGACGCACTGAGGGCTTCAGAGGGCTTATTTCAGTCATTGATCTTTTGAAAATGTCTCTCAGCTTCCTGGCTTCCTGGCCTCTGGCAGGGGGAGGCTGGGGCAGAGGCCAGCACCTGGCAAATCAGGTGCCTTGGCTATGCTGGCTTACCTCTTCCAGGTATAGCTAAATTGCTGGGCTTATAACAGTGGTTATCAAACTGAGAATTGCAAAGACTGGTCAAAGAGGTCTCCAGTCCCCATCCCCAGAGCAGCTGATTGATCAGGTCATGGGTGAGGCTTGAGAATTTCCATTTTTCCCTGGTGGTATGCTGCAGGTCCATGGAACACCATAAGGTTCCTGGCTGAGCTGCTGAGCTGTTGTTATTGGATAGTGTATACCCAACTTGCCGTGATATATGTGATTCAGGTCCCAGCAGTCTGCTCCTTTGAGACATGGGCCAATGCTTGTTTTCCTCTATCTCTGGAACGCACTGGAATCACTCCTTGGATCTATGCAGACCACTGTGCCTCTGGGAGGAGGTACAGAGATGAGCCTTCTCCCACTGCAACTCTTTGTCTCTGTAAACAGTCTTCCCTGTCCTTCAGCACTAGGAGCATGAGTGGCCCCTCTTCTGTGCCTTACCATGCCTGTTGGATACCCAACTCCTGCCGTTTACACACACTTTTAATTTTTGTTTTCACGTGTTTGCTTTTGAGGCAGCAACTCCCTAAATAGCATAGGCTGTTCTCAAATTTATGGTAATCCTCCTGCCTCACTCTCTCCCAGGCTGGAATTATAGGTATATGCTACCAAACTAAGCCTCTGAATTTTTTTTTTCTAAGTTCAGCTTTAGTCTGGTCCACTCAAGGCATGTTCTCTGCCTCCTCCCTTGGTTTCAGAGAGCACTCTGGTGCTCCAGATCAGTTTCTGTAATCAGAGGACCACTTTTTTTCTGATACATGGGATTACAGGAAACACCTACCACCACACCTGACTTGCTAATTCCTTAGCAAATGTAATTTTGAGAAAGTGAAATTCTTATAACATCACAAATGTTTTTGTTTATCTCATTGAAATGGTCTCTCTCTATAGCCCAGGCTGACCTGATAGTCACTGTGTAGCTTGGGCTAGCTTCAGACTCAAACTAGCTTCAGACTCAAAGTTTGACTCAAGTTCAAACTTCCTATCTCAATCTCCCTGAAACTGAGATAATGGGTGTGTGTCACCACTGCACGTTATAGCTTTGGGGTTTTTGTTTGTTTTGGTTTCAGGTTTCCTTATATAAAATTTTGTATTATCTGTGGTTGGTGCTGGCATCTTATATTTGCATATTTCTCTCCTGGAGAGAAAAGATTCTTTTCTAGAGGGGAAGCCAAAATCACAAAGACTTTATTTTGAGAGGAGTGCTAGTAGTCAGTATTAGAAGGCAAACTACTGTGGTGTTTAAAACCATTACAGAGGAAAGTTTAGTCAAAGCCAAGATGGCAGGGCGGATCGCTTATCTTAGTCTTCAAGAGGTACTTCCCTCCAACTCTCTGGAACAGACGGAGGCTTGCTGGCAAGCTGGAAAGGCATTGTGTGTTTTCAAATACTGCTGTGATAAGACTGCCCTGACCAAGGCGACTTACCAAAGAAAAGGTTTGATCTTTAGCTTACAGTTTCAGAGGACTGGAGTCCTTGGTGATAGTGCTAAGGAGCATGGCATCAGGCAGGCATGGCATGGCACTGGGGCAACAGCTGAGCGCTCCCATCCTTACATACAAGCAGGAGGAAGGGAGAACTAATTAGGAATGGCACGGGCTTTGGAAACCTCAAAACCCATCCCTGTGACACACTTCCTCCAAGAAAGCCACACCTTTAATACTTCCCAAATAGTTCTGCCAACTGAGGACAAAGCATTCAAATAAATGAGCCCCGTGGGGTGGGGGACTCCATTCAAACCACCGCAGTGCCATGGCAAGTGAGTGGTATTTTATTGTTATTTTCCTTGTGTTTTCTTGTCTTTCTTCAGTGTATTGTTGGCAAGAAAAATTAAAGGGTGGTGTGTGAAGTAGGGCTTCATGGCTTCTCCTTTCCTGGGTACTTGTCCAAGTCTAACTTAACCCACCACACAACTCAGGCCTTGCCTCCTCTCAGGTGCTCCTCTCAGGTACTCCTCTCAGGTGCTCTGAGCCCAGCTGTGTAGTTTTCCTGTGCCGATTATGATTACTTTATTTCTCCAAATGCCCGTGAGTCACAATCAGATAAAAAAAAACATAGTCTTTCTCCTTATTTCTCTCAAGGCAAAGCATAGCCGAATACATTTCAGCTTCTTCTTGACCATTGGGAGCCTAGTACTGAAAGGATAGAAAGTATAGGGAAATGTGGAGGGTAGAACTTTGCCCTCTCCTCATCCATATACCCTGCAGTTACCATTCACGTGGCTGTAGCCTTCTCCCACCAAACAGCCATAAGCTTCAGGAGCAATGCAGTGCTAGGGAGTCCTCAGAACCATCCCCTAGATCCCTAGTGGGATGGCTATGACGTGTCTGCTTCTCCCCTCCTTACATCCAACTCAAGATAACCACCTGATGTCCTCAGAAGCAGCTACAAAAAGACACACACACACCTTTTTGGTTTTTGAGACAGGGTTTCTCTGTGTAGCCCTGGCTGTCCTGCAACTCACTCTGTAGAGCAGGACCCCCATTCTTGTTGGCACCTTTTGGTCTGCTGATAAAATAAATGTTCAGTACATCCCCAAGAGAAATCTTTTTGCGCAACACACAGCTCTATCAGTCAAGCTTTCTGTCCATTGCCATGAGGATATTCACCCATCTGGTGGATGTCATCAGTTTCTTACAGGGGGTGCTCATTTTCTTCTATAGATTGCAGAGCCTGCCCCTTCCTAGAAATCCAATCCCCTGTGTCAGACTCAGGGAAGTCTTGAGCTTGTCTTTAAGCCGAGTCTCCTTTAGGCTCCTCTGTTCTCTTTAGTGTGGGAATTTTCAAAAGCTGTGTCTATTCCCATGATGCCCTTTTCTTTACCTTCTGTTTAATTAACAGTTCACTGCAGTCTGAATTCCTGGGGATTCAGGCCTATTTTTTCTGAGGCTAACATAATTCCCTGGAACCGCCCTATTGCCATATCTAATGGGCCTTTCACTGCATTTCTTATCTATGTAGCATTATTGGAAACTTGTTCACCTTTTCTTCTTTCTGGGGTGGAGGTAAGGACAGTATCACTGTGGACTGAGTATCATGACTCATGCTTTCTAGGAATACACTGAATAGCCCAAGCCTCTTTTTTACTATTTCTTGTTTGTTTTTGTTTGGTGGGATTCTTGTTTAAAGATAGAGTCTCACTAGGTTGTCTGTGTTGGTCTTGAACTCACTCAGCAGCCCATGCAAGCCTTGGGCTTAAGATTTCCTTTCCTCAGCCTCCCAGCAGCCAGGATTTCAGGCCTAGCCTCACCCTCAGATGAGACACTCTCTTTCCTTGGCTCTAGGGACACGTGTGTTTTCTAGCCACTTTCTGCAGTTCCCACAGCCAGTGAATGCCTGAGCCTCTCCAGGATAAGTCAAGCACCCATGTCTCTCAGCGTTTCAGTCATAGCCAAGCACACTCAGGGAGGCATTCCTGCGTGCTCCATGGGGGCTGCCCTCTACTTCTTGACAAGTCTCACATTCCCCTAAGCCTCTTCAGACTCACATCTAGTCTGCCTTTGTTAATCCTGAGCTCCCAGGAGCTGGCTCATGTCACCCATTCATCTGTGGAAGCTGGAAGTCTAAGCTGGCCAGTCCATCTCGGCATCACTCCAGCCTCTTTGCTAACCTTTTCCCGAAGCCACCCCACGTGTTCAAACCCTTCTAAAGTGGCTCACTTCCATCATCTTTGGCCCCTTCATGGTTTCCTCTTCCTTTTTCAATAGGTCCTTGCAAAATACAAAAGAACCATGGCATCCTCCTGCTTCAACTCTTGCAAAGGCTTAGTCTTGCTTTTGGATGAATACCATGTTCCCTAATATATTCTGTGCCACCCTCTAGCACTTGGCCTGGCCCCACCACAAGCCATCCATTTTGATTTCAGGCACACACCCACTCGCCTTTGGAGTCCCTGGATACGACTCTCCACCCCACCAGGGGTCTTTGCTCATGCTTTTTTCTCTGCCTAAATCTCTTGAAATATTTTCTCTTAGAACCCAGCTCACCTGTTTTTCTCTGGGCTCCAGGTCATTATCCCTTCCCCCAGGGCAGCCTCCTCTAAGATCAAATTTCAACTCTGCCATGGATCATCAAAGCAGCATGCTTTTTTTTTTCTTAGCCCCATTGCCTTTGCAAAGTAAAGTGTGTCTTTGCGTGTGATTTTGCTCATGTGTTTCCTTAAACAACCTTTTAAGTGACTTAAGACAGGGACTACACATCTTTTTTTCCTCACCCTCATGGCCCACTGTAATGCTTCGACCTTAGTAGATACTCAATACCCATTTCCTGAATGACTCAAATATTTGGAGAGAGAAAAATGTAATCCACAGTTTGGCTGTAAAACCCGAGTTGTGGAGTAAGGCATCACACCTAAACATTCAAGCTCCAATCCAAGTCAGAACCAAGAAAGTTCACGTGAAAGTCAAGCGTTTGCTTCACAGCATCAATTCTATGCAGTTGTGCAAACATGTCAGAGTTTAGTAAATCAAATGTTTCATGTAAACAGCTTCTGACCAAAATAATAACACAGCTTTAGAAAAAGACATTAGGTACCCATTTTTGAAGAGTTTGTATAATTTAACACACAAGAAAACCTTACTGTAATTATATGCAGACATATACAAAAGATCAATGCTATTTACTTGGACCATCCCCCTCCCCCATACTAAAAAAGAACCCGTGCCCATGCTTCAGCTTGATGCCTTAATTTTCTAATTTAGAAAATCTCCCCCACCAATGTGGGCAAGGGTCCCCGTGGGGGCTCATCTTTTCTTTGCGTCAAAATTAGTCATTTAAATTAGAACCACGTTGGCTAGCCTGGGTGCGGCCAATGTTGTGGCTCCAATGGAGAGAGCACTTAAGTGTAGCCACCTGAAGTTGATTAAAACCTCACCTGTCAAAGCCAGTATGCCCACATTTGAAAATCTTTAATGTAATTAAGAGAAGCACATTATGGGAGGTCAAGTGACTTTCCTTTTGAATTCCACTTCTAATCTGTCGTCAGATGGGTGGAAATTGGCGGCTGAGGGAATTAACGAAAGCTGCGAGAAGGAGTGCAGGCAAGAGGGGAGAGAAGCTGGTGGCAAGAAGGCCAGATGGGGGCTCTGCCTTCTTGCAGAGTTGAGCAAAGGAGTCTGGGGTAGTCCTGGCTTCTGCCAGGAGGCTGAGGTGGAGAGCCCATGTGCCCTCTGTATTCGTATCAAGGGCCTAGGGGGACTGCACAGCTCTCTTGCTTATCACCAAGGGAGATCTGTGGTCAGGACGGCCTGGACAGGCAGAGTGGAGCCAGCACAAGCCCTCATCAGCCTTCACTCAGCGCAGCCGGATTAACATCAGCGTTCAGCTTGCCTCTTGCATTGATCCCCACAAAGAGCCTGGGAAGGGAGGGCAGGCACAGAGAGCCTCCCACTGTCCAGCCTCTGACCCCAGGCTTTTCCTGGGGAAGCAAGTCTCCCAGGTTGGCAGCCTTCATCACCTTAGGGGTGAGGAAGACCTGCAAGGCCTGGAGGTGACCCTTCTTTTCCTTCTGGGCCTTGGTTTTCCTGGCCTGCTAAACCCATCTCTCACTGTACTGGGTGTGGCCCAGCTCTGGAGACCATGGTACAGTTTTAATGCCAGAGTGCTGCCTTTGGAGATTAAATTACTCAATGCTTTGCTGTGTGTTCTAGCCCGAGGGTGCTAGGGTGCTGTTGACAGAAGGCAGAGTGTTTCTCCTCAGGTTGCTGTTCCCCCCACCCTACCCCACCCCGCCCCTTTTCTTTTTACTTCGAATTTGTGTACATTAGTGGAGGTATGTGTTTGAAAAAGGATTACATCTGTCAGAATGTTGCCACTTAAGATTTGCCCCCTTCCTTGGAAACTGACATGAGAATAAGCAACACATGACGTTTTGGCCAGGCTCTGGTATGAAGTTTCCAAACTGGGGGGCTTAGGCCTCTCCCCTTTGACTTCCTCCTGCAAACTCACCCAGGAGCAGAAAGGCATCAGGAGAAGGGGTGTGGGGGTGGGGGTGATGGCATTTGAAATTTCTAGTCAGTAGTGTCTCTAATGTCTAGGAAGTGGATAGGATACACACAGTCTTTGGGGCAGAGTGGAAAGTCTGGTTAAGTGGAACTACACTTAAGCATCTTGGACTGTCTTAGGCGATTCAAATGTGTCTCAGCAGCATTTCTCCATTACTAGAATTTAGGTGAGGGGTTGGGAAGCGGAGTAAGCTTTTGTCTTTCTTTCTTTCTTTCTTTCTTTCTTTCTTTCTTTCTTTCTTTCTTTCTTTCTTTCTTTCTTTCTTTCTTTCTTTCTTTCTTTCTTTCTCTTTTTGTTTTTCAAGACAGGGTTTCTCTGTGTAGCCTTGGCTATCCCAGACTCACTTTGTAGACCAGGCTGGCCTCGAACTCACAGAGATCCCCCTGCCTCTGCCTCCCTGAGTGTTGGGATTACAGGCATGCACCACCTTGCACAGCTGAGTAAGCCTTTCTAAAAAGGGCCTCTGGAAGGTTCTCTCTCTCCTCTCCACTTGTATGTCCTTGGGCTTGGAGACCCAATGGTGATGGTCTTCTATGAAAAAGAGGGATGGCAGAATGACAATGAGGTGAGGGAGGGGGAAGTCAATCTGAAAATGCTTTAGCCTGAATAACTGTGATGAATCTTCTCTTTCTGCCTTGTTGTTCTACTTGGCCAACGACAAGACCCCCCTTTCCATCTTTCTCCCAGTTTCCTGCCCCAACAAAAAGCAGTGTTTCTAGACACAGCTCCCTGTCTCCAGGTAAAAGCCAGCACAAGGAGGTGACTGGGGAGCTGGCTGCCCTCTCAGCTCCAGCCCTCCTTCCTGCCTCCACACCGTGCTCCCTCAGCTACAAGTTCACAGGTAAAGTGAAAAGTTACCCGGAGCTTCTCTCCCAGAGAAAGCTGTCTGCTCGCTGTGGTAACCTTTTTCCAGGTCTCGGGCTGTCAGGGATGAGGTGCAAAGTTCACAGAGCTCCTCATTGTGTCCTCCTCTCATCGTGCGCCCACCCCACCCGAAGCCACGGAGGCTGGTTTACAGCAGTATTTAAAGCTAAGATGCCAAATGAAAAGTTCCTCTTTTAGGTTGGTGCTTATACAAAGCTGCTTTGTGGTTTTTCTCGGCCTGTCAGACTTGTCAGGCCTAGTAAGAAAAAGTATATTGTTTCCAGCACTTGGATTCCTTTCTCTCTGACATCTGCCACTCTGTAAAGATGATAAATTCCTGCCTCATTAGCCAAGGGTGTGGGATTACAGGCTGACAACACATTAATCACCAGCCTCGGTGGCAGGCTGACTAGCAATAGGCATTGTTAACAAAACTTTTCTAATATGTCACTCTTCTCTATGACAGCGTGTAATCAATCATTGTGATTGACGGCGCTGATAGATTACACTATTTATACTTTGTGTAATGAAAGATAGTGTTTCCACCTACTGTCATTTTTGGACTAGTGGTAGAGGATTGGTGAATGGAAACAAACAAAACAACAGGGTAAGCCCTTATCACCCCCAAAATATCCACAGAAATCCCCCACCTTCCCAAGCCCTAGTCTAGTTCCTATTTCTGGAATTGAACAAGGCATCAGGATGGGAGGTTGGTGATTATTGTGGGCTAAGAAGTGACGGTGGGCAGCACCTGGAAGGATACAGGCACTTGGGATCTTCGGGGAGAGCTGGTTGCAATGGGCATAGTCCCAGGTTTTGGTAGGTCAAGTTGATACAGGTAGGTTCCCTAGGTGGCTCCTTGTCAGCTTATGCATATTGAGCCGGGTGCTCCTCCTCTTCTGCCAGATGAGAGATGATTTAGATGTTGATAAAATATTTGTTCTCTCCTGGCTCTGAGGGCAAATATTATCCTTTTTACCCATAATTGTACAGCACTTCCTAAGTCAACAGCACCAGGAGGTGAACGCAAAGCCAACAGTGGAAGAGAGGAAGGCAGCTGCTGCTGGCTTCGGCGGGGACCTCCTTCTCCAGCCCTTTGAAGCCCTGAGAGTTGCAAACCCGGAAAGGAACAGATCAGCAATGCATTCTGCTTTCATGTACCCGGTATTTTTGGAGTGTCCTTTCCATCATTTTTATTTTGGTCTAAAACAAATTTGTAAAGGATGCAAGCTATTTTTGACTCACTGGAAGCTCTCCTTTCAGCATAGTAGCAAGTGAGGGTGATGTGGAGCTGCTGACACCCTCTGAGTGGGGAGGGCTTTGCTGCCAGGGAACCATTACTCAGCGGGGCGGTGCCACCAGCGCACATTTGAAAAAACCGCATACAAATATTTTGCTTAACTTTCCTTGCTGTTGACAAAACACAGGCATATTTTTCCTTAGTCCTTTGAGATAGTTCAAGAGACTGTTGAGGGCTCCGTTTGACTCCCCAGATCTGATGGTCCCCAAACTTCCCATTTTACTCAGGTTGAGCTTTGTGCCCCTGTAATGGAACGGTTAGAGAGGGAAGAAGTAGGGAGAAGTATGTGGGGGAAGGGGGCCGGGTTCTCTGTTCAAGCTGAGTCCAGTTGGTAGGCATCAGACCCTTGCAGTCACCCTGACAGTTGGCAAAGCAGGAGGAACCTGAGACCTTCCCCTGGTGAAACTTTTAGAGGAGGGTGAGATGGGAGAGGCATGGCGAGCCAGTGAGACTAAACTTTAATCTCTCTGTGAAGTTTGAGAGAACCTTGGATGATTAATGAGAGGGCAGGCTGTCTGATTAAGCCCTTCCGAGTCATGAGACATGATTAGTAGGTGACAGGGACGGTAACAGTATCCAGCCAAACCCTTGTGTCTTTCACAGCTCCGGCTGTTATATGATTAATGTCCCCAAGGGCTATCTTGAGGTCAGGCAGGGGAACCTGTCAGAACAGGTGGAAGTGACAAAATGGGCAGAAACTCCTTAGGGGGGATGAGAGCGATGAGGGAGAGAGTGGAGGGGGCAGGGTAGCCAGATGGAGCCTGCGACCTTTCTGTGATCCAAGCAGGCACAGGGAGCATTGTGGGAATGGAAACAGGGAAGAGGCACAAAACTGCAGATGTTTCCAGGTCCTCAGTGCATCAAGGACTGCCAGCTTGGACTTGGGGAAAGTGCCTGTGACATGCTAGTTGTTGCACATGGTTTGTGTTTTGGGCTGGGCTGGGACCCCTGTGGGCCCTGCAGGATTAATTCTGGGGCACCCACACCTGTGCCTGTGAGTGCAGGAACAAGTGCTTGCCTCACTCTGGGGATTAAGTGAACATCAAATGGGCAGAGTTGATATTTCAATCTGCTGCTCTCCAGGCCAATGCAGCTACACAGTCTTGAATGCACCCCCTGAGAAAGGTGATGTGGAGCTGGAGAACCATCTCAGTGGTAAAATATTTGCTGATCGACTTCATGAGGCCCTGGGTTCAATCCTTAACACCACAAAAATAAAGGAATAAATCACTAGGAGAAAAAAAAGTTTCTCTGGAAAGCTCACTTGGCTTTACAGAGTTACAGGCTTTTATATTTAGAATGAAGTGTAGAAATTGGGAAACTCTTACTGTAGGGAGATGGCTACCCAGGTTCTGGTGCAAGACTAGAATCCCAGGCTTTCTGCTTCCTGTTTTGTATAACAGGCCATTGGGACCTCAGATGGTAGTTCTCCAACCATTCTATTAGACACAGACTAATCAACATGACCCCCATCTCTTGTTCTTTGTTTTTTTGGGACAAGGTCACATTCTGTAGCCCAGGCTGGCCTTGAACTTCTCTCCTCCTGCCTCAACCTCAGTGCTGAAACTAAGAGTCTTGGCTACTTGTCCAGGCTATTAATTTGCTCTTTAATCTCCTTAGCCAAGATTTTTTTTTCCTTCCAGGGACTGTTGCTTATTTAGAGCCTATTTGAAGCCTCCTTGAACTCTGCTTGGAAAAAGGATGATGGTGGCTTGATTGACAGAGTTCAGGAGGGTAGCCATTTTGGTGTTCAGGTGAAATGGATTATATTTGGTTTCATCTGGCAGGCCTGGCTTTTCTCCTTCTCTGATGCCCCATGTGGACATTACTCACATTGAACAGCCACACAAGGCCTGTGATGGATCATGTAAAGCATCTGTCTTCAACTTTTTGCAGGAAGCTGATGAGTTTCTGGTTGCTTCTCCTAAACATATCTACCAGATAACTCCTATTCTAATGTTTACCTGATTATAGTACTAACTGGGTTAGAGCTCAAGCTGGGAAATGACCAGTTCCTTTCATATACTTGTCTTCTGGAACAGAAGTTTACAAATTGAATTGGGAATCTGATAGATAGGAAAATGTCCTCGTGCTCCTTAATTTTGCCCTTACAGATGATGAATGTGCTTCCCTGGACTGCAACTATGAACTTAATTTTAAGATCACATTCATTATCATGTCTCCAAAGGATGAAGAAGGAAGATGGAGACAAAAGAGACATTATCAAGGCATGCTCGTATTTCAGTTCCCCAAGGTGGCAGACTGCTAAGATTTTGATGTCCACTTTTAGAGTTTTTTAATTAAATTTATTTTATGTGTTTGAGTGTTATGCCTGCGTGAATGTCTATGCACCTCATACATATATAGTGCACTTGGAAGCCAGAAGAAGGTGTCAGTTCCCCAGAGACTGGAGGTAATGGATCACTCTGAGCTGTCATGTGCTGCCAAGAATCAAACCTGGCCCCTGGAAAGAATAGCCAGTGCTTTTATCTGCTGTGCCGTATCTGCAGGTGAATTTTAGTTGTTCTTAAGTAGTTTTGTTTTGTTCTCAGTTTTGTTTTGGTTTGTTTTTTTTTTTTTTTTTGGTGTATGTTTTTGGTTGTTGTTGTTGCTGCTGTGGCTAGAATCCTACAAGGGCTTGGCTCAAGTGGGGCTAAAGTACAAAGGCTGCTGAAGCGTTCTGAGTATAGGCAGTATTACAGGGGAGGTTATTAGAAAGGCAAGGTCCTCTGACCGTGAGTGGCCTTCGTACCCCCACAGCCCAGGCTCTAAAGGGTCAGTTATGATTATATTAAATGTTCCTAGGTTTTAGGGTTCTGATATTTAATTTTTTCTGTGGGTAGTACTTTAAAATTATCCAGCCTCACTAGGCCAGGAAGACGATGTCCCACACCGAAGTGACAACAAATGAAGCCTACGTGAGACCGGAATCTACACCACAGTGTGAAGGTCCCCCAGGACTAGAGCCTCCTGTGAACTGATACAACAGTTCCAGGGAATCTTGGCAGGTAGACATGAAAGGATGCTTCCTCTTGCTATAGGATGCAGGATGTCCCCAGGACTGTCAGTGTAGGTCGTAGAGTGGCTATATGCTTTAGTGCTGAATTAATTGGAGCCTGTGACAGTTAGTATTGATTGTCAACCTCCAGGCTCCAGATTTACCTAGAAGCAAGCCTCCACATACATATGTAAGGGATTATCTAGATTAAGTAAACTGAATTGGAAAGATACACCGTGCTGGCTGATACCTTTCTGTGGACTGGGGTCCTACACTGAATTCAACAAAGAAAGTGTGTTGAGCACTAGCATTCATTACTTCCTGTTTTCTATTTGTGAACATAATGTGACAAATGCCTCAAGCTTCTTCTACTGTGACTTCTCACCATGATGAATCTGTACCCTTCAACTGTGAACCAAAACACACTGATCACACTGATAGGAACAAGTTATGTGTTGGCATTGTGGGTTGTAAAGTCCCTGTAACTTTCTAGTGTAGGTAGAGAGATTGAGGAACTGAGAATTTGATATCTCATAACAAATCAGCCCCCTACCTTTTCCGAGGGACTGACTCCTTCCCTCTGTATGGACTGTTCTGTGGCAGATAGCTCTAGGTCAGGCCCATGATGCTGTGTAGGCGTCTCCGTGTATTGTTGTTAACAAGCCCAGAATATACTTTGAGGTCTTCCTGTCACCGTCTATTAAAGATTGGACATTCTTAAAGGTAAGAAAGAACATGATAAGAAATAAGTGGTGCACAAGTCACATGAATAAAAGCTGAGTCATACTGCCTGCCTTCATCTGAATTTTTTTGAGGAATTAGAAAAGTGGAGTCAGGAGCTTCAGGTCATACCTCACCTCAAGGGAAACCCTTGGAAAGTTTGTGCCCCGTGGTATTAGCCACCACATACACAGAAAGATGTTTGAGAAATAGCCTTTTTCTGTCTAGATGTGTTATGCCAGTGTTCTACCTCAACAAGAATGTGTGATAGATAGTTTAGTGCAAGAATAGGAAATGTTCTGGATGACAGATACTTCTTAAAGGTAAGGAGAAGCTGTATTTAAAATCCATGTGTCTAAGCTGACACATGGACAAGGTTCTGTCCCCTCTCATGAAAGAAAACCTAAGAGAGACCTCTAACAGGCAACATTTCTCTCACCTTGCAGGAGGTGACCATTCCCTGGCCTCTTGCATGTGAAAGACAAACCCTCTAATTTTCTTCAGATTGAGAAACGTATCTTTTCCATCCTGTTATTTTATATTTTTGGAGACTTTTTGAAAATGGACTTGTTCTCTCTATGTAGTTGTTTAAAGAAACCATCCCAGAAAAATAAAATAATAATAAAAAAACTCTCAGACTGTATAAGTACACATTCTTCTTTTAAAGAGCAATGATTTTCTTTTTTGCAGTTTGGAACTTGAGGCAACTGAAGGTCCCTGTGGTACCCTGGTTGCCCTATCCCTTCTTTTAGCATTTTTTCAAAGGGCACAGGCCAATCTGCCCATAATGAGCTTGGAAAGTGAGGATGAAGTTCCTGATAATATGACACAAATTTCTTTACTTTTTGCTCCTTATTTCATCTTAATTAGTCCCTGTAGAAAGGATTGATTTTTGAGAGGCTTGTAGTGAACATCTGTTGGCATTCCTAGGGTCATTCTTAGCCTGTCCTGTGTTTGACATTTCTTGTAAAAGAGAAGGCATTTGTTCATATTGACATTAGCTGCCTCTGTATCTCTTGGTGGTACAGATGGTCTGTGAATAAAGACATCAAGCTAATAGGCAAGATGACAAGCTTCAATAGCACCAGGGCTCCTGGTGCTTAAATGGCAGGGCAGCATAGATTGCTTTTGCCGCTGAAGCTGGAGTCTTTGGGTAGGAAGGCATATGGAGTAAGTTACAAATGAGGAAGCATCCTGGGAAATGTCTAGAAATCCTTGTAACTAGAAGGGTTTATTATTATTATTGTTAATATTATTTATCAGTCTATCCAGTATGCCAAATTCCAAAGATATGCAAGGTAAAGGAAGGTAGAAACTGAATTTTGTACCTGTCCAGCACCCTGCATTTCTCACCCTGAGTGGCCAATGAAAACATCAGAAAGGAGCTATTGTTTTTGCTGTCCTGGTGAAGTGTACTCACATTCTGTTTCCACCAGAGGTTGGCACTCTCAAGTTCAGAGGCTGTTCCTCTCCTGAGTACAGCACTCTTTTCCCAGAGGATCTACAGCAAAGTGGCAATCTGGAGTCGTCTTCATTCCTGAGTTTCTGGGATTCCTCCTAAGGACACATCCCCGTTTGTCAAGATACTTGATCATGAATTTGGCATATCTCTATCAACCTTAATTTAAGTCTGTTTCTATATTAATCATGACCCACCAGGGGTTTTGACTGGTTCTTTTCAGTGTGAACTGTCATATGTGAAGTATGTTGTTCAAATATAAGGGTTTTGTTTTGTTTTGTTTTGTAACCAGCTTGGGCATCAGATAGGTAAGAGCTCCCATTTGTTCAGGTCTCTTTCAGTTATACCCCTTGAACATCTTCCCGCATGCTGAAATTCTATTATTTTCTACTCAACCTCATTCAGCAGCCCCTCTGTACCTGACTCGGTTATATGGTAGCTTTTCTTGTCTCCCCTGGGCTATCTTGGGCTCTACTCAGTAATCTTTTCCATGTATGCACTAGTGGTATGTTTGTATGGAAGGCTTCTTTTTCATTTTTGCATGAATGCTTTGAGGTAGCTAAGAACAATATTAACTGTAAAGCAACCACAAAAACAAACAAACAAAACCGAGTCCTACCTCACATGATGGGAAACATTTTAAAAGGAGGATACTATGGGCAATGTTTTTCTGTGACACAAAGACCAAAATAATACATGTTCTTTGTCACTTGGAGTACATTCATATTATCTTCTGGCTGCATATACCAAGGGTGTGACTGGACACCAGTGTCTTCACAGGAAGGGGCTAAAGGTTAAACAATGCAACACACAAGGTTAATAAAACACAAACATTGTTAGGTTTGTTTTGTTGTTCTTTTTCTTCAGCATCAGTTATTGTGGAGATTCTAGTGTGTGCGTCCTGCTCCACTCCTGCATGGGATTTCCCATTGCCAGGCCAGGCAAATGAGCCAGATCTGTGAGAGACAGGATAAGAATGGGTACCGGTAGGAAAGAGGCCTCCAACTCCACAGTTAAGATGGATGAGCTGCTTTAGTTAACTGGGCAGTTTTCTGGCTCAAGGTACTTATTCAGTATTTCTGAGTCCACTTCTGTGGGTCAGGGGTACCATCATTAGAAACTGAATCAGGTCTTTAATGAGGAGACGAGGGTGGACTTCCAAAGAGCAGAGGCCAGAAAACATTGGTTCTATGATTGCCTGGGATCTCTTTGTTGTAGGCCATGTGGAGACGCTGCCCTGCTTTGGCTTCTCTGTCGCAACTGTGTTCTGGTTGCACATGTTGCAGCTTTGCTGACTACTATGTGGCCTGTAATGAAATAACAGGAAACTTTCCCCTCTACTTCCTTTTCCCATACCAAATTTTCTTTTGCTTCTTGGCTATTGTGAGAGGCCACTACTCTCTACTTTCCTGGATGGTGCTTACATCTCACTATGATTGGGTTTAGAGCCTCTTGCTGAGGAGTCACTTTGTTTCTTTTATGCTGGGAACCCCAAAACCAAGGGAATCAATGTCGTTTAAATTACTTTGGAAGCTTCTCAGTAGGAGTAATTTTCCCTTTTCTCCTTTCTCTTCTCAATCCCACTGTGATTCTGAGGATCTTGAGTCTCTTCAGAAACATTTCCCAAGACCCAGTGTACAACAGGTACTACCCCAGCCCATGGTAATCCAGCTGTGAGGAGAGCCTGAGTCCATTTATGAGGAATTTACCTTCTGCAATGTGGGAGATAAGGAAAACATTGTCGAATGAGGTCAACGGATGTGTGCTAGGGAGGGTACATAGCCTGGGATGTAGACAGCCATGCTGGTTGGCGTGTGGGAAGAGAAGTAATCTTTTTGAGAAGGTCACTTTTGCACTTATGATGCCAAATAATGTGAGTAGGAGCACGTCCAATGAAGTGAACCTCTTCTAGGCTCTGGTGTCAGCAAGTAAGTGTATGAGGCAGGAAGAGAGTCTCAAGAGTCCAGGGACCACCTTATTGCCATATTCAGCCCAATTAGTGCAGCAGGTTGTGTCCAGCTAGGCCTGTGTCCAGGTTTCCTGGGTGCCAGCAGTCTCTTTCAGTCACCAGCACCTGCATGTGCCTTCTTTCTCCTGGCTGCATGCGTGGGAAATTCATAGGCAGCCTAAGTTCTAATCTTGTCTTTGCTTCTTAACAGTTGTGCATCATTAAGCAAAGCATTAACATAATCAGTAGAACAGACAGTAGTTGTCCTTACCTCAGAGATCAAATGAATTATACCTGGAAAGGCTGACCTACACTTGCACAAAGTATGTGTCATATAAACACACACTCCCCTTATTGTTGGCAATAGTGTCGACTTGTTTGAATAGATGAGAAAAATTTCCTATATTGTAAGTCCACTATTCTCTCAGAAGCTACTCATCCTTTAAAAGATGAGGGATGGGACTGAACTTGCATATGAGCACTAAAATTTAATTGGGTTTGCCTTTCTCCACTCTGCACCGAGGTACACTAAGCATACCTTAGTCCTGAGGTTGAAATTGAAGACCATGTTTCTCTTCACTGTTTAGAGAAGTGAGTCTTTTATATTTTTTCCAATACCAAACTCCTTCAGGGAAGGGACATGGAAACCCACTTATTTTTTCCTTCCTGAATCATGTAAGATAATCCAAAGGATCCCCAAATTTGAATGTTTTGCTCTGTGATTAAATTGGAGCTTCAAGAAAATGTGAATTTATCCACACCATGTTTTTGTTTTGTTAAGTCCTTTTCAGTGCAATCCTGCATTCTCCATGCTGGTCTCTAGTGGGGTGAAATGACTAAAGACCCCAGAGTCGCCACTATTGGCTTGAATTGGATCTGCCTCAAGACCCTGGGGGCAATAGTGATCTCTTTCTGAGACGGGCTAATGATTCCATACATGGAAAGCACTTAGGAAGGAGACTGGTTGGTGTTCAGTGTAGGCTTGTCCTGGACGCTGCTGATGTTGATAATGTTTCTGCTGACTGTCCTATGTCTGTAAAGCTTCAAAAGTCAGGCAGACAGTAGAACCCTTTCCATTAGAAGGAAAGTGTGTTGTAGCTTTCTGTAGTGCCCATAGTTGTTGCTTATTAAGGTGCAAAGTCTTGGCAATGCCCTTAATCTTCATGGTCCAATTAGTTGTTCAGACTTTCCATCACCTGCATGGATCATAACTTTCTTGAAAGTATGCCATCTTCCTATGCATCTCACTCTCTGTGCCATAAGATATGTAATCCTGTAAATATTCACAGAATTAATTACTAACTGTTTGGTCCAATGGGTGGAGGAGATGAGATGTCTCTTATTAAGACTCCTAAAGAGATGAGTTGATTTGTTTCTTTCCTTTCCTCCCCTTCTCTCCTCTCCTATACCCTCTCCTCCTCTCTCCTTCCCTCTCTTCCTTTACTATCCCATCCCAATTCCTTTTCCTTCACTGGGGATTAATCCTAGAGCTTCTAGACAGGGAATCTGCCATCTGCCATTGAGCTGTATTCCCAGCCCTCATCATTTACAACTTTCCATAATTCTTGCTTTCTTCTGTCTTGTCTACTGCTGTGACTCTTTACCTCCTCTTCTTCCTGTGGTCCATTTTCCATCCACTCTGGGTCCAGTTACATTTTGCCACAACTACTACTATCTCTTTTAATTTAAAGTCAAGTACTAAGTACCCCTGATCTCCCATAGGACCCACGTTGAGAGCGATGACAGTGCTTTGGCCCAGGTGAAGAGGGTATAAACCTCCTGTCTTCCATTTCTCAGGGCTATTTAGAAGTATGAGATGGGGTCATCAAATGATGGGGCCTCCATTCCTTCAACATCCTTGTGGTGGTGTTTTTCAAATGATTTTGCCAAATATAGAATGGCTGAAACAGGTGCTTCCAGGACACATGAAACCTACACTTCTCCTCAGCTGCATCCCTCTGCTCTATACTTGCTGCTGTTTAAATGCCATTGCTATTGAATAGTGGGGTAATATGTCAGGGAGACAGCTAATGCTATTGTTTTGGGATATATATATATATATATATATATATATATATATATATATATATATATGCCTTTGCTCACAATGAAAAGACTCCCTCCTGGGCTTACTGAGAAAACCCAGTAGCAATTGTAGCAGGGTAAATCCTGGGGCCTTATGGGAGGCCTGCACTCAACTTCTTTAGTTCAGGAGACATGAAGGTTGGGCTGATATCCTCAAAACTGTTGAGGCTGAAGTATTCAAGTTCTCTTCCACTGTTGACTTCTTGGGAATCTGAGGAAGACTAACTTGCGAGTTCCTTTATTATCTGAGACATGGACCCCACTCCTGCCCGCTCGCCTATTCTCTAGATAAGCTGACCCGTCCTCTGTGGAACAGCAGCTGAGGGATACTTAGTCTCCATTTTATTACTTAAACAGAGATTTGCTGCCCGTGATTAGTAGAGGAGCAAAGGACATAATGGTTGTTTTGGGGATAGTTTTTCTTAGTTGAGCGGGTATTTTTAGAAGACATTTTCAAAATCAGTGACCTTAGGCAATAAACTCACAAGGAATTCAGAATCTGGATACTTTTTTTCAGTTTATGTTCCTTTGTTTCTCTTGGCTTCGAAGAGGCAAAAAAAAAAAAAAAAAGATGTTTAGTCCACTTCTTTCTCTTTTTACAAATACTTAATCGATTTTATCCACTTCAGTCATCTGTGGCAGAAACAGCAGCAGGGTTTTTTTTTTTAATGTGTTTTTGTTTGTTAACACTTTTTTTTCCCTAGAGTGTAGGGCTACAGGGAAGCCGAGACAGGTGCAAGTCTTCCTGTGTTTGGCTGTGTTGTGCCTGAAAATGAGAGAATTTTCTGGAAGTTTTCCAGTCTTCAGAAGTTCCTCTCCATCTTCTCAGAGCAGGCTGCCATGAGATGAATGCCCATCTGGCCAAGCACTCAAAGTAGGGAGGACATTCAATAGGTTGAAGAATGTATATCTGGTTAGAGGTGTCAATTAGATTTCTTATTCGTGTCACACCTGAAATGATGAGAGATTCAAAAATGACACTATTTTCTAGTTCCATTTATTTGCCTGCAAATTTCATGATTTCCTTTTTTTTTTTAATAGCTGAGTAGTATTCCATTGTGCAAATGTATCACATTTTCTCTATCTATTCTTCAGGTGAGGAAAATCCAGGCTGTTTTCAGTTTCTGGCTGTTATGAATAAAGCAGTTATGGATATAGTTGAGCAAGTATCCTTGCAGGATGGTGGAACATCTTTTGGATATATGCCCAGGATTGGTAGAGTTGGGTCTTGAGGTGGAAATATTCCCAATTTTCTGAGAAACCACCACATTGATTTCCAAAGTGGTTGTACAAGTTTGCACTCCCACTAGCAATGGAGGAGTGTTGCCCTTGCTCCACATCCTTGCCGGCATGAGCTGTCAATTGCAGATTTTATCTTAGCCATTCTGACAGGCAGAAGATGGAATTTCAGTGTCGTTTTCATGCATTTTCCTGATGAATAAGGACATTCAACATTTTGGGGTCTTTATTTACTTCACTTTATTAATTAATTAATTTATTTATTTATTTATTCACATTATATCCTGATTTTATCCTCACTCCTCTCCTACCAGTCCCCCCTCACACATCCCTGTCCCCATTTCCCCTCTTCTCCTCAGAGAAGGGGGGGGGTACTCCATGGGTATCAATCCCATTAAGTCACTGCAGAACTAGACACATCCTATCCCACTAAGGCAAGAACATTAAGAGCTTCTCTGTCATTAGAGATTCCTCCACCATTATATAATTCTCTGGCTCTTTCACTAGGTCCTACTGCAACTTGATGTGCCACGGGTTGGTAACCATGGGTCCCCCCTTCTCTGAGAATGAGAGAGGGAAATGTGGGGAGGGGGAGTGATGGGAGGAGAGGAGGGGGATGGGGCTGTGATCAGGCTGTAAAGTGATTTAACAAATAAATTAACAGAAAAATATGACACTGTTGATGGCTATGCAAGATCCCAGAATAAAATTACTTACACCTGTCAAGGTAAAATCAAAGCAATGTCAAGATAGGGGTGGGGCACCAACAGGTGCGTGTCTCTTATGCATTGGCTAGAGTATAAGGGCTGGCCAATATTGTCTCTGTTTGTACACAAACAGACCACATAGAGCCAGAGGAGAGAGCTGCAAGTAAACCAACCCAAGATAGAGCAGATTCAAAGGCCAAGGCAACATCCTGATTTCCATGAAAGTGTTAATTTGTGTTCAATCATGAACTAAGCCTAGAATGGTCTGTTTGGTCTATCACAATGGGTTGTTTCTTGTCATTTTTGAGTGAGCCAACACAAAGCCATCACTAGGTGTTCTAGGTCGTTTCTGGAGGACTTAATGGAGGAGCAATAAAGGCTCTGTAAAAACCCACATCTCTTCTTATGTGTTCTCAGACAGCAATGAAGTTTGAGGACATGCAACAAAGAGCTATGCCCTTCTGAAACTTGTCACAAAAGTTGACAGAGAGAAGACACGTATACATACACAGGTGGCAATGAGCTAGAGGGCATGAGAGGAGCCATCCCTGTGGTTTATTTGCCTCCAGGGCCACTGAGGTTGTCGAGTTAAGGTTGGCTTTCCCAGTGTCCGTGAACCGGTGGGAGCCTCTCACCCTCCTTCCTCTCTTAGTTGCATGTAATAATTGTGGATCTGTCCTCAAATTTATGGATAATCTACAGACATTCTGAGAGCATCAATGCCCTATTTTTTACACAAACATCCACACAGTCACATATGTGCATGTATGTGTGTGTTTGTATGTGTGTGTATGTTGGGGGTAGGTTGCTGCTTGTGGAAGTAAGAACTCCACCTTGGGTCTACCTTCTCAAAAGCTTCCCACCTGTTCTTTGTTGCTGTTTGAGACAGGACCTGTCACTGGCCTGAGGTTCCCTGTTCTTTGGATAGGCTGTCTGGCCAGAAAGCTTCAGGGGCCCATCTGTTTCTTTCTCCTGGCTATCACCACCTTTTCCACACGTGTCCTAAGGATTGAACTGAGGTCCTTGGGCTTTTGCGGCAAGCAATTTTACGTACTGAGCCATCTCCTTGCCCCAAGTTTGTTTTTTCCATGAAAATATTTCTTTGCTCAGTGTTATAATCTATGACTGCCAGAACTTTAGAAATACTGGCAGGACCCTGTTCAGTAACGAGTGAGCCATTGCAGGGAAATAGGAAGAAGCAAAGAATCCACTCATGATGTGAGTCCTTTATCCTTCCCTCAACCCACCAGTGTTGTCATCTCTGGTGATGTTACTGTCGCCCTATCCTAGACATCCTCCCTTCTGTGGCTCTCCATTTGTGACCCGTAGAATACTACTTTCATCTTGTCGTAGGTTTTGTTATTTCCTGTTGACCCCATGCAGGGGACCCCTTATGCTTCTTCCTCCCTGCTGGAAGAAATGTTCAACTGAGAGTTTCTTCTAAGATATTTAGCAGTGTACAGGATGAGAGGGTTGTATATGACAAGCCACCAGAGAGCTGCAGTGGGAACAGCCTACCTCTTCCCAATACAATTGCCAACCAAAATAACCACCCTCAGCAGATTGTGCTAGAAGATAAATCTTCACCAGATACCTGATGAATGTGCTCCTGAAATCAAGTCTAGGGATCAGGCTCCAGCTTTTCAGGAGAATGCCAAGTACAGGCTCACCACACAAGTGCCATGAACACAAATGTTTGTTGACAGAGACGTTGGGCTATTTGCTGCCCAAACCCTATTGGTTTGTGCACAGAGTAATGAGGCATATCTTCATATTGATGTTGGCAGATAATATTGAAAACATTACCTCACTACATAAAACTCAATACCAACATGAAAAATATGTATGGAGGATGTTAGTCCTTTGTCCAATATGCTTTGGACAATGAGTGTTGCACATTTGGGAACAGTTACATATCCAAGTAAGATGTCTTGGCGATAGGACCAAAATTTACATTCAAAGTTCATTCAAGCTTTATCTATAGCATATACACAAACACTAAGTGGAGTTTTGTATAAGCTTTTCCTCTTTTTCTGAGACAAGGGCTCATGTATCTCAGACTGGTCTTGAAGTTAATGATCTTGTACACCTGAGCTTTCCTCCTTGCCTCCCAGAGTTCTATGTTATATACACGCACCAGCATTTCTAATTTATATGGTGGTTCAAGGGCTTGGACCTATGCCTTGATGCATGCTAGTCAAGCAGTCTAGCAACTGAATGACCTCCCCTACCCCTAGCTGTAATCTTACACAGTTTCAATAATTATGTGCAGAGAATGCTGCACAATACAGAGTTGGGGTTTTGGAGACTAGGGATGCTCAATCAGCTGTGCTTGTGAACCCACATGGAAATGTGAACACAAGCAATACCCCTCCAAGTTGAGGTGTTTACCTACATTGTCATTGCTCTGTGAAATATGCAGCCTGATGCATGTTGCACCGTGCATCCGTTGGGGGATTCTGCTGTGCTTACACGAGAACTCTTTGGGGACCCAGAGTTAAATTTGCTCCTAACCATGATTGTGTTGGTTACTTTTATATTGTAATAATGAAGTTTAATTTGATGTTATAAAACTAACAAAAATGTGAGGCTGTAGAGATCCCGCATCCATGCAGACATTAAGTGTTTTGAGGCAACTCATTGAGGTCTAGTATAGACAAGGCAGCTCTAGAAGGTTAAGAAAAATGAATCTAAATTCTAGAAGCCTATACTCAAAATGCCTTACAAGGGTTTTTAAGTTCTGCTGCTTCTTTAAAGAGAACAAAACATGACATTTTAGAAGCTGTGGGTGGTTCGTAGGGCACAGTCCATACAAAGGTCCAAGGCCCCAGAACATCCCCAAACCCACTTGTTTCCCATGATTTAAATGAAGTGTTGAAGTGAGGGTGTAGCATTTTGACTGACTGCAGACAGAAACAAGTGAGCTGGGGAGCTGGCTGTGTGGGGGGAGCGTGCTCCAGAGTGTGGGGACCTGAGTTTGGGTCCCCAGCACTCACATCAGACACTGAGCACAGTAGATCTCTCCTGTAATTCCAGAACTGCAAGAGAGACAGAGAGAGTCTTCCTTAGGCTCACTGGCCAGCCCACGCAGATGAGTCCATGAAATCCAGGTTCAAGGAGACAGTCTGTCCCCAAAATGGAGGAAAGTAAAAGAGGAAGATACTTGACACTGACAATGGCCTTGACGAGCACATACACATCTACACACACATACAGCTATGCACACACCTACACACATCTACACATGCCTACACACACATCTACATAGCCCTACACACATACACACACACATACACATACCTATACACCTACATACACACCCCAACACACACACCTATACACACATACCTACACACAAACCTACACACACATACCTACACACATAGCACACACATACATCTACACATATACACCTACACACACACCCCTATATACATACCCTTACACACACACCTACATACACATCTACCCACCCATACACACACTCCAACACAGAGACACACACACCGCTACACACTTGCATGCATGCACACATGTCACAATATATAAAAAGCTTCTCTATATTTGCCCATAAAATCCATGTCTGGTATTTGTATTAGGGGAAGAAAAGAATATTGGCCAAGAAATGAATTAAATCTCCAGCAACTTGTCAGCATTTTTTTCTTCTTTCACTGCAAACCTATCATGCTAGATTGTAACAGGCAAGCAGACATTTGCTCAGAGATGTCTTTGTAGAAACTGCCCCCACCCCCCGCAGTATCTCTGAGTCATCTTGTTCTATGTGTCTGACTGTGTTACTATTGCCATGTGTTTGGCTGGCCTGTGGGCAACACAGACAGGAAATACTGCACAGCTGGTATGGATAGGGACAAGGAGGAAGTAAAGTTCTGTCATCAGCAGGAAGTTGGATGTGGCCGTGAGGCAGCTAGGGAACCTGGTCTCTAACACCAGCCCGTACAGCTCCCTTGTCAACAAAGAGCCTCCCAGTTGCAGGACTCTAAAGTAAGTGGTTACTCCAGAGAGAGGCCAGGCATGACTCGGCTCTGTCCTAATGGTAAAAATGGCTGAGGCTTGCACTCAACCAGAATAGAAGAAAATGTGCAGTGACATCTATCCTTTAAATGTGTGTTGATGTCCAAAGACTGTAGATGGCCCTGGAGAGTGTCCCTATTCATACAGGACAAAGAGTTTTGTTTTGTTGGTGTGACCCCTTCTTTACCCTATCCTGATGCACCAGAGAAGTACTCGCTAACAGCTTGTAGGCATTGAGCAGGACATGGTCCACATAGTGCAAATTCTTTTATGATAAGACTTCTTGTCTGGGTTACCAAGAGCATATGTTATATTCTGATATATGTAAATCAGAATATATATACATATGTGTATGTACATATATACATATATACAAATATATACACATATATATGTGAGGAATACTCAGTAGGATCCAGTCGGAGATTAAATTGTTGAAAGTAAGCAAACTCTGTTGCATACATGAAAATAATCAATCATTCAAATACACCATTTAAAATAGTGTGCTTCTCTTCATTCAATACCTCCAATTTTCACAGTAGGGAGGTTACTCTGTTTTGAAGAATCAGGCAGTGTGTTTCCATGAGAAGTTTCGATTATTTTTCTAGTTCTATGAATAACATCATTGGACTTTTGGTGTAATTTGCATTAAATAAATAGACTACTTTTGGCGACATGTAGGCGCCACCTCTTGAAGGTTCTATCCTTGACCACTATTGCACTGGAGGTCGAGCTCCTGACACATAAGCCTTTTGGAGACAAACCGTGTCTAACCCATTTCACAAGAATTGTCAATGGAGCAGCACTACCCAGTTCACCAATGAGCCCTGGTCTGGTCAGAATGCTCTTTTCTGTCACTTGCCTCTGGCCTGACCTACTTTCATACTGTTGAAACTCTTAGCTTTGGAAGTTTTGCTCCTTGGAGGTCCTCCCTTTGGGATGCCAGGACAGCTGCCTTAAAAACCCAATCACCAGAATTCAGTCTTCTCCTTCCACTCAGGCTACTGCTCAGTGCACTAGCTTAAGCAAGTTGATCCCATCTGTATCACCCATTGTAAACAAGTCTCAAGAAGTGGGTCTCCTAACACAGACCCCAGGTTGGAGGGGACTCACAGCAGGGCTGACAGGCCATGTGATCCTTAGTTCTGCCCTTCTGTCTCTAGAGGGAATCGTCACAGTCCAGCTGTTTTGTGTGTCAAAGAGCTGCACTGTTCACAGCCCCATCACAACTTGCACACTCCCCCACAGTAGACACTCTGGCTCATCACAGGTTCTCTAAATGTGCAATGGCAACAGAATTATTTAAAATCAAACCCATAATGAATCCAATGTGTCTCTGGCCATACTGGCTGGCCTGTGTTGCACTGAGCAGCTTCACTACAGTTCTGAAATGCATGTTCATTTTGCATTGTGCATGCTAGCCAACAAATTAGAAATTATGTGGAGTCAAGACTGTTGTATCTTATGAATTCTACTGTTTTCACTCTGCATACCAACATATAAATTGCTTATAAAATATTTTAATTTTTTCAGGGATTCTTCATCATGTGAATATCAAATTTAGTTTATCTTTGAGTTGCTTCCTGTAGAATGCTTGATTTTTGAAAATTGTGGTTCAAGTTCTCACTTGAATTTTTTCAAAAATAGTTAAATGAGCTTTGGCATGTGAACTTCTGAAGAAGCCCTGAACATACTTTTGTAATTTTGTACTGCATATGTATATGAAGCAGAATTTTTAGCATTGATGTTGATAAAATTTGAATGTGTATCAGCTCTGAAAAATATTGAAGATATCCTATTACATTATGTAGAATTAAATATTCAACCAATATTTCATCTTCATGTAAAAATAAACTACAACAACCACTTTGGCATACAGATTTTCTTTGTCTTCAACAAATGAAAAAGTATATGCATTCTAAGCAATTAATTTAAAATTATTTAAAGTAATTTTTATGTTTCATTATCAGCAAATGTTTGATTTATGTGCCTATTTTATAACCTATATACCCAGGGTCACATAAAGTTAAGCTTTGGTCTGTAGTAGCAGTTACTGCTAACATCTTTTAAAACTAGACAATATGTGTTTGTTTCTTGGCTCTTCTGCTCGTACTAAATTTGCTGCCCTGCATAAATGACTTACCCTTTCTGAGGTCATCTGTAAAAGGGGCTCATAAAAGTATTGGCTCCATCAGTTCATAAACTAATCCATACACCTACATTAATGCAAGTAGGCTGTGCTTGATAAGTATGAACTGCTGCTAATATGATTATGCTCCTCCAATATTATCATCTCTGAACACCGGTTACCAAGGCCTTTTTATAAAAGTTATCTTAAGGCTCTTTTAGAACTATTATAAATCAATAGGTAGAGAACTAACTGGGTTTGGGCAGTTGGCAGCATCATGTGTCTCTGGTGACATCCATGCTTTCATGAAAATGATCTTTTCATAAAAATGTCTTCATTCATAAATATTCATGAGTTGCTCCATGTTCCCTGTCCATCAGGTTATTAGTAACCCCATTTGGGCTGGCTGCTAGAAGAACAGCTCTGCTACTGTCCTCACTCTGAGTGTTTAAATGCTGTCTCGGAGCTCCTTGTATCTTGAAATTTTAATTAGCAATTGATAGCAGCTTTTGGTAAGTTGTAAGCAGAGACTGATCATTTATTAGCTTGTGTTTTGATAAGCAGTTTCTTCCGAAAACACTCCTTAGGTCAGAAGCTGCTGTTGTGTGAAACAAATCCTTCCTTGGTATTCCCTGGTTTGTCTACGGGGGTGGGAGGCATAGTGTTTTTTGGTGCACAGCCCACAGACTCTTGTCACAATCCACCCAGTTTCCCTGCTGCCCGGCTCCACTCAGCCTATCTGACCTTCCACACTCCAGGGAACTTAATCTTCCAGAGTCAGTTGCCTGTGTGTGTGTTTTATGCAAGGGAGCAGCTTAGATTACTCCCTTCTTCACCAATTATGCCTGTCCCTGGTCTGGTCCAGGCCAGCCCAGCAGCATTGTGGCTCAGGGACCTGCACTTTCCACGGCCCCACTGGGGCTTCGTGCTTCTACCACGTTAGACGTCTCTATTTGTTACAAATGCTCACCCACATGCTCTGCTCTCCCACATGCCCTTTCTGTTCCCATTCACCCACTCTCCAAATGTATCCACTACCAGCATGCTGAGACCCTTCTCACTTTTCACAACTGTATAGAGAGCTCTATCTTTCCCAGAATCTGCCCTGCATTCCTCTTGGTCACCTGAATCCCCCTGAGATGAACCTACCCCAACTCTCCATTGCATATCACACACACACACACACACAGAGCCAGGTAGAGAGATATTTCAACTGACTCTTCTGTTTAATCTCATACCTGTGTCTAGTGAGCACTTTGTGAACAATTCTGAGAATTAGTTAAGGGCTTTGATGCTTATTGCCAGATTGGACTTTAGGCATTATTCATCTGTCCACTCTGGTCTTTGTGTCAGGTCCCAGTCCCCCACACTCCCTGCAATCCTGCGTATTATTATTTTTTCTCCCACTGTGGCTACTCTGACAGGTTTTTTAAACCAGAGAGGACTCTTTTATCTTAATTCCATTGCATTGCTCTAATTTGTAGCCAGGCTGGCCATCTTACGGCTGTGTTTATTAGTCGCTCACATTCTCTCTGAATAGTCTGTTGACAGGGTACTTGACATTCAATAGCACAGCATACCTGTGAACTGGCCAGTACCCTGCATCCAATGATAGATGGCTGTATTTCCCTTCCAGCACTTGAAAAGGGCACACCAAACATTTTTTTTTTGAAGATTACATGAATGACTGTGGCTGGTGGTAGTTAATGTTCCTTAAACATTTAATAGTGTCTAGGGCTGGGGTTGTGTTTTACTGGCTCAGAAGTTACCCAGCACACACACAGACCTAGTTTCAAATCTTATCTCTGCTGCAAATAATAAAATAAATATCAAGATTCTAATATACCTTCTACTCAAGTCAATATACAAATCATGTGTGGGGGGGTGTAGTGTATGTTCGTGGTCACAATAGTGCACAGAGATACATGTATGGCTGCCAGAGTCTGAGGGTGGGTATCCTGTGAGTCTCTGCTCTATTGCCTTGTGACAGTGTCTCTCCTTGACCCTGAGTTTGCCATTTTTCCAGCTGAGCTGGCAATGCCCGGAGATCCACCTGTCTCCACAGCTGCCCCCTACCTGGGCTGGAGTTGCAGCTGTACGGGGCTGCTCCTGGCTACTTCCCTAAGGACTTGTGGGAACCAAACTCGGGTCCTAATCACTGTATACCAAGCACTCTGATTGATCTGGCCAGACCATTTCCTCAACCCCAAGACACAAATCGCGTTGAGTGTTACCTCCACAGCATCTCTCCCTTCACAGGCCCCCTACTTGTGAAGGTGATTGGGAGAGTTCCAGGTTCGATTGAAAGCTGAAGAAGAATGGGAGTAAGATACTTGGAGGACAGGAATGTTGAATGCTACATACTGTGACTCACATTGCTACAGTCAGATCCAGGGCCTTTGGAGCCAGGCAGCAGGAAGGCATTGCAGAACAGTGTCTGCTTTGAAAGATGTCTGCTTTTGAGCTGAGATGGCATCTTGACAATGTTGGGGACTGATGCCTGGCTATTAGGATTGTGTCTTCTTAGATGTCAGCTCATTTCCTTGTAGAAAATGAAATCCGATAAAAACGGGTTTATCTGGCCTTCTATCAAGTGGAACATTTTGTATTATATCATATCCCTGCGAATGACCCCAAGGCACAGCAAGATGGTGTTCAGGGTCACTTTGGAGTTAAGGGCCTTCTGAATCACATTATCATTCTTTTGAAAGTTGGTGATTGTGGCAGATGTGGTCATTTTCTATTTGCCACAATGCCCGAGTCACCACCAAAGCAAAGATTTCTTTAGCCTTTGAGAAGTGTGTATGTTTGTGTGTTTGTATTCCTGAATGTAAGAATACAACAGTACGTCAGAGTTAACTTGAAGAGTGACAGTTTCCATTTATCTTGACTGCTCAAAGAGGGATTTGGGAAGAGAGCTCAGTAGTAAAGTGCCTGCCTTGAGGGCATGAGACCCTGAACTCAGATCCCCAGCACCCACATAAAAGCCAAGCACCACAATAAAGTGGTAAGCAATCAGTGACATCACCACACATTGACTTCTAGCCTCCACATGTTCATACACACACTGGCATGCACCTCTATGAATATGTAGATACCATACACAAACACACAAACACACACACACACACACACACACACACACTTATATATATTATCTATCCTACTTCACTGGTGTCTTGGAAGGTTGGCTTCCCTGTGCAGTTGTTTGGTGGAAGCACAGGAAGCAAGGGGACCCAAAGCTCTTGGACTCCATGATAAAAGGGGTTTTTCTCAGTCTCATTTCGTTAAGGAATGTGTGGCTGGATTATTCTCATTGCAACACATGGGTTCTTTTCTGAGGAATGCCATAAGTGGATTTTTTCCTTGTATGCAGGTAGTGTCTGCCAACCTGACCTGTTGATAGATAATTGCCTGACAGCCGGGCCTTTGATGCTAAGCTTCACTTAGGTAGAAGGAAAGTTTCCTGCACCTCCTCACCAGTCCTGGGTGGTCTTCTCTGCTTTCCATCCCCATCTCAGCAAACCCATCCATGAGTGGGGGTGGGGTGGGGCAGCAAAACCCAGGACACTTTCCCCAGTGTGGAGTGTGAGGTGGAACCCACCAGCAAACCCTGCTGAAAACAAACAAGTACTAAATTAAAAAGAATGTTAACTACAGATCAGCTGCCTTGGCTCCTGACAGCAGATTTAATTCTTCCCTCCTCTCACCTGATGGAGCTTCGCCCGCAGGGTTTGCATCAATTATCTGTCGACATGTGGAAAATGATTGATGAGCTGCCTGCGGCGCTGGAGTACACTTTGTCAACCACTCATCATTTATACATCTTATCTCTGCCAGAACAAAAGATAGGACAGCCCCACACTGGTGGTGGGGATGAGAAGGCATGGGGGGGTGAGGACAGAACTCTTGGGGGGGCCACAGAAACCAGCTTGGGTGAGAAGATGCTAAGCTGTTGACTCCAAGTTCTCTGGTCAGCCATTTCTGCCCTTGCCACCAGCTCTGATTTTGGGTAAAAGCTCTTTGTCTATCCACTCCAGAAGGGCTAGAGAAGCAGGGAACTGCATGCAATTTTAATCCCAGCACCACCTAGCATGAGCTTTGGAAGCACTGCAGCATTTCCACAGGTGTCCTTGTGCTAGAAGACAGAGGAATCAGTCAGCCTGTTGGATCTGACTTAGGAGGTGTGTGTGCGTGTGTTGTGTGTGTAGGCATTTGTGCACAAGCTTACATGTGTGTGTCGAGGTGTCTAGGCAAGCTTTGGGGAAATTGGTCCTATTTGATAATGGCAGACTGAGCAGTAAAATTTATGATGATTACTTTTTTTTTTCCTTAAAGCTGAAGCTCAAATGTTTTCTCTCAGAATGAAAATAAAGAGTGGTGACAATGCAGGTTTCTCGTTCCTTCCCTCTCTGAATGGAACCTTACTCTTAGCCTTAACATTCATGCTGACAGATAAACATGCCAGTATTCTCTGACATGGTAACAAACCAAGATGATGATCGTTATTTCCAGTAACCCCTACAACAACAACAACAAAAGTTCTTTCATAGACATATCTCGTGGTTCTACTCTCTTAAAGGCATCTCACTCATCGATTTTTCTTTCTTTGAAGGAGAGGGCACTAAGGAATAGAAAGTGAAGTGACTTAGTTATATGATTTGAAAAATAGGTCAAACAGATTTCTTAGTAATTGGTGAAGAGGAATTAAAGAAGACATCCTCGGTTTTATAATGTATTGGGAATTTCTTTCTGATAGAATTTGAAATACTACTTAAAATTATTAAATAATAATGATGAATCATGAGCATAATTATTAAGTTAATTTTTAAAGAGAGATGGTAGGGTTTTGAGGCAGCATCATGGTATAGAGAAGTTACTGGTCATGAAAGAATTATGGACTGCAAAAATCCTAGCATCACCAGTAGGTCCAGGACAAGAATTCACTGGCCTTTAAGAGTCCTAAAACAGTGTCTTGAACTTGGTGGCAGATTTTGTTAACATGACAAGATGAAGCTTCAGCAGCACTGAAGTGCTGGATGAAAGGACAGGTGACCAATCATCATGACATCAAGTGCTGTCACCGAAATTTCACCCAGCCTGCACCATCATGTACTCAGGCCCTTTGGGACCAGCGAAGAAAGGTGGCAGAGAGTTCACAGGTCCCACAAGTAGGCATCCTCCAGGGGTCTGGCTTAGAAAAAGCCCGTGTGGGGCTCTCCTAACTCCAGGAGAGGCCTAACTGAAAGATAGTTATCATTACATCCTAGAGCCGAACATAGATGGGTTCAGTATGACAAGGAGAGATGAACTCTAGAGTGAAGCACCTGGTTTGGGACATGTGATTGCTTTGAGATGAGTTGTAGTCTATATCAGTGGTTTCCCCTACCTGTAACACCTTGGTAGGTTGAATGACCCTTTCACAGGGGTCACCCAAGACCATCAAAACCACATATATTTACATTATGATCAGTAATAGTAAAATTACAGTTATGAAGTAGCAACAAAAATAGTTTTATGATTGGGGGTCACCACCACATGAGAAATGTATTAAGGGGCCACAGCATTAGAAAGGTTGAGAACCACTATTGTAGAATGAAATGGTAGCCTCACATACAGCTGTGGCTAGGACTATGCATTTTTTTCTGTTTTGACAACACTCAAACCATTTATCTGGTAGACAGTCACTTATCTGACATTTCTCTTGAAAGCTCTGGAAGGCGTTGGTGCTGTTTCATAGGCTACTACACCACAGTGTCACTAACCAGATGGCTTAAACAACACAAATGTGGTATCTCAGAAAACTGAAAAGAGGGTGTCTTCAGGGTTGGCTCATTCAGCAGCCTGTAAGGAGAATTTATCCATCCCTCCTCCTCCACTCTCCTACACCCAGCACGTTGCATTGCTTGGTTTGTAAGTGGGTTTCCATTCTGCCTTCATTGTCTTTCCCATCTGTGTCTCTGCTTCTGTGTTTTTCCTTTTCATAAATACTCCAGGCATTTGGACCCACCCTCATCACCTCATCTGAGCTGGCTCATCTGTGATGACTTAAGATAACACTCAGAAGACCTGATTAGAACTCCGCTGTCTTTTCCGGAGGTCATAGTTCAACCTCCACCTGAGTTCCTTGGAACCCTTATTTTGTTTAGTTCTAGTTGTGGAGATAAGCTCTTGTTGTACACCCATTGCCTGGAACTCAGGGTCCTCCCCCCTCAGCCTCCTCAGTGCTGGGATTACAGGCATGTAAAACCACATTCAGTATCCAGGAAGGTTCTCACAAGAATTTTTCCTCTTGCTTTTTTTTTTTTTTGTAATTTATGGCTGAATTTGTCTTGAAACGACCATAGTTTAGACATGCAATGCTTGTGAACATTTGTTAAATTAAGAAATAAAAGAGACCTAAAACTCTATATTTTGTAAGGGTAGGGGGAAAAGACTTGGTTTGGTTTTGTTTTCCTCTGCTGGGGTGTTCCACTGAACTCCAGGTTCAGTCCTCGGTTGCTCAAGATAGGCACTTGCTGTGTAATCTAAGCTAACGTCAGATAGGCTTTTCTGTGTCCCAAGTGCCAAGCTTACAACTTTAAAGGGACGTGCCACTGTAACTGGCCAACAGGTCATTTTAAATATTCAGTTTACATTTGTACTGGGCTCATGCATGTACAAGTCATGAAGTGAGTGAATTAATGCCTGAGGCTAAGAAACCTAGAGAAGGGTTTTCCAGTGAAATATACATCACACATAGCTACTCTTAGGTAATTGTTTCTATCTTCCTTTTTATGGATGGAACCCAGGGCAGAAGAAACCCATAATAGTTTTGTTTTTAACAGAAGTTATTTGGTCTGGGAGTTTATTTTCTTGAGGAAACTTGAGGAAGAAAATGCCCCTATAGAAACCATTCATTGAAACTTTGTTACAAAACAAAACAAAATAAAATCACCAGCAACAAACTCAGTATCATTTGGACTTGAACTGGAGTCCTGGTAGTGAAAAGTCGTCTACTATGAAATACGATGGAATCTTGAGTTGGCAAGGGATAAGTACCTGCCTTTTATCTTCCAGAAACATTTTTAATTAGGAACAAATATGTATTAATAGGCAAATAAGAAATAAGTGGCTATATTTGATTAAAATATGTCCAAAAATAGAAATTAGATACAAAATTTAGAAATTAAAAAAATATATATTTGTGTCAGGCATAATGGTGCACACCTTTCATCCAAGCACTCAAAAGGCCAACCTGGTCTACATAGTGAGTTTGGATAAACCAGGACTCCATAGTAAGACCTTTTGTTAAAATAGATGCTCGACATCTTTATACTAAAGTTTTCTGTGTTTGAGTACACATTTTTATGTAATTATACTGTAGGCACAGTTTAAAAATCATGTAGAGAGCAGATCTAAACTTTGACTTGGGGCAAGGATACATAGGGATTCACCTGACGTTAGGGAATCCCTTTAAGAAATTTGATTAGGAAAGGAGGCTGGGGAGCTAGCTTACTCTATAAAGCATTTGCCTTACAAGCACCTGTGTTTCATCCCAGACTCTTTGAAAAAGAAAAGAAGAAAAGAGGGGGAGAGAGAAGAGAAAAAGGAAGCCAGTCACAGTAGCTTGTGCAATGCCTGTAATCCCCGCACTGGAGAAGCTTAGAAAGGCATATGCTTAGGGCTCCATGGCCAGAATGGCAAGTCTACTTGGTGAGTTCTAGTGAGAGACCTTGTCTCAAAACAAAGCAAAGTGGATAATGCATAAGCAGCAACTAGTCAAGGTTGTCCCTGCCCTGCCCCCAATGTGATACTTAGGAAATATTGGCCAACTTTCCTGGCATTGTGGTTCTAAAGCAAGGAACAGGAGGACAACTTAGGGAATGGTAAGAACCAGGACAATGCTTGGAAAAGATATCATTTCAAGAAGAATAGCCCATGGGAGCTGTATCCGAACGATAGGCAGCTCTCTTCCAACTATAGGCAGTTCTCATTGTATAATTCCCTGTTTATACCTGTACAAGTTTAATTTGGGATTTAAAAATGATGGCTGAAACACAGAGGCATGCTGGCATAATGAAAGGCTTCGATTTAGAGACCAATTAAAATGGTACTTGTTATCATTCTGTAGTACCTCCCACCCCCACCCCCACCCCCGGCGTGTGACTCCATTCACTATCAAGAAAATGGGTTTCCCCATTAAGGCTGCTTTTCCAGAGCTGACAGCTGCCATATGCCGTGGGCTGAGAGGTGAGCCCCAGACTCCCCTGGCAGCCACTCCTTGGACTAAGCCCCTCTCTACAGTCGCTCCTCTCCTCGCAGAGCAATGCCATTTAACTTCAAGCTCTGACATCTTTCCCATTTCTAGTTCACATAAATAAACAGACCTGCCCCACTTTTGCTCGCCTCCCCCAGGTCAGGCATTTCTCAATTATAGTCTTAAACCTGACCAAGCAAGAACAAATTGTGACCTTAAGTTATATTCCACAATCCTACCTCATGTTGGGACTCAGAGGTTTTGTGGAATTCCCGTTGACAGGCTGCTTGTAGATAGAACAGTTTTCCATAAGGAATTGAAATCATACATCAAATGTATTGTTTTATATGTAAGCCACCGGAGACCAATGAAAGCAGTTGGTAGGGCCCAAATACCATTACAAACAGATTTATTGTAGTGTGTTTTCTCCCACCTTTTTCTAGAAGTTATTACTTTAATCTTAAGAATTTATGTAAGTGTGCCTGTGGCTTTTATATGGCTTAGGCATTCACTTTGAGACTTTTAGCTATTTAGTGGCGAGGTGTTTAAAACAAGTGTTATCAAGGAAATAATTTTGCCTTTACATCATTTTTTTATATTTGCCTCTGAATGCTACATATAGAATAGCCAGTTGGCGATATAAAAGAGTTATTGTTGATGTCATCGAAACTTATCTTTCAAGTGCCCTTTAGTTTGGTGTATTCATCCACACTTCTAAAACGCGGGCAGAGATAAACACGCAGCATTCCCATTTGCTGCCAAATCAGGGGAAGAATAATAAAAATAAAATAAAATAAAATAAAAAATAACCTCTGAGCCTGCCTTCCTGGATCATTTCAAAGACAGGAAGCATCAGACTTTGGACCAATTAAGCTCACTCTGTTATGCATTTTCTAAAAGGGCTGGAAAACGGTTCTTTCCTTCTCCCAGCCCCAGAGTAACAGAGCTGTTTGAACCTTCAGACAGAAAGACCTTGAGTGACATCTCAGAAGATGAATCAGATGACCTTGCAAGACCCAGCTCATTTATCACATCAATCATTCAACTAAGTCATACATCATAATAATATTTGCAAACTGTTCTACTGTTTAGCCATTTGGGAGCACATGTGTCTGTGTGGTGTTCACGCACATACTTGCTTGCACATTGTCCATATCGCATTCTGCATGCACAGGCTTTAATTTGGGAACCATGTTTTCTAAGTGTGCGGATAGGAACTTCCCAGTCATTGCTACCACCATGTGCTCCAGGCTAACTGCATTGATATGTATAAAACTGTAATTTGCTTCAGTGTTACAGAGAACTTCAAGAACTGAGGGTGGTTCAGTGGGTACAGTGCTTACTGTGCAAGCCTGGAGACCTGGCTTCAATCCCACTCACAGGAAAAAAAGGCAGATGTGATGGCTCACACCTGCAATCCCAGGGCTGGGGAAATGACAATAGGCACATTCCTGGGGCTCACTGGCTAGCCAGTTTAGCCTAGCAGATGAATTTCAGGCCAGCAAGGCACACTATCTCCAAAAACCAAGGTGGAAGAATCCTGAGGAATGATATTCAGCCCCCACAGGCATGCTTCCTCCTCAGCAAAATCCGCAGAGAACTTCACATCCCCTTTGACCTTTCCTTATTTGAATTTAAACAAGTGAACGTCCAGAGGTGGCTGCCTTTGCACACCCACACCTGCAGCCCTGGACACTGGCTAGGATGCTGATATGCAATCTCACTGACTTCTTAAAACAGAAACAAGCACTCACCGGGGACCTAGTGAGACCTAACTATTACATCAAGCCAACAGAACAAGTGTTGGCTTCCTCACAGTTCCTAAGGTGAGAAAACAGGCTCACAGTCTTCTTAGCCCACTTCAGGTCATAGAGAAGAAGGTGAGTCTTTCATATCCCATTTCCATGGAGAGTTGTGGAGAAATTGTGTCTTTCTGGGGGTCTCGAAATCAGTTTTTGTATTCTATTTGGTTTATTCTTCCAGAATACAAAAGAAACTTCTCAGAGATTGGAGGTTTGTGTTTAAGATCTGTCTCTTTCTGAGCCAATTTATCTGTGAAGGCATGGGCTATACCACCGCTATATATGCCTGTGTGGTTTAAGGATTATTTTGAGCTGATTGCCTTTCTCCTTTCTTCTTTTTTCTTTCTTTCCGTCCTCCCATACTCCTTCCATTCCATTATCCTTCCCTACCTCCCTTTCCATGTCTTTTCCTTCCTTTCTTTTCTTTCTTTGTTTTTGTTTGTTTGTTTGTTTGTTTGTTTTTGAGACAGGCTTTCTCTGTGCAGCCCTGGCTGACGTGGGAACTCACTCTGTTGACCAGGCTGGCCTTGAAATCAGAGATCTGCCTCCCTCTGCCTCCTGAGTGCTGGGATTAAAGTTGTGCACCACCATTGCCTGGCTGCTGATCTCTTTTCTAAGACTGGAGACACAGAAAAGTTCTGAATAGAAATCACATCTATGAAAAAACGTCCATGCACAAGGCCACCTCTTTTCTTGCTAGAGATACTCAGCAATGAGAAGATGCCAAGCATGTCCTCATGACAACACTGTGAATCTCTACATTACTGGAATCACTCCCTGGTCTTTGCCCCTATTGAAAATGCCTTTCTTTGTTTATTTTGAGCATTTCATTTAAATCTGAGCTTTCTTCTCTCAGGTTGACCTACTCTCCCCATTATAGACTCAGACAAACATGGGCAGTTACTTTTAAATACCTGCTGGTTTCTATGTTCTTTATTGTGTGTGAACATGTGCATGAGCACAAGTGTGTGTGTTTGTGTGTGTGCTTGTGCGAACATGAGTGCAGAGGCCAGATGTCAATGTAGTGCATCTTTCTTAATTGCTTTCCACTTTGTTTTGGAGAGAGGATCTCTCCCTAATCCTGGCACTCACCAATTCCACCAGGCTGGGTAACCTCCAAGCCCCAAGGATACTTTGCTCCCACTCTGGCATTATAGGTGTGTGCCTCAGTGCCTCGATTGTTTTTTTTTACAGGGATTCTACCCTTAGAATCCATCAAACTCAGTTTCTTAAGCTCATTCAGTAAGCATCTTATATACTTAGCTATCTTCCTAGTCCTGTGTTATTGATCTTTTGTTTCAAGGATCTATCCCAGCCAAAAGATATGGAGAATAGAGGCAAAATAGGGGTTTCTTCCTTATAACCCTTTAAGCAGCAATGGATAACAGAAAAGCATTGCATATTTTCTTTTCACAACCCAGTTTTACTACTTTGAGCTGGTCTAGCAATGTATACTGCCTACTATATTCTGCTCTGGATTGCTGGTCTGTTGTAATGACTAAAGATCATCTGTAATTAGCATACAGACTGTTATAGAGTAAATGAATGCAGATATGCATGCCATGTTCCTGCTCCTAAATAGGTTAAGTATTCCCCACCTGATGTGTCTCCTGCCATTAATTTGCTGAGTAAACACTCTTTTTATAGTTGAAAGATCAGTTTCATTTCAGCCTGATTATTCCAGCCATTCCAAATTAGGTTTGTTCAAATTAATGAGACTTTATTAAATTAGAAAGGTGACCTGGATTGGAGATTATAGTCTTGTCACAAATCTCTCTGACACTGGACCTGTATCTGGCTTGTGAGCCCCCTTTAGTGCTCAGCAATAGCACATAATTCCTTCTGAGATCTGCAAACCAGAGCGCCAGCTGCCTCTTCACCTTTGGCCATTGACGATGGACACACAGCCACCTAACCCCTGTCTGTCTTGGCTCTGCCCTGCCCAGAGTTCCTGTGTCTTCATCCTAACTTCCACTGACTCTCTCATATGAGCATGCCTGTAAGTTGTCTTGCAGGCTTGTCTCCATGCCCAGATTCTCCTCTTGACTGACAGCATTTTTCCAGGTGGGCAAGGTTGGGGGAGAAGTCTCTTCCCCTTCTCTTCATTCATGGCTTTTCCTAGGCTAGCAGACATTTTTCATTTGGCAGAAGCTCTGCAAGCCTTTCAGACTTGGTTTACTCCTTGTGGGGACAGTTCCTTTGTTTTTAGTAGATTTGGGGTGCATGCAGCTTAATCTGAATTCTTGATTAATGTCACACAATCATCAGCAGGTTTGCATGCAGCATTCTTTACTCCATCTACCACACATTTCTAATAGTATAATAATAAAGGAGCCAGCCTAAGAACTAGAAAACAGATGTTCTCATATTTTTTTTAATCCAGGCTTATTTGGTATAATCACGATATTGACTTGTGTGTTTAATATGCTATTCCAGCTAGGTGTGATGAGGAGGTGTATACCTGTAAACTGAGCACTCATGAGGCAGAGACAAAAGGATCACAGCAACTTCACAGCCAATTTTTTCTACAGAGTGAGTTCCAGTTGGGTCAGCATTCTATAACAAGACCTGTTTCAATAAAGAAAGAAGAGAGAGAGAGCAAGAGATAGACAAAACCTCAAATTAATAATAGATATATGCCTTCCAATTTTTAAAAGATGTTTACACAGTTATGTAATTACATAATATGTTGCTTAATCTTTAAACTTTTATAAAAATATACAGGGGCTGGATTAGGGTTGGATCCTAAGGCCTTATACATTCAAACCAGGTGCTCTACTCCTGAGCTACCTCTTTATATAATCACAGAGTTCTCTTTTAACAATGAAGTAGTGTAAAGAGGTGTCTCTCCATAGTGACTACCTGATCATATGGGTGTCATTTCCAAATTGCATATTTCTATTGTAAGAACAAAGTAATAACTCATTGTCAAGCTATAAAAATAAATAAATAAACAAGTAAATGAATAAATAAGTAGAACCTCGCAAGTTAAGGAATAGGGGCCTTAGCAGTTCAGAAATTGTTAGGATATGCTCTCAAGGAGCAAGAGCAGGAGAAGCAGGAGAAACAATCCATGACTGGCCTAGGTTCTAATCTGACCTTCCTTCTGTGACTCCCACGCAAGCATCATTTTTCAGCATCTCTGCTGCCTCAAGTGTTAGCTGAGAATGGTGACCTCGGTAAGCCCCAGTCTAAGTTTTCATCATTTGCTGGGTTGTACCACCTCTCCTATTCATTCAGGTGTTTATCCTCAGAGTATTGGGCACCTACTTCCTCCCATGCCGTCATCGCCAACGCGGCAGTAACACAGGTGGAGGGAAGAAATCCCAGCCTATAGATTCCTGCCGAAGTCTGTGTGATTCAGCAGACTCTGGGAACAGGAGGTGCAGCTTGCTGGTAAATACCTCTCCTCAGGCCTGCTTGACAGCTTACAACTCCAGAGCCCTTGCATTGCTGGTTCTTGGAGGCCTTGAGGCTGTTAGAGGCCTCCATTAAAATGCAAATGTCCCTTTCAGCTCATTATCACCTAAATCTTCCATGGGGATTAATTTATCAGATTCTTTCCCATCAGACACCTGGCTGGAAACAGAGCCTGTGGGAATGGGCACCTGGCTGACAGGGAAAACTCAGAGAGGGAGAGGGAGGTTGCAAAGAGGAGGTAAGGTTGTGCCCAGAAAGACAACCCAGCCTCTCTTGGGTTTGGCCAGTTGTCAGTCCTCACCAGGTCATCCCTACACAGACCATTAAAATCTAACTTGGCTGAATACATGAAGGCTATAGCTGCATCCTTGGGGGGTGTTTCCCTTAGAATGAACTAAAGGGGAATGTGCACAAAGGTCTCCAATCAGCCATGGACCCTCCTGAGCCCACACATTTCTGCAGAGAGCCCTTCAGCTCTTGTCACTTGATGACAGAGGCCTTACAACTGAGTTCTTTATTAGCTAGAGCTGAGGCCCAGCTTGCTGTATAAGGCAGCCATTTTGAGGCCTGGACAGACTGTCAGACAGCTTCAGCTGGAATGTTTGTGAGGTGCCTCATCTGCTTTTGTTTGACATCCAAAACAACTCTTTGAAAATGTCTGCTCAGCCTGCCTCACAAAGGGGTCTCACAAGTGTTATCTGAGGCATTTGGGCCGCCTCTGTCACTCACACAAAAATGTGCCCCTCCCCACCCCTGCAGGACAACTCCCCCAACAACCTGTGCTTTTGCCTCAGCTGACCCTGGCCCTTTAACATGTCAGAATGTACTGAAAACACTTCGGCTGTCATAACAAGGCAAAATGAAGTCTTCACAAACTGTCCGTTAAACAGACCTTTTGGGGGTTGCTTTCTGTCACCTCTCTCTGGATAGAGCTTGTCTGGGTTTGTGAGCAGCAGACCCACAGGCCTTTGTTTTCGCTCACTGTTGTGTGGGATTCCCCCCTCATTCATTAATCATCCCTTTGCCTATTTATTCGGGTGGCAAGTATAGCGAACACACTTAGCGTATGCTTTTGTTTGGGTGGCACCCTTTGTGAGGAGCAAGGCAGAGCTAATGATTAACTGCAAAAGGAAGGCAAAACTCAGCAAAGAGCCAAATGCTGCTGCATGCACCAAGACAGTGTGTGTATGTGTGCGTGTGTGTGTGTGTGTGTGTGTGTGTGTGTGTGTTTTAAACTCTAAGAGCTTTCAGCCAGGCGACGGTGGTGGCTTTCTTTAGCTGGGAGTTGAGGAGAGCAATGTTAGCACTCTCATAAGTAATAGAGACAGTCTATCAAAACCTAACTGAGCGACCGTTCAGGGACCCTGTGTGCGCCCCTGGACAGCCCAGCTAGGCTCAAGACTTCAGCAGGGAAAACAGGGCTGGCAGCTTCAGAGGTCTAAGTGTGGCTCTTCCAGTCTTTGAGTTTATATTTCCCAAAGTTTAGAGACTCCTGTTTTCAGATTTCTTCGATGCCTTTCTTCCCTCTCACTGGACTCTGGTTAACTTTTGAGTTGCAACTCCTTGTCTTTTGAGTGTCACCTTCCTGGAGGGGTCTTTTCTGACCATGGATGCTAAAGACATGGTTGAAGCTCATGGCCACCCACAGTCACTTCTCTTGTACTACCCAGTTTTATTTTCTCTGTGAAATCTGCCACCATCAGAATTAGGTTTTGTTAATGAATTTTCTGCCAGTTGGGGAACTAAAATGTAAATCTTCAGGCCCTTAACACTTAGCTCCTAGACCATTGCCTGGCATGAACTAGAAGTTCAATATATCTCTTACATAAGTAAGGGTGGGAAAGTTCTATTAGTTACTTATCAACTATGGTTCATTGATGGAGCACTGCAAACTGGTTAGCAAGAAAAACAAACAAACCTGGAAGTTTATCACGGAAACATGATTGAAACACTCACCAGTGTGTCATCAGAAAGAACAATTAGAACTTGGCCTTAGAAACATCTTTAAGAAAGAACAATACATTTTAAAAACATGTGTAAGGTATGGCAGAGTGAATGGATTAGCTCAGAAGTATTTGGGTTCTTCAAGGCCACCTGCTGGCTTAGGGTCTAGAGTTATCTCTTGTGATTAATCTTCTGTTCTCCCTGGTACGGGGAAGAAAGAAATTCCTTTAAAAATTTATGTCTTGCTTTAGGCAAATAGGATGGGAGCTGAGATCTCATATATGCTTTATCTCAATGGTCTTTAGGTCAAAATAATCAGTCTGTTAAAGTGGCATGTTTGGGAGTTCACATTCTGATGTTCTCTGTCTGAATTACTGGATGAATGAGTGAATACGTGTAAGGATTTTTTTCCCCAGGTGGGCAATCCAGTAGCTTTTCCTAAGCGTAGGTTCACAGCCCCAGGATGTACTTTCAATATAAATTCATTGTGGGAACATCTTCCTTCATCCTGTCCCATCTTCTGTCATTGTTCTAGAGTATCTATCAATCTTTGTTTGACTTTTAGATAAGACTTAAAACCAATGGCTTTGTTTCTGGTATGTCTACTTCAACCTCAGATTTTCCCTTATCTATGAATCAAGTTTTTCCTGAAGGACAATTAATCATTTCTGTGCCACGTAATAGCTGGTTCCTCCTTTCATCAGTGTATAGTTGCTTCATTACGTGTGGGCTCCCCTTTCTAAATGAGTACATTTCTCAAGTCTTTTTAAAACATTAACTTCTCTCTCTCTTTCTTTCTCTGTGTGTGTGTGTGTGCGTGTGTGCATGTGCCTGAGTGTACGCATTTGCTCCAAAGTCGTGCAGTGCCATGGGGCTGGAAGAGGGCACTGGATAACCTGGAAGAGTTTCAGGTGGGTGTAATCACCTGATGAACAGGGAACTGAACTCACAGGGAAGTACTCTGCTGGACCAGGAAGTGCCAACTGCTGAGTCACCTCTTCCCCCCAACTCCCTTCTGAATCCTTTATTATGGTTTTTTTTTCACTAATATGTTTTCTACTGATTGAGTCAAAGCCATTCACATTTTATTACAAAATGCTAATGATATATAGTAATATTAATTATGTATAATTAGTATATATATATATAAGAACAAATTCTTCCCCTCTGTGACAGAGTGAATTTGACCCTTCACTTTTCATGTAAAATTTGGAATCTACTTGTGATTCACTAGAAGTCCAAGTGAATTTTAACTACAGAAAACATGAACATCAGACTGGAGAGATGGAGTCTTCCCATCTATCCCTATGATTTGTTATCATTTTCTAGCTTTTCTAAGTGTACTTTTTTAAGGTCGTCAGTATATTTATGGCATTTTAAAACCATTGCCAGTGTTGGATTTTAGAACATTTTTGTCACCCATAAAGAAAGCCTTATGTATTAATACCTCCGCTCTATTTCTACCTCCTGTGGGTATGAGACAGCAACAAAATTGCTTTCTCTGTATATGGATTTACCAATTGCAGACATTTCACACAAACATGATCATATAGCATGTGGTATTTTATGATGGCTTCTTTCACTTCTGATAATGCTCAATGGCTCACCCTGTTGTAGGTAGATTAGAACCTGGTACCAGGTTTTAAACATATGGCCTTTAAGTAACATTCCAGATACAAATCTTAACAGGGAGCTTATGTGCTTTAGGCTGTGTTTCTTATTCCCCCGCTAAGCTACAAAAAATCAATTGGCTATATATGTATATCACCCCAGCTTTACCTATATTTACTCAACAATACAGGTTTCTTGAGTTGGCAGTCAAATCATGTATATACTAGATGTTTATTTCTTCCTTCCAAATCTTTGTAGTTTTTATTTATTCTTCTTAAATTTAATTTAATTTACTATTCTATAGTATAGAACACTTACTATACTATAGAATACTTACTATAAAATCCTCCAGTATAATAAAGAACAGAAATGTGGAAACTTGATATTCTTTTTAGGATCATTTTTAGGTCTAAGTCACATAATGAATTCCTCATCTCAGAGTGTCCTTTTGTTTGGGGTTTAGTGTGTTCACATGGTCCTGCCATCATCACCATCCACTTTCAGAATAGTTCCTTCATTCCAATAGAAATTCTGCAACTTTACACAACCACTCTGACTTCCTCTTTTTTCAGACCCTGAAAAACCATAATTTACTTTCTGATTCTGTGATTTTTGTCTGTTCTGGACATTTCATATGATTAAAATCAGATAATACATGTCTGGCTCTTTCACTTAGCAAACATTTTCAAGTTGATGTTTGGATCATGTATCAGAACTTCGTTTTTATGGCTGAATCATACTGCGTTGGATTATTTATACTTTGTTTATCTGCTCATCAGTTAATAGAAATCTTTCCTATTTCCAATTTTTTATTTTGAGTAATGTGCCTTCGAATGTTTTTTATGTGTATGAGCATGCTTTCAGTTCTCTTGGGTAGATAATTAGGAATGGGATATGGGGGTCACATGCAAACTCTTAGCATTCTGAGGAACTATTACAGAGGTAGCAGTTGTCAAATATACTTACTGCCAAGTTCTTGAGTTTACAAAGGATTTGTATACTATTAGGTTTTTATTTGAATCAGTTATTTGTCAGTTAAATTAATTCCTTTATAACTATGTTAGTATGAGAGTTTAAATCATAAAGTAGTCTCATCATTAGAGTGGGAGGACATATAACATTATCTTTATTGGGAATGTGGTCCAGAAATGCAATCCTGAAAACGGAGATGTAGTACTAGCTATACCTACTTCAGTTCACAAAGTAAGATGAGGTTTCTGTCAGCACTCTTGTTCCCTGGAGTTGCTGTCCCCAAAGCTTGGACTGGCCCATCCATCTTATGATAAGTATCAGGCTCCAGTGTTGGCTGTATGAACTATTATGTCTGGAAGTTGTCAGAAGATTCAGGTGTCTCTGATGTCACTGTGATTGATAATGATACTTTACACCTGCCTGAAAAGGAAGCTAAGACTTACTCTCCATTCTTGTCTATTGGTGACATCATACCTGATCCTTTTTGCATTAAATTACCAGCTTGATATGAGTCCTTGTCTTGCTCAGTCATTGGATTTGGTCATTCTTCCTTTAACATTTGCAAGTGTGTTAGTTATTTTTCTTGTTGCCATGACCAAACAAAAGCAACTTAATAAAGAAAGCGCTTGTTTGGCCTCACAGTGTGAGGGTACACTCCATCCTGTTGGGAAGTGATAGCAGCAGCAGCATGAGACAGCTCATCATATTTCATCTGCAATCTGGAAGCAGAGATGGGTGTTGGTGCTCAGCTTGCTTCCTCCTCTTTCTTTGCTCTGGGATTTCAGCTCAGGGAAGCCACCCACATTCAAGGCTGGTTGTCTTTTCTCAAGCAAAGGCACACACAGGGGTGTGCTTACAGTGATTCTAAACCCAAACAGGGTAATAGTAAAGAGTAACTTTGGCTGGGCACAGTTGGCACACACCTGTAATCCCAGCACTCAGGGAGGCAGAGGCAGGTAGATCTCTGTGAGTTTGAGGCTAGCCCGGTCTACAAAGTGAGCCCAGGACAGCCAAGGCTACACAGAGAAACCCTGTCTTGAAAAACAAAACAACAACAACGAAAAAAGAGTAACCTCACAGTAAGGTCTTTGCAGTCTTGGTCCCACATAGTCTGTTCTATTTCTAGACTCCTTATCACACCGTGTGTCACAGGATCACTCGCCATCTGAAATTAGAAAATAATGCACACACACATTCATGCATTTCCACCCACACTCACACTCACATTTATTATCCATCAGAGACTCTGAGTTGTTTCTCAATATTTGTTCCTTCGTTCTTTGTTGGTAAAGGAGGTGGTTGGCTTGTGATGGGAAGACTGTGCAAAGGTGTAGGGGCTCTCATTCACTGCTGATGGGGAAGCAAGAAGGAAAAGAGTTTTGAAGACAGTTTTAGAGAGTCTTGGAAACCTAAAGTCTTAATGTGTGATCTTTTCTTTTGGTGTTCATCCAAATGACCTGAAGCCTTTTGCCCATACAGAAGCCTGGACAGTGATGTTTATAACTCTATTCTTTTAAAAATATTTTTATTAATTCTTTAAAAAATTTCCTAGGAATTATTTTGATCTTCATCTCTCATTCCCACCTTAACTCTTCCAAGATACCCCCTACTTTATGTCTCTACTTTTTAAAAATAGCCATTGAGTCCAGTTTGCTTTGCTCATATACTCCTGAGTGTGAGGCCCTTGACTATAGTATGTTTGTCCTACCAGGGATCACACTTTTAAAGAAAATTCTCCCAGAGGCAATTAACTGTCCCTAAGTCCTCAGTTGGGGTTAAACACATGAGCCCCCCACCCTCTGTGCTGAAACATTGACTGGCTTGATCTTATGCAAGTCTTTGTTGAATGGCTTGATATTGTTCAGGTCTTATGCAGACAACCACAGCTACTATGAATTCATGGGTCCAGTGGTTCTATCATGTTCAGAAGGTACTGCTTTACTCTGGTCCATTCTGATCTCTGGAACCTACCATTTTTCTCTCCCTCTTCTTTGTTGGCTCCTGAGCCTTGTGGTGGTTGTGATACAAATGCCCCGTTTCTGGATGAGCAGTTCACAGACATTCTCTCACTCTTTGTATGTTGACCAGAATAACCCTGATCTTAATGGCCTGTACTTGAAAGCAACCAGGGTGTCTTTCAGTAGGTGACTGGAAATTCATTGAGAATATTATTTGTCACTATAGAGAAAGGAGCTGTTAAACCATGATCAGTCATGAAGGACTTACAAGCATATCAGAAAGTAACATAAGTGAATCTGAAGGGAGGATGTGTACAGTTTCAACTGTATGACATTCTAGAAAAGATAGAACTATATAGTTAGAACATTAGTGTCTGCTAAGGGTCCAGAGGACCAGCTACATAGACACAGCAAAAAGGATGAGAATACAGTATGCAACACGGTCATGGTTGATACCCATTTGTCCAAAGTCACTACACATTCAGTATCAAAGATGAACCCTATTGGAGAGCAAAAAGTCAGGTGACAGTAATGTATCAGGAGAGCTCTATTAATTGCTAGATCTAGTAGATCACTGGGAAGGTTACGCATATATAGGAATCAGGCATATTTGGGAAAACTCTGGTCTACTTGATTTTGCTTTGAGAGCAAAACTGCTCTTGGGGGAGAAATCTTTTACAAAATAAGAATGTGTGGTAAATATTAGATAAATTTGGTGGTGGATTTCTTCAAGCTACTTAATTTTGCATACTTTGTGGACTTTAGGTATATTCTGACCAAAGATACAATTCTGGGCAAAGTTTTTGAATACACACTGTGAGATAATTAAGAAAATTTGAACATTTACTGACTATTTGACATAAGGAATTTTGAAATTATTTTAGATATGACAATGGTATTGATGTTATATTTTAAATAAAGAATTTATTATTTCTTAGTAATACCTGGGCATATGCATGACTGAAATGGTATGATGTTTATGACAGGCTACAAAAATTTCTCAAATGAATTGTTTGGATAGAGTTGAAACACGTTAGCTACATGCTGATTCTTAGATTCATAAAGAGCTTCTACATTGTAGTATGTGAGTATGAGTGTGAATTTTTCCCCCATATAGTTTTTGAATAGTAACCTTTTAAAAATAAAGCAAAAATTGGGGCCAGAGCAAAGGTGGCTCACTTGATAAGTACCTGTAGCATACGCAAAAAGACCTGGGTTTGAATCCCCAGCACCCATACAAAAGCTGAATGTGTCAGCATGCCTCTGACTTATCAGTGATGAGTTTGGGAAAGACAGGCAGATTCCAAGGACTCACTAGTCAGCTGATCTGGCTGATTTGATGAACTTCAGGTTCAATGATAAATCTTGTCTCAAAATGGAAACAGAGAAGTTAGCAGGAAGATTTTGGCATCTGGCTTCCACATGCATATGCCTCCACATGCACAGATGCCCACATACAACCACATGAACACATATGTACAACACACAGACACACACGAATCAATGTTCCCTGTCCAGAGCCTTTTATAAGGTATCACAGGAGACTGTGATTAGCAATATTCCCTCCTTTCTTCAGAGTAAGCTGGCATGGTAGAGAAGGTATCATATGGAGTCCTTTTTGTGTATAACAAGTAGTCCTCAGAGGGATCATAAGCCCTAGTGGAAGTGTGTCAAGGATTTCTCCCCACCCCCTCCCCATGCCAAAGACCTAGAGCCATGTGATTGAAAGTGTGAAGCCCCAAACATCCAATAAACAACCTCGGAAGGTGAGAGCTAACTCATTCCAACTTTGTGATGTCCCCAGAAACTGTGCTGATAAGAGGAAAACACTAAAGAATAAACGAGAGATCAGCGAGATAATGGGGGAAAGCAGAGGAGGACGAGACAGCGCTTTCAACTCTCCCGCTTGAGAAATGCATTGTGCCAAGGAAGATAAATTGGAGAAACATGAGAAGGCAAAGAGATCTTGTCTCTGACTCGTGTATTTCTCTTTAAGCGAATGAGCAATAACACAGAAATAAGAGAGTGCAAAACGGAGCTGAGGGCTCAGCCAAAATCACACTTCCTAATAATCTGCAGCTTTGGCAGAGTGCTCTCGAGTTGTACTGGAGCAGTTTTCTTGATTTTGAATTATGCATGTAATTCACCCTGATCAGAGTGTGGCCCAGGAGCCAAGAGCCATTTGCTAGTCAGAAAGGAGACGGCCGGTCCTGAGCTGACAGCGGGCTGCATCCTCCACAGTGGGGAGGCACTCTCGTTTTGGATAAAGCTCAGACACAAACAAAACTCATGAACTCAATTCTTTGAGGCCATCTTGACAAGCAACTTCTCATGTAGGGGGGAGGGGGTTTCCTTTCCTACCATGCTGCTGGATGCTGAAAAAGCAGTCCTAAATGGCCACATGGAAATGGTGAAGAACATAGGCAATCACTGGTTCTCTAAGGGTCTGTATATTGGCCAGCTTGCCTTCTTGCCCTGTCCTTTGATAGGGCATAGGAAGATGAAAGGAAATGAGATGGTACCAGAAATGGAAATAAAGCAAATTTAATGAATAAATAAATAAGAAAAAAGAAAAGAATACAATAGAAGAAAATCAGGTCCATGCCTGCTCTGTTTTTCACTAGTGGTTGAGTTTCAGCTCCAGTTTTGGAGAGTTACCTCCTTCTAGGTACAGCACAATATTCTTTAGCATGCATTCCCCACCTTTGTTCACTCTCACTTACACGTGAGAACTGACTAACTCCAGCTGGCAGACCATTCCTGCCAACTACTTTGGTTTTCCTTGAGGTTAAGGCAAAAATCCCCAAAGCGAGCCACCGTTTGCACGCAGTTCACACAACCCCAGGATCTGTTAAGATGCTGGGTGCTCTGGTGTTTGCCTGGGGATGGAATCAGTCATGATAGGAAACTGCTGTAAAATACAGTGATCTCTAGAGGAACACAGTCTTATGTTTTTAGAAAGCAGGTAGTTGATGGAAACAGGGAGAAAGGAAAGGGAGAGGAAAGATGAATACAGAATCAGAAACAAACAGAACAAGAAACAGAAAAATGAAATCCACTGTTTTCCGTCCTGAGTCTCCCATTTATGAGCCCTGGGAATTTGGGCAATTTTTTAAAAATAACTTTCATTTTACTTTCAGAGTTTTTTTTTCTATAGAAATTGGAGCTAATATGCCTCTCTTTTTCAGTGGTGAAGGTTAAAGATAATGATGCTCATTTTTAAACAAAAGCAAGATAAAAGAGGGAGGGAATGAGGGAGAAGGAGGCATAGACACACAGAGAGAGACAGAGGGCTGTGATCATTATTCTGTTTCTATAATCCCAGGTTCTAGTCTTGTAGGAGTCCTGAAAAGAACAAAATACAAATGTGTTGTCTGAAACAAATGCAGTATTTGAGTGTTTCCACTTGCATCACTGACGTGTGCGTTTCCTGTGACAATAGTGGCATTCTTGGGGCACAAATGGCAGCTCAGGAAGCATGTCCTTGTACCTATATCAAAGACAGACAGTTGCAGCCTTATTCTCAGTGTGACCCACTTAGGGCTGGGCTCATTGTTGCTGGATATTATCATTTTTAATGTCAGTAAATAATGTGTTGTCAGATAAATGACCTGTTTCCTTTCTGTGGTAAAAAGCTCCTTCATCAAGAGAGAGCTTGAGCGGTGGAGAAATCTCAGCTAGACTGAGTGTTTCCGACTGCAGGATGGGAGATGTTTTATTAATCTGACTTTCCCAAGCAGTTGGGCTCATTTCTAAAGGTAGCTCTGGTAAATCAATGAGCATCTTATCTATGCATTCACCATTGACCATGTTCTACTGAGTGGGCAGAAGTTAAACATTTTTCTTTCTAAAAAGGTGAAAACTATGTTATTGCTTACAAAACATTTCTGGGCAAGTAATACAGGGAGGAGCTCCCTCAACATAATTTGAATTTGTCTTAGCCAAGTTCTTATTATGAGGAATCAAGATAGTATAAAATGAGGAATCAGAGCAATCTTTTCTCATTGACTTGACTTCTAGCAGCTCTGAAGATCACAAAGAACTGAAAAGTGGAATCAAGTAAGTTCTAGCCTCATAGTCTTTAATACCTGGGATGCATTGCTGGGTCTTTCCTAAGGTTACTACTGAAAAACCACACCTCTTATTTCAACAGACAAGTCCTATGAGTCCACTGAAAAGTCACCATGTCACCTACTGTGATGGGAGGCATAATTAATTAGTCAAGGCAAATGAGGATAATTTACTTTTGGAAGACTTTAGGTAGAGTGGCAAGTGTTACTATTATGCTTTTCCCAATGTGAGTGAATTATATATTTGAGGATGTTTCCTTAAGCAAATAGAGGTCCTTTCATGGACTCTTAAAGAACTTTGATTAGAACCTTCTTGAGCAATCATTTAATGCAAATATATCATTTATTCTTTTGTCAACCTGTTAAGTCAAGGAGAGCTCAAGAGTGGAGAATGACTTGTAGGTCATGAAAGGAGATTGCAGCTAAAAGTCTAAGAAGAAACAATGTGCTTTACTAAGAAACAGCTACTTTGTCAACTGTGCAAATATCCAATGAAATCAATGAACTCTGAAAGTTGTGTCAGTATATCTTTCTGAGTCTCATCAAAGGGTAGGTACATTAGGGAGATGAGAGTAAATGTGGGTTTTATGCCAGTGAGCTGCATCCAGAAATGTAGTCTTCTTTATTTTTTTCTGTTTTTCTGGAATAAGGTTTGGTAAATGACCTCTGCTTGTGCCCAGAGTTTTTTTTTTAAGCCAGACATGGCTTTTATGCTTTTAAATGTACACACTCACAACCATGTTAAGAAATGTATAGGGTCTGTAAAACCTGAAGTATTTATTCACTGTCTCTTTACAGAAAAAGTATGCTATCTATGTTCTAGAACATTCAGATAAATGCATCCTTTGATTTTCTGTATAGATCTCTTTGTATCTTTTTGTTTCGATTTTAAAAATATTTTATGCATATAAGTGTTTTGCCTGAATTTATGTCTTTGCACCACTATATGCCTGCTGTCAGAAGAAGATGTTAGATTCCCTAGGAGTTACAGATGGTTGTAAATCACCAGGTAGATGTTGGGACTTGAACCTGGACTCACTGGAAGAAAAGCCTGTACTCATAACCACTAAACCATCTCTCCAGCCCCTGTATTATATTTTTAGAATGAGCATCATACTTTGTAGGAAAAAATAGAGAAACCATTTTTTATCCTAGTTGTGGATAACTTTAGAGATATGGTGGGGTTTTTTGTGGTTTTTTGTGTTGTTTTGTTTTTTGTTTGTTTTGTTTTGGTTTGGTTTGGTTTTTGGTTTTTAGTTTTTTTGTAGAAGAGACCCACTTGCTTTTGAATTATACAGAGAACTCTTAGCTGATCTGCAGATGGGCCCATTGTTCCCTTTCTTCACAGAACATGTACTTAGTTTTTAGCCAGAGCATGTTTAATTGTATAATTTGTCACCAAACCTATGTCTCTTTCCTGATGCACCTCAAAATACCCCTGAGCTCCATGTTAACCAGAAAACTATGTTCAGTGGTTACAAAGAAAACATGATTTGTGAGCATATGTGTGTGATGTAATCTTCATGGCTTCAGCTCCCAGAGTTGAATGACTATCCTCCATTTCTTAGATGTTACTGTTTTGAACAACTTTGCTCCGATGTTAGCATTGTTCTGGAATGTCCAGGACTTAGTTATGATATTTGGCAGTTAGAATTTGATAGTATAAATATTAAGCAGTATTAAGAAGATGAAGATGGCAAGATAAGGGAAAGATTATAGATTGACAAACTATAATGTTTTTAACTACCTTTCTCAATGAGAACACTAGTGTATTTTTATTAAGAAATTTTCATCACCTTTAATTGGATGAAAAATTCAAATACAACAGAAGTTTTCTTAAAAAACTATAACAAATAACTGGTAAGGAACAAGGAGGTAGGAACTTACATATATCTTAATGAATCACATCTTACAGCATAAAATGATCTGCTATCATATTCCTCTCACACTTCTGCTTTACATTCTAAATTTAAGTCTTACTTTATCGTTGGCTTTGACATTCTGAAATATGCAAGAAGCTGTGACCTAAGCTTAATAACTACAACAGAAGAGAAGCAGATGATAGTTTGAAAGGCATCCGGATAACTTTATTGTTTGTGGATAACAGGGAAAGGATAACAAAGAAAACAATCCAATTGGTGCATGGTGGGCATGGGGGTGGGAGGAGGGAAAGGGAAGAAAAATTTGATTCATGGGAACTCTATTACAGGGCAGTAAGAGCTATTGCTAAGCAGTTGCCTTTCCTTCAGGTTGCTGCTCCTATAGTCACTCTAAAAAAAAAGTCATTGGTTGCATCAGATCAGTTGCTGATATAGTTCATTACAGTAAAATCTTATTATAATTAACCATTCCTCACTGTGTTCAGTTCCCAGAATAATCATTTAAAAATGATATATCTGCCTGAATCCATTTTGATCTCTGTTCTGTGAGGGAAACTGCCAAAGAACTCTGTCAGCCATGGATTTCAGGGCATCCCAAGATGGAGCTGACTTTTGTCAATAGTTGTATCTTCTTCTGCTGCCTCTTTTTATCTCTAGCCATTGGTTGTAACAGCACTTCTGTTAAAGCAGATAGAAAGTGGCACTAGCCTAGATGTCAGCCTTCCTGAAGAATAAGGACATGAAGCTGTTTTCTTAAGGATATATCTTGAGGGTTTTCTGGGAAGAAACAGAAGAAAGACTGGGTTAATTTCTATGGCAGAATCTTGATGGTGGACTGCTCAAACATTGTTGTCCAAAGAATGTGAGTTTCTGGTTCAGTTGTGTTTAAGGTTCTCAGTGCAAGGTTCTAGTGAATCCTAGTTTGTTGAGTAGAACTGGTAGACTCCAACACATGGTGAGAGATAGAGGATGGTACATTGCCATTTGGGTTAGGTCTTATCTTCCAATATGAGGCCAACCCAGATATTCTAAGAGCTTAGCCTCACTTTCTTATCCACTGAGCACAAGTAGTTCCCCGTGGTCCCTGGACAAACACAACGGAGTGCTAACAGATTTCCAGTTTCTTTGTTGTGAAAAAACAAAAACGAAATAACAATTTTTCTTGAAAACCCTTACTTCCTCTTCACCTTGGCCATTGGCCATTTTGCAATGAAGAGTCTGTGACCCATTCCTGAGGCTCTCTGGAGGAAAACCTGAAAGTTAAAACATGCTAGATTATAGAGCAAACCATCCCTTGAAAAGACTTTAGTCTCTACACCAATTACTGATTGTTTTCTTATTGTCTAGAGCTCAGTAGATACTGGGGCTACTTATATAAAGGCATGATTCTTACCAAAGAGTCCAGGAAAGTGTGGGCTAGCCTTATTAGTGTGCCTAAGACTCCAAATCTGAACAAAAATCACTTAACTTTATGCAGAGTCAAAAGGTACTTTTGCCAAGGAGTTTGTGGCTGAGTGGGAAAAGTTGTCTGGCTCTCCTGCCTTGCTTCATCCTTAGGTGATACTGTCTTTGGAACTTTCACAAAAGAAAGGGAAATGGGGCCTCCATTCTCCTGCTTCCTGAATGCGGCTCATGACTGGAGGGAGCCCCTCCGCCACACTGTGCTCCAGTCTTTATTCCCATACTTGTCAGCAAGGGAGCAGAGAGAAAGGGAAGGATTCCCATTGTTAACACAGCAAGGACTTCTGGAACCAGTGGGTGATGTTTCTAAAAGTTTCCCCTGATCCCCAGGGCATGAAAGAAAACCACTCCAAGAAGAAAGTGCTGGGGGAAGGGGTAGGGCACATTTTTATTCCAAGTCCTGACATAATAACATGGACTCAATTAACAGTCCTGCCTTACACAATTTAGAAACAAGACAATATGAAACAGTAGTAGTCAAATATGGGACAAGAGGCAAGACAGGTCCCAGAGAGGACAGAGCCTCATAGCTGCCCAGCATGCTGTCTAGAAAGTCAATCAAGGCTGCAATGTGAGAGGACTTCCTCAAAAGAATGGCCCGTTTACTAAGATGAAAATTCAGAGTTACAAACTGAAGGTGGCCAAAGTAGTTAGAATTTTGAGAGATGAAGGAAGAGTTCATGGCATGGGGCAACTGCATCAGGAAAAACTTTAAAGAGCTTGATAAAGGGTTCTGTGTATATTTAGCTGAGATCTTCATGAAAGAGCACGCTATGAGAGACTTCTGGAAGCTGGGAGGCAGAGGTGGAGCAAGCCTAGGAGCTTTGCTCTTCTTACCAGCTGGAGTGGAGAAACCAGGGTACATAGGATATCCTGGAGAGTTCTCAGAGGATTGTCTCAGTAGGAGGGCAAAGCCAAGACCTCTTTGTTCCTGTCTAACAAAACTTGATGACAAGCTTCAAGAGGATCAAACTGTTTCCCTGTATCTCAGAAAAAAATAAAAATCTTTCAAAAACATTGAAATGATTGAAAAATAAGAAAATCATATCCTTGCAGCATCAAATTCACAATATCTGTTATACAGAGAAATATAAAAAAAATATAATCCATTATGGTGACAAAAAATCAGTAGAAATATTCACAGATAAGAACAATTGGTAATGATAGACATGAACATTGTTGTTACAACTGTTTACTAGAAAGTTAAGGCAAAAAAGAAGGGAGAGGTTGACAAAGTACAGGAAAGACATGTGGGACTGGACCCAAAGCTGACTTCTAGAGATTGTGGCACCTACAAGAAAACTACACTGGGTGGAGCCTGCAGAGTAAACACTAGCAGAAGGAGAAATTGGAGAACCTGAAGATGCAAAGGAAGACACTACACCAATGAAACAGATGGGGGAAAATCGTGTAGAAAATGAACAGCGACTGAGCAATGGGACAACTTCAAGTAAACGAATATGCTTGCAATTAGAGTTCCAAAGTTGTCAGGAGAGAGAAAAATAATAAAAGTACAGTTATGAGTGAGTGGGAATAAATGGAAGCAAGCAAGAAAACGAGATTGAAGGAGAAGCGTCCCTCATGGCAAAAGTGTAATGCAGAATGATATGAGCAACTAATGCCAACAAGCATAATAACTTGGATGAATGAATACCTTCAGAGACATAAACTGTCATGTGATAAGGAAATAGACAAGCTTGGTAGCCATGTGACATTTCTCAAAATGGAATTCTGAGTTTAGAATCTTTTCACAAAGAAAAATCGAGATCTAAGATGGCTTTGCCAGTGAATTCTACCAAATATGTAAGAAGCAAAGACACTGCACTATGGCACATCTTCGAGCAGGTAAATGTGTTTGGTGTTAGAATTCTGAAGTTTTCAGCAAATAGCAAACCTGCAAAACGATGCCAGTGAGATAGAAAAGGAGAAAGCAACCCCAAAGGCCCAATGGAAGTAAACAAAATTGCTGACTCCATTACTTTGTACGCTTTTCTAGAAAATTGAAGCGTGAACACTCCTCTGTTCATTCTATGGTATCTGCACTGTCAGCCAATGACTCTCCTGAATAAGGATGCAACAGTTCTTTAAAGATGTTTTGTTACAAACCAAATCCAGAAATATGTGAACATGTACTGTGGCCAAATGGAGTATTTCTAGGAATGCAAAGTTATTTGAAGAGTGCCCAGGGACTCTTGAGCAAAAAGAGGGTATTTCTTTCTAGCTTATGTTCATTCTTGCAGAACCCTCACCTGCCTTCTGATAGATGGTGAAGGACTCAGGTCCTGGAGAATCTGCTAATGATCTAAAAGGACCCATCAGTTCTTACAGCCTCATACTCATCACCCGTTGGGTACCAGCAGTCTTGGGATAAGTGTGAAGAGCATGGTTTTTGGAGTCACAGAGACCTTGGTTCAAATCCAGATTTCATTATTCAGTAGGCAAATTATGCAATGCCTCTAGATTTTAAAGGTGGGCTGTGAATTCAAATCCTTCTGAGTCTTAATGGTAAAATAAGTAAAGGAAGAGGCAAGCAACCAGCGCATAGTGCATTGGCGGTGGGTTGCCACTTTCCTTGTGACTTTATATCACAGTGGGTGAGAGTTGGGGCTCCTGGGCTATGAAGGAGGTGGCTCAGTCAGGAAAAAAAAGCTGCACAGGCCTGAGAACTTGGGTTCATTTTGAGCACCTCCATAAAGAGCCAGGTGAATGGAGATGGAGACAGGATCGTCCCTGGGACTCACTAGCCAGGCCATTGAGGCAAATGAGCAAGCTCCAGGTTCAATGAGACACCCTGTCTTGAAAAATAAAGAGCAACTGAGGAAGACACACAACATCAACTTTTTGTCTTTCTGGGAATGTGCACACATATAAACAAAAACAGGGATAAAGGATTGTGTTCCTCCCTACCAGTTCTGTCCTGTTTTTACTTGTGAGACCTTGTCTAGTTACATAGTCTGTGAAATGAGATTACCCATACTATATGTCTGTCTTCATGGAGTTCACGTGAGGTCCCTTACTTGCATAGCGCTTGAAGTGGTGTCTGGCACAGTTCCAAGTAAGGGCTCCACATTCATGCACTGCTACAATTAAAGCTATTGCTGTTGCTTCAGCCATTAGTGTTGCCATAGTTGTTGACAGGCCAGCTAAGTCTCTGATATCCTAACAAGAAAGAGTCACAAACACAGGCAAGGTACCAAACAGCAGAGTCACTGAGCTCATAAGCTTATTCAGCCTCTGGGTTTTGTTTAGGGTCTTTGAACACAGAGCTGCCAGGTTCTGATTGAGGAGGGAAATGTGACTAGCCACACCTGGGGGGTGGGGGTGGTAAAGCCGTGGGGGTAAGTGGGACAGGAGCAGGCAGGCCCTGACAATAATCTCTGCCAGAGACAGGAATATTATGTAGAATCGTGTCTGATGTCAGATCTTCCTGGATGGTAATGTGATGAGGTGTGAATGGAGACCTGAGCTATAATTGAGAACCATGTGGCCCTGTCAGCAGGCGATGGCCTCTGAATGGGAGTGTGACAGGGAGCAGAAACAGAACCACAGAGATGGGTGGTGTGCAGATTTCTACCTAGCAGGGCCTGAGGTGGGCCCCGGGGAGGCCTGCCAGACAGTGGGCTGCGTGCTACTGATTTCTTTCAACACAGCCTATTTTGCCATTCATAGCCTCTTGGTATTAAGCAGACCGAAGAGCTCATATCCTGTGGACAGATGATAGATATGTCAGATCCCTGAAAAATTGTTTGTCTTGCACAGGTGTATGGGCCTCCTTCTGAAGCAGACAGGTCACGTGACACTTTTCAACACTCTCTTCTGTCCCAGCTTGGCATCCAGCGTCTATCAAAAGGGAAATCTTTCACATGCAATTATGGCAGAAAATAAAGGTGATGAAGTGTTGTGTACCAAGAAGGGAGGAGATCAAAGGGCGGTAATGAAAAGTGATTGTGCTGGAAGGGCAGCTTTAACTCCGAAAGTTGTGGGGGGTTGTGTGGTGCCCCATGCTGCTTGGAGGCAGATTCACAGGTACACCATGCAGTACTTGGAGAAGGAATGTCTGCAGCTGTCATAGGCATGGTTCTCATGAAATTGTCAGTTTCTGGAACTCTCTGTAGCCCAAGAAGGGTTTAAGTAGCACACAGGTATAGATAGCTAAATGATGCGAAAGCTTCTCTGTCCCACGCACTTCACACAGAGGATAGTTCACCCACCGTCACCAGGGTAATGGTCTTTCAAGAGTCCAATTTTTACTGCAGGCCTGGTCACCCAAAGACTCTCACCCCCCCCCCTGTTCTCTTTGTTCTCCTTATTGGGCTCTTTGAAGTCAACAGAAAAAAAATAGAGGTTATTCAGGTTTAAGGATGGGTTATTCAGGTTTAAGGATGAGGCAACTTGTCATCCAAGCCTTCACAGTAAAGTAAATGTCTTGATGAGTTGCTCAGAAAAGTAGGGGTGTGTATGTATAAGCACATGCATTTGCACACACATGCATCACATGTTCAGGCAAGTGTCTTAGGCTTCTATGTGTATTATTAGAAGAATCTGCACAGCTCCAAACAAATGGAGTCCTGGGTTGCTGAATTATTTCCTATGCTTGCCTGCTTAAAGGCCATCTTTATGGCACTCTTGTCTGGAAAAGAGTCCTCTTCCCTGCAAACTAACTAGTGACTATTGTCATCTTGACAGTATACATCACATTATAACATTTGCAGTCCCAGAAAATGCCTTGTTTAGGTCAGCAAAGCAAGATTTTTAGTTTTAAAACCAATTCATTGCTTTGAAATATCAAGAAAAAGCCAACAATTTTCAATTGATTGAAGGCAAATCTATTTGAATCAGCCAAAACCAAAACAACAACCAGAAGAAAGAGCTCTTAGTTACAGATTACTGGAAACTACATCTGAGTATTTGTACTTATTTCAATAATGTTTGACTATGGTAATCCAAAGGAAGCTGAATTTTGCCAAATGCATTCTTGAGTTCTCAATTTAATGGACAATAGTTTATCAAGTATTAGAATAGTTTATATTTTATCAAGTATTGTAAATAGTGCCTTGATTGTTTGAAAATGGCTGTGTTTCTAAGTTGGTTCGAACTTCGTCCTGTTTTCTCAGGCTCAGGCTGAGTAGATGTGCTACTCTTTTGGCTTTTGTGTTACTCTGATCAAATGCATGAAACAAACAAATTAAAGAAAGAAATACTTAAGTGTTCTGGTTCAAAGTTTCAACGGTATCAATCTTTTATAACAGGGAAGTTAAGGCAGAGAGCACATTTCAAATAATGTTTCCAAGGAAACAGGGAGTGTGTAATACAAGAAGAAACCAGGGCAAGATAAGGACACTCAGGTGCATCCCCAATGATGTGCTTACTTCAATTGTTCCTACCACTGGCCTTCAGCACCCAATATTCTTATCATATCGTGAACTCAGGAAGGCATTGATCAATTCTTGAGGTCAGAGCCTTCCTTTGTGATCTTATTCTCTGGAAATACCCTCACAGGCACAGCTTGCACATCTGGGCTTTTGTCAGTCCAGTCTCAGGTTGTCATTTAAAATTAACCAACATTGGGGTAAGGAGCTGGCGAAGTGACTCAACAGTTAAGAGTACTTGTTACCCTTAAAAAGGATTCTGGTTCAATTCCCAGCATCAACATGGTGATTCACAATTATCCATAATTCTAGAGGATCCAAAGTTCTCCTCTGACTTCTGAAGGTTCGAGGCCTGCACACAACTAGCATATACACACACAGGCAAAATATTCATGCCTATAAAACAAATGAATCTAAAAATAAATTAACTAACTTGGTAATTCAGTTGTGCCTTTGCTAATGTGACAGAAATTGAGACTTGCCCATTTTTACATCACAGACATTAGCAGACAGGGAAAGGGGAACCACCATTTGTTTCCTGTCTGCTGTCTTAAATGATCCCATCCTCACAAACCACATTCATTGATGTGACCATTTTTCAGAGGTGATAATTGCAGTGAAGTCAAATGATTGGAATTTGTCTGTGGGGGTGGAACTGTTGTTTTACCCCTTATTCATCTAATCCCCAATTCTGTTGCCCTTACTTTCCCACACTACTACTTTTAATACACCAGTCTGCCCCTAGAGTTCCTGTCTCTACCCAGAGACTGCTGCTCCTATGTACCCAGATACAAATGCATATGTCTCCTCTTACCAAGAGAAATTAGATACTGCAGAAGGAGGAAAAACTGTCTAATCCTAGAGAAATGGGATCACAAAGTGAGTGGGTCTTACATACCTACCTCTCCACAGCTCTCATGGATCATGTTAGAAATTAAAGCATGGGTTCACTAATGAGTACACAGTACATCTGGACAATCTATGCTTCTTAGAGAAAACCTTATGGTGGGTGAGACAGACCATGTTAAGGACTGCCCAAACGGCAGCTTGAGTGGACTGGGATATGAAAGAAATCACAACACTTCAGGGTGCAGATTGCCACGTTCTCTGGTTGCTGTGGGCCCTTGCAGTTCCTCCCAATGTTTTTATTGTGTTTTTGAAAGCACAATTACATGACTATAATAGGGTAAATAATCTCTGGGATATTTTTACTCAGTGTCCTTGGACAAGAAATAAATCATTAAAATGGAACAGTGTTTTGGGAGAAAACATCCTTAGAGAAGACAGATGCCAAAGGGGAAAGAAAAAGAGCTATCAGAAGCCAGGGACCATTCTAGAAGGTGCCATATGGATTGAGGCAAAGAGGTTCTGCAAACTCCCCTGTGCTGTGAGTTAGGAACAGTAGAGAAATGCTCCTCCTTAGAAACTCTTCTCAAGGCCAACTCTACTTAGGAAATGTCACAGGATCAGCTTGTGCCCTTCAAAGAAACTGGTCTACCAGAAAAAGAAAACAATCTCTCCCTCTGTGGCTACTTGGCCTTAGAGCTCTGAGCACAATTCTACTCAGGAAAACAGCTTATTCAAGTGAGAGGTTGTACCTTGACTCCCTTTTGAGAAATGCCTAGTGAGACTAGTTGAGGAAAGCCGTGTTCCAGCTCTCTGTGTTCTTCCCTGCAGGTGGAAGGCACTTTAGGAGCATCATTTGAGGCCAAAATGAGCCATGAGTGACACCCACCAGATCTGTTTGAGGGAGAAACCAGCTAGGTTGCTGTGCACAATGACTAGCAGTGTGGAGGTTTTCTGGTTCTGGCTTTAGACTTTTAAGAGCTGTTGATTGAAGACTTCATTGAAACCAGCCTGTGTGTTCCCACCCTCCCCATTTCCTTTTCCATTTAATCCAAATACTGCTGTTCACTGGTAGAGAATGGAGTTGACTGATTAAAAACAATGTTTCTCTGCAGCTTAGGTTGCTCAAAGAGAGTATGGGAGGGATGTCCTGTAAGGGAGGAAATGTAGAAAAATAAAATACACATCTCTTCTGCTCTCTAGAACTGAAAGTAAGTTTCTGGCTCAATTTTGAGAATATGAGCCAACTGAGTCATAGAGAGAAGGCATTTGCCTAAGGTCCCATATCTGGCCAATGAGCAATATCAACCATCTGGAACACTTCTGGTCTGTAAACGCTAGCTTAAAACGTAGAGGCACACAGGAGCATGGTGGTCGGAGTGACTAGGAATCACATGTGGATGCTTTGTAAGAGTCCAGGGCTATTTGTCAACAAAAAGAAACTGCCTCCAGGGATCACACACAAAAATATGTTCTTCAAATACATGAATGGCTGCTGAAGTGTTTGAAGATTTATTCTTTGTGACTTCGACAGTACAGTTAGGGTCTGTGGATGTAGCTGCATAGAGACTGAACCTGACTTGGTGTGAGGGAAATAGTGACCTGCCTTCCTTAGGGCCTGGAATATCTGACAGCAGGCTGAGCCTAGTGTATTAGAAGAACTGTTCATGAAACACAATGTTGACTGGGCTTTCTGCAGAGAATGTTCTTTACAACGCTAAAGTGAACATGAAGCTTGCCATCAGAATCTCTCCATGTGTCCATCAAACAGAGAAGTGAGTAGAACTAACATTCATCTTTAAGGCACCCAAGTTTCAGAAAACACAGGTGTTCTCAGCACTGTGTTGATGTATATCTGCTACTGCTACCTTTAGCCTCAGTTCCTGCAGAGCCTGGAGAGTAGAGCTCTTTGAAGGGAGAGACTGTTGCTCCGTGGATACATTGCAGGGTGAAAGTAGGAGTCTGCTGATTTTGTTCCAGAGTAAACGCCGTAGCAAAAAACATTAAAACCCCACTCCTGGCTGAGATTTCCATTCTTCTCCTAAAAGTAATAACTGAGTACTCAGGACACTTCTCTGATCTTAATAGAAACCAAGTCTGAGAGAAGGGCAAGGCCAAAGCTTTGGTGGAAACCTTTAAAGAGAGGTCCACAGGTGCATTTGGATTTAGGGACTACTTTGAAGAGGATTCAGAGCACCATAAAGCCATATCCCCAGACAGGGCTGATACAATGGAGACCTTCTCATGTCTTCCACATTCCTTCTGTTTCCTTACATTGGCATGCTCTTCCCACACCTTGGCCTCACTAACATGGATGTATGTTAAGTTACAGATTCTTGACTTTTCCTTGTCACAGCATTAATCTGTATCTTATTTGGAATCTATGATTGAATCATCTTCCAGGAAACTAGTCTTATCATCCCACCAAGGGGTCTCCTCCCTCTGAGATCAGGGATAGAAGACAGGAGATGACATAACAGGATATTAGTTTTCCTCTTGAGTTGCCCTAAGAATGCCTCTCTAAGTTCCCAGGAAGTATATTCCCCTTTGACCTCTACTGGTTGAAATCATACTCTCTTCTAGATGGAACTGAGTCCCTGAGATATGGGAGGGAGGAACTCCTCCCACATGTAGCAAAAACACAGCCTCCAAGACTGTCTTCTCCCTCTTTGTAGTATTTCTTAGCACATATTTCTCAAGGACCTACTGACCTCTCCCAGGCTGGTAAAGCCTTGTGCTCATCCTTGCTGAGTCATTTGGACTGTGTTCCCAGGGCACTGGCTTTTTTGATGGCCTTGCTGATGTTCTGTCCCAGGATGATCTCATTTGGCTTGGAGGTGTCTGAGGAACCCTCCATGCATCCAAGTTCCCCCCTGAAGGCATCAACTGTGTTTGCAAACTCAACTGTCAAACATCCCATCTGTGTTGCTCAGGACAATGAGAGAACATGACAGATTTCCCTGCTTAGGTATGATTTATGGCCTTGTAAATCTGAGTGGGGAGAGTAAGTTTATATGATGACACTGTTGAATGCCCCTTCTTGAAGAATGTTTATGTTGGGCATAGCAGAATTTCTCTGCCTATTCTGCTAGGATCCAGGACATGAGATCAGGCCAGTGGCAAGAAGATATAGACTTAATCTTTGCTACAAATAGAAATTGTAAATTAAGTTAGAAGCATTTGCTCAGTTCCTGCCATATTCAAGCACCAGGAGAGTCACAGGTCATAAGAATTGACAAACCATCTTCATTAAATACCCAACCTCTGAGCCTCTCTCCTAGGGTTGTGTCCTTGGTGAAGGACACATAGTGATGCCAGTTATTCTAGAAATTAATAGGTAATAAGTCTTCTACATGGGGATGGGAAGTCCTTTGTCACATATGATAGAACTATTTCTTAGGATAGAAGAAATGAAACTGTAGCCTTCTATATGGAAACTTGAAGAGCATTTATTGAATATGGGGCTGGAAATCTCTGAACTTCTTTTTGCCGAATATAAAGTAGATCTCCTGATCCCTATCTCGGACCACTGTTTTGAGAGCTACAATAAAACCCACTATAGATCAAGTGCTTCATCCTGGTACTTGGTGCACAGCAGGCACTAGTCAATGGCCGCTGACAGGGCGGTGGGATCGGCATCACTGGGGCCTCCCACGAGGCAGCAGGAACATGCATTGCTCACACTGTGCTCTGTCTTGTCCCGTGGAAAATCATGATTCCCGGATCTCCTTTATCTCTCAAATATTGTGTATTAAAGCTGGCACACTATAGACAGGGTATTTGGAAATCTGCTTGATATGCCAAGGGACAAAAGGAAATATTTCTGTAAGAAAGCCACGTGAGTTTTTTATTGACTAAAGCAACCAAGAAGTCTGAAAAAGAAAAAAAAGTGGAAGCAAATAGCAAACCCTAAATCTGACCTGAAGCTTGTCATGTGGTGGAAGAATCTGCTGAACGGAGGACAGGCGGAGTTGGCCCAGAAAACCATGGTTCAGGACAGCACGTGTGCTGAAAACTGAACTCGAAAACTTCAAGCCATTTGAGAGCTAAGTTGGTGGGGGTCACAAGGCTCCCCCTTCCTTCAGTCACATGGCAGAATTTGCTGAGATTCTGTTTGGATTTAAAGGAACCAAATGACAACTTGGACCACAAAGAGGGAAACCTGCGCATGTCTAGGCAGGGATCCGATTGTGCTTTTTTCTTGTAGCCTCTCTCGTGGAAATAGAAATAGCCCTCAGCTTTCTTCATAAAGCAAACTTGCTGTTACCCCCGTTGTATGTCTTACGCTTAACATCCACTTAAATAGCGTGAATTCTTAAAAAAAATACAGAAATTGTTATTGTTACAGCAGTTTGTTGCCAGGGAACAAAGGCCACAGCAGGCTGGTATTGTCTCATTTTCCCCCTATGGCCCTTTCATAAAAACCAATGATAATATTTCCAGTGGATTGCAGAGTGATTAATGAGATATTTGCAATGCAGATTATCAGGAGTAGAAAAGCACAGACATTTCAGCTAGTTGACTGGCAAGAACAACTTGGCGCACTTTGCTCCACCTTTTGAAAGGAAAAAGACATCTAAATTTCCAGGGAAAAGTCATCATTTATTTACACGAAGATGGTATGTTTCAACTTTGCCACAATGAGTCACAAGCAAAGGCAGGGTCTCTGGGGAGAGGATGAGATTGAACAGATTTAAAATGCCCAGGTGAGAGTCAATGACTGAAGATGCATATGGGTGCAGGAAGAGATCTAAATAAGCGTTCAGTGTTAAAAGTGGTCAACATAGGTCTTTCTAACGTTCTGCCAATTATCTTAAGCACCCAAGCACTGAGTTTTGTTTCTTCATTCATTGAGTAGATATTGCAGTATTTTTGTTAATAGGAGAGAGCAAATGTAGCTGTCAGGGCAGCCATTTCATTGAAACAAGGCTCCATCTTATGATTTGATCTGTAGTTTTCCCGAGAGCACACTATTTTGAAAGTTCAGGAAAGTGAGAAAGAAAAATAGAAAGATCTTTGGCAAAGCCGTGGAAGATGGGTGAAAGTATATTGGGATTATGGACCTGTGTATAAAGCTGTCATTTTGTAGCTTGATAGCTAATCTTGGTTTTCACCATGGCACACCTGGGAAGAAAGGCCTCAACTGAGAACTTGCCTCTATCAGATTTTCCTGTGGGCAGCATTTTATTGTTTGATGATTGATGTCGGAGGGCCCTCCTAGGCAGTGTAGGAAGGTACCATCCCTAGACAAGTAAACCTGGGTTGTATAAGAAAGCCAGCCAAATGTGAGCCCTGGAGCAAGCCGGTGAGCAACATCATTCCATGGGCCCTGCTTCAATTCCTGCCTTGCTGGAATTCTGCCCTGACTGCTTTCAACAATACATGGACGGTAACAAGTAAGCTGAAATAAATCCTTTCCTCCCTAGGTTGCTTTTGATCATGGTATTTATCATAGCAATGGAACACCAACTAGTACAGGCAGAGTAGAGTTTTCTACAGTCCACACATCAGTCTCTGGTGATGGCCAGTCTTCAAGTGTGGGCTGTGTATCACAGTTCTTTAAAGAGATTAATTCATTCCCCTAACCCCTTAGTATTCCTGCTTGGTGTCTCCTGTGCAGCCCCTTTTTCTGTGTACTAATGAAACAAATGAGAAGACCTTAATGATAGATGGTGTTCATTTAATTGGCTGAAGTTGAATGATATGCACTTTCTGAATCCAGTTAATTCTTGGGGCTAATCTACATATTGGCAAGTTGTCATAAGAGATGTGTTGGAAACGCTGATTCAGAACTTTTCAGGCTTGGCAGTGGCATTGTAGTACGGTGGGAAATGCTCTCTTAAGGAGTCTAAAGAAGCACCTTGTGGTATCATAATGTAGCCACCGTGAGATAACGGATTGGCTAGCTCTTCTCAGGATACCAGCCTGGGTATGTTTTAAATTAAAAACAAAGCTTTTCCTTGATTTTGGGTATAACTCTTGAAGCCCACACCATATGGAAAGTGACCTGTGATGTATTGGTATGGTAGAATAAATTGCAATTTATTCTATACCCCATGCTCAGCTTTGGAGCACAGATGACTTCATGGCTAGACCTAAAGTTTTTCCCATGAAAACCATTTGGAACCAGAGGAGCTGGTGGGTCCTGTGGGATCTTCCCCATTTACCAGCTTGGAGGTGTTGGGTGAGCTGATTCACCTTTTTCTCTGAACATGGGGACAATAATACTTTGTGTTCCTTGCAAAGTGGTACTGAGGAGCAGCTATATGGCTGTATGAAAACACTGCATAGAACGTGAAGCTATGGGCAAATACGAGAAATAAAACTGGTCTCCATGATCTCTAAGAAAACATCATCTGGAGTCTCCTCTCAGCCTCGGTGAATCCCTGGCAATCCGTGGTGTGTTTTCCCAGCATATGGGGATATCTTTGTATCTTCTTCCCTCTGTGAGGATTTTGGGCACAGTTTTTGCCCAGGCATCTCTCAGATCTTCTGAAGCAGATCTGGTAAGAACGGATGCTATGTTTTCAATTAATTTCCTTGCTCAAAACACATGTTTTAAAAATAAAGAGTCCACCAACAAAGGCTGCTCTGCTGCTGTAGAACTGCCAGAAGTATGGAGTCTCTTTGAGTTGAGCTAATATCAAAGGCTTCTGTTCAATATGCCCTGTATTAAAGTGCATTTCACCACTAACCTTCTAGAACCTCCTGTTTAATCTCAACTTTTATATAGTTTTTATTAACCCAGTGTTCATCTCTTTAAAAATAACCCTCGATAATGAAGGATTTGATGAAATGGAACTTCTTACTACAGCCATTAGCTGGTGCAATATTTTTTTTTTCAATTGTGAATTTCAAGCTGAGTCTGATCAGATGGCACTAACATTTAGCCTGAGGTGTGGAATGTTAATAGAGGCATTTGGGATAGTTTGTTTAATTTTTTAATTTATTTCCTCAATGTGCCACTCACAGCCATATAGGAGAAGATGTTCCTGGAAGGCATGAACTTTCTGTTTAGCTTGGGGGGGGGGTATTCTGAGAAACTGAGAAACTGACAGATTAACCCCCAACACAAGGTAGTGCCAGCATGATAGATGAGGAAGATGAGTCACATGTTGTTGGATCAACAGTGCATTTCTGTGGTTTGGCCAAAAGGGGTTTGAGTATAGCATGCAAGTGGTATATGCACGGTAAGCTTCCTTCACCACTGTTAACTCCACCGTGAGGACACATGGGTAGGGAGAATGCTGGCCTACCCTCTTAATAGCTCATAATAGGTATTAAGTTTCAAACCATGAACCTGTGGGGGACACACTCAAGCCATATCCAAGTCATATCAGGTACTATATACATGACAAAGACTGTAGATGTGTGTGTGTGTTTATAATGATGCTTTTTCTAGCCGGAAACAGTGTTAGTTTTATCAGAACTATTGCCTATTAAATATGTAAAGACAATTTTCCCATGAGTATGATGAATCTTGAATCAGAAACTTCTGCCTGCAAGGTGAAGTGGCTCATTCCTGAAACCCTTGTAATAGGGACGCAAGGCAAGAAGATCTCTATAAGACTGAGGCCAGTTTGTTTATATAGTGAATTTCAGGCCAGCCAGGGCTACACTGAGAA
>CM053766.1:89051422-89141265 GCA_028658305.1 Pachyuromys duprasi
GAACTATTGCCTATTAAATATGTAAAGACAATTTTCCCATGAGTATGATGAATCTTGAATCAGAAACTTCTGCCTGCAAGGTGAAGTGGCTCATTCCTGAAACCCTTGTAATAGGGACGCAAGGCAAGAAGATCTCTATAAGACTGAGGCCAGTTTGTTTATATAGTGAATTTCAGGCCAGCCAGGGCTACACTGAGAAATCCTGTTTAAATAAAAATGCTGTTTCTTTGTTTTTTTTCTTCTTTTAACTTGTGTATTGCTAGGTTGATCTCAGACCGTTATATATGTTAAACAAACATTTTTTCATCTGTCTCTTGTTAAAATTCTCTTAGAGGCTTATATATGAGCCTGTTGCCCATTTCATTATCAAACTGGGATCCGAGAAAGATCCCCATGTCCAGCATGGATGCAGAAGGGAAAGGCTGGAGTCATGTGGATTCCCATCCTGACTCCTATGTCAACCAGCTGTGCAGCTTCTAGCACTTCCCAAGTATTTCCAGCTTCAATTTCCTCATCAGTAAAATGGAGATTATCCCCACACCTTGACGAGCTGTTAAGAAGATCAAATGAAGCAATTCTGGGAACATGATGCCTTGTTCTGTGGACTTGGCTCACTAAATGTTATTTCAGTCTGGCTGCTAGTGTGGGGACAGAAGTATGACCTGCCAAGAGGTCTGATGGGAGGTAGATCTTCTGTGTCCTCTGAGTGACTATGGGGTGAGGTCAGGGAACCATTTTGTCCTGGGAAGGCTCTCATCACCAGAAAACTTGAAAGCTGCCTTCATTTTTAGCAGCCCAGAGAAAGGCATTCAATTTTTCTTATTTCTATCCTGGGAATCACAATCTACATTTGCAAGAAAATGAGGGTGTCATTTTCCTACTTCCCAGGCACCTAGGCTGATTCATTGCAGCATTAGGAGTGGTTAATGGCAACTGAAGTAGCAGCAGGTTTTGGCGGCAAGCAGAACCCCACCAGGGACCCAGGGTAACTCCCAGGTGTTATTGCAACCTGTCTGGCTTGCTATGAGCTCACTGGTTTTTCCATCGAGCTATCTGCCAGTCTCTGCTTTCATTTCCTGGGCAGAGAGTCAGAGGTCACTGGAAACCTCAAAACATTGCTGGTAGAGAGGCTGATGCATCCACTGACTCTTGTATTTGGTTCTGATCACAGGTTGAAATGGGAATGCTTCCTCTCCGGCTCGGGCTGTGTTAGCACTCTGTAGTTTCAGAAAATTTATTTGCTGTTCATTTTGTTTCTTGAAAAGCCTGGCAATTTGTTTCTGTCCTCTACTCAAAGAGACTTAGTTCAGGACTGGCTGGAGTCCAGGAGTAATGAGGTGTTGGTGAGAAAAACACCACCCAAAGAAATGGATCTTTATTAGCCCCTTCCTGTGGTGGTGATGGCAATATTGCAGCCCATGAGGTGATGGGTCTTGATTTCCTTTTGGCTTGACTGAGGTTGGCCTGGGGTTGGCCTGTTCCCTGTTGAGGGGCCTCTGCATCCCAGATGGGGGAATGTGTCTGACTTTGGCAGCCCATGTGCGCCTGATGGAATAACATTTCCTAAGCATGCATACAACTGAGATGATGGGGGACATTTAGCACATAGTTCTGCGCCCTGTATACATTTGTGTTTTTGTTTGGAGTTGTCTTCCAGCTTCTCTAGGGAAGAGGCGTGCCTGGAAATGTGTGCTTTATCTGTAATTATAGAGAGCTTCCACGGGCCAGAATCCTGCAACCAAAACCCATTATAATGAGGAAATTAACACAAGGGAGGGTTCAAAACCAAGAATAGATGATGGTGTCCCAATTTCTTCTATCTTAGCACTATTTGTGTCTCTTTAATAGTTTTATGTTTAACATACACCTACAATTCCATTTATTAAATAATTAGATCCAAATAAGTTGTAATCCTAACAATTTTGTAGCCACTTTGAAAATGAATGAAATAAGTTAAGAGAAAGAGTATTTTTATGTATTCTTAATGACAATGACAAGTGTGTACTTATCGGGCACCATACAACTTCTCAAATCTTGGAATCAGATTAGATATGACTGATCTCTTTTCACACTCATGGTGAGCATCATGAAGAAGTTGCTTTTTAAATCACCAAACTTCAAAACGGTGTAATACAATCCAAAACGAAAATAATATTATCCAGTGTTTCAGATAGGGCCAAATAAGAACACTGTGAGCTAAATTTTGAAATTTGTTTTAATTTCAGTGTCTCAGCCTTGCTTCTGCAAATGTCCCTTCTTGATCCAAGATGCTATGGTGCATAGTTTGCAAACCATCTAGGTCCAAGATGCTCTCAGATGGCTACAGGCTGAAAGGAGGGGGCTAAGAACCTGTTTTGCCCACCTTCCTCTTGCTTCTCTCACCTCTGCTCTGACCCACAGTCAAGGGGTGTGAGTGCTGCAGCCTTCTTCCCTGCACAACACTGGGATAATAGGACCTCAGAGGGTGCCTATCACAGCTCCCAGCCCTGCCTAGACCTCTCCATAGGCAGCCAAACCGAACACGGGTGTTTTGCTTTCAGCCTCTCTCCCATGGAGAATGCTATGGTGTTGAGACTTCTTGGGATCTCAAGGAAGACAAGGGATCTAGGCCCAAACACTATTCAACTTTGACATTTTGCCTAAGTGTGTTTCTTGTTGCTTGGCACAGATGACAGGAATTAAGGTGAAGTAAAGAATTAAATCGTGAGCCAATTTAATGAAATAACGGGACATTCCCCCACCCCTTAAACCTCCATGTGGATTTGTTTTCTACAGTGCGACCATTTTTAATCTGAACAAAAACACATAGCAGAGAAGGCCTGCACAAATGAACAACAAAAATCCCCGGCTCAGAGGCTCAGTGGGAATAATTTAAGTGGGAAAAGGCCTCTTTGCCGGCAGAGATGGGGTGGGGTAGGGGGCAGTGAACTCCTCTTTCAAGATTTCCATTTCCGGGAATGTTGGTCAACATCCATGTTTCTATTCAGCTGCCTGTGACTGGACACCTCACAGAGGCCTAAGGCCTGAGTCCATTCTGTCAAGTTTAAAGGAGTAGATGTTTACAGACCCCCTGATGGGTGGGTGGTAGCAGGTGGGAACTGCCATTGAAGAGTTGGGGGGACCCTAACCCTCCCTTTCATCTGATCTGAATGTTGGTGGCAATATAGAAGCTCATTGAAGCGACTCTAACAAAGCTGCCCTCCCTGCCTGGCATTCAGAAGGGGGAAAGAGGGTATTTTGCACCATGACAACAGGTGACCTCTATTTGGAATTGTCAACAAACATTAATAGCCCTTCCAAAATACATGGGCTGTGATGTGGGGGGATTGGCCGCCTGAAGGGAGAGCTGGGCTTTCTGTGGCATAGGGGCTGCTCTAGCAGGATGTCAGCTGACGTGGTTAATTGGGAATGATTAGGGCTGTCTGCAAGCTGATTCTCTGAGTTTGGTGCACACATAATTGTTGTATGTAACCCGGAGCGGCTCTGCTCTTTCATCTCTATGAAGAGATCAGAAAAGAGAGATTTACGGCTTAGGTTGCCCCAAGCCACACATAGCAGGCTTAATTTTCCTTTCCAAAGGAACCTGCCGACTGCTGTTGTGACTAGTTCTCTTTGGCTTAGATGGTATGTCGAGGTCACCTGTGTGGTTTTTGTTGTTGTTGTTGCATGATTGATTGACTGAGATTAATTATTCTGTCAGAGCTGTAACAGAGGCAAGATGGAGGCTAGTGATAAGTGCAGAAGCTCAAGCGATTCTTCCAAATGTACTTATGTCTCTTTCTATTTAAATAAATCAAACAGAAAGCATGTATCCTGGATAGTGTTGCCTGTTCCTTCCCCATGTACTATAGCCTGGAGCCATTTTCTTTGGAAGTCTGAAGCTCTGAAATGAGTGGCTATTTATTCAACATCAACTGCAGGATATTTGAATCTTTCCTTGTTTCATTCCTTCTAATGTTTCCCCTGAACACTTCAGCCTGAGATAAGCAGCAGGTTCCTGGAATGTTGTAGATCAAACCCACTGTGTTTGGGGTCTGGTGTCTGATCTAAAGGCTGGGCAGCTTGAAAAACAGGAGGTAGAGAGAGAATTAATGGCTGGTGTTAACATCCTAATGTCAGATTTCTGCTGTGTGGGAACTACTATAGAAGGCCTTTTTAGGGAAGCAGAGAAAGTAGCTGTTAGCAGCACACTGAAATTGAGCTTCTTCAGTGTCCTGAAGGAACCCAATGGTCAGCTAAGGAAAGGCCGAGGTGACTCTTGATGGCCCTTCAAAAGGCACAAGATGGTATGTGAGTACCCTACTTCCAAAGTGTTGAGAATAAAGGCTCTGAGAACCTTTCCCCAACCCCCAGGCCCCAAGCATGACAGCAATAGCAGGGCTTCCTGCAGTGGTACCCTGCGCCACATGTATAAACGCACTCAGGAAGGGATAAAGAGTGCTCATAGACAAATTGGCCATGATGACCAAGTTCCCAAAGTATATCACTCATGTTGAGTGCTTTGGGGTGAGAGTGTGTATATGGATTAGCTGTGGCTAGTCCTTTGCATAAATGAAAAAACTACATAGAGTTTGGGTAGATGGGTGAGCCTACCCAAATCTATTGGCAACGCCCATAATTTCAGAGACACCTAGAAGTCACATGTCTCTCATATCATTCTGTGGGCTTGCAGTATCATCTGAGGTATTTGTCAAAGGGGTAGATTGCTGGGACCCCGTAGAGGAGGATCTTCAGCTGTTCCACACACCTTGGGAGTCATCAGGGGTTTTTGTTTATTTGTTTTTCTTACAAAGTTCCCAGGAAAGTTGGTTGCAGCCTGTGGCAACTGTCCAGTTCCTTTGTAGAACCAATGATCAGTCCAAGAGCTAAGAGAAGAAACTTTAATAGGCCCATATGACAAAATAGCCCTCTGAGAGGCCTACCACTACTTCCTCAAGAATGAGATAGTAGAATGGTACTCATCATAAATTACCTCTCGCTATGTCAGTACCTCATCTTGAAGTATTTCAGCTAACTAAAAGCATGTCTCTTTGAATATCTTAAAGACATTCAAATATTCCAAATGAAATATGAAGCAGTAGAAGTTTTGAAATTTCTTTCTTCGTGGTGAAAATTTCATTGGCTGGACATTCTTAAGGCATCAGCACAGAGTTGATTTAGACTGCTGTTAAGTTGTGTTGCATCAGGACGTGCTACACCCTAGAGGGAAATTTTCAAAATTTCCTTCTTAACTATTTCTAAGAAAAGTACAACTAATGTGGGATTTTTTTTGTGCTCATCCATGCTAAGTGATTTCTCTCTAAAATGAGTCTGCATTAATAACCTCAAACTTGTACTCTTTTAAATACCAATTTTGTGGGTTAAAGCTGAGGTTTGTAAAAGTATATATCTATGTCATCATGTTGTGACCTCTTTAACTTGTAGTCCCTTTCTGTGGATTTGAAAACAAATGAGAGATGAGAAAGATCTTTTGTTTTCAAAAAAGAAAAGAGAATTGATGGCTTCTACATATGCCCTCTAAAACATCTTTGGAGAATGGTCATCACCAAACTCCCAGCTAAAGTTAGGCTGCATAAATATTTAGTTAGTGATAAGCATGTTTCTTGAAGTTGAGCATATGTCAGAGACTCTTTAGCTTCTGCAAAAGCAAGCCTATTATCCTAGCAGTGTAGTGAGAGATAAAGGAAACGAGAAGAAAGGCCTATACAATGTAGGGCAGAGCTCTGTGCTAGCCCCGTGCTAAGACATCACTGTTTTTGTTGTTGTTTTTCAATGCTTAAAAAGTCAGTGATTGGAAATTTTTAAGGGAGGATTGTCTTCATTCTCCAGAAGCTCACCTGCTCTTTCCCCGGTGGTTTCTATGGTCAGCAACAGGAAGGAAGCTACAGTTAAAGGAGGCTCTGCTGAGAACCGATTTGTTTCATGTGACGCAGAAGAATTTCCCCTGGATCTCAATGGCGATCTTTTGGCTACTTAAGAATATTGAATTTTGTTGTTGCTTCAACTTCCAGTGAGACATATTTCTATGATTGCATGTCAACTCTGAGAAATAGGATAGCTATAATGATGGTGCCCTTGCATTCTGAACATACTTGAGTGGCAGTAGATAAACTCTGACCATGAAACCCAGATAGAGAAGGATGGATATTTGAAATCATTGAAGAAAAATTATGGAAATCTATGTTGTAAGGGTACCATGATAGTCAAAGCTTCAAAAATGGGTAAGGCTTGGCTCTGAGGAGCCATGGGATTCTAAAGGGTCAGATCAAGTGAAACAGCATATTGTATGTTTAGAAGAGATCTGAGTTCTAACTGGGGCACTTAGGAGAAATGACTACCTCAGTGAGGAGAAAGAACACATCTAACTAGTATTAACTGGCTAACTCTAACTTTCAACAATCCATGCATGATAATTGGGTGGTAGACAAATAGGGATTTTTATCCAGAGAAAGGGTAAAGACTTTCAAGGGCACAGACTTGAACTTGTGAACTAGGCATGTAAGAAACTAAGTGGTAGGAATAAGGAGAATGGGGTGACCACTGGATAAAAGACCAGAAATGTAGGTGCAAATAGTAAGAAGGATTTGAGGTCTGCCACAAGAGAGTTCACATGTTGGCCCATTTATAGACAGGCAGCCGCTGAGTGATTCTGAACAGAACACAGACAGGATTAGGTTTGTATTTTAGAATGAAGTTTTGGGAGTGAATGGTGGCCCTGTCTCTTCCCAAATCAAGGGAAATGGAAGCCAACTCTGTTGACTTTTGTCACATGGTTCTACTAAATTGTAATCATGAGGTAGGCAGAGAGGTCTGAAACCCTGAGATATTTGATGTATCTGAAAGGGACAACAGAGAAAGAATGGAAAGACTCAGCCAATAGGATCAAAAATTTGAATTTTATATAGGCACATGCATATTGTCATATTTTGTCCAACTTGGGAATCCTATGACATACGGGAATCTAGAGAGGTCTAATGTCTCAAGGTGATTAACTTATATTTGACTTTGTAGTTTATGAGGCAGGTGGGAAACATGAAGCTTTGTTTTTGACAAAGCTTAAGCTATTTATTGGAGATGAGATAGATAGCTTACCTATCAACCTTCTTGTGGATCAGTGGTAGAGCAAACCTTTGGAGAAAAAGTCTCACCCATGCTCCATGATCAGAAAGTGAAACTCTGTGTTGCTAGTGGGTATTACGTTTAAAAGGAGCACAGTGGCAAAAGAGCATGGAATGCCCCCAGGAATCACAACCACACATCCTTCCTTTGGGCCTCCCTGAGTCATTTGTGGACCAGAGTATCATGGCAACACTGCAAGTCCAGGGCAATGCTTGTCTGTGTCTTTACTTCCTAAACTTACTCGTTTGTGAAACTGCTATTCCCTAGATTGCTCTTCAGGTAGCGTTTCCCTTTGTATTTGGGTGTGTGCTGGGCAGGGAGTGAAGGTATTCAGATGTGTGTGGAAGTCAGGGGTCAATGTCCCATGTCTTTTCCAGTCTCTAGCATATATTTTGAGTCACCATCTCTTACTGAATCTGGAGCTCAGTAGTTTATCTAGAGGGCACCAGGATCCTCCTGTCTACACCTTCCCAACCCAAGGATCACAGGCCAGTGATGCTATGCCAGGCTTATTCCTACCTGGTTGTGGGAGTTTGAACTCAGGTCCTCATGCTAGCTTGTTAAGCACACAGACCAAGCTGTCTCCTCAGCTCTAGACCTCCTCAAAGTTCATTATTTTTCTGCAAGGTGCCTAGTTGTATGCTAAGTAGAATTTCCTTTAAATGTTGTGCCCACTTAGTACCTAAACTACCAGTGAAGTCATCCAGAGAAGTGCTCTAAACAGCTAGAGCAAAGCACTCCCACACACCACTAGCAAAGTGACATGGAAATAGTAAAGTCTGGAATTTCTCTCAATGGCCGTGATGGTTACGGACACAGCTACTTTTTTGGTTGGCTGCTGAGACAGTTCAGGCACAATGCAACTCTTCTTGACCTTGTACCTTTGTAAAGTCACAGCTCTATTAAAGTGTCGACCATGGCATTCAGAAGAGCTGTGACTGGGCATAATGTGCCTGTTGAGGGTGACCATTCATTTGTCCATCTAATTAGCACTCAATACTTTTTCATTGCCCATATAGTCTTAAAAAAAATTCTGAAAACCTTTGAGTTTGCTGAATTTAAGTACTTAGATCTCAGGACTCAAATGGAAATCGAGGCTCGTCCTTGTATTTATGGGAGTTTCTTCTTCCCAATACATCACACCTATTTTCTCAGCCCTGTTCTCAGTAATGCCTGCCACAAAGAACCCCATAAATCCAGCATTTGTGGCTGTAAGTTTGTCATTCTCTTCCTGAAATAAGATCAGGGCACTATTATAAAGCAGCAGAAGGCTGCCCGTGAGAGCAACCAACATACCATTGACTGATTCATCAGGGGCATTTAGTTCTTCAAAATGGAAAAGCAAAAATAGGCTCCAAAAAGCAAACATAGTAAATTAAAGGAATGTTATACTGTGCATAGAACAGCTGTTTGCCTGCTTGCTTAGGAGGGTCATATGACTGACCCACTTCTTTGTAGGAGCAAATATGTCTCCCTTTAAGGGTATTGGAGACACATGATGTCATTTATTTTGGTCTCCTTGTCAGCATTGGGTTACATTTAGAAAACCAAGCTACCAATATATATATTGGTATATATATATATATATATATATATATATATATACACACACACACACACATACCATTTACCTTTGCATAAGTAGATCTGTGACTTACATAGTTTGATGAGTTATCTTGTCCCTGGTTGATAACTGAAGCTTAGCTAAGGGGACTCAAAAACAAAAATTGTACTGATGGTAGCTGTCTTCCTTTTAAGCACTTAGGCGAGGTCTTTGCCCATTTAACTAAGTAAAAATTAAAGAGAGTAAGAAATTCAGGGACTTCACTAACTAGCACTCAGGTGCTCAGGAGAGTGAGAGCACTGTATGACATTTTTGTGTGGTGGATGCTCACTTGTGCTTTTCTTTTGTCATCAGACACTGAACACATGTACATGTAGGGACCTGGGATGTGTATGATAGATTTTGAAGCTCTCAGTTGACAGGGAGCTCTCAGAAGCTTCACTGACATCTCTTAGGTTTAGCTTTAACTCTGCACAGGGAATGGTCACCTCACAGGTGGTGGGCTATGGTTTTAGAGCAGCCAAGTTGTAGGACAGAATCCAATTCTCCTCCTCCCCCATGGCTCTCCCCACAAGCTGCTGCTTTAATTTGCCTTCTCTTCATCAGGGTCAGGGTGATTGTTTATACAGGGAAACACTCTTGTCAGAGGCCTCTCTTATACAATCTTCCCTTGTCCATGAACTTCTTGGAACCCAAGATGAATTCTGTTTCCCTTTACAACATACATTTCTGGGTTGTTTTATATATGTGTGTGTGTATGATTCTTTCATATCATTCTTTCATATCATGTCAGCTGAATGCATACATGCATGATAGAATGTATGTATGTGGAATAGAACACATGTAGGGTAACAGTCTTCCTGGGGTAGTGGGTAATGTCTGGAGACTTTACTGATTTTTATCATTGTGGGGATGGTAACATCACCATCTTGTACATTAAAGTGAGGGCACTGTTAAATACCCCACAATACACAGCCACCTCTCTCCTAAAAATTACTCAGCTGAAAATGCCATGAGTACCAGTTGAGTATCCGTTTAAAACTACTCCACTCTTTTTCTTGATGCCCACGAAGTCCTTGGTCTTCTGCTACAACTGGTTTTGAAAACGTTTGCAGGAGCTGAGTAGAATCAATTATCCCCTGGTGAAGCTTTCCAGGGCCCTTGTCAATCATAGTTTCTTATTACTTAAAGTTTATTCTCTTTAAAAAAAACAACTTTTTTTTTTATTATTGTGTATATGAGGACATGGTCCTAGCATCTGTGTGTATGTGTGTAGATAGGTAGGGTAGGTAGGTATGTAAAAAGGCAATGTGGTAGGTGAAGTTGATTCTGTCTACCTTTACCTGGGTTTCGGGAAAGCTTGGTTGCTAGGCATGCACAGCAAGCACATTTGTCCCTGAGCCATCTAACCAGCCAAGACTTGCATCTTCTTGCTCTCCTGATTGACTATTACCTGACACTTGCTTCCATTGCTTCTAGAACCGAACAACATTGTTGAAACCAAAGGTAATGCTTCTCAGAGTTCAGCACTCACAGAAATCACCTGGATATGTTGTTAAAATCAGGTGGCTCAGCAGTTCTGGCATGGGGCCAGCCCCTCTGTTCCTAACATGTCCAGGTGGTGCAAATACAAAAGGCCAGTGGGCCGCACTTTGAGAAACAAGAGCATCTTTGTTGTATGCCCCCCCATTGGCATATTTTAGACAAGGGTTGTGTCTGTATACACATATAAAATGTTATAAGCCTTTGGCTATCACGCACAGACCCAGCCCTGTAGCAGGAAAGAGGGTTGAGCACCAGGATGCCATAATGCAGAAGACTAGTGGCTGGCTTAGCAGCTGAGCTGGGCTTCTGATGAACAGGTCTGAGGTGCACCTGTTCTAGGTTGAGAAGGAAGAAAGTATGTAACAGTGTTCCTCCCCCTAGTTGAAGGCTGAAAACCGTTGTAAGGCAGGGAGTCGTCTCTGCTCCAGACTAAATTACCCTAGGTGTTCCTCTGCTTCATTCCCTTTATTGTGGAGTGTATTTCTTTAAAGTGACAGCTTTAATTTTTTTCCCCCACTCTGTGCAGATTTCATGGATGATGTAGCTTAATAAATCAAGGCGATTTCCACCATTGTATCAAGACTCTTTAATCAGTTCCTTGAATTAATGCAATCAAACGGTTGAATTCTTGCCTTCGTCTCTGTATTTATGGCTCTGTTGTGCTTTTTTATTGAATTGGAAGAGGAATATCTTCATTGCAGCCAAAATAAAATAAATCTAGGCAGGTTATCTAGTAAACTGAATGGGGCACAAGGTATGTGTCATACATGTATACATGCATGTATAAACTACAAATGCAATGGCTATTTCTCATATTAAATTTTTGCCTTAAAACTTAGTATTCAGGAAATAAGCATTCCATCATGGCTTGTGATAGTGGACCCATTTTTACCGAGTCATTAACCCTTGGGATCTCAAGGATGCACAATGAGCATTCAGAAATCAGAGTCCTTTTTGAGATATCTTACCTAGATTTTGAACTCTGAAGTCAGATTGCCCAGAAAGCATTCTAGAGCCTCCTAAACTGGTGGCAAGTATGCACCTAAGGGAGGCTAGTGTAAACACTAACACAGGTAAATTGATTGGGCTAGTGTCTTAGTTCATGCTTTTGCTTTGTCAGAATAACTAGACACATAGATACTTCTAGATGATTTATAAAGAGCAGACCCCTAGTAGGGACTGATCATCTACTTGGTAGCTTGGTACAGGCCTTGCAAGGATAAGGATCTCAATTTGATACCCAGTATCTCATAAAAGCCTAGCATGATGGCACATGCCTGTAATTCTGCTGATGGGGAGTATAGACAGGAAGATCACTTGGACTTGCAGGGCAGCCAATCTCAACTAACTGGTAAGTTCCACACCAATGAGAAACCCCCATCTCGAAGGAGGTGGACAGCATTCCTGAGCATAGCACCCAACATTGTCCTCTGACCTCCATCTTCCATGTGCATGCATATACATGAACATACACACATGGACACACACACATTCCCACGCATGATTTTTAAAGAACACATTTCTTTAATTCACACTGCTGGAAACGGGAAAGCCCAGGAGCATAGCACCCATATCTAGCATCACAAGCCGTTCATTGATAAAAAAGCCCATCTCTGCAGTGCCCAACCAACCCCAGTGATAACAGCATCTGGACTCTCCAGTCGCCTCTTTAAAGGTCCAGTTTTGATACTATCCCATTGGCAATTACAATTTCAGTCTGAGTCTTGCCAGGGATGTTCAAACCAGAAGAATAGTGTTCTGTTTTGTCTCAAATCAGACATGTTATCTTCGGGGGCATTCTCTGAGAGACAGCAGCCACAGACACTATGGACATAGGCAAAATGACCACAAGAGAATTTTAGCTTTGAAGGAATGCTGCCTCTCAACGTGGCCCCTTTCCTCTCCTGTGTGAGAACCTGTCTCCATTAATGAATTTTATTTCAGGATCTCAGAAAACAGACATTCCACTGAGGTGGAATCCACACATGAGCACAGATTCTGCTTGTTTTTTCATGTATTTTTTAAAGTCTTGAGTCATGAGCGTGACTCAATGAGAAACTGGATTTTACAAGATCTGTGTGGCACGGTAATCAGCTAAAATAATTGATAAATTTATGCTCTGAAAAACAGTCTTTATTTCTTTTTTGTTTTAAGAGAGAATCTCACTCCATAGCCCAGGCTGGCCTCAAACTTGTCATGCTCCTAGTTTGGGCTCCAGAGTCCTGAGATCATGGGCCTGATGGAGCATTCATGATCGCTCCATCAGGGGGTAGTTGTTACCATTATTAAATAGTTGAAAGTAGAATTTCTTAAAATAGGGAATGCCTTCTGATTTTCCTCTTTCCTTGCTTCGGAATATGGTTTATGAACATCAAAGTTTTACCTGCCAGCTATGGGGTAGCTTCTGTAAATCCTAGAACTTGGGAGGTAGAGGCGGAATGATCTAGGATTGGAGGGCATTTTCAGTCACCAAGCAAATTTCAGGCTAGCCTGAGCTATGTGAGATTTTTGTCTCAAAACAACAGAAATAAGACACAAAGCCCATAAAACCTCAATACCTCAGAATGCTGGTGGCACCCATTGCTCCAATTGAGTTATATTTTGTAATTTGCTGGGGAGATGACTGGGGTGGGACATCATACATGTGCAAGTATGTGAAAACAACAATGTGTCTACTCTTATTTCCTAAATCTGGGCAAGTAGCAACAGTCTTGTTCTAAATTAACTTTGTCATAAAAATAACTCTTTGTAGTCTATATCATGCCACTTAGGTAGGCCACTTTGACAGAGGTGCTTTTGTGTATGTGTCTATGTGTCTGTGTGCTTGCATGTGTGCATGCTTATTCCTCGTAAGACTTGAGTGTTAAAAAGTTTTTGGTGCCCTGAATTACAGTGAAATATGCAGTGGCAGAGGCAAAAATTACTTGTAAGGTCTCAGAGCTGCTATCTTGACACCATATTCTACTTCTCCAAATTCATTGACCAGGTAGTAGTCAGTCTTCAGCGGTGCTGGCCTCTGTGGTTATGACTGTCCTGTGCATTCTTGGAGTCAGCCAAAGCATCTAACGTCTATCATCTGATCTTCCTCTCCACATTGCTGCTGTCCCTCGTCTGTGTGTGGAGGATGCTGTAGACTGCATGGCAAGTATCTTTTGAAATCCAAGGCCTCTTAGACATTAGGAATGAACTGACAACTCACATAAAGTGGATGGATTTCTTCTGGGGACAGCTTTAGGAAAGCTGTATCAGTTAGCCTTTGTTGTGTATCAAATTCCCATCCCTACACCGGGGCCTTACAACTTCAAATATCGATTTAACTCCCAGCTGTCCATACTAGCTGTTGGATTGAACTCAGCTTCTCACTTTTTTAAATCCACATAAAACTCCATTCTTCTTGGTTGCTCTTCCTCATCTCAGCTGGGGCCCCTAGGATGGTATAGTTGATAAGACACTTGCTTGTTACAAACTCTCACCTTCTAAGAGGCTGGCCTTGATCTAGTTCACACAGCAGCTGCAGAGTTCAAAAGCAGCAGAGAGCAGGCCCCGGTGCACACTTCTCAGTTCGCTGCTTGTGACCTTTTGCTATTGTCATAGTGGTCCAGAAAAATGACAGACACAAGCATAGAATCAATGTGAGACGCGACAGCAGAGGGACCCAGACACAGAAAGGTCTGAGCAGACAGGGGGCTGTGACCATAGTAGCTTACCCCACTGCCATACCAAGTAGCCTTTCCCTTCCAAGCTTTTTCAATGACTTTCTCATTCTGCCACCCTGGGAAGAACTTCTTCACGGAGCCACTTCCTTTTTGTGAGTCCTCCTGAACTCTTACCTCAGGAAACTTGCACTCGACAAAGCCCTCTCCAAAGTGTTGCTATCCAGTCACCCTCCCATGGGGAGTACTTTGCATTAATGAGTTGAAAGATTATCCTTAGTCAGGGCTTTTCTGACTTTTTAATGGTGGCAATGCCAGTTCCTCTTGTCAACTTAGAAATGCGTGCATATTTTTTTGTGTGTGTGTGTGTGGAATCCGGACACTGGAATTTTCTGTTTGGGAAGGAATTTTAATGAAGCATTATCAGGTTTGCTCATCTAAAGAAAGAAGAGTCATTTGCGCCCTGGGAAAGTTAGGTGGCAATCAGGATCGCTTTAGAGAAGAGACTGCAGAGTGAAGGCAAACTAAACTCCCCTTTCATGGTTGCTCTCCTTGTGAAACCTATTACTGCGCATGAAAGTTCAGCTCAGGGAAGGGACACCTAATGAGGTGGAGCTGGCAGGAGGAGCGGACACTGGATGGTAATCCCCAAACAGATGAAAGCGAAAACCTCACATCGCTGAGACACGTGTGACTTCTTTCAGTGCAAATGGCATAAAGGATGATGACAGCTGGGCCAGTCCCCTGCTTTGGGGGAGAAATCACCAGCTTTGCAACAATGAACAACAAGACACTCATGGCAGCGTTCTTTCACTGACTAATTGGAAACATGCCTCTGAATTTTCCTGTCATTTGGGAAAGAACTGCTCTTTGGTAAATGCTATTACCTGACTTACTTTCCTAAAAAAAAAAAATCAGCAAATGCAAATGCTTTTTAGAACCATGGAATGTGGGTGTTCCAGAAAGTGACTGGTAAGCTGGGTATGCTTGAGTATACCACATACGCTCTCTACCCTCAGTTTTCTTAATTGTAAAATAAGAAGACTTAAGTACATGCTTCTAAAGTGTTTCTCTTTTTTTTTTTTTTTTCAAAAAAAACCTATACATGAGTAAGGTAGACGTTTGTTTTTTTAAGCTTGGAGTTTAGTGGTGCAGAGAAAACTGTATGAAATACTGAAATTATATAGTAATTTTTTTTCAAAACAAGTAACACAGATCCCTCCCTGATAGAGATTGTACTGTATCTGTCCATCCAGCTCTTTATGCACCCATCTACTCAGCCATTTGTATACCTATCCGCCCATTTGCCCATGTGTCCATCTTTCTTTCTTTCATCTATCTACCTATTATTTATCTATCTATCAATCATCTATCTATCATCTATCTACTTATCATGTATCTATCATCTATTTATCATCTATCTATTCCATCTACTTGTTTTTTATTACCTTATCCTCCTATCTGCATGATCCTCTGTTCCTCTAATATGTCTTTGAACAATCTACTCCTCTCTCCTAGAATTCCTTCACTTATGTACCCATGCATTCAAGCATGTATCTGTAACCCCCTCTATCTACTCATAATCTATGCATGACTCAGGTTTCATCCATGCACTTAAGCCTGAATCCATAGACCCATTTATTCATCCACTGATCTGTCCATGAATCTCCCTGGTCATCCACACACTCATCAACTCTTCCATCCATTTATCTGTTTACCTACCCATTCACCCATAATCCATTCATCTATCTGAGCTGTATGTTTAGAGTTTCTCTTCTGTGCAAACAAGACATAGTTTTAAATGAACAGATAAGGAAAGTCAGGCCAAAAAGATGATGGAACTAAGCTGATTGGGGAAAAAATTAAGACAAATTCCCCAACTTTAGGACCAGATTTCTCGGGGTTTTATGTCTTTTCCAAAATGTTTCAGAAAACCCAGAACCTGGCATTTCTTTTTCAAGGTTGGAAGAGAGCAAGGACCCAACCTGGAACTTAATTATCTTTTAATTTCTATGAGAAAGAAGTAGAAGTATTAGCAAATGAAGAATCTCACATAATGCATAATAAACCATCATTTGCTTAGGACTTCTGAGAAAGAAACCATTGCATCCCTGAACTCTTATATTGTTACTTGACCCTAGATCTTAAGAAAACAGATATTAAGAGGAACATACCCAGTACTTTTCTTCTTGAAATGTTCTGGAAAACTGTATTTCTCCCCAGGGATTAGAGAAAAGGTTATTGGACGTGGACTAACACATTTCATATGAATCTTTGAGTGAGAAAGCTGGCAGAGAGGGTGCTCTTCTTCTTCAAAAATAAAATGGTTATATCCTGTGTTTTGACTCAGATTCACTTCTTTAAACAAAACCCATCATCCACCCCAGGCAATGTTGTTTGATCCCAAGTTCAGTCATGTGAAGTAAAGTTTCCCTGACTTTAATGGCTTAAAATGAAAGTGAATCATGTTTTTTTTTTTTTCTGTCTGAAACTGGGAATCCAGAGGTTTGCTCAGTGAGTGTTCCAACTTTCTTCACCTTATGGCTTAGTTGAAGGAAGTGGAGAAATTTGGGTCAGATGTTTTGGTCCACTTTCCAAATAGGTAAAGGGTGGGAAAGTCTGAAGAATTACCTGGCTCATAACACCACTAAGAAGATTGGAAAACACAGTTACTTTCCCAATATTACTTTCGTTGGGAGGATTGGGGTAGGAGATGAGGTAAAATTGTCTGAAGCCAGAGATGCCTAACATAGGTGCTTTGTTTTAAGCACACTGAAGGTGCATTCTGTGGTGTGAAGAGGATGGGTTTCCTGGACACACAATCATTGGTGGAGGCAGTTGATCTGTGATATCCATGCTGGCTACTGAAAAATGGAGTGCATAGACCTGGAGTATTACCATTGCAGCCATGTGTCAGAATTGAAGAGTCTTAGAGACCTCCCTGATAAACCCAAATCCCACGTCATGGTTTTCATCAGACCCACAAGTGTTTCAAACATGCATTAAATTCTAGAATGCAACAATTTCGCTGGAAAGTTGTAAGATGTATATTTTTCCCTTCACCCAACTGACTGAAAGATACATCTGGAACTGATCCAGTGCATGTGTGCATGTGTATATGCATGTGTGTGTATGTGTGTGTGCCCACACACATCCATGCATGGGTGCATGTGGAGGTCAGAGGCTGACTTCAGATATATTTTTCCATTACTCTCTACCTTATTTTTTTTTTGAGACAGAGTCTCTCATTGAACTTGTAGCTTGTGGTGTCAGCAAGGCTGGCTGGTCAGCAAGGCCCCAAGATCCACCTGTCCTTAACCCCCACCCAATTACAGGGAATTCATATGTGCAGTACCTTTCCTGCCATTTTATATGTGTATTAGGGATCTGAACTCAGACTCTTATAGTTGCACAGCAAGCACTTTATACCTTGAAATATTCTACTAGCCTCTTGAATATACTTACTGACTGTACTGATGATATGTAACACCTAGGAAAGGAGCCCAGCAAGAGGCCTCTCTGTTCTTCTGCCTCTTTTGTCCTGTCTCTGACAGTCAATCTCCACCAACCTGACTAAACCAAGTCTGCATAACTAAATGGAAACATGGGTAAACTGACCTTAGAATATATGTTAAGGTATTTCAGGAAGTTTCTACCCTTGTGTATGGATGCTTGTCCTATCTGTGTAACAGCTGTCTTTTTCTTTTCTTTTCTTTTGTATCCCTGAGGCTGCTCAGTTGGAACAGGTCAATGTTAACATTGTCAAATGGGTCAAAATCATCTTTGGCCATTTTTCTCTCATGCCAAGTATCTTCATGATAACCCTTGATTTTTACAGATTCTCAGTGAGGCTTGGATAACATTCCACTTCACTAAATTTTACTCCTCTCAAATCAAAACCTACCTATTTCTTTAAAGGACCAGCAGCCATCTATCAAGGGTGTACCATGTGCCATATGCTCCACACATGGTACTTTACATACATTTTGTTTTGCTGCTCCAGCAGCTTTGTAAACAGAAGTTCCATCATTCCCACTTATAGGGAGAAAGCCACAGCTCATGTTGGTGAAGTAATTTGCTCGCAGCAAGGTGGTCAGGCAGAGCTGAGATTCAAACTTGAGCCTGTCGGACTTACTAATTGGTGCTTTGAAATGCTGTTCTGTGCCACAACAGGGGTAATGAATCAGCCAAGGAACCCCAGGAAGGTGCTAACCTACCATTGTACATAATTGATCAAAACACTCGCTGTGAATGGGCCGCTGTTTTAGATACACTCTACCAGGGGGAAGAGAATAATTACAAGTGACCACAGTAGATTCTTCTATCTGGTCGATTTTAACTTTCTCAAGCTCAAAGGAACCTTTAAGGCACTCTGTTTTTAAGATTGAGGGCCACTGCCACCAAGCTCAGCTAACCTGGGCATCTTCCATCTTTGCAGCCCTGAAAAGGGGTTGGGGTGCTCCCTGTCACTTATCCTTTAACCATGTCTGTTAACTAGCACGCCATACTTTTATTGGCTTAAGTGTTTGTTTTTAGAGAAGTCTTTAGTTTTATGTTATGGCTGAAGGTAGGGATAGTCATTTAGAAAACAATGCCAGGGGGTTATGTCGCTCCTTCAAATGAGTTTGTTGCCATGTTAGGTGGAAGCTTTCTTTAAGTACGCCACCCAGTCACCTCACTTTTTCCGTTGTCTCTGTCCCATCATAAGATAAAGGACCTGATGTCTCTTCTCCTAGTAAGGCATTTTTCTTCTAATATTCCCATATACTACTGCTATCCCCAGTGCTACAAGAAAAATAAGATATATTAAATGTAGTAATTGGGTAGCCGGCAAAAGAAAAAAAAGATTTGCAAATTAGGCAGCCCACAACACCAGGACAGATTGAAAAAATTCCTCCATGCCCTGTGGTCAGAAGCCATTTGGGGGCAGGAAACAGAAACTACAGAGGCAACCCAACTGGATAGAGCTTGGTCTTACTTGAACCTGCTATAAGTGTTTCGTTGCTGCCAATGGTTGAAGTGCAATTGCTATGACTGCCTGGGACTTCGCTGTATTTTTGAGGCTATGCTCTGAGTTTAAGGCTGTAGTTACTTTGCATGGGAAGTTGGGTTGCAGCACATCAATAAAGTCCAGTGTCGAGGCCCCTACAATCCAAATTTAATTTAACAACAGGATATAGTTAATCTCCCATGTTTTGTGCTTGTTTCTCTCATCCATCATTTGCAAGAACAATTTAAATGCATAAACCAGTATACATAAATTGTCAGCTTTGTGACCCCCAAGTTAGGTGCTTGTGGAGATTTAATAAAGAAACAGTTACTTAGCAAAGAAGAAAGAAAGAGAGACAAGAGGGAGAGGAGGAGTTTGGATGGTTAGCTCATAAGTGTAGGCAGGCAAACAAGGCAACTTCAAATCTAAAGGGATCTGTGCTCAGTTCACATTGAAAGCTCTTTAAACTCTGTTTCATTTTAAAGAGGCTCCAACTGGAAGTGATGGAGGACATTGTGTAAGCACTGTGGAGTTAAGAAATATGAAGTGAGAGTCTCATAGGGCAAGGATACAGATTTCAGTCCTAGAGCTCAATGCAACTGATTTTGCTAACAACCTGGATGAACTTGAGAGCAGGCATTTCCCAGGAGTCACCAGGTGGGAGCATTGCCCAGCCAACACCTTGACATGAACCTTATGAGACCTGAAGGAGAGAAGCCAGCTGAGCCCCCTGGACTTTTGGTCTAGAGCTATAAGATTGTAAAGTTTTGCTCTTTAAAGCCACTAAGCCCATGGTAATTCATTGGGGCTGCGATGGAAAGCTGAGCAGGAGGCCACATTCTCAGTTTTGTACTCCAACATCAGAAGCACCGCCCACTTTCCCTCTCTGTTTTAATTGTCAAGACAGGCTGGGGTAAGACTCAACGATAGCCTCCTGCTTCAGATTTCCAAGTGCCAGGATTACAGGCTGTTTCTCATTTTCCCTCAGAACATTTTCACTGCAGTTTTCCTCTTGGCATGTGAGGCCTTCCACAACTGGTGTTGTTTCTGCTTTTACTTCAAAATTCATTTCATACTGTCATTTGCCCCAGGAAGCCAGGCAGAGTCTCTCCTAAAACTTACTATGCTTCAGGCCACTGAGCATTTCCTTAGTTGTGTCCTTGAGCTCACAGCTGGGCCCATGTAAGATGGCCTGCTCTTTCTAGTGAAGTTTTAACTGTCATGAACACTGCCACATCACAAGGGCTCACTATATGTGTTTCTCTTGGGCTTTGTCCTCTTTTCTGTAGTGTTGGCTTATGCCTCTCCTGAGGACTCAGTGTAGTTGACAATGACAGGGGTTCATGCGTGTATTAATGTTATCTGTTACTTCCTCAGGTCCAGCACAAGAATGAGCATGTTGTATATGACCTGTCAATGACTGGGTTTTATCCAGGAAAGATTTGTGATTTGTGTAAACACTGTGGTACTCTTTTTGCTGTTCGTGGTCAGATTCAGGGGTCTGTGTGCCAGGGTGATACCTCCTTCAACATCATGACAGTGAGTTGATTTCTTCTTTAACTTTACTCAAGCAACTTTGTGGCCATTGCTATTTTGGTCCCAATGGTGGGTACTTTCCCAAATGTGGAACTCATCTCCTTGTGTTTGTGGCTACTTCCAATGTTGATAGGCCACCTGATGTAGTCTCCAAGCATCAACGTGCATATCACTCCAACACTGTATTAATTAATCTGCTAACCAAATATCCGACAGAAGCAACTTAACGCAGGGAGGCTGGCATAGGCTATCACCCTGGGGAAGCCATGGCCATTGCTAAGAGCCCAGCTTATTCCTATTGGGACTGTAAAATAAATTAAAAAAATAAAATAAAGTAAAGTAAAGCACATATCAACCGACAAAGCCAGAGATTCACTTTTGCTAGCTGGGCCACAACCCCAAAGGTTATGTAACTTCTTAAAACAGCACCACCAACAGCTGGGAAAGAAGCATTCAGGCACAACAGCCTGTAGGAAGTACTTTAGAGCCAAGCTATAACAGCCGCCTACCCTGCAGCACCATCCATGAGGAGGTGGCAGAATGCTGGGTCAGGGAATAGTAGCCAGGTTGTGTGTTGTAAGCCTTTCGCTTTTTTCCACTCTAGCTAGCTACTCTTCTTTCCATACTAATAGGATAATTTGATGGATGAAAGCACTGGGAAGAGGCTGGAGATTCATAAACAGTGTGAAAGCATACAGCTACAAATGAGTGGGCAGATCCACCACCTTCTCCCCAGAATCGAATCAGTCTGCCACCCGCATGCGCGGGGTAAGATTAGACAAGCAGGCAGATCTGAGCCGTGGCTTAATTACACATAATTTGGGTGACAGCTGAAATGCAAACCTAAACACTCAATCAGTTAAAGATACACAAAATTAAGCATTTCACACAGTGTCCAACCCCTTCAATCTTTATTAATACTTTAATTATGTTAATTATACCATGGTTTCAAGCCCTGCTACTACAACAAGCAGGGGGTGGAGGTGGGGGAAGAGGCAGACCTCTCAGCCACACAGCTCTGCCATCACTGTATTCAAATTAAAAGTATGAATTGAATGCAAAGAGGGGGAATCACAAATCCATAATTCGGCAGTCTATTCGCTTGGGCTCTTCACAATCCTTCTGTGCATGACCAACAGTGTTCCTGGAGGCTGAGCCCAAGTCTCTCTCTCTCTGAACAAGCAATACATGTAGTAAGTACTTAGTAAACTTCAGTGAGTTGCATTTCTAATTCAGCTTGATGAAATGGTATGCTTAGAGATACTGAAAGGCAAGAAAATGATAACATGTGTGTAAGATCAGGAGTGTGGATGCCAAGAGTGGGTCAGGATCTGCAAGAAGAGTGCAGGACCAAAAATGAGGTGAGGCCCAGAAGTTCACCATATTGCTTTGAAGTCTTTCAGATATCTAATCCCAGTCATCCCTCCTGTCCCTGAAGGATGAGAAGCTCAAAGTGCTCTCTTTCCCTGCAACCACCAGAGACCCTGCAGTATGGACTTCTGTAGGGGCATGAGGAGGGCAAGAGCTCTCTTGTAATCTATGTGTCTTATGTGCCTCACAGGTTTTCTTTCTAAAAAGCTGCCGAAAAGCAGCATGAATACTCCTCATGTAGTGGCTTTTTTTAAACTCCAACCTCCTGTCCACCAAATTCTTCCAGCCCTCTTTTGATTAGACACCCTAGCTACAGTGTCACCCTCTGTCTCTAGGTGTGTGTGACTTGCTTGTTCCTCTACATTCCTAGTCTCCCTTCCCATGGATTTATATCATGTGTCCTGTGCTCTGGCCAAGTCTCAACTGAAACACCCTTTCTCCAATTCTGAACTGAAATGACCTTGACATCACAGGCAATTCACTAAACCTTGGTCAAGATTGCCTCCTCCCAGAAGCCTTCTCAGCCATGAACTAGTCAGGGACACTTTATTCCTCTTTCCATATCCCCATGATTCTCAGCATCTGACCATGTCCCTCTTTCTGCCACATAGTTTCCTGATCTGGTTCTCAGGTAAAGAGGTGTTCAGCCATCTCTGGAGACGTTGCTTCCCCTTGGCCTTGAACTGAATGCACAGACCTCAACACATGTAATTATTTGACAAGGGGTTAACAACATAAAATCAGTCATTCCATTGCTAGAGAGAATTCAGTTGCCCAAACTACCTACATTCACATATATGTGAATATATATGTATATATATATATTAATAATTTGTTGCGCAGAGACAAACCGTTATTGGAATAACTTGTATGAGATAGGATAGGCTTGGCTGGACAGACTGTGGACACAAGTGACATTTGTTGGGGGCATCATTTTAACATCATCAGAGGAGACCTTCATAATCCATCCATCTGAAGTAGGAACACAGAGTTTACCACAGAGAACAATTCACTCAGTTTTGCTACTGTCATGGATTGGGTCTCTCCTAGTTGCCCTTTTATCCAGGTCTCCTAGTTAAGCTAAAATCTTCCCAGCCCCTTAAATAATCTTGCTGTTCTCTGTAGTCTTCCTAGTCTACAGAATCACCATTAGAACTTTCCATATAGGTCTTGGGGGCCAACCCGCAAGACAGTGATTGTGTATACTACATCCACCAAGGTGGCAGCTGATGTTGAGGAAGGAAATGCTTGCTAGCTTCTTAGTCTTGCTGCAGAAACAGAGTTCTTGTCACAGGCCTCAAAGGTTATCAGAAGGACACATGGCCCACAGCCATTAACTAATGATCATTTCAAACTCAACTAGGCCAGAATGGAAGTACGGAAGTTTAGTTTCTTCCCTACAGAAGTTTCTTTCTCTTTCTTTCTTTCTTTCTTTCTTTCTTTCTTTCTTTCTTTCTTTCTTTCTTTCTTTCTTTCTTTCTTTCTTTCTTTCTTTCTTCAGCACAAGATGTTATAATCATACAGAAAACCCAGTGTAGAACAATGTAAGAAAGAGCAGCTATTAAATAGAGTGGGAACTGGGGAGGAAGAGAATTTACTATGGAAAATTAGAAAGAGCCAAACTGATAGCTCTGTTTTACACACCAAAGCTTCTTTTTTTATTATTGCCCTTATTCATGGGCCTCCTATATAATTTTGAAGAAAATGTACCTGTCAATGTACATTTACTAAATAATAATTCATACCCCAAATAAAATATGAATATTTCTAAATAGCCCTTCTAATGAGAAAGAAACAGGAGGGTGTTCACACTAGGCTAATGATAATTTCCACCAAATCCCAGAAAAGAGTCACGTTTTCATTAGTCATGAATCTCACTGCAAGGGAATGTATAGTTTGTTGGCCATTTTTAGGAATTTAACTTAGTTTTGAGAGTAATCTTGTTAGGATATTTTAGGAATCCTGAGGCTATACTGGAGATCTTGTACTAAGGAGTGTGCTCACAATATAAGACTGAAAATTGTATGAGGAAGTGGTTTGGGCCTTATAACTGAAACTTAGTGGAGCCCTGAGTTTTGGGATAGGGAGACAATGTCTATAAATTTAGTCCAATCAAACTGCTATTACTGAGTGTCTTGACTCCAGGCCTCTGACTTCTTTACTTCCTAGTTCTGAGAGCCTCTATTTCCCTCCATGAATGTATCAAGATGGGTCACAATTTTCTGACCTATGCTCTCCTTTTCATCTGAACCTCAAAGTACACTTTAAACTTAGGTGATGTGGAAAAACATCCATGTGTTCACTATTCATTGAAGATCTTTAGCTACAGCCAACAATGAGCTCAGTTTTGTGGTTGGATCATTTGCAGGTCTATTGTGCATCTATACTACCAGCCATTACTACGGACATATCTCTCAGTCAATGGCTGTCCAGATTGTACATGACATCATTGAGTACCCCCCCCTCCCGTGTTAAATATGAATGAAAGATACTGCCTTTGGGATTTTGGCCAAGACTTTGGTTGTATCCATATAATAGAATTAGAACTTGTATCGTTTGAGGAGAACTAATTATCTCCATTAGTTGTAATCTTCTCAAATTCAAACACATGATATTGAGATTTCTGCTCAATGACGAAGTTATAGACTGGGTGGTTAATTAAACATCTTTTCTAATCAAATTAGCTTTCAATTCCTAAGTAGAGGTTTTTAACAGGGAAGTGCCTCTGAGAGGCTGTTTCTTCGAGCCGTCACCTGTGAAAAGAAAGATAATGTCCTTTCAAAGGCCTCCCTTAGAAATGAATACTTATTCTTTGTTTGACTGCAACGCACATTCCTGAAATAATATATTCGTAAAGTTTCATAAATTATTTCAAGATGTATTAAAGAGCACTGGAAATAGTTCTTCTCCCTCCAGGAGGTTGCCAAGAATGAGTTTTGTCCTTTAAAATTTGAAACAAATTATTATTCACTGGGGAAACATCACCAGAGCTACCCCCAGCTTTAGCTGACAGGAACAATTTGAAGTAACCTGCTAATGGTAATGCTTTTAAAACATAAAGGTGCCCTAAGTGGGACAATTTTTAAAAATTAAAACCGTACTCTGGGGAATTGCCTTTCGAGGTCATGCAAAGTTAGGGGGCACTACTCATTTACCTGGATCAGGGCCTGGATTCCAGCTGCTTAGAGCAAATGTTACATCATGGTCCCAGGGAGGTAGAGGGGATTGGTATGTCTCTGGTGAGTTTTACATAAGTGCTCCAAGGCATAATTCTCCAGAAAATTCCAGCCTGAATTATGAAATTTAGCACAAAGGCTACTGTTGGATGAATTTGGAAAGCAGCGTTCATTGAGAAAACGCTGCAGAGCATTGCATTGCACCTCGTTGGTAAAGAGAAGGACATGGTTTCAGGGATCCCACACGAGCCTCTTGCACAAGCCTTCTAGTGCTAAACCTTTGTGCTTCTATTATCAGGTGTCACTAAGACCAGATGTTTATGGAGCACTTGCTTTAATGCAGGCCATTAACTCCAACTAACTTCTGCCAGCCAAGGGCCCCTGTGACCCTCTCGGGACGTCACATGGAAATGGCTCACTTGCTGCTTTGCCTTGTCAGCGATGAAGAATTCTGGAAGAATTGTGGCAGGGAGGGTTAGAGACATTCTTCATCTCATGTTCCATCCCAAGTGAAGTGTCATTGCGTAAGATAAATAAATAAATAAATAAATAAATAAATAAAATCAAAGGGAGCCCCAGGCCTGGTGGGTTGCTTATGTTGTGCCTGGAACTCAACCCTGTGATTTGGACTTTTGTTTTCTGCTCTTGCTAGTGAGTTCAGGGCTGAGACCAGCAGAGCTCGCTGCCAATTCTACCTGCATTAAAGGGACCCACCTGCTGCCTAAGGAATAGTGCTGGAGCTTAGAAAGAAAGTCAGTCTCTGCAGCTGTTTTCACAACCTGCCTTTTCTTCCTCGGAAACCTAATGCTGCAACATCATCTCATGGCCAGGTAAACTGGCTTGATGAGAATTTCAAGTGGAAAATTATGAAATTTGTCTGCACCACTCAGAGAGATGGACCTAAGATGTGTCTGCCCTTCTCCAGCTGCCACCCCATGAGTAGAGGCTTTGCACATCTGCTTGGCATGAGCCAGGGTGTTTAGGAGGAAATGACTTTTTTCTGCCATTTCGTTGAACAGCTGTGACTTGGCTCTTTGGGCACTGTGCCATGATGACAAAGTTTGTGTGGGGGAGTGGATGGTGAGCACAAGTCTTTGTGCTTCCACCGCAAGGCCCCTGGCAGACATTGCTAATGGATCTCAGTTCTACTTTAGAACTCAAACAGCATCAGAATCCATTCACCAGTGCTCTCGAGATAGCCATTATCAAGTGACAGGTGTTGGCACAGAAGATGAAATCTATTTGTCAAGATTTGGTCTAAGTCATAGATTCTTTCTTATAAGGAATAATGTGTCCATCTGTCACACTGGTGGGTAATCCAAAGCCTTCTTTTTTTTTTAGTGTGTGTGACAGGACTTGACTTCTGAAAAGGACACAGTAGTTATCATTTATCTTCTACCTCAGAAGTTATCCACATCTCTGTTCCACTTAACCAGTTTGTTGTTAGGAGAGGGAAATTGAAAGGTAATTTTCGTAAATTTATCTAAAGTTTCTGGAAGTGTTAAATGAGCATGAGGGTAGAAAGACTGAGTAAATGTGCATGTCATGGATTATCCTGCTCCTTGAAAACTAGAAACAGCACAGTAGATAGCTCTATGTATTCTTAGAACTGTAGGGCTTTAGAAAAATATGAGAGGATAATGCACATCACGTAAAAATTTAAAAGGGCACGAGGGAGGAACAATTTCCTTGTAAAGATACAGCAAGCATTAACCATAACAAAAGATAGTTAATGTTGGTCAATTGAAATGAAGATATTTGTTTATCAAAAGGCACCTTAGAAAACTTGAAGAACATAATATGCAGATTTGATAATGGATAAGTATTAAAGGTAGAAAAAGAACTCCTATAAGCTAATTAACAAACTACAGACAATTCAGTAGAGAAGCTGAAAAAGATAGAAATTATACAGAGAGGGAAATATTTGTGAAGAGACCGATTCAACATTATTAGTGATGAGGGAAATACAAAGAAAATACAATAAAATGGCTTTTAAAAAGTTGGTTTATCAGAAAATATAGTCTTACAAAGAGTCTTTTAAGTTGATGGTAGGAATATAAGAACAGGCACAACCCTTTGTACAATATTTCTAAATTTTCTTATGGCTCTATAATTTCACTTATGCAGTAAGATACATGTATAGGAATAACTGGAGAAGATGTTTTGTGAATCCTTAGTTTTTTTCATATAGAAAACTATAAACAACCCAAAGCCCTAACGCTTATTAGATAAATGGATTGTTGTATTTCCATTGGAGTTGCAACAAAGTAGCAGACATCAGTAGTATATTTCTTAAAATATTACAGGTAAAACCATACCACACACACTAAAATTATTATTATTATGGCTTAGGGATTTCTTTTTTCATTAATTAATTCAATTTACATCTCAGTCATAGGCCCCTCTCTCCTTTCCTCACAGTCCCACCCTCCTTCTTACATCCTCTCTTCCCTATTCCTCAGAATAGGGAAGCCCCTCTACCAAGACACCCCAGCTCACTTATTCATAGGAGGACTGAATTCCTCTTCCTCCCCTGTGGCCTGGTAGGGAAGTCAGTCACATCAGGGGGAAGTGGTCAAAAGGAAGGCAGCATAGTCCATGTCAGAGATATCCCTGACTCCCTAACTAGTAAGCCAACATGAAGCCCAAGATTCCTATCAGACTTACCTTCTTGGGGCCTGTGCATTGTACTATGTTTATCCTGTACTATATGGCTAAAATCTGATTATAAGTGAGTATATACCATGTGTGTCATCCTTGTCTGTTACCTCACTCAGAATGATCTTTTCTACTTCTGTCCATTTGCCGGCAAATTTCATGATTTCCTTGTTTTTAATGGCTGAGTAGTTTCCCATTGTATAAAAGTACCACAGTTTATCCATTCTTCAGTTCAGGGACATCTAGATTATTTCCAAATTCTGGCTATTATGAATAAAGTTGCTATGACCATGGTTGAGCAAATGTCTTTGTTGTATGGCAGAGCATCTTTTCAGGTGTATGCCCAGGAGTGGTATTGCTGGGTCTTGAGGGATGGCTATTCCAAGTTTACTGAGAAGGCACCAGATAGATTTCCAAAGTGGTTGTAAAGTTTTCATTTCCACAAGCAATGGAGGAGGGTTCCTCTTTCTCCACATCCTTGCAGGTATGTGTTGTCACTTGAGTTTTTGATCTTGGCCATTCTGACAGGTGTAAGATGGAATCTCAGAGTCATTTTGATTTGCATTTCCCTGATTACTAAGGACATTGAGTGTTTCTTTAAGTGCTTCTCTACCATTCGAGATTTCCTGTTGAGAATTCTGTCTTTAGCTCTGTATCCCATTTTTTAATTGAATTATTTGTTTTGTCGGTGTTTAATTTCTTGAGTTATTTATATATTCTGGATATCAGTCCTTTGTCAGACATGGGATTGGTGAAGATCTTTTCCTAGTCTGTAGACTGTTGTTTCATTCTGTTGATAGTGTCCTTTGCTTTACAAAAGTTCTTCAGTTTCAAGTTGTCTCCTGTGCCAATGAATTCAAGACTCTTACCTACTTTCTCCTCTAGCAGATTTAGTGTATATGGTTTTATCTTGAGGTCTTTGATCCACTTGGATTTGACTTTAGTGCAGGGTGATAAATATGGATATATTTGCATTTTCTACACGTAGATATCCAGTTAAACCAGCACCATTTGTTGAACATGCTGTCTTTTTTCTATTGTATGTTTTTGGCTCTTCTGTCAAAAATCAGGTGGTACATAGGTGTGTGGATTTATTTCTGAGTCTTCAATTCGATTCCATTGATCAACCAGCCTATTTCTATGCCAGTACCATGCAGTTTTTATTACTATTGCTCAGCAGTATAGCTTGAGGTCAGGTATGGAGATACCACCAGAAGTTTTATTCTTGTATAGGATTATATTCACTATTCTGGTTTCTTTTGTTTTTGTTTTTCCAAATGAAGTTTAGAATTGTTCTTTCAAGGTCTGTGAAGAATTGTGTTGGTATTTTGATGGGAATTGCATTAAATCTGTAGATTGCCTTTGGTAAGATGGCCAGTTTTACTATGTTAATCCTACCAATTCATGAGCATGGGAGATCTTTCCAACTTTTGCTATCTTCTTCAATTTCTTTTTTCATATTCTTAAAGTTCTTCTCATATAGAACTTTGACTTCCTTGGTGAGAGTTACCCCTAAATACTTTATATTATGTGTGGCTATTGTGAAGGGTGCGGTTTCCCTAATTTCTTTCTCAGGGGGACTACTGATTTTTTTAAAATTAATCTTATATCCAGCCACTTTGCTGAAGGAGTTAATCAGCTGCAGGAGATCTCTGGTGGAATTTTGAGGCTTGCTTATGTGTACTATCATACAATCTGTGAGTAGCAATACTTTAACTTCTTCCTTTCCAATTTGTATTCCTTTCATCTCCTTTAGTTATCTAATTGCGTCACCTAGAACTTCTAGTACCATATTGTAGAGATATATAGAGTGTTGTCCTTGATTTTAGTGAAATAGCTTTGAGTTTTTCTCCACTCAGTTTGATGTTGGCTGTATATAACCTTTATTATGTTTTGATATGGGCCTTCTATTCCTGATCTCTCCAAGAATTTTATCATGAAGGGGTGTTGGATTTTGTCAATTGCTTTTTCTGCATCTAATGAGATGGTCATGTGGGTTTTTTTTCTTTCAGTTTGTTTATATGGTGGATTATGTTGATGGATTTTCTCATGTTTAGCCATCCCTTCATCACTGGGGAAACCTGCTTGATCATAGTGGATGATGTGTTTGATGTTTCCTTAAATTTGGTTTGCAACTATCTTATTAAGTATTTTTACATCAATGTTCATAAGAGAGATTGGTCTGAATTTTTTTTCTTTGTTGATTTTTTTGTGTGGTTTAGGTAGCCAGGTGGCTGTGTATAGAGCGAGTTTGGTAATGTTTCTTCTGTTAATATTTTGTGGGCTAGTTTGAGGAGTATTGGTGTTAGCTCTTCTTTGAAAGTCTCATCTGCCCCTAGGCTTTTTGGGGGACGTTTAATAGCTGCTTCTATTTTCTTAGGAATTATAGGGCTGTTTAAACTATTTACCTGCTCTTGATTTAACTTTGGCAGGTTTAATTTATCAAGAAAATAATTAATTTCCTTTAGATTTTCCAATTTTGTTGAATATAGTTTTTTTTTGAAGTAAGAACTAATGAATCTTTGGATTTCCTCAATTTCTGTTGTTATGTCCCCCTTTTCATTTCTGATTTTGTTAATTTGGGTACTGTCTTTCTGTCTTTTAGTTAGTTTGTTTAGGGGTTTGTCTCAAAGAACCATTGGTTTTCTTGATTCTTTATATTGCTCTCTTTGTTTCTAATGTATTGATTTCTGCCCTGAGTTTGATTATTTCCTGTCATCTACTCCTTTTGGGTGTGTTTGCTCCTTTTATTTCCCCCTAAATCTTTCAAGTGATCTGTTACATTGCTAATACGGGATCTCTTAAATTTCTTTATGAAGGCACTAAGTGCTATGAGCTTTCCTCTTAGCACTGCTTTCATGGTATCCCATAAGTTTGGGTAAGATGTGACCTCATTTTCATGGAATTTTATGAAGTCTTTAATTTTTTTTCTTTATTTCTTCCCTCACCCAGTAATTGTTGAGCAGGAAGTTTTCAGTTTCTATGAGTGTGTAGGGTTTTTGTTGTTTCAGTTGTTGTCAAGGTCTAGCTTTAATTCATGGTGATCTTATTAAGGACAGAGGGTTAATTCAATTTTCATGTATTGGTTGAGGTTTGCTTTGTGACCAACTATATGATCAATTTTGGAGAAGGTTTTGTGTGGTGCTAAGAAAAAGAGCATATTCTTTTGTGTTTGGGTGAAAATTTCTGTAGACCTCTGTTAGGTCCTTTCGATTCATGATCTCTGTTAGCTCCATTATTTCTCTATATTTAGCTTCTGTTTCAGTGATTTGTCCATTGGTGAGAGTGTAGTGTTGAAGTCTCCCACTATTAATGTGTTGGGATCAATGTGTGATTTAAGCTTTAATAATGTTTTGTTTGTTTGTTTTTATAAATGCATGTACCCTTGTATTTGGGGCTTAGATGCTCAGAATTGTAATGCCCTCTTGGCAGATTATTTCTTTGATGAGAATGAAGTGTTCTTCCCCATCTCTTTTGATTAATTTTGTTTGAAAGTCTATTTTATTAGATATTAGGATGGCTACTACAACTTGCTTCTTGTGTCCGTTTTCTTGGTAAACCTTTTTCCAACCCTTTACTCTGAGGTAGTGCCTTTGTTGCTGAAATAGTTTTCTTGAATGCAGCAGAATGTTGGATCCTATTTCCACAACTATTCTATTAACCTCTGTATTTTTATTGGAGAGTTGAGTCCATTGATGTTCATAGATATTAGTGACCAATGATTGTTAGTCCCCTTTATGGTTGAGTTGGTGGTGATAGTGTGTTTGTGTTCTTTTTGGTTTGTGTTTCCTTTTGGTTTTGCTGTTGTGAAGTTATCTATATTCTGTGTTTTCTTGGGTGTAGTTAACCCCATTGGGTTGAGTAGCATCTTCTGTTGGGCTGGGTTGGTGCATGGATATTGTTTAAATTTGGTTTTGCTATGGAATATCTTGTTTTCTCCATCTATGATTAAAACAAATTTGAAAGTTTTGCTAGGTATAGTAGTCTGGGTTGGCATCTGTGGTCTCTTAGTGTCTGCATGACATCTGCCCAGGCCCTTCTGGCTTTTGTAGTCTCTGTTGAGAAGTCAGGTGTGATTCTTATAGGTCTACTTTTTTATGTTACTTGGCCTTTTTCCCTTGCTGCTTTTGATATTTTTTCTTTGTCCTGTAGATTTAGTGTTTTTATTATTATGTGGCAGGAGGAATTTCTCTTCCAGCCTAGTCTATTTGATGCTCTATTAGCCTCTTGTATGTTTAAGGGCATCTCTTTCTTTGGGTTGGGAAAATTTTCTTCTATGATTTTCTTGAAAATACTTTCCAGGCTTTGTAGCCTGGAATCTTCTTTTTCATCTATTCTTAGGTTTTGTCCTTTCATGGTATTCTTGATTTCTTGGATGTTTTATGTCAGGATTAATTAATTAACTGACTAGCTAATTAATTAATTAATATTGTCTTTGAGAGATGTATCCATTTCTTCAATTATATCTTCAATGCCTGACGGTCTCTCCTCCATCTCTTGGATTCTGTTGGTGATGCTGACCTCTGTAGTTTCTGATTACTTTTCTAAATTTTCCATCTCCAAGGTTTTCTCAGTTTGTGTTTTCTTTATTGATTCTAATTCTGTTTTCAGGACTTGAATAGTTTTATTCATTTCCTTTACTGTTTGATTGTGGTTTCCTGTCTGTCCTTGATGGCCTTTAAATGTTTGGTTGTTTTCCTGTATTTCTTTAAGAGATTTGTTTGTTTCCTCTTTATATGCCTCTAATAGCTGCATAATCATAGATTTAAGGTCATTTTCCTGTGTTTCAGCTACATTCAAATATCCATTGTTTGGAGGCATTTCTGGTGGCACCTGATATCCTGGTTTTTGTTGATTGTGTCCTTACACTGGCTGTTATGGTTGTCCATAGCCTTGGCTGTTTGTTCCTGGAACCTGCACTGGGTCTGAAGACTGGATCTGTTCATCTCTGGATTCAGGAGTAGTCTTCAGGATAACAAGAGAGATCCTGAGAAACACAAATGCTTGCTGGCTTTTGGGGTACAGCCACACTCTAGTGGGTATTTCAGAAGGCAGGACATGGGCACAGGTGCCTTGAAGGGCATGGGCACGGGTACTTGGGAGGGCAGGGGGCATGGATGGGAGTGCTTTGAAGGGTGAGGCACAAGCATGGCAAGTGGCATCTTGGGGCACAAGCACCCCAGGTGGCAGCTGCAGGGGTCTGGTACTTCAGAAGGCAGCTGAGCTGCAGCTTACAGGCCTACCAAACACTGCACTCTCAGATTCCTCTGGGCTCTGTCTTCTTGGATCTAAGATTCTGTATGATTTTATTGTCTACCTGGTCTCCACAGGGGGATCAATAGAACTATGGTTTGGAGATTGGGATGCTGTCTCAGGAATCCAGATGCTGCCCATGGGGCAGCGGGAGGGATCCATTGTCTGGCTGCTGGATTGGAGCATCCCTGGAACTGAGCGCCTGCACTCTCTCTAGTATGCAGAAAGGACAGGGGTTCACAGTTTGTGACTCCTGGACCCAGGAGACAGCCAGGGGGGTTCCTGGGTCTGATCGTCCCCAACTGCCCAACTTCCAGTCTGGGAAGCACCAAAGTCGGTGTTTTGAATCCAGCCACCTGTTACACACAGGTTTCATAGTCTCTCTTCGTCTGCCCCTTAGATACAACACACACTGGTTTCTGGAATCTGAGAACCCCTCTAGACTAAAATTATTGCCTGTGAGAGAGCTAGTGTAATGAGAATTAATGATAAGGAGAAAATTAAACCAGTTATGATATAAATTATGTTTGTTGATGTGTACATACACATGTATGTATTATGTGTGATTGTGTATGTATACATGGCTTCAGAATGTTTTACATATTTTTCTTGGCTTATGTGTCCTATAGGAGCATCTTTGGAAGAAATTTAAGATTTCACAGGCAAGCTTCATTTCCACCAAATTGTACCCCATAAATTTATAAATTTAGCAGCTACATTTTCACATAAAGCACTGATAATTGTTTCTTTGACATTATGTCTCCAGGTTCAATGTCTTGGTTTGTTGTTAATATAGAATACAACCAAGACTTTTCATGTAACTAGGGTTATTTGGTGAGCACAGAAGCCAAATGGCATAGGGATGAGAGTGATGAGCACTGGTATGAGAGGTAAGTTCTGGGCTGCTTGTGATAGGTGACATTGGTGACAAGGACACACCACCTTGTCCACACCTCCAGGGTACTGTAAGAGCAGGGACTCTGCAAGTGAGAAGAAAAAAAAGGAGTGCCACTGTATTAATTCTGCATTGGTTTCTCAAGGATCAAGGGGCAATGCATAGGTAAAAGGAAAATGGCTGGGAAAGAAATAGACTAAAATTTGGAGAAGTCATTTCACCCCTTTTAACAGTTTCTACCTACATTGTTACATGAAGTTTGCACCTTCCGTGAGAGTGTAGTCTGTTTTCTCATATTAAGAAGCACACTGTGGGGCAAGGGGTGTGACTGGGTTGGTAGTCTTTGCTTGATATGAATAAGAACTTTGGTTCCACTCCCTCCTCCCCCAGCAGTGCATAAAGCAGGTAGATGGTGCTTACTCCCATAATGCCAGCACCCAGATGTGGAGAGGAAGATTATTCTCAGTCACGTAGCAAGTTTGTGCGTAGCCTGGGCTACAAAGATACCCTCTCTTAAACAAAGCAAGAAGCCTGCTGAGCTTTTTTTCCTGTCTTTTTTTGTTTGTTTTTGTTTTAATTTTTTTGTGTGTGTTTTGGTTTTTGGCAATTTTCTCTATAGATTGTGGAATGGCTAGAGTCTAAGATAGGTGCTTGGTCCTCCCAAGTTGCCATTTCCTCATGTCAGAGTTTCAAGCTTCTACCAGAGGCCAGAGAAATACTAAAGGCTTGACGAATAGAAGGACGTTCCCCAAATATGGATCTGCTGCTGTCTTTGTGACCTCCCTTCTCTGTGTCTAAGCCACAGTTTTTCATCCTGACGCCATCCAATCCGGGCACATTCAGCGACAATTGCTTCTGGAGTGGCGGGCCTGGCAGGCGCGTAGAATGCTTGTATTTGGAGTGGAGTTGGCTATTGGAATACGTAGTGAATGGAATTTCATTAGGTCCTTATCTGTGTGCAGTGAGGAAAAGAGGTCCTTTTACACAGTGCTTGTAATGGAGTGGAAAATTGCATTTCCCCCTTGCCCGAACAGTGCCATTAGTGGAGAGGCTGACGGTCTGCAGAGAGCGGGAAGCCACCTCGGGCAGTGAAGGGCTGACAGCCCAAATGATGGCAGTGCCGAGGGACCCGGAAGATATTAAAATAAAAACAGGTTGTGTTGTTCTTTTCTGTCCTGTAGCAGTTCTGCCCCGGAACGCAGAGAGTCATTGGATTTGAAGCACCGAGCAAAACATGTTAAGTAAGAAATTGTTTAAATAAAGTTGTTTGAGGTTGAAACTCTGCCCCAGGCACGGAAGCCAATGTAGTTAGCTGCCTCCAACTTAAAGATATCTTAGAGGCATTATGTTGGCTTTCTTTTTTCAGTAGGGAAGGTATTTCAGGAACTTGCAAAGTGAAGTATGCTCTTGAATTCTCCACTTTGGTGGTTTGGTGGCTTGCAGCCCCACTGCTAGGCAGTGGGCATTACAGGTGCCCAGTTAGTGGGTTGTGACTCCGGTTTCACTGTCCCTGGAGAAGTGCAAAGTTGAGGAGCTATGGGAATGGTGCCAAAGCCAGGGACGTCTGCTCTGCTCTGGGGGAATTCTTATTCAGGAAAATATGTCAGACTTGTCTCACGGGCAGCTTCCAGCATGTTGTGAAGGAAATGCAGCCCATTCCAGGCCAGAGTGAGGACAGATGTGGACCTTGGTGGACACCAGATACAAAGTGGTACATGCTGGTACTCATTGGAAGCGTGAGTGCTGATGCGTTTTGAGATTGTCTAGGGTACTGACGCCATGATCATTAAGAAGGGTATTAACCATGCAAGCAGAAGGACGAGATCTTCCATATTTGAGTTACACAAGACATGAAGAATTGTCTCAAAAGTGCAACTCTTTCTTGAAAACATGAAGAGACCCAGAGACCTTGCCTACCACACTATACTGTAGGCATGTGTTGTAGATGGAATGTTTGTAATACACACTGAAATCTCATCAGTGAGCTGGTTTGAGAGTATAGAGCCTTGGGGCTGTGATGAGGTACAGAGGGATATAGAAGGACCTTCCCCCTGCCCCTGACCCAATACCTTACAAAAAGTAACTTATAGGATGCATGATGTGTTACTGGCCTGGAACTTAAGGGGGTAGTGTCCATTATAGCAAGGAAACAATAGTGTAATTCATGTCAGTGGGAGCACATAGCTGAGATTCCTCATTTCTGTAGACAGGGAGAATTGGGGCCTGGTTCTGAACTTCCAGGACCACAGTAGAAAGCCACTTAATTCCCCCCTCCACCCAGGCTTCCCATCTCAAAGGTTCTGTAGCTTCCCCCAAAACAGCATCACCAGCTGGAATGAAGTGTTCATATATGTGAGTCTATGGAGGACATTTCACATCCAAACCACAAGGGTGGAAACCTTCTGGATGGAATTAGTGCCCTTGGGTTCAGGTTGTCAGTCAGCTTTCCTGCTCTCTCTACCCTCTGAGGATACAGTTATGAGTGGAAGAACTGTCACTCAGCAGGCAGTCCTGGAATCCAACCATGCAAGCACCCTGGTCTTTTCTCTTTCAGAACTGCCAGGAAAATTCTGTTGTTTAAGCCACTCAGTCTGTAGTGTTTTCTTATAGCAGCATAACCTCTTCTGTAAGTCTTTTCTCTATTCATTTGCCCATTTATCACTCCAGGTTTCTCTTATTCCATGTTCTGGGGAAGTTTCTTTATTCTTTGTCTACAGCCTTAACTTCAGGCTTCTGTTGACAGACATTGAAGATTTACTAGGACCCCCTACATGCCAATCATTTTGTCCCTGTGTGTATCCCCTGGTATTCCTTAAGTGCACAGGACTCATAGTTGAAAGAGGCTCCCCCAAATTATAAAGCATGTTGGGTCCTGTTCAGGGAGATAATCAAATGTAATTTAAAAATATGACTCTCAATCAAATGCTGCATAGTCAGATATATCATTATTGTGAAATTATTACCCTACAAAAAGTCACTAATGACATGACTGTAAATAGTGTGAAGTTGATTCTAAGAGCATTACAGGAACTGTATAGCTATCTACGGGTGAAGAGAATGTTACAGTTTTTGCACATTTGTAGGACAGACTTAAAAAAAAAAGACATGAAAGTAGAAGAGTATGTATTTGGGAAGGGCAAGGGGATAAGCTGGGGAATAAGAAAGAAATGGATATGATCAAAGTATTTTAGTGTATATGCATGCACACACATGTTTGCACAAAAATGTCATAGTGATCCTATTATTTTTGTGATTAATAAATGATAGCAAAATTTTTAAATGTCATAATAGAATTGCCATATAACTTATAAAAAGAAGTCAGCATGCCACCAAGCAATATAATTATAACTTCTGGGATTTATTTTTCTGGACAAATGTCTGCAACTCACCACATCACTTCACTACACTTGGCCTGTAATGAGGTAGTGATCAACAGAGGCAAACCTAGACATCATTTATGGAAGAATTCAGTAACCCCTGGGAAGATCTGTCTCAAGAAATGTCATTGGAGGGTTGTTCTGCCCTTTCTTAGCTTTGCTTGTCTACATCCAAGTTCAAATACATTTTATTTCTTTCCTTGTTGATTAATTTATTTTTATTTACATTTTTTTATTAAAATATGATTATATCTTTTCTCTGTTCTTCCTTCAACTCCTGTTATGTCCCCCACCACTTTCCTTCTCAAATGCCTAGCTTCTTTTTCTTTGATACTGTTATACACACACACACACACACACACACACACACACTCAAAAACATAACCCTCTTAGTCTCTTTACTATTGCTTGTATGTTTACTGATCACTTGGTATTGTATAAACAACTCAAGGGCTCTTTCCTGGGGGCTATACTACATTTCCTGCTTTCAGCATACCTTAGTTTCTTATATTCTTTGTCTACAGATATGCCCCCATAAGATTTCTCCCTTCCCATGTCTGTTGGTGTTGTTCTTGTTCAGGTTTTATTCCGGAAGTCATATTGTTGAAGTATGACGGTAAAGCTTCTCTGTCTTTTCTAGGAGACTGGATTTCACAGAAAATTTCTGGCCCCTGGCTCTCACAGCCTTTCAGTCTCTCTTATCTGATGACCCCTGGGCCTTAGGTGCAGGAGTTGTGTTATAGATATATCTATTGGGACCAGGCTCCCCATGATCAGCCAGTCTCTGTAGTTTGGACAGTTGTGATTTTCTGTAAGATTCTTTGTTGCAAAGAACAGTTACTTTGGTGAAGGTTGGAAACTACACTCATCTGTGGTCATGAGGGCACATATTTAGAGTGAAGTTAGGAATTTTGTTAGTTTAGTAAAACAATGGTAATAACTGATTCTCCTCTAATAACCAGAGCTCACTATTCACTGATAGTACCAAGTATTATTTGCCTATTGTTGAGCAAACCCTGAGTCCAGTTAGACAGCTGTTGGTTACTGCCAAGATATGAGTGCCACTATTGTGCCTTCAGGGATATCTTGCCTTGCTGGTCCTTATTGGGGTTCACAGGCTTCACAGCTAAGTAGGATTATTGGTTGTTTTCCTCTCTTGCCAGCTTGCACAGCACTTTCTGGAACTTGCAAAGTTATTCCTCAGTGAGGAGGCTTTGAGATATAGATCTTGCTTGGATCCTGGGAGTTCTGTGTTCAAAGCGCATGTTGTTCTCAGCAACCGGGATCTACCTTTAATCTCTGGGCAGTAATTAAGAGAAACAGCAATATTCTCCTATATTGTTTGGGGGAGTCTTTTGGATTCATCTCACCAACAGCTCAAAATGGATTTTCTTATTTCTGGTACTGGGTATTTTATTAGATAGTCTACAGCTCTTAGGAGAGTATTGTCAGCCCAAATGGCTTGACTCTATTTAAACTATACATGTATATGTACACACACATGCACGCACACACACACAGTTGGATAAGAAAAAATAATGATTATGACTTTTTCAAACATCCTAAGTGTTACTTTCTATTCCCTCTCCTTCTGCATTTAAGTTTCTGTGTGTGTGTGTGTGTTCGAACATGCGTGCTTGATTGCTGTTACATGCCACAGTGTACATGAGAGGGTCAGAGGAGAGCATTCAGGAATTGGTTCTCTTCCTTCATAGTGGGGTTTGGGGCTTGAAATCTGGCTCTAAGGCTTGCATGGGCCTTTAAATTTTGCCAGTCCTAGATAACTTTCCTTAACAGAATTCCAGCCATTAGAATCTGCACTTCATTGTAATGAGTCAGATTTAGTAAACCTGATACAGATGAGATGCTACCTCAGAGTGAAACATCAAGCAGAAAGTTCCCTACTCACCAATCAAACTTTTAAAATACTGAATAAGTTGTCTCTGCATGCCAGGCTTTAGTACCCACAAGTAAATAAAACAAGGTTATGAGGCCCAAGATAAGAGAAATACATATGAAGAAAAGCATTATAGAGAGCTTGTCAAATTGCCTCCGTTTGCTATCTGAATCACATGATGAATGGTATGGGATCCCCATTCCTCTGCCTGGAACCCTTCAGATAAGCACTAGCTGGTTGTGTTCCATCTGATTTCGTGAAGTGTGGATGACAAAAGCGAGGGGAAGGTAGTTGTTCTCCAGTGACCTTGGTTTCTGTTGCCTCCTTGGACTTGGAATCTACCTGATGAGTGCTATCTATCCATGGATCAGTTATACACACTGGAGCTTTTCTGTTTAAAGATTTTGACAGTCTAAATTTAATTTTGTGTGAGAGTCTTAACACAAAGTTTTTCCTGCCTTCAGTTCATATAAGACAATGGCCACAGACCCCATAATTATGGACTTGAGTAACTACAGAATACTGTTTGTCTATAGGCGGTACTCTTGCAAACTTTTCAAAGGAAAAATAGACTGCAAGGACGGTTGTTGATAGCCATGATTTTTCCAAGACTTAGATATTTTTAGGGTAGTTTTTGTTTATTAAGAAGCTATTGTCTGTTGTTGCAAAGTGATCCTTGCAATCAGCTGGATGTCTTTTCAAAAACTAATGTATTGCTTTCTCATTTTATGTCTGTGTGAAGGTATTAGATCCCCTGGAACTAGAGCTACAGATAGTAACTACCATGTGGGTGCTGAGAATTGAATGCGGGTCCTCTGGAAGAGCAGCCACTGCTCTTAACTGCTGAGCCATCTCTCCAGCCCCAGCTTGATGTCTTTTGCAAGAAGCTCTTGCAGAAGAGCCGTTAACTTTGGCTTCAGGCTTGAGAATCGCAGGACACAACTTCCAGGCTTCCACTGTGTGCTCAGTATTGGCTCCAGAGAAGTGGGGAGTGTCTCAACTTACAGTGATGTGTTGACTGTTTGTGGAGTTTAAGGCATGATTAGGCCAGAAGATGGTGGTGAGGTATAAAAACTGAAGCTCACTGTGCAATGGAGGAGGTAAGAAATGCCTGTATGAGGAAGTTTATTCAGGCTACCCAGATCTGCAAGCACAGCCAACACTCTTGCCATGTGGCCAGTGTGGACCCTGAAGGGCAGGGAAGGTGCTTAATAGAAATTATTGGTCATGAGTAAATCCTAAATGGCCAAATACAGTCAAGATTGTAGTAAGAGGGAAATAGTGAACCTTGTACAAAGGGTAGAGACAGGATCCTAGAAAGTACAGTTTTGAGAAAGAAATGATCTGGTCCATGTGGTAAGTGTGAAGCAGAGGAGTGCTTGGACTAGATTCAGGATACTTTGGTCCTTTTCTTTGGTAGATGCTCTGTCAGCTCCTAACCTGAGTGACTTGTCTTTGACATTGAATGAGGTGTCTGTCAGTAGCTTTGTCGGTAGCCAGTCCAGAGACTCAGACTGATCTGACTAAATCATTTTGTTTCCCTGGAAATCTAGCAGCACAATGGACCTAAGAGAGGAACCTGCTCCTTGTAAGCCAATTAATCATTGCCCATTGAGTGAGTTGTCGCCACAGAGAAGAGAATTTCCATCAGAACCAAAGCTGGTCAGTGGTTCTGAATCAAACTTCAAATGCAGCACCCTCCACATCTGAAGTGACTGAGTCTGTCTGTTAATACTGGGAGAATCAATCTCCTTGGGTATAATTCTAGCTTTTGTTTCCAAAAGAGTAGATAAAATCTAGGGGAAAAATGAGTAAACACCATTAATTAAATGAGGTTTTTATCCTTGGCTTAAATTAGAAAAATTACTTTAAGAGCAGAAAATCTCAATTAAAACAACCAGCCTGATTTTGTTTTTTTCACTGTTCATAAAGGGGGAAGAGAGCATGAGTAAAATAAATATATATTTAGGAATGACACCATCTTGGCATTTCCAAGTCTTCGTTTCTAAATATATTCTTTATCTGAGCTGTCTCCCAATACTTTTAATATAATTAAAAGCACATAATGAGTGCCAGACTTGTCAATTCCAACAACAAAGTGCTGAATTTTGCAGTGAAACTGAGAGATCCATCTCCCACACATTGTAATGAATAGGTTCATAAAAGGAAAATAGTTTAATTACATTTTAGTTCATGGATTGTTAATAGGCTGGAGTATCTAAATTGAATAATGTGATTCTGGTAATAATTATGTGTAAATGAACTTGTTTAAATGATATTTTACAGCTTCTTTATAAAATTACAGCTAGAGGCAATCCAGTGATAGACAGACAAAGGCCATGCAAAAATTATCATAAACTATTAGCTTGTTTGCAAAGGGTTTTATGTTAATCTTTTAGTACTTAAAGCAATCTGCAATTAACATATCATGGGGAGCTGCCTCGGAGCAAAGGCATGCAAATTGAAGTGCTTAGATAAAAAGCCATTCATGTTGGGGGTGAAAAAAGAGAGAGAGAAAGAAAAAGGAAAAAAAAATCAAAGAAAGGGTGGTAAAGTACTCAGGGGGTGCTGGTTTTATATCTGAGATTAAGGAGGTGTAATGACTGTATTATCTAACTATGGCTGTAATTAAAGCGTTTCTCTTGCACACATGACAATAGACACCACATTGATTTCGGTGTTTTAATTGTGAAAGTCATTTTATTTCAGGGCACAGGATAGGAATAGCTTGAATCAAAGGGCTAGAAGATTGCTTTGTTGATAATATGTGTTCAACAGCTGCCTGGCTGCTTAATACACAAGTGGGAGAAGGCAGGGAGAACCAGGGAGGTGCTGGGGATCTGGAGTCTCCTGCTGGCTGCCTTTCCTTTTATGAAAAAGGCGGAGAGCTGGGTACTGAGCATAAACAAACAGGCTTGCAAACCTCACTGGTCTTTCCTCTCTAACTTGGCAGAACAAAAGAAGTCTTCTAGTGCCCTGACCTAACTCCCCTAGCTGCCCCTGGGAAGCAGCAGAAGTTTATGCCAAGTCATAAAACCATCCTCCGCTGGTGGGACTAGCACCTCACTAATGGAGAACAAAGGTCTGTGAGAGCCTGTGTGGTTAGGATCACACGTACCTTCCTGACAGGCGCAGTTGCCCGGGAGATCGGGTTATTTACATTACGGGTATATCCACAAAATTCTCGCACCCTGTTAGCTGGAGATTAAGGGTTCCTTATCGGAGTCTATCTACAAATTCCACTCGGGAAATTAAGTGAGGGGGAAAAATCATAGTCAATCCCAGAGCAAAGGGATGCCAGCAGGGAAGGGAACTAACTCAGCCTGGACTTTGTGCAGTAGTATATCCGCAGGTATCTCTTTTGTTAACAGTTCAAAGCAAATACTGGTGAAACTCTTGAATTCTTTCTACTAATCTGGAGGAATGGCATATCTAGAAGTATGATACTGCTAAATAATGGCAGACTTGGGATGGGGAGAAAAGTGTCTTTTTAAACAATATAGTTCAGAATAACCAGACACCAAAACGTTTAAAAAATAATTATGATTATCATTGTTTAGTGAGTGCTGTCTTTAGCATTACTCAGTTTGTTACTGACCTCTCATAACGATCCCAAACTAGTTCATGGGATATTCCCCAACAAAATTATAAATAAATAAATAAATAAATAAATAAATAAATAAATAAATAAGTGGAAAGCTCAGAGCGACCAAGAATATTGTTCAGGGTTGTACAGCTAATTAAGAGGCAGACCATAGGCAATCTTGGATCCTCTAGCAGTCTGTAAAGTTCCAGAAGCCTTCCTCAGACTAGTGTTTTATAAATATATAAATTAAAATGTCTAATATGAGAAAGCAAAGTACTCTTGTTGTGCAGATGTGTAGGGGTCAGTTTGGGTGGTAAACAGCTGCAGCCATAAGCAGTCAGGAGGCTAAGCTATGAAGAATGCTGAGTTCAATATCACCTTGGGCTATATAGTGAGTTGCAGGCTAGCCTGGGCTATCCAGTGAGACCCTGTTTCAAAAAAATTAAATAAATTAATATAAGGAAGAAAAGAATAAGAAGGGGTTGATGGAAGGAGGAAGGGGGAGGAGGAGGAAGGAACAGAGAGGAGGAGGGAAGTACAAGATAAAAGCTCATGACCTAGTCATTCCTGGGCTTCGTTGGTGATGCAAAAACAATATCTGAAACCAAATCTAACAGATACCTTCATTCCAAAGAAATAGACTATCTGATAGGTAGTCTATCAGATAGGTTCAGATACAGTCAGCCTGATTTTTCCCAGTTCAAGTTTCTGGCCAGCCTTGTGCTCAGTACTGTTGATCACCTTGGTCTCCAAATTGCATTCAGGTAGGTGCAAGTTTTGTCTTTCTTACCTGAATGATCTGAAAGTTCACCATGAAAAATAATTTTATACAACAATGGTTTTAACATTTTTTATAGCAGAAGAGGTCTTGGTTTAAACTGCATCTTCTAATAATTGTGTATAGGGAACATGAATATGAAATCAAGATGGCTGAAATGCATATGGGAGATTGAGGGCCCCAAGGCTTCCCTTCATAATCCACTCAGGGGCAGGAGAGTCTGATGGGCACTTGGGTCTGATCGGTCTGGTCATGAAGTTGGGGAGTGCCCTGGTGAATGACACACCAGCCCTGCCTGCATCTGGCTCACTGTGTGGCACCATGTGGAAGGAAAATCGGGCTTTGAGTATCATGCACTTTCTACTAACCAGGTTTGTGACTTTGAGTCTGTTAGCCCAAGGCACACTTGTGTCCTTATCTAAAAAGATGAAGTAAGAGTATTAACATTGCAGTAGTTGGGATGGTTCGGTGTACTAATGTTTATAAAATTCTTTTTTTTTTGCCGGACTATTTTATTTTATTTTTATTTATTTTTTTATTTTTATGTCAACCAGAGGTTAGGTACTTTGCATCCCCGGCATAGCCCCCTCCTTCTTTCCCTCCCACTCTCCCCATCCCTCCCTTATCTCCTCCCCGCCCACTCCAAGTCCACCTACAGGGGAGGATCTCCTCCCCTTCCAACCGAGCCCAGTTCATCTTGTCTATAGAGTCTGACCTATGGCCATGCTTGATCAGTGGTAGGCTTATTATAACAATTTTTATGTCATTGGTTTCTTAGGACCACTATAATAAAGTACTATAGTCTTAGAACAATGAGAATGTATTCTTTCAGATTTCTAGAAGTTAAAATGTATCAGCAAGGCTATGCTATGTCCCAGACTCTCCATCAGTGGTTCTCAACCTGTGGCAAACCTCTGTTTCCAAATATATGTAAATTATGATTCATAACAAAACTACATTTAGGAAGTAGAAACAAAAATAATGTTGTGGTTGGAAGGTCACTACAACATCAGGAACTGCATAAAAGGGTTGCAACATTAGAAAGGTTGAGAACCACTGCTCTAGATAATTCTTTTTTTTTTTTCTTAGCTTCCTGAAGTTACCTAACTCAGGCACCATGTCATTGTCTGAATCTCTTACCACATTCTTATCTTCTCCTTGGCTATCTCCTCACATGGTAACTCTCTGCTTTGTGCCTTCACATCATCTTATAAGGACAGTTACCAGGAGCTAGGGAACAAGCTCAGTCCATAAAGTACTTGCCATGTAATCATAAGAAGCCAAGATCAATTCCTAGAACACTCATAAAAAAACTCTAAGCACAGTGAGGTGTGCTGGGAGTCCCAATGCTAAGAATGGAGGAAGGTGAACACTTGAGAAATGCTGGCTGGTCAATCAGCCTACCCTGCTTGGCAAGCTCCAGGCCAGTGAGAAACACTGTTTCAAAACCCCAAGGTGAATAGTGCCTGTAGAATGACTCTGAGATTGTCCCTTAGCTTCTACATGTCCTGACACATATGTGCATATGCGCACCCACACCTGTGGCATGCAAACATGCATGGGGATATACATGCATACACACACATATCAGATTGGATTGAGGAGCCCAACCTCTAGTACGATTATATCTTAAACCATTGCACCTGTTTATATCTTAAACCATTGCATTGCATATGCTCTAATTCTGAGGCAGCGAGATGTTAGTATTCTCCTAACTTCTAGGCAGACACAGGTCAACCTACAACAGTTATGGACTTTTGCAGTACAAAGTCATATGCATGAATGCACACAGAGCTCTTTGTATTTCCTGTCTCAGGAGACAAAGCCTTTGTCTATACACATCATCCTATTGGTATGTATGCTCTACAGGACTGAGTAAGGGGCAAATCAGAAAGTTTCCCATATTTTGATCCAGAGAGAACAAATGAATTCTAAGTCTTTCACCTTTGCAGAGAGGGTTGGAATAGAAAAGAGGAAGAATATCTCTAACCAGTATTGTATATACTGCTTACGGAGGTTGATGGTCCAGCACCTTTCACAGTCTCTCAGCCACACCCACACTGGCAGGTACCCAGGGTCCTCCCATCCCTAGCACGAACAAACTATCAGTTCTTGTCCGAGTTGATATTTTTGTGAGTGTAAACAGATGATTAATTTGCTGAGTTCAAAGAATCAGATAGTTGAGGAGATCATTATGAAGAGAAATTATAATCAAGTTCTCCCCACTCTGGGGGTCTGGTAATACAAATCTGATGCAATTACATGGGACTTGGTAATAAATACTATTACATTATGTCCAGATCTTACATAAATATATTGGCCTTTTCTCTTAAACTCATTAGTGGGTGGCTATAGGTTAAGTTGACACTTACTAGCTTTTTTGCTACTGCAAAGAGAGGTCTGGGTGGTAGAAAGGGCTATGTCCTTTTAATATTTAGGGATAGTAGCAAGCTTAGGGATAGTTATTGGTTCTTACAAAAACACCTGTGAATAAGGATATCTTACTTTTCAGTCATGCAGTGGAATTTCTTAAATAGCTCAGCAATTTGTGGACTCAGTGTCACTAAACTGTGTCCAAGAGGGCTCTGGCCCTCTTGGAAAGTTGATCTTGGCTCAAGCCTTTCTTGAGAATGTCAGTAAAGAAAGTTAGAGAAAGAACATGACAGTGTGATGAGAAAAGGAGGTGTTGTATAAGACAGAACTTTGCATCTAACCCAGCTGTGGTGGGTAGAAGGGAGGGCCTCTAAAGGGGATGAGCCTCTCCTTATCCTGGAGCCTGGGAATATGACCATTTGCAAAACAGGTCTTTGCAGATCTCACACAGGAGCATAGGTTGATGTGAGCCTGGATTTAGTAAGTAGTTTCTATATTGAATGACAGCTGTTCTTATAAGACATAAGCAGAGAGGAGAGAGATGAGAGGAGACCATGGGAAGATTGAGGGGCCTGTAGGCTGTGAAGTGCTTTTTAGCTGCCAAAAGCAGGGAGATGAGAATGAAATTGCCTGTGGAGCAGTGCAGGAGTACAACCTTGTGCATACCAGCTGGCTAGTTCTGTGTCAACTTGACACATGCTAGCATCACCAGAGAGGAGGAAGCTTCAAGTCAAGAAATGTCTCCAAAAGGTTGGGCTGTAGACAAGCCTGTAGGGTATTTTCTTAATTAGTGACTGATGTGGAAGGGCCTAGCCCTTTGTGGGTGAGGCCTTCCTGGGGATGGTGGTGCTGGGTTCTAAGAAGGCAGGCTGAGCAAACTCATAGGAAGCCAGTCAGTAAGCAACACTTCACCATGGCTTCTTCACCAATTCCTGCCTCCACATCTTGACTTCTTTCAATAATGAACAGTGATGTGGAAGTATAAGCCAAACAAACCCTTTCCTCCCCGAGTTGCTTTTGGTCATAGTATTTCATCACAGCAATAGTAGCTAGTATACCTCATTTCAGCTTGCTGCCCTCCAGAGTTCTCATTAAAGGCAATTCAGTTTGCTTTTTACAGCCATTTAACATACACATGACAACATAATATATAATAAATACCTGTATGTGTGTCTGTGTACTATTTGCATCCTGGTGTCTTTGGAGGCCAGAAGAGGGCTTCAGATTCCCTGGAGTTGGAGTCACAGATAGCTATGAGTTAGCAGGTGGGTATTGGAATGAAGCCCTGATCCTCTGGAAAATCAGCTAGTGCTCTTAACCATTGAGCCATCTCTCTACTCTGGCTTATTGCAATCCAAGAGGGAAAACACACCAATTGTAGGTCTGGAGCTAGAATTCAGTGGTAGAATGAATGCTTGATACTAGATGCAGTCCTGTACTTTACAGAAAGCAAGGTAAAAATAAAAACACACCAACACCTCCACTAACAAACACCAGATAGACAACACATTCCTTCTCTGTCTCTGGGCAAGTCTCTTAATGCTTCTAATCCTGCTTGCTCATCTGCAAACGTTAGGTTTTTCCACATATCTCTGAGCATCATGAGGATCGGATTTCTGAAGTCTTAGGAACTTACAGAGCCCAGTGTTTGGTGCATGATCGACATGTAACACACATCAGATTCTTTCTTCCGTTGTCACCTCCCACCCTTTTCCCCACATGACGTTTCGGCTTGAAATCGCTTTCATCTTCTACGCCTCCTGAAATGTCTACAAAAGCAACAGCCCTCCCCTGAAGAATGTTCTGTTCTTCAGGGGCTGATCTTACTGACTGTCAGATTACAGGAGACGGCATGGTACAGCTGGTGTTTTTAAGGCGCTTGGGCGAGAGCCATGTGGATGCTATTTATTTATTTATTTTTTCAATGTGGTTTGTAGATTGTGGACCTAAGGCAAAACAGCAAAAGTCCATATTGAAGCCACGGCATGGCTGGCCAGCTGGGGTATGTTTCCATCAAACAAGGAGATCTCAGGGTACATTCTCAGCCACATGAAGAGACAACACACAGAAAAGCAGTGAATATGCTACTCCTGGGTTGCAGAAGATGAAGCCCAAGGCTGTTTGCTGGATGTCTCAGACTCATTGAATTTAGGCCTTAAAAGTCTGAGCTGTTTACATCCATCCACACATAGGTGGGGATGTCAGTATTAGAACTTAGAAGGCGACCCACTCAAATGTTTTCAGAAGTCTTTTCTTCTTCTGAGGCATTAGGAAGAGGAGACATTCAAAAGAGAATTGAGTTAATAGCAAATTTCATTTCTGTGATCTGAGCATCACTCCATTATCCCAGGCCAGCCATCCACCCTCTCTGAAATGTCATCTTTACAAGGAGTGTTTGGATTGGATGGTTTCAACATTGACTTTGTACCACTTTAGGGAAGTCAAGATGTTCTCCATGAGTTTGGCTCGCATCTATCTGCCATGCTTCCTGTAGGTAGAAGAACTGTAGCAGGACAAGGGTTATAGGATGTCTCGTCTATGTATATCAAAGGTATTCAGTAGACACTCAGGAGAGATCCAGAGACTTCCTAGAGGTCCTGAGGTTTTCATGGCATGGTTCTTCTGAGTTCTCTGTGCTGTTGATATGTTAGACATCTTAGGTGATATTGGAAAGCCACACCCTGCATATAAGTAAGTAGAGAAGGCCCTGGGCAGGTGATGACCTTGTCACTGGGTATTAGCATTCTGCCACTAGCATGAAATGCCTAAGGTAATTCACTTTTAAAAATGAAAGGTTTGCTTTGGCTAATAGTTTTAGAACATCCAATCCATAGTGGGTTGGCCCCATTACGTTAGTCCTCAGAGAGAAGGTACTGGAAACAAATGGCTTCTTAAAAGCTAGAGTATACAAAGTGTTTCATGGCCTCCTTCAGGACACAGTCACAGTAGCCTAAGGGTTTTCTCCTCATCCTCTCTCACTTCCTGTTCTCTAATGGTGGTACCCTGGGGACCAAGCCTTTCCTATATGAACCTAGAAAACTTTTAACTTTGTCTTTAGGAGATTGGGCTCCCACCCACCTTTGATTTTTCTGTTTGCACACTTCAGGTGTTTTACCAACTCTCCTGGCACCAATGTGATTGATTGATTAGCAGTAAGAGGTAGCAATTTTGGCAACAGCATAGTTATAGCTATGGTAGTAGCAGTTCACACCACTGTGCAGTTAGTGTGTACCGTGTAATAGAAATGGTGCAATCATTGTCAAAGTGATAACCATGACTGTGCATATGCTACTGATGAGGAAACAGAGGCACAGAAAGATTTGTATGTTTGACCAAAGTTTACACTCCGATGCTTTACACCAACGTCCAAATAAGGTTACCCAGGCCCAGTTCAGGATCACTGGGAAGAGACACAGTTCTCTGGTAGACTCAGTAGCCACAAAGAGGAACCAGAACTTGAAAGCCCTGTATAGAGGGAGCCTTGTATCACTTCAAAGAACACATTTCCCACGAGACTGCCTCCTGGCAGAGTGAGACAGGACCTCACAGGAGTTAACAAGGCTTTTCTGGCATTCTAATCTCTACTCTTCTTAGTTAACAGCCAGTTTTTTTTTTCAAGCCTGCAGTTTAACCTCCCGAGAATTCCCTTTGAAATGACAGGACCACTCGAAGATATTTTTGGAGCACATCTTCTGGTGAGGAAGCAGAGCTAGAAACCAGGGCCACAGGGAGAATCCTTGTAATCCACAGCTGGTTGTGGGCTAGTGATGGGATCCGAGGCTGCTGGGTCCTGCAGCCCTTCCCAGAGCCCAGCTAGGAATGCATGCAGCCTACTAATGGACTTTCACCCTCCCAGCTGTTGTTTCTTATACAAGGAAGAACCCTGCAAAGAATATATGGAACTGAAGCAAGATGGCTTGAAGGAAGGGGCTGATGCAGTGTTCTGCTCTGTTCTAGTCACATGGGCACCCATGATCCTCATAATCAGAGAGACTGAAGGATGTCAGAATAATAATGAGCGTACAGTTGAGTTATGCTGGGGAAAAGAGAGTGGGACGGGCCACAAACAGCAGAGCCACAAGAAGCTTTGGAAGGTATCTAGTCACAGACTGCGTTTGAACCTTGTGCCAGTATAGTTTAGACAAGATGATGAGTGTCAAAATTCCTGACAAGGACATGCATTCTGCAGGTTACATGTTCAGCATGGGAATAGTTTGACTTTTCAAGTTTACAGATAAGAAAACTGAATTACAGAGAATAGACCCAAGTGATTTATGCATATTGTGGCTTTCGGAGTAAGAATACCAAAACACATTTTCTGATTTCTAATTTGATATCTCCTTACTAAGATGTGCTAAAAACCAGATTACCCTATCTATAAGAGAAGAAAATAGAATCTGAGGGCTTCCCTGATTTGAATTTGGGATTAAAGCAGTTTCATTCGTTGGATGAACTGGATGGCTCATAATCATGAAATCTATGGTGTGAGCTTGGTTGATGGAATTTTAGGGTGGCTTTTCAGATCCCAGAGCCACTGTGACAACAACTGTTGTTTCGAAAGTAACTCTATGTCCTTCTTGACTATTTAGGAATGAATAAAAATTAGATTTGCTAGCTGGGAAACACATGCTAGGAAGGCCATTCCTAACACAGCTGACTATTTGATATGGATACATTCTTTCTGAGTACATGCATGTCTATTTGAAATGTGACCATAACATTTTCTCTATTAAGAGTGGAATTTTCTAACCATCCTGTGGGCTAGACACTTTGGGTTTGACCTTGCGATTTCCTCGTTAGGCTGGTAACAAACATGACTAGCAGAAATGTAGACAGTATTTGCATGTTGGACCCTGTATTGCCTCTTAACACTATGAGATTGGTATGTAGAGAGATGAGGCATTCTGTCCCAAACTAAGCAGCCCATGGGCTATGTGTTACCTACACAGGGATTGTGTCAAATGAGTCTTGAGAACTGTCCACCTGAGTGAAGCCCACTACTTTCTGACCAAAAGTACCATGAAAAAAATATAACCATATTTGTTCTATGCCATGAAGACTTGTGGTCTTTCATTACACAGCTATAAATAACCTCTATACCTTATAATTATTTTCAACACAGTTTTCTTCTTAGAGGGTAGTTCACCCTTCCAAAGCATTCAATATAAATTTAAATCTAGACTTTTTAAAATTCACTTTTGTCTGGGGTAAAGGTGTTAGAACCTTTGAAGACATTTTGGGGAAAGTTATTTTTCTTAAACTACTTTTTTAAGACTCATTTTCTTTTCCATTTCTACATAGCAAGTCTTAACTGTGTTCAGGTGCCCTTTAAGTTGGACTTTGAAGTTGCATATATTAATTTCTAGTGACTAGACATCTTATAAGCAATGTAAGAGAAGAGGGAGCTACTTAGCTTACAGTTTGAGAGGATACAATCCACCATGGTAGGGAAGTCATAGTAGAGTTCATGGTAGCAAGTGCATGGTAGCAAGTGTAGATAGGACTCTACATTTCAAGAGACACAGAAACAGAGCAGAGCTGCCCTGTAACTCTCAAGGTCAATCCTAATGGTCCTGTGTGTGCTAAGTAGGCCCCATGTCCAGAAGGTCCCACAATCTTCTAAAACATCATCATTAGCTAGGAAACACTTGACTCTGTGGGCATTCCACCTTCAAAGTGTGATGACAGTCATGTTGGCCATTTGCTTTGGCATGCATTCTCAGGCCCCATCCTGCTTGATTCTGTGTATTTCTCAGAAGTTGCCATCATAAGCTGTTTGTTGGAATTCTCTGCCAACTTGAGTCAAGTTAAAGCTCACCAGTTCACCCAGGGGAGGCAGTGGTGAGAGGATATTTCTAAGAACAGAGAAAGAAGCAGGTATTTCTTACCATGTTTCCCCATAGCCAACAACAGTAGCTATGCCTCTTCTGTAGTTGTATGTCTCCTCAAAAGCCCCTCTGTGGGCCCATCCTCTATGGTGAACCATGGCTCCCAGTTTCCAGCAATTCTGTCTCTTTTCTTAGTTCATTGAGTGTAGAAGTAATTTTGAAGTTACTTTTCAGATCTAACTTTCATCTGACAGTGAACCAATACTCACCCTCACTAAAGAGCCCAAGCACAAGGGTGCTGTTACATGCAGAACTATCAGGTTCCCTTAGATCACAGAAAAGAATGTTCAAGGACAGCTCCTTAGGAATCCAGTTTTCTTTAGTAGATACAAGGGCCAGAGAGCTTCACTGGGATGGACTTGCCCAATAGTCTAGGACAGTGGTTCTCAACTAGGGGACACTTTTGGCACCTTCAATGCCCATTTAATGATTTCTGAAGATGTCTCTGTATTATAGATATTTGTATTTCTCCCCTCCCTCCCTTCTCTCTCTCTCTCTCTCTCTCTCTCTGTGTGTGTGTGTGTGTGTGTGTGTGTGTGTGCATGAATAGGCCAGAGGTCTTCATTTGAGTCTTCTTTGAGATCTACCTTATTTTTTCAAGACAGGATCTCTTACTGAACCTGACACTCACTGATCCTGGTGATGGCAGCTGGATGAGCTCCAGGGATCTCCTGTTTCATGCCACACAACTCAAATTACAGATGTGCCACCAGGCAGAGCTTTTATATGCATGCTGTGGATCTTGACTCGGGTCCCTGTGCTTGAGTGTCAGACACTTTACTGAGCCATTTCCCCTGCTCCTTGAAGGCACTTTTAAAAAATGAATTCTCTTGGTTTCCTTATATACAGGGTGTTAGCTAAAGGTCTGTGATCTCTCAGAAGATTCTTGAAAGAGTCCTCAGAAGAAAGGAAAGTGTGAAGTATTAAACATGGAGGCTGAAATACCTTAATCTAGGAAATTACTACTTCATGTCAGTTTGACTTCTCCAGCATATCTAGGCAACATTTTGCTCTAACCAAGACCTCGTTCTCAAGACCAATGCCCTTCTCAGAATACTTAAAATATCTTCTTATGCTTTAAAGGATGTTTCTGTAGGCAGTGATTAATTTTTGATTGTACACTTTTGTAGCACAATTTTTTATGTTCAGATTGTCAAGAAGTAGCTTGAACTCTGGAGGAAGGACTCCGGTCAAGAAGGGAAGGTCAGGCAGACCTCAAGAGAGTTGGATCTTCAGAAATGATGAGCTCGGCTTAGCTTTTGTCCATGCTCCATAAAGATGGTCATCAAATCTCCAGTGCTTTAAGAACCGTTTTTAAACATGTCCTGGAAAAGGGACATCTCTACTGCAGCCGATGGCTCTGTGCAGCCTAGTGTTATCCTTGGCTTGAGAACAGAGTGAGCATGTGTAGATGGGCCTGCAATGTTTAATAGGACATTGGCTGTAATTTTTTATGTCAAACCACCCACTCACAGCAGCCCCATCACATGAAGCACTAAATGCCTTTCTTATCACCAATATTTGATGAGAAAATGCTGTTTGGTATCTTCCTCCAAGTCGATGAGAAATCTAACCATGTTCCTTGCAGCCTAGCGCTCTGTCCACAAGATCTCATTTGTTTTTCTCACTCTAAATTTATAGACAGTCACAGGGAAGCACATCCTGTTTGCTGTCTGGAGGGGCAGTGGAATGAGGGAGAGAGTGATTTAGGGAGTTTGTTTTTCTCAAGACTTCCTCAAACTGCTTTATGACTTTACAAAAACCTATCATCTATTACTCCCTAATTTTATGAGCAAATTGTTCTTTCTTTTCTGGTTTCCACCCATTGAGTTTTCTTGGATGACCCATGGACCAATTATCAGAATTCCCCAGGCATAGTTGGATCCTCCCTAGCATGGGTACTGCTATAAAAATATTGACCCCAGAAAATAAGGCTCAATGCTGTGGCCTTAGGCGAAGTCTGTGCCCTTTGAAGTAATGATAGGACTTCAAGTGAGAGTGGCAAGGTGGGATCTTTTACTCCTGGTGGCTGACACATGTCTGTAGTACAATACTAATGGAGAGGACCCATGGTGCCCATGTCCCCAAGGCTTGGCTTGGCAGGGCGCTAGCTTTTTCAGACAAGTACTAAGAAGGAACCCATTACCCAAGAGAAAGTTGTTCATCACATTCACAGGACATGCATAATTAATATACAGTTTCAGAGAGGTGTAATGCAAAATGTTCCTCCTTTACGGATGTTTGCCTTGGTTGGACCATTTAATAACCCGTACTAGGTCATAGTCCAGCCTTTAGATGAGGTCAGCCTAAATGCTGTGAGACTGAGGCCTTGGTCGTTTAATCCCTTCTGCCATTTAGGGAAAACCATACCTTTTCCTTATAATTCAGCTGTGTCTGATTTCTCTAACAAGCACTCTCATTGCCAAGTCCTCCTTCTTTAGCTTGCTATAGTAAGATACACTAATTCTTAAATGCCCCAATATTTAATGAACATTAAAACAAATTTGGGGAAAAAATCATCACGCTGCCACTTTTTAACTTCATGGCTGTTAATCGAGTGTTTGGTTATCTAAGCTCATTCCACAGACTTTGTGGGCACAATAACTTACTGAGGTCACCACGCTGCATTCTCACAATAAATGTTAGTAAATTACAGATACTAGAGTATCAATGCACTTCACACTTTTATTTTTAAGCAATGGGCTTTTATGGTACAATATAGGTATAGTACATTTGAAGACTGACCTTAAAGAAAAACATTAACATGCCTTTGGAGAGCCATGCCATGAGTAGGAAGGAGGAGGAGGAGCCATTCCTCACTATGAGAAGGTTTCAAAGCTTCTATTTGGAAGATTTAAATTTAAGTTTGAAGAAGTGGGGCTGGGGCCCCATTCTTCTCTGTTGGCCATTCTTTCTGATGAATAAGCATGAAAACTGCTTTGAATTTGGTGTTCCCCTCTGATAAGGATTTTTTTTTTACATGCAGTCTTTTCTTTGCACCTGAAGGAACACTGAGGGTGAAAAATAGTGGCCTGTTTCCTGTTCCTAACTGGAGCCCTTGGAAGGTTGTCAGGGGAGAGAAGCAGCTCTGTGGGATTTATGCCTGGGACCTGTCAGAGGAAAATGATCATAGCAAGCCCTCTCTGCCATCAATCACGGAGGGACAGGGGATGGCAAGGACAGGCATTTTTCAAATTTCTTTACTGTGCATATTTAGTTTTGTGCCTGGAGGAGGCCTAACTCCTTTGAACCATTCTTGGAGATTTCTTTTCCATCAAATGGCAGCTCAGAGAACTACTTAATCTTCCTCAAAGTGCTTCTCTCATTGGCCTTCTGAGAAAAACATCCAGGAGGTGAAAGGGGTAGGGGGTTGGGGACATGGGGAAGAAGGCAGGGATAATCCACCAATAAGCCCAGAGGGAGAAGACACAGGTTTTAGAGCACAGTGGCACCAACATCTGGATTATGGCACTGCACTGTCTTCCTAAAGTTTGCTTCCTTCATGGTTTCAGTGACACATGGTCATTTAGTAAGGAGAGCATAGAGCTGACACTGCTGGTCTTATCACTAGGAGAATTCTTCTATCCCAAACAGCTGTTTCCCACATTTGTCAAGGCACAGTTTGAAGGGAAGTGGGCCAGCCATTCCTTCCTGCCCATCAGAGAGGCCTGTTCTGTCATGATAACATTCAAGGAGCACATTTATCCATCTTGCTACCGAAGGTGAAAGGCAAGGGTCACAAAGAGAAAAGACAAGAAGAAACCTGTTGGAAAGGTTTATAAATCTTGCCATGAGTGCTCTAAACAAGAACAGAGCCTGTGGCTGGATGTGTAAAGCCCTGCCACACTGATAGGGACTTGATTCCCCAGACCTAGAAAAGCCATTCATGTAAACAGAGAGCTGTTGCTTGAATCAGGTCTGTTTTGGCTTAAAGTCTGAGGAACACATTGCCTTCAAAGTGAATTCTTAGGTGTCACTTTCCATAAGTTATGGCAGAAGATTACAAAGCTACTGATATAACATATTAGTTTGATAGACAGAATTATACCCTCAGTGCTTCCTGCTCTCCCCAATGACGCACAGTAACGAGTGTGTCTTGGCAGCTGCCTTGATTTACCACCAGTCTGGGAGGCCAACCGGGAGAAGGAATGTTCACATGGATGCAGGGCCTGAGACTGGCCCCAAGCCTAGTTTATAAAGCTGCCCTGTAATTCACCACAAATGTGTCACCATTAAAAAAGGAAAAAAGGATTGCAGATAATAAATACTCTCTAATTTATTAGCTAACAACAAAGAGATCAGAGCCAGTTGTGATGTGATTGTTTGACATAATATTGTCAAGGAAAAAAAAGCTAAGTTGACCAGAGAGGTAAATTACACATTCAAGCAGATACATCAGCTCTTGGCTTGTCACAAGCCCAACTAAGCAAAACACCAAACGGAGGACAGAGCTGGCAGTGCTCAGTGCTATTTATCTCTGAAGGAGACATATTCAAGAGTGAGTGGAATAACACATACTTCTTTTGGACTTGGTCAGAGGCCAGGTTTTAACTGTTATAAATTAAATGTTTTGTGAATCGGATTTGGCAGTTCTCTCTGCTTTTGTCCTGGTGGGGAGATGAGAGGTCAAACTGTTTGTCTGATACTGGTTGTTTGGCCAGCTGGGGTGTGGGCCTCTATAGTCGGGTGTTGGGAAGATTGGCAAGGTTGAAGCACGGAGCAGCAGAAAGTTTTTTGAATGTGGTTCTTTAGAAACTTGGTGGCATGAAAAAGACTTAAGTTGCCACCTGTTTTGCCATGGCTTCCTCCTCTGTGATTTGATGCAGGTTCAGGGCAGGGTTGTGAGCCCTTACTTAGTGTTAGAGTATGTGTTCTGCCTCTCATTCCCCTCAGGATCTGCTCAAGGCAATCCACAGCCTCTGAGGGTTTGCTGTGAGATATCCTAATGGAGCTCAGAGTCAAGAGAGCCTGCAGGGTTTGACATAAGCTGCTGCCCAGAATGCTTCTCCCAGTCTTGATGTGAGAAGTGGAGTATTTTTACCTGAGCGAATATTTTTACTTTGTGTTGTGTTTCAATTACACCTGCTAGTTGAGCACAGGTTTCTTGAATTTACCACCCTGTCTTGAGGCAAGGATGGCAGATGGGATCCTATAGGAAGGCTCGGGAGAATGTTCCATTCTCAATGATACGGATTCAAGAACTACAGTTAAGATTTTGGCATAGTTAATAAATATGATGTCAGTCAGCTTGGATGAATGGATATCTCTCTCTTTCTCTCCCTCTTTCTCTCCCTCTTTCTCTCTCTCTCTCTCTCTCTCTCTGTGGAATTTGGCAGATCATTGAGACTGCAAACATGATATAAGCTGTGTAGTGAAAATATGAGGAAGGAGAGAGAGGGAGAGAGAGAAAGGGAGAGAGAGAAAGAGAGAGGGAGAGAGGGAAAAAGGAAGAGAGGAAGAGAGAGGAAGAGAGAGGAGGAGAGAAAGGGAGAGAGAGGGAGAGAGAGAGGAAGAGAGAAAAAGAGAGAGGGAGAGAGAAAAAGAGAAAGGGAGAGAGATACAGAAAGAGAGAGAAAGAGAGAGGGAGAGAGATATAGAAAGAGAAAGAGAGAGGGAGAGAGAGGAAGAGAGAAAGGGGAAGAGAGAAATAGGAACAGCCCAATCTAGATTAAAAGGTTCTACCTCTTAAGGATTTGCTGTAGCATTTTAAAAGTAATATATTTAAGAGAGAAGAAAATACAGAACGTAAACATTGAGTAGGCAGGAAGATTGGGAGGATCTGGGAGAAAATGGGGGAAGTGAAAACATGATCAAAGTATATTGCATGAAAACATTTTTCATTAACATTTATTTATTTTATGTAGTTTCAAATATTCTTTAGTCTATTTAGTTTGCTGGAGATGAAAGCCAGTGCCTTATGCTTGTAGCTGCTGTTTTCACATTACCCTAAGAAGTGGTCAGTGACTTTCTGCAGTCAGAGACCAGCAGAATGTTCCCTATACAGTGGGAGCTTTGATGTCCTTGCTGTTGCCCCCTCCTTAATCTTCTTCAGCCTTGCTTGGTTCATGTCAAGCTTGGTAGATATTGATCTGGGATTTCCCTGTAGATGGCATCTTGAATTTCCTGCTCTCTTTGAGTGACTGCCTGTTCAAATACTGTTCCCATTCTGAATTGAGGGACCTGCAGGTTTACATCCTTGCATCACTATAGTTAGCTTGCACCAAGCACGATCACCTTCTTCTCTCTTGAGCACAGAGCTTCCACCCCACCCCACCAACCTTCCCGTTTTGTATGTTTGCTCATGCTGGCATTTATTGTGCTCTACAAGTCAGTGTTCTAAAGCCGTTATTTTCATATGTTCACAACATGCTTTATTGTTTTACCTTTCTGGTTTTTCAGAAAGGACTTTCTTTCCTTCCTCAGACCACTCTTTCTTCCCAACAAGGTGTTTTATAACAATGCCACATTCTGGGCTTGGTTACTGACCACCATGAGTTTATTTCAAGTTCACTTTATTTTAGGAAGTTATGACTTGTTTTATAAGAACAGTGTGCTTTTATCAAGTCAACCCCCCTTTTACAAATCTCTGAGAGGTCCTCCTTGCTTTTGGGATATAGCCATGGAGCATTAGGCTGCCTGCTCAGGTCCTCTGAACCTTAGCCTCGATGTTTTTGTTGAACAAACCATGGAGACTTTTGCTATTTACCCTGTCAAACCAACTTGCGTGTTCATAGACACCAGGCAGTGTGTTCTTTTTCTTCCTGTCTCACTGATGGGCCTCTCCACAAGACCTTTCCAAGTTCTATTGGTTAGGACATTCAAAAGGCTATTAGAATGGTATTCCTTTCACTGCCTTTTTTTCTTCATGAAGAATAAAATCATCCCATTGTGCAAAATAAACTTTTGAAGTCTTAGGATGATCATAAAAATCTACAGCCAACTCAAGTCAAGAAATACCCATGATGAATGCTACCAAAAAAGGCAACCCCAAGCTATTTTTTTTTACATCAGCAACCATTTACAAGGGGGCTCTTGCTTGTATATTGTGTTTCATCTATTGGTTATGGTACCTAGACTTCAGAAGCATTGATGTGGAGGATGACTTTGTATTTAGTAGGCTGCTCTTACCCATGGAAGTTTTTAATACCTGACATGCACAGACATTCACCCCATGGCTACTGAGCACTCTTATTATTCACTCACTCTATGACCATTGTCAGCATAGATAAAAAGCAAGCATCATTTCACATCACAGCAAGCTAAAAAGTGCATCTTTCCTCAACCAAGAAGATGGAGTATACGCCAGGCCACATGGCCTAGTGGATGGGAATGGATGGTGCATTCAGTAGCTTTAAGGCAGTGTCAAGCAAAATAGATTTAAATCATTCTGAAAGATATAAATCCCTAGAATGGATATATTGTGCAGAATGAAATGAGGCTCACAAAGGAATTGATTGGGAAGTATACCAAATGGAATAGAATATAGCAGAAAGGCACATATTGGAGAGAATAAAGTATGCTTCAGTTTGAAGGGTATTGAATTTACTAAGATACAACTGACCGGCTATAAAGTAAATGAATAAAATATGTAGCCACGTTGGATAGACAGTCAATGGGAATGACTTAATATAGATCTATAGTAGCACGTGATCAGCTCCAACCTACATTATGGTGACTTCTCATGTAATTTCTTTAGATCTCCCAGGAAAACCTGAAGCTTTAACCTTCTCTGAAGTACTGAACCATTCTTAAAGGGGAGGGGTTATGATTAATGGGAAATTAGTTGGAAATATGCTATTGTGTGTGGTATTGCCTTTGTCCAGAGAACTAAAGTGATTCTTTTATTTTCTGGAATTGTAAGAGGACTTTAGATAAAGTTTAACCAAGTTTCATAGTGAGGGCTGATTCTCCAGGGAAAGTTATTTTTATCTTGTTGTGGTACAAAGGGATTACATATCATCAGGCTTCCTAAATTCTGTGTCTAGAAAATTTAGAGATTTGAAGTCAATGTGGAAATCATCTTTCTGGAAATTTTCTTCTGTGCATAAAACAAATATTCATTCAGCATCTCTAATATATTTTAGTTGGGACCTTCTAGAGAATTCTAATTATTATGGGAGTCTCATTACTAAGAAAGCTCATTTCTAGTGTTACTGTGCAGTGTATGTAGGGAGGTGGAGGGGGGCATGGTTTATTCCAGGATCAGACTTACTTGAATACACTGTTTGTATAGGGGGTCCAGCATGTGTGAACTCACCTGCACTTCTTTGCTAGACTGTTCTTAGTGGTTTAGAATGACTTATAATTGGTTTACTATTGGGTCATGTCTTGATAAGCTCATTGTATTTGAAATTACCATGAGTCAAAATGCAATGAATGTACCTAGACTAATGAACCTCACAGAGTAGGCAGCACATCTTAAACTGCACACAGATGAAATTTCTCTCCTACAAAATAACCCATTGAGAAGATCAGAGTTCATGATGTCATGTCTGGTGAATGCATTCTGTCCTCATAACATCCCAAGAGAAATCCTAAGCCAAGTTATACACATTGTTTATACATATTGGTGCATTTGACCACTGGATTTAAATTAGACAAAGAAAGGGAAATAATTTAAAAAGCAAAGAAAAATGGGCCTGGTTTTCCAAGTAAGATTTTAGTAGGCTCATGCTTACAGAAAGTTTAATTCAGAACATGGCTACTCTGGCAAGAGATCACATCCAAAGGCCTTCTAGATCTGTGTGATCTGGCTGGAATACAGGACACAGAGGCAAGCAAGTCTCTGAGTTCAAGGCCAGCCTGATATAGAGCAAGTTACAAGTAAAGAAAAGTTTAGGTCCAGGTATGGTGGTAGATACCTTCAATCATAGAATTCGGGAGGCAGAGGCATACAAATCTCTAAGTTCTAGTCAGTGCTCTTCAATCAATTTTGTTGAGTCATGTGAGTTGAGAGGCACTACAGTAGAGTTGAGTTTGTGGCAGTTCATTTTGTGGAATTCAGTTTTTACTGGGAGAATTTTACACAGAGAGGTTAAAGAGAGAACAAACTAGATACAGGTGAAAATAGAATGAGACAGAGAATGAGAAAGAGCCAGAAGGTTAGAAAAGATTTCTAGAGTTAGTTTGAGGCCAAGCAGAGCAATACAGTGAGAAACTGAAAATAGCCAGTTTGAATCAGTCAGCCTGGAGAGGAGTTTGAGCCAGAACAGCTGAGTTGAACCAGCCATACAGAGTTGAGAAAGAGATAGAAATGGTAAGCTTATTCAGCAAGAAGTCTCAGAAGGTAAAAACATGCTAGGCCTAGATTAGATTATATGGAGACTTGAAGTTTCCAGGACTAGGCCTTTAGCAGACAGAGGGAGTAAGCCTCTGAGATGACAATTAAATCAGTTGAATAAAAGTTATTTTTACATCCTGTGTATTCTCATTATTTCACCCAAATGAATATATAGGGTGGTTTCTTTTCTATTGCCAGGAATAAGACCTTCTCTTGACCTTCAAGAGATGCACTTATTCATTGATCCAGCAAGTTCACTTGACATAACATCAGCCAACATGTCTGTAGGCCCTCTGTTGATACAACTGACCTTGTCCTGTACCCTATTCATGTTGAAGGGCTCTTGCTGGCCATCTTTCCCTTTTCTTTAAGCCTTTCATATTAACTATTTTCTGTAGAAAATACACAATTGTTCTTTGGTGTCTATGGGGAGCATTTCCAGGTCCTTATCACATAGACCAAATACTCAGATGCTCAAATAATATATGTATACACACACACACATATATATATATGTGTGTGTGTGTATGATGATTTTCCTTTATTTTCCTATATTTAAGATGCTTTTAGATTACTTTTGAGCTATATTTCAGTGTCAGTGCCATGGAAGCAGTGGCGTTAAGATGGTCATTACAAGAGAAGTCTGTATAGTTACAGTACAAATGCAGATTTTTTTCCTCAAATACTTTTTAATCTGTAATTGGTTCATACTGAGAATGTGAAGCCCATGGATATGAAGGGCTAGTTATATAAATGTTTTATTCTCATAGTGAAATTTCTCTCAGAATAAAATAATGTAACTTACATGAATATTTGTGAAAATAGTAGCATTTTTTTAGGGGAAACTCTTCTTTGTAGTTCTTTATAAATTGTTTTGCAAGATTCAAAGAAAAAGTCCACTGTCATTGTTTTGAAGGGTATATTCTGAATGTTGTAAGATTGATGGTTGTTTGGACTGCATCTCTGAGGCCATGTTTTCTAGGAAGTTGATTCCAAGTCAGGCTTATGCTTAACATGATGCTTCAATTTGTTTTATTATTAGTATTTTGTGGTGCAATAGGAATTTCCAAGAGATATGGCTTTTTGTAGTTATCAGTTTATCTAATTTTTTTCTTTTTATGAATTTGCAAAATACCAGTTGTTGCAGTGCAGGGTACAATGTAAACTCAAATCAAAACATAAAGTCTCCATTTGAGAAATGGTGTTGATGTGTTGTTTGAATTCATTACTGCTTCTGTTAGGATATTGTTCCCCTATATTAGCATATAGTCACTTTTAAAATTTTTTTATTTTATACAATAAAATTTTTTTCCATATCACAGTGATCAAATTTCCACAAAGCTCCTCTCACATATTTCAAGTTTTATTCTCCCCCATTGAACTATGAGGACCAGGAAGCACATCTTTATTGTGGAAACTTCACTTTGTTCCTTCCTGGATGACCAACACCTACAACACCACTTACTGGGCGGCAAACACTTTTGATATGCCCAAATTGAAGAATGGGGTATAGGGATGAGGTGTTGTGTGTTGAGTCAACTGTTCCTGTGTAGACATGAAGAAGCATTTGTTTACTTTACCAAAGTCAACGAGTTTATTAGGCTTTTACTTATCCATAGGTGAAGGGTTACTTGGAGCAGCTCAGGTGACTCCAGAACTTCTGTATCATCACAAAAGTCCTACTCTCCATGGGTGACAACCTGGTGGAAGCTTCATCTTAGAGTTTCATTTTTGTCAACCTTCTACTTCATATGTAACCTAGCATCTCCCAAGATTACTTGTACTTGGGAGAAGGCAGGAGAGAGTAATGTCTAGACTCTGAGGTGGTGAGAGCTCTTATGACTCTCTCCTCTTTATACAAGAGAGCAACATCAGGTCTACTATATTATTCTAGACATAACTATCTCTACAGTATTCTGTTCAGTTAGTTCTCATGGCTACTGGCCCCAAATGTTCTTTAGTTCATGACAAGTAATCATGTTATACACAGAGGAAAAGGCAATACCACAACATCGTGTCAACCAGAGATTTTGTCAATGTGGCAAATACCTGACAGACACAGTTTAGACACAAAAGATTGTTTTCTGTCACAGTGAATGAGACTTTAGTCTACAGCCAGCAGGCCACATAGTTTCTTGGCTGAGATGAGGTAGAAAATCATGAATGACATATGTGGACGATCATAGTTGCTCACCTTATGGAAACCAGGAAGCAGGGAGGAAAAAAAAACAGGAAGTGCAAAGAATATATCCTCCTGCCTCCAGGAAACTACTTCCACAACTTAGGCACCAGCATTTTAAGTTTCTAGCAGTATCTAACATAGCAACACCAGCTGGGGACCATCTGAGCCTCTGGGAAACTTTACATTCAGGCTGTTGTGGCATGCCTGCTTTGGGACATAAACACTGAAAAGGAGAAATGAGTTGATGTTGGTGATAAGCCAGTCTGAGAATGTCAAGATTGAACTTGCAGTCCTGCTTTTGCTAATGTGGTAAAACTTTCCTTAATTCCACTGGTTCCTTCGGGTTAAAAAAAAAAAAACAAAAACAGAATGCTCTACTTAGCCTTCCTAAATACTTCCCTTATCATGTGAAGGGTTTACACACTCCTAAGAACCTTTGAAAGAAGTTGGCATACCACTGCTATTGGTCCAGCTCACTGTATAAAGGAGATCTTAGGGATGGAAAGAGCTCTGTGGCTAAAGTGTTCATCACACAGCATGATGAACTCTAGCACCTGTATCCAATGCCTGGTACAGCAGCACATGCCTGCACTCCTGGCACCGAGAAGGCCAACAACAGAAGATTGCTGGGGAGATTGCTGGCCAGTCACTGTAGGCAAATCAGTGAGATGGGGTTTTAGTGAGACACCCTGTCTAAAAAAGTAAGTTGGGGAGCAATCAAGGAAGATACCCAATATCAACCTCTAGCTCTTACATGCATATGTACACATGGGCCATGTGTGCCCATGCATCCTTGTATACTAACTGTGGGAACACACACACATATACACATATACACACATACACACCACGGATGTCTCAGACTCCTGGTTCTTTGCTTTTATTTCCCTTCTGACAGATTCTTAATGCTGAATGATTTTGATTTATTATGGGACAAATTGGTATAATTGTCAGCCTCCAGGACTTGAAGCAACTTTATTGCATTCACAGTGTTTGTCCACATGGCAGTGGACTAGATGAGATTTTGATCCTGTAAGTTAGAGACACTTTGGACCTCTGGAAAGGTCTGAGTTCCCCATCCTATACCTAGTGTTTTCACTTTTGGAGAGAGGAATACTGTACACTGTAGAGGAGGGTACAGGAAGATCAGATACCACAAAGAGGGTGAAACTGAACTGAACACTATAGTGATATGGCAAATGGGGAGAGATAAGAATGCCTCCCCATGCTTACCTTTGGAGCTCATCCTTGCCAATTTCTACGTAAGGTTCAGTAAATTAAATTAGCCTTCCCCTTTCCTGCAGCTACCTGTGACAGCACAGTACTTCATCCTGGTATCATAGACAGGCATTCACCTTCCAAGACAGGAGCCTGACACCTTTCAAAAGTGAAGGGACCTGTGGCAATTTTAAACATTCCAACCATATTAATTCTAGTGACAGTTATCCTCTGAGTCATTTGGAATAGCTACCCTCTTTTCAACTCTCAAAATTTATATTTGATCCTCATGACCTCTGGGCCCAGAGCAGTGGCAATGCGTGTGTGTGTGTGTGTGTGTGTGTGTGTGTGTGTGTGTGCAACAGAAAGCAAAAATAGCAGGATTATTGAACTGGTCCTATTTAAATCTTGTGTAGGTGTTTTCATTTTTATTCACCTCTCTAATAAGATACCTCATATCCAAAAGAAAGGCTGTGTGTTTTAGAGTTCTCTTTGTGAGTCCTAGCGTTCTGTGCCCCACTACCAATGCTGATAATAAAGTACATGTCAATAATAAGTCACTAGAAAGTTCAGTCAGTTCTGGGCTCTGTGGTTCTCCTTAAGCACCATTGTCAGCTGGACAGTAAAACCTCCATGGCTTATAATCTCACACCTGAGAATCTATCTTCATTGTCTTGGAAACACTTGTGGTCCTCTTCACCCAGGGATTCCCCTCAGAAAGTGCTCCTGGAAGTGTAGACAGGAAGCTTTGCATGTCTACAATAAGGAAATTAAGGGATTGAGCAGAGCTCACTGTTTACACTGAAGAGCTATGTCCTCCTAGGCTGAGTCACAAGGGAACTACACATTAGTGACTGGATGTGAGGGGCTATCTTTATTCTTTCATGAGTTCTGGCTTGACATTCTTATTAGTTAATCTATAAGTGAGAAATGCTCTTAGTTCATCTATGATAACCAGACTCATGAACTAAAAGACTGATATATTTTGCTTTGGAGGAATGGAAGGTAATCTCAGAGGTTCCAGACTTCTCACATCTACTTTTGACAGATCCTCTTTCTGGTATTGGAAAATAAATTATTTGGAGGATTCCTAAATGGGTATAGATGATGACATAGTTGTCAAGGTTATAAGTTAGACTGAGTTTTGAATCCTGGTATTGACCCTCAATCCTGATGGAATGTTTGACTTTGACTGGTTAACTTGCTTCTTGAGGCATCAATGAAATGATCTAGAAAATGAGACATTAAGGGTACTTACGTCAATGAGGTTTTTGTTTTTTTGTTTTTTCCCCCTTTGAAAAGGACTCAACAGAACAGCAACAAAAGGGGTGGTTATCAAAGTGCATAGTAAATTTTAATATTAGTAGTAACCTTTTTTTAAAATATCAGGTAATAAGATGTTTCAGACTGCTTTTTCTGTGTTGATAGAATCTGGAAGCTTTCACCTGCTTCTCCATGCAAGTTTCTTTGCAGGGTTATCTCTTAGTCTCTGACACATACTGATAATTTTTATTGACCAACTCTTTCCTCAGAGTATATATTGCTTTGCTGGAATTTGTAAGTGTATTGGCTACTTCTATCATTATTGTGACCAAATGTTTGATAAAAGCAATCTCATATAGTTCATAGTTTCAGATCTTTCAGTTGATGGACACTTAAATGATTGAGTAATCCAATCATTTAAGCATAAATCACAGCAGTTGGAAGTATGTGGCTATCCTTCCCTTTCTTGTAGACAAGAAACAAAGAACAAGAGAAATAAGAAGGGGCCCAGAGGGGCTGGAGAGATGCCTCAGTGGTTAAGAGGGTTTACTGATCTTGAAGAAGGCCTAGCTTCAGTTCCCAGCACCCATGTGGTGGCTCACAGCTACCTATACCTACATTTCTGAGGGGATCTGGCTTCTATGTGCTCCTGAATAAATGTGGTACACATAACTTGGGCAAGCAATCATGTAGTTATATACCTGCACACACACACAAACAATCAGTAATCTATTTCTTCCAACTAGGCACCATCTACTATCTTCTACCACTGTCTGTAATGTCATCCTGTGATGATTCCATCAAGGAAAAGCTAGTTCAGAGCCATTGATTTATTCATCTCTGGATATGCCATCACAGATACCTGCAGAGGTGTGTTTTCCCAGATCCCCTTGACATTTCTTTTATTTTTTTTAAATTTGTTTCATTCACTTTACATCATTGTTGTAGGCCCATCCCTCCCCCATTTCCCTCCCCTCTCCCCACCGTTATCCCTTTTCTCAAAAAAAGGGGAGCTCCCTTTCCCATTCATCCCAGCTCATCAAATTGTATCAGGACTGAGAATGCCCTCTTCCCCTGTGACCTGGCAAGGCAGTCCTACCAGGGGAAAGTGATCAAAAAGCTGGCAAGTGAGTCCATGTCCAATTAGTACCCACTTCCCTTACTAGAGGACCCACATGAGACCTAATCTGCCCCTAGGGAGGCCTAGGCCCAGTTCCTGCATAGTCCTTGGTTAATGCTTCAGTCTCAAAAAGCCTCCCTGGTTGGGTGGCTATTGTTGGTCTTCTTATGAAGCTCCTGCCACTTCCAGGTCCATTTCTATTTCCTCCTACTGTTCCAGAAGACTCCTTATGCATAAACAAATGTTTGGCTTTGACTTGCAGCATCTGTTTTGAGACAAATGGGCCCTAATACTAAACAGAGAGTTTTCAACAAAGGAATCTCGAATGGGCAAGAAGCACTTAAAGAAATGCTAAACTTCCTTAGTAATCAGGAAAATGCAAATCAAAACAGTTCTGAGACTCCATCTCACATGGGTCAGAATGGCTAAGATCAAAATCTCAAACAAACAAACAAAAAAATCTCAAACAAGAGCTCACACTGGCAAGGCTGTGGATAAAGGGAACACTCCTCAGTGCTGATGGGAGTATAAACTTGTACAACCACTTTGAAAATCATTCTGGTGCTTTCTCAGAAAATTGGGAATAGCCTTACCTCAAGACCTAGCTATACCTCTACTGGGTATAGACCCAAAAGACACTCCACCATATAAGGACACTTGTTCAACTATGTTCATAGTAGATTTATTAACAATATCCAGAATCTGGAAACAACCTGTATGTCCCTCAACCAAAGAATGGATAAAGAAATTGTGGCACCTTTATACAATGGAATACTACTTTCTCATCTATTAAAAAGAAAGAAATCATGAAATTTTCAGGAGTCTTTTTTTTTTTTTAATCCATTGAGGTCAACAATAAGCATGGACCATCTGATTGCTTTCTGCTATATTAGGTTCTCATCTAATTTAAATTTAACATTATCTGAATAAAGACTAGTTATAATCTCTATTTTCCAGATCAGAAAGCTAAGGCACAAAGAGGTATTAAAAGTAAATAGTACAAGTATCGTAGCTTTATGAAATTCTGTGCCAGAGTGTGTTGTACTGCATGTTACATATAAACTCACTATGTTAGACCTTGATTCAGTTAGTTAAGTACTAACTTATGCGACATTGATTACAAAGTGGCATTGGGATATTTTAAGAAATATCACATTATCTTTACAGAAAGTAAGTGACTGACACTTCTACAATTTCACATTAGAATTAGGAAACTACATGTCCCATTTAGAGTTGAATACTCATACCCTCTTCTCTGCATATTGACTGGATGTGGGTCTCTGTGTCTTAATTACCATCTGTTGTAAACTAAAAGGGGGGGGCTTCTCTGATGAGGGCTGATTATGTGTATGAAGATGAAAATTTATGGGGAAATTCACTATTGTATCCTCCTAGCTAAATAATAGTTCTAGATTTCCCCCTATGGCCTAAGATCTAGCCAACAATGAGGTATTGGCTCAGCTAATGGTATATTCCATCTTGTGGAATGAGCTTTAAATGGAGTGAGCTTTAAATTCAAGCAGAATTTGGTTGGTTATTTCCATAACATTCATACCATTATTGCACCAGTGAATATATCCTGCCATGTCAGTTCTTACTGTAGCTTGAAGGTTCACAGCTGGGTGTCTTCATAATTAGGGTCTCATATCTAAGTTCCAGAGAATAACAAACAGCAATTGAAATAGTGGTGTTTTTTTTTGGGGGGGGGAGGAGCAGGTAGATGGGGTCTATGTGAACCAACTGACCCAACATTTGAAATGTGGTAAATTGTACCTAACACTGTGCTTTTTGTTTGTTTGTTTGTTTGTTTTAGGCTAGCCTGTTACCTGGGAAATAAATTGTCCACTTGCTGTAGGGTAACTGTAGTTATACAACTTTTATGTATATATGTCTATATACTTAGGAATCTGCTACCGTATTAAGTTTTCATATAGCATTGTCAAAGGTCTTTTGTGTTAGTTTTCCTTCCCCATAGTTGTCTGCCTATGAACACCCATATCTTTATTAATGGTTTTTCTTAAAAGAATTTGTTTTTGAAAATCTTGAACATCTGTTGCATTGTATCCTACACAATCTTTATACATTTAACTAATTTACATAAATCATCTTGCCAGTAAAATAATATTTACTTATAACCAGGGCTATATGTAGCTGAAGTTGGTCTTAAGTTTGCTTTATAGCCAAAGATAACCTTGAACTCTGGATTCTCTTGCCTCTACTTTCCAAATACTGGAATTGCAGGTATGTGCCATCAAACCCTCATCTACCTATTCACTTCTGAAAATCTTGCCTCATTCTTGAATAAGATGTCACTCATTTCTCTAATCCTCAAACTTTAGAGGAATAACTTTCAGGCTAAGTAGTAGAATAAATGCTCCCTGCTATCATAGATTAGGACTAGCAGAGGAAATGAGCTCTAGGAGATGTTCCCTGATGGGAAATCCCAGGAGATGGGCTAAAAGTCAGTCCATAGGGTTAACTGTCTAACTAACAATGCTTTTTATCAACCATGTAGTCTCACCAATGCCTCCAATGCCCTAGCTCCAACTCTGTATTGAACAGAGTAGAATAGCTACCTCCTTCCTGGATACTTCATCCCTCTCCTCTCTATCTACAGGGTGGCTGGGCTAGTGCATATCTCTGCAGTTTCATTTCATGGAGCTGCATCAAAGACATTTCATTTCTTTGCTTTTGTGGTGCTTCCTCCCACTCTCCTTTGGCTTTCCTCATTCCTATAACGTTAGCTTAAACTCAACGTAATGTAATTCTTAATGATGTTGTGTTTGAGGATCACATTAAGAGGGTTTGCTTCATAGATACTGCTTACCTTCATGTAGAAGTGTAGTCATCTGCAGTGTGTCTATTGCTAGCAGCTGTAAGTTGGCAGTAAATCTGAAAGCAAGCCATACTCCTTGAGCTTTGGAGCATTCTGCTTATAGGAGCATTTTCTTGTCAATGAGTAAATCAGCTCTGTCCTTCTGCCTTCACTGCCTCTGGGAAATCTTTGACTCTGTGGGATGGGCTTCATTAGTCACCAGTCAGTCATTCTCTCCCTCCCTCCCTCCCTTCCTCCCTCCCTTTCTCTCTCTGTCTCTCTGTCTCTCTGTCTCTCTGTCTCTGTCTCTCTCTCTCTCTCTCTGATATTGAGAGTCTATCTCTTCCTTGTTTTGTTTTGTTTCTGGTATGTTTGGTGAGCTTATTGGCCTCCCAGATTTTACTGCCAGTCACTGATTTAGCTCATGTCACAGAGATTATTATATGAACCCTGGGTGGCTTTGACTGCACAAGGGCCTTAGATTTACATTTTTGCATTCCAAAGTCAGGAATATAAATGACTAATGGAGCACTGAGTCACTGGATATTTATATATCTGTTTTGAAATTTACATTTCTTCCTATCTGGTGATGATGTTTGCTGCTTCCAGGGTCATAGTTGATGGACCAAGAGCATCAACAATGACATAAAGCAATCAGCCTGGGAGAGAGCTTCCCAGCCCCCATGGCACACTGTGATGTGCTGCCAGTTATTATGCTGGCCATTCTGTGATAATCAACCATCCCCCATCTCCTTGACCCTCTCTCTACTTCTCTTTTATGATGCCCAATAAATTTTAGATGCTTCAATTTACCTCATCTACCAACCTAATACTGTTTGAATTAAATGTCTCCTCTTTAGCTTTCAACAATGGAAATATTCCTTTTCTACAGCCAAATTATTCATAAAAGCCACTCATGACTATGATGAAAAGTGGCTGGTGGGTCATATACGGGTAGATGTTGCAAATTTGCTGGTGCATATTGGGGGGTCGCAATAAGTAGGTTATTGAGCTTCTTTGCTGCATGATGTATTGATAGAGAAGAGTACATTTCTAGACAGGCATTAAGTCATCTTAGATGAATAGGCTATGTAAGATTACACCCATTCTCAAAGGTTCCCTGATTGTGGATGCTCTTCATGGTATATAGTAAGTGTGAATGGAAGTAGTCATGAAAGTGATAGAAACATTTCTTACACATTTATATAAGCCGAATTGTTTGTTCATTAATAAGAACATATTTTTAAATAAATCTGATCATTTGATTAGATAGATAAGTTGAGTAATTACTGATGGACTCAAGATCACCTTGGCAATAAATGATGGGACTAGAGTCTTATTATTTTGGTGCTTGGTCTTTCAGGGTGGTCTAGAAGCAGTGACCTCAAGGCAAATGGTAGTTTGCTAACTCTTCATATTTTCTTTTCACATTAGCATTCACAGAGCATCATATTATCATATTATCTTCTGGGTTCTGGGTAGATAGTAGCGAAGAGCACCGTGGTCCCTATTCTTATCCCATTACTATTTATATAAATTCACTAAGGCAATAGGCATGAAAGCAGGTATGCAATATGCTTTTTCACATCAACTAGTATCTCACATGAAAGAAGGTGGAGCTTTGTGACAGAAAGTATCTACCTGGGGTGAGAGGTCCCACCTAAGATGGTCGCCAAAGGGGGTATAGCACATAAAACCTTCTGTATGCACATATGCATATATACATGCATTCATACTTTGAAAAAAGGTTTATCTGGTGAGGGCATTTGACCAGGGACATAAATGACTAAAATAATCTGAGAACTAAGTCCAAGAAGGTAAAGAAAACTCTGGCATAAAGGTCCAAGTCATGAATCAGTATCAGGTAGCGAAAAAGCCAGTGTTCCCCAAACATAGCTCGCCATGGAATGGCGGTGTTTGGAAAGGAGTTTGGAAGCTATGCTATCTTCCATTTTTGTTTGTTTGTTTATTCTCATTAGTATTTTCTTGTCTTCAACCCATTCTCTTTGATGAAATGTCTTGGTTTTCTTTCTGCCAGGACTGCAACCTTACCTTATAATGAACATTTTACTTGCTTCCATGATTCGACTCATTGTTTCTCAATGGGCTACCTTGCATTGTCCTAGCCAGGGCAGCATCAGAGACAAACAGCCAAGCAAGCAAGCAAACAAACAAACACCAGAGGAAATTTCCAGCTCACAATGGCTCAGGAAGGCTTATTCTAAAAGCACTTACATAAAAGCCATTCAGCAGTAAGGTAGGGGGGTAGGTGGTAGTAAGTAAATGTTCCTCACTGATGCCTTGATGTCACCTAAAAGTTGTGTTACTTAACAGAAACAACTAAATTGTCTTGTTTTAATCAATGGTGAGGGTACCATCAATAACAATTGTTACTTGTATTGATTTGATAAGTGCAGTAAGAACAGTCACAAAAGACTAGTTGTTAGCTATGGCCAAACCACGGACTCTCCAGGCTGAATCCAGAATAAGTTCTTGAAGAATCTTCCTATAGATCTAAAGACAACTAAAGACTTTGCCCAATAAAACATCTTTCCTAAAAAAATAATAAATTCCTGCTTTTATTCAGAATAAATGTTTTAACCTTCTAGACCCTCGTAGTAATGCTATGCTCTTCATAGTTAGTGATTAAGTATGTATTTTCTCTCTTTTAGCTGTATTGATTATCCATACTGCTTTCTTGTGATCTTATTTTAACCAGAACTATGTGTTCAGTGGACTTAGAAGAGACCCGGATGTTCCATAGTGGAGGATATACTCTCAGGTGGATGCTGGGAAACCTAAAGGGAGATGTGAATAAAGTCATTAGAGTTTAAGAGTCTGTTTTTAACCTTGTGGCATTACCATTTTTATATCATTTGGAGTTCAGTACATACCTTGGTGTGGGAGTTCCAAAGTCCTGCATGATTTTACTTTAGATTAATATTATATACTTGTAGCCAAGAGAGAGGTGCAGACTAAATAGTACATGAAAAGTGAATAATACACTGTGTTAAATTAACAATGCTTGAAAAAAGTGATTGACAAATTTGAACCTCTCTTGATTCCTGGTACTTTTAGAGGTATTTGATAAGCAATGGTAACAACCTTGGGGAACAGATGAGTAAACGCTAGCTCAGGGAGAAATGACAAGGTGCTAACTTATAATTGTATCATCTACTATTAAAGGCAAAACTTGCATAAAGGCTTAATATATCCTTATCATTCAGCATGCAGGAGCCATGAAGGAATGAGAACTTTCATCATATCCAACATTCTTAGAACGCTAGTATCTTGTGAGGGGTTTTAGTTACAATCACTAAAGAGTGGGGATGTGGTATAGTCACTTAATCTCACTGTGTAGAAGTTAAAACTGTCATTCAAATAACTTGTATCCATTGTCAACCTTCTCTCACGAAAGTAGCATTCATACTTTTTGAATAAACTTATTGTGATCTTTCCATGATTACTTGAGATGATGGATCTTTCTCTTTTGGTTGGTAAGCTACTGTCTTCTCTTTTTGGTTCTGTGTTTTCTACTTGCTATGTTGTCTTTTTTCTTTTTGTTCATGTTTGAGTATTGAAATTGAGCTTTTAATTATCTTTCTGTTTGTGGCTGATACACTTCCTTTATGCTCCAAGTTTTGGTAAGAGAAATAAGTGTTTCACATCTTATCTAGATTTTTAGCTTGAGAAAATGTTGTGGGGAGAAGGCTGGTTCAGTTAAAAAGGGTTATAATCTTTGGGGAAGATTGCCTTCTCCATTCTCTCATCTTCAGAGCCATACCCAGGGTTTACTTTGGGGCTTTGAATAATTGCTCAAACTCCATGAGGAGTCTTGGAATCCTCATGTCTGTTAGCGAGTGTATACTCTTCTTAATCCTCTGGGTCTGGACTATTTTCCCCCTGTTATACTTGTTACTTAGACGAATTAGAAGATAAGACTATCTACCTAGAGTTTACCTCTTTCTGGATTTAGGGACAGTCATGAGAAACTTCAGGGTTTTATGATTTCTCTGTGTAATTCCTGATAATATATGGTGTTGTTTAGACATGAACTGTGCTGTCCCTCAGGTCAACCTCACACAGAACCTTTTGTCTTTTTCATCAAATTCTAGTTTCTAAATTGTTTCATCTGCTTTTCTCCCTTGCTTTGTTTGCTTTTTATTCTGTTTTTGGGATGGGGGTTATTATTTTTAATTTTATTTTGTATAAGTGGAATAGATTCTATGTCTGGGTCATTTTGATATTTGAGCATTTTTAAGTGTGAATAATAATATGTATGCTTTGATTATGCTTGTCAAATATGCAACATCATTCTTTTCTCTGAACTATCCTAAATATTCTTTAGGTCTCAGGAGAAATCCTTGACTCTGTGTGATTGGTTTCTTTTTTTAAAAAAATATTATCTATTATTTTTAACAACGTATGTGTGTGTGCACATGAGGACAGGTGCCTATAGAGGATGGCAATGGCAAGTCTTCTGGAGTTGGAGTTACAGGCCATTGTGAGCTGGTGTGGATGCTGAGAACTGAACTTGGATCCTCAGAAAGAGCAGCACATGCTCTTAGTCACTAAGCCATTTCTGCAGCCCATGATTTGTTTCTTGAGTGTTCTGACAGTCACCTCTGCCCATCTGAAGATGGATAGTACTTACTACATCAGTCAGGTACCATTGCACTCAGTAGCAACTGTGAACCTCAACCACAAATGTGCCCCCCTCTTTCAGCTGAAACAAAGACTTTGAATGGAGAGAGCCAAGTTGTTTATTGGGTTCTTGTAGGCTGCATCTGAGATAAAAACTTGGTGAACAGGCTTGGCTGTGTGTTTGTGCATCTGTGAGTCACCCTAATAAAAATAGGCATCCTTGCTGAAATCATGGAAATAGGTCCCTAGAAAATGAAGTTTTCTTTGAGGCTTTGATAATTAATGAATGGAATGCTATAAAACATGAGATAATGGCTATTAAGGCACTTTATAAATTATTATATGCTTAGTACATATAGGACTATGATATTATTATTACACATGTCACCTGCGTACCACTAATTGTCACTGGTCAGCTGAGGAGGCAGGCTTTCTTCATTGCTTCTTTGTTCTCTGGTTTCATCCTGACCTTGACACTGGAGCAGTGACCCTCAGCGAGATAACCTGACAGTCAGCAGTGAGTCAGCCTCAGCTATTACCTGCATTTGTCAGGAGTGCTCACACAGCATGTGTGTGATTTCCCCCATGGTCCTCATCCATTGTCTCTGTGATAAAACATTTTCTGTTACAGAAATCTGGAATCCAATTTGACAAAAGCTCACTATGAAACCTCTTCTGTCTTCTCCCTCCCTCCCGACTGCTGATAATGTCTGTTTCAGACTTGAACTCACATGCTAATTGAACTTCCCTGCAATATTTTTGCATAGCATCTTACCACAGAGACTCAGTGTTGTTATTAGATGTGCTCTCAGAAGCTACATCGCTGACCAGAGATGAGTAACCCAGACAATGCTGAGTGGATCTGAAGAAGCTTAGGATGGATCAGGTTGTGCTTTTCATGTTGCTGTATACTGTTTATTTGTTTTAACTGTAAAATTCTTGATGGTAGAAAATTATTAAGAGTATTCTAGAAAAACATGGGAAGTTCTTTTTGAGAACCTGAGTGATACCCAAGGAATGCTGAAGGAGCAGAATCTGGTGGTAAAGAGTGGTAATCTGAGACAGTGACTGGACACTTCTGTGGCTAAGTGTGTGGGCCTTGAGTTGGACCAATTACAACTGTATGTCCTTGGATAAGTGACTTAACCTTTCCAGGTCACATCTGTAATTCAGAGATAATAAGGGTATTTGCCTCCTAGGGATGTTGATAATAAATGTAAGGTGTTTATAGCAGTGCCTGCAACATAACAGAGGCAAAAATGTGTATCTACTATCATCAGCATCATAGCCCTATTAGCTCTTCCATAAAGCGTCAGCAAAGTAAGCAAAGGGCATAAGTAAAGCTATAAACATTATGTAACATGAATGTAGATTTACTCGTCTGAAAGTAGATATAGGCTAAGTGCTAGAAAAACATCCAGTATTCCTCATGGGTATTGTTTTAAAATGTTACATGCGTTATATAATATTGATGACACCTCGAGGTGGGTGGCATTTTGTGGTATGTCAAAGACAATGAAGCAGGCATTGAAATGTTAAGTAATCAACCCAGAGGCCACAGTAAGTTGGTTAAGGTGTGGGTGGGTCTAAACCATCTGTGAGCTTAACACACTGTGTGTGAGTGTGTGTGTGTGTTTTGGGGGGAGGTGTCAGAAGACATAAAGTTATTTATTTGTAAAATTAAAAGGCTGTTTAGGCAGTGTCTTTGCATTTAAGATTATTGCCGAAGAGAAAAATTTTTAAATGTCTTTTGTCAAAAAGAAAATTGAGTAAGGGGCATGTGGAGTCCAATCCGGAACCTGGGAATAGATGCTAATGCTCATATTCGAGGTGTAAATATTAACCAGGAAAAATGAGGCGGGGGTGTGGGGGTGATGGAGCTGGGAAGATGTTTAGGTGTTCGGGGACTTTATAATTTAGTGACTTCGGGCAAGCTGTCTCAGCTTGCTGTGGGAGAATTCGTTTCTACAGTGGTTAAATGAAGGTTTACGTAGAAACACTTCTGTGTACCTTTAATGTTCTGAAACTCAAATGTCCTTATGTTGTCTACCCTGATACTGGGAGTTATCAGTGCTATTTACTGAAGATTCATTTTCTATTTTGTGTTTGCACATTGGCCATTCTTTCATTTAGACCAACTGTTCAGGCTGTCCTGTGAGTTTACTGTATGGTTTGTATCCTCAATTAAACTTTGGGCTAGCAGGTGGATGTATTCCACATCCTGGAACTCTCTGCTTTCCAAGTGTCCTAAATATCTAATGTCCCACAATCAATGCTGTCCATCCTTATGACAATGATGCAGTGATATCCACTGACACCTGGAGTTGAATGCAGCATGTATGAATATTCCATAAGTCCACCTTCAGAAGCTTTATTGAGAACCTGTCCTCTTTTATAAAGTACTGGGCTATGTACTTAGAAAACTAAACATGATTCAGACCCCAGTCTTCAAGAAGCCTACCAAAAGGACACAAAGCCATCCCAGAATAAAGACTCCCTAAGCTGGGAAGCCCTAACTGATTGAGTCCTTCCTCATACACCTTCAATCCCCATGACAACACCCCCACCCTGTGGTTGCCTGTTCTCTCCTTGAATATTCTGACTCAGAACTCACTACTGCCATTTCTGGCCAAGGTAACATCATGGCCTCTGAAGATCTGGGTGGAAGGACATGTCCCAATAAAGAGCCACAGTCTCTCACACTGGTGAGGAGCCATAGAGATCATCTTCAAGAAAGAAAGTTGGAAGATGAAGGGATATGGATGAGTGATTTCCTTTGTTGGATCACAGTCATGGCATCATGAAGACAAAGGGCATGCTGGGGGGAATATCTCATGTAACAATGGCAGGCTGAAGCTAGGGTCAATAGGCCCATTAAAGATAAATTGAAGCTATGATTTGGAGGACATTGAATGCTCTCTACATGTCAGTAAGGAGAAGGCTCTCATGAAAGTCATAATTCTACATCTCAGAGGTGGCTGGTTGAGTAAATCCCTACTTGTAATAAAATCTGATGTGTTTCCCTATCTCCATAGACTTTATACTCACCTGGGCAACTACCCCGCCCCCTCCACACACACACACACACACACACACACACACACACACACCCTGGCTTCCCTTCAGCTCAAAGAGACATGGTTAGACTAAGAATTACACAGGGCCCTCTGCTGGCCTGGTTTTCCATGTAGAAGGGGTTTATGCCGGATAGTCCTAGGGGAAGTTGTGTCAGTCTGCCTTACCTGAGAGAGCCTTAAATCCTCTAAATACTTTTTCCGCCACTGCTGGACATGCGCCAAGTGGCATACTACCTCAGAGAGAGAGCGACAGACAGACAGAGACAGAGAGAGACAGAGACAGAGAGAGAATCCTGATTTGGGGGTTGGGTCAATTGTAGGTCAGTGATAAACAAGGCTTTGCCCATGATTTTGTCTCTCCCTATGATAATGAAACCATCATTAGCAAAGAGATTTTATGTAATGATTTCTCTAAAACCCATCGAACCCCATTGCAGCTCTGCCTGAAAATATAAATACACCTTTCTCGGGACATATTTGCATTTTTGGGTGAAAGAAATTCATATATATGGCAAAATGCCTCTGTAATTATAGAAAGTTTATTTCTGTTCCCAGATGTCAGCAATCAAATTCCCCATAAATATATTTTGTGTAAATCTGTCGGCAGCTGGTCTCCATTCAGTTTTCTGGAGATATTAGCCTGTCTTTGAGTTTATGACAAAGTTAAAAATTATTCATTAAACTGACCTGCAGTATATTCAGTAACTGGAAAATTGCCTTGCAGTTCTATTTGGTTTGTAGATGTGATCACAAGTAAATTTTTAACTTAATTAATTGGCCGTTTCTGTTGACAAGAAATTTATGTGGTAATAATTTGCTCGAAATAGATGCCGACTGTAGGAAATGAGATATCCATCATAGGCTTGTGTTCCAGCAGCTGCACAGTGGCTATTATGAAAGTATTTCAGCCTGCGTCGACCCCAGTGTTTGTGCAGTCAAGATTATATATACCCACGATCCATGGCCTGCCAGAGAGGCGCTGGTGGAGGTCTATGATAACAAAGACTCCGTGATTTATGGCTTGCTGTGAAAGCAGAGCTTGATGAGATTAAACAATTTCATAGCACAAGTGTTTCTCAAGACCTGATTTGTAGTTGCAAGCTGATGGTAAATCACATTTATATATCTGCAAGCGTGCTCAGCAGAGGACTGCAATTACAGTTTAAGACAGCTACTTTTTATTTAATTTTTATCCTGGTTTTGTCTCTTTTATATCCCCTTCGTCTGCAAACCGTTCACCTTCACAAGTCCTTTCGTGGTTAGGAGGCCAAAGATTGAAGTCAATGATCTTCTTCTTGTCCTCCTGCCAGCTGGAGAAGGAGGCGGGGCAGGTTCTCAGAGCAGCGCAGACTGGCTCAAACTGGCTTTGACTGGTGAGAGCTCTTTGTTCCACTCTGTGGCCTGTTTTCCTTCCCTGGGTGTAGAGCAGACACTCATGCTCTTTAGCACTCAGGTGGAGGCCGGAAGCCTTTATCATCCTGGTTTGGAGGGCATCTACTTAGATAATATCTACGATGAGGATCCCTTTCATTTTGAATTCGGAGTTTAGGGTAGTCGGGGAACTCGGGGCCTCACAGCTGGCTCCCCTTGAATGTGACATTGGAACTGTGCTTTCCATGCAGACCCGTGAGGACTGAACTCTGGAACCAGTCCACTTCGTCATTTAAAAAAAATTTTATATATATATATATATATATATATATATATATATATATATATATACACACACACACACATATACACACATACACACACACACACATATATACTGTGGCCTTTCTCTGTGCTAAGCAGTAGGACAATCATCTCTGCCCTCATCAAGGTTTACATATGTTGGTAACAAATAATGACAATAACAGTGATATAGTCTTAAATGGTTGGTGCTCGCATTGCTGGGGTTGGAAGGAAAGGGAGCAGCACCACTCTTGCCGTTTAAGTGTGGGAGGAGACAGTGCTGGACATTGCAACAGCTTGTATGGTGGCAGCCATGTGCTCAAGCCCAGGGTCACTGTGAAATTATAACAACGCCATAGCAATAGCTGCGTGGGATGCTTGCTGTATGGTCTGATGTGTATTTCTAGCACATCATCTTACTTGTCCTTGGAAACCCAGAGCTTGAACATGCTTGTGATCTTTGATTTTTCTAATATTTTGTTGGGTTTTGCCAAGGAAAGCAGAAACTAGCAAGAAAGCATATTCCTCCAGGTCTCTAGTCAAAGCTCTAATGGCTCTGGTTGCTTTTTTTTCCCCTTGAAGCACTCAAGTTTGGTCTTTATGGTGGTCAAAATAATGGCTTCTCTCATATGTCCATACTCTAAAGCTGGTCCTTAGAAGGTGTGAATGGTACCTTCGTAACAAAAGATGTTTTGCAGATGCAAGTAAGGGTCTTAGCTGGGAATAATACTCTGTACTATTCAAATGCAATGGTCACAGGGGAAGGCGTGATATGATGGAGGCTGGGATGGAAGTGCACTTTGATGATGGGAGGAGATACAAGAGAGACAATGCAGGGGTTACTCCAAGCATCTCTACCCCTCACAGCATCAAAAAGGAACGCTTCGCTGTCACCTGCTAGGGCCTGTTTAAAACCTTCAGACAACAAACCTGTGCTCTTTCAATCCACAGAGGCCATAGCAGTTTGTAACAGCTGTAAACAGGAAGGGCTAGCACATCCTACTGGCCTCTATAGTGAGTCCATACCTGACTATTAGCATGGTTGATGGAGTGTTCAAAATGGACACTTTTGATTTCTGTGTTTCCCAGATTCCTTGTCAGCTACAAGGCCAGTGATATTTCTGCCTATTTTGCTCACAAACCCCAAGTACCTAGGACAAAAGAGATGTGTTAGAGACCCATTAAACATATGTCCCAGGATGAAATTAGTGATGTCATCATGACTCTGGTGTATGATTGGTCATTCTGTTCAGCATCCAGGCTTTTCCCAAGCCTAGCTGTTTATGTTAGAACTGGCTGTTTATGGGGCACAAAAGGAGAAATGACTCTATTTCTTGTTGTCTACAAACTTATAATATCTCAGTGAGGTAAGGATGTCATTAGAGCCTAGATTGAGAATCTCTGATAGGTTCATCCATATGCATGGTTAAGTGTGTGTACACACATATATGCATGCATATATGCATATTAATAGATCATATTTTTGTTTTGGCAACAGGAAAGCAGGTGGGTTTTATAAAGAGTGCCTGATCTCTAAGACCTACATTCTTCACCTCTGTGCTGGCTTTTGTCTTTTTTTCTAACCTTTCTGGATCTTTTTTCAAAAAGTTCTCTTTATGTCTATTCTATGTGTATGAGTGTTTTGCCTGCATGTATGTATATGTACCACATGTGTGCCTGGTATGCATGGAAACTAGAAGAGAGCATTGGGTGCCCTGGATCTGGATTTGCAGATGGTGGTGAGTCCCTATGTGGATACTTAAAACTAAAACCAGGTACTCTACAAGAACAGCCAGTGCCCTTAACCACTGAGCCATCGTTCCGGCCCCATAGGTGCTATTTTCTACCTGTTTGTCACTCTAGGATTATGGCCATGGAGTCGTTTAGCTAGGTGCTTACTAGCCCAAGCTTCTTCACCACCAGAGCACAGATGTTAAACTGGCCAATGAAGTTCTTTATTGGGGAACAATCCAATCCTCTATCTTTGGCTAGGCTTCCAGAGACCTGCTCTGAAAATCTGGGGAAAGCAGAGAGCTGTTTCTCCCTCTAGGGTACTAGTGTATTAGCCTCCCAATAAAAGTTAATTGAATTTAATTTTATGTTTTAAGTGTGATGCATTTTAAAGTTCTCCCCAGTGCTAGAGTCCCTATTGAAAAGGCAGTAAATTCATATTATTAAACCACCAAATGTAATTCAGCTCAAATAAGCATATTTGGCAATCTTTATTCTGGGTGTGTGGGACTGACCTTGCCTTGAAACTAAATCATTTCATCCCAGACAAAGTCTGTTTGGAGTTAATTGAGGAAGCAGTGTAGAAGTGCAATGGGTCACTCGGAGCTTTTTATCCTTTTTCTGGCCCTCACTCAAAGAGTTGCCATGGTATACATTTTCCAGTGCCAGGGCTTCCATCATTTTATAAATACCAATAGTTACCATAGTGTGGGAGGTGATAAAGTGATGTAGGTCCTCCCTTTGGAGATCGCTTCTCAGATGCCCTGCTTCCCCAGCTCATTTTAATAGGGTTAATTTGTTGCTGGAACATTACAGAGTAGCGTGTGGTAGGAGAAAGCACACTGAGCTGGAACTCAGACAACCTGAATAGTGAACCTAGCCCATCCATTAACTGGCCAAGTGACCTCAGGGTTGGGAGAGAGCATCACTTCTGTCAAGAGCATCATTGGATGCTAAGAGGTTGAAACATTCAATTTAGGTTTCTTGGCCACTTTGAGCAATGGCCAGAGGGAGAATGGGTTGAGTGTTGACTCAAGGTCAAAGCGGCCAGAGCTTCAGGCTCTCAGACTTTTGTCCCTTTGTGCAAAGAACAGTTCACTACTCTAGTGGAAACCAACCCAGAAAGGATCTTTTATTTTAAAATCTCAATTAGTATGACAATTAACTTATAATAGCAATCAATTCTCCCAAATCTTTTTTAAAAGATTTATTTATTATTTATGCATCATTCTGCCTGCACACCAGATCTCACTATAGATGGTTGTGAGCCACCATGTGGTTGCTAGGAATTGAACTCAGGATGTCTGAAAGAACAGCAAGTGTTCTTAACTTCTGAGCCATCTCTCCAGCCCCCAACCCCAGAAAGGATCTTGAAAGTTCAGAACTTCCTGTTTATGTGTCTGAGACATATGGGCCACACTCTTCAATAATTGTCATGATGTAGACGATGGGTCAAGTCTTAGCGATCTAACCTTCCCATCATTACAGAGTAGAAACACCTTAAGGGATTACCAGGATTTCTTCCTTCTATTCCTCCCCTCACATGTGTCTGTCTGAACCCCAAGGTACCCGGATCATCATGCCACAGCAGCAGTTTGCTCCTTCACGTGTAGAAATTATCACATTGATAGATGTCTGACTGGCATCTTCTTTTCAAAAGTGACGGTTGTGTTATGTACATCAAACAGTGCTATTAGCATATTAGTGTTATCAGTGGCAGAGTACAAAATCACAGATGCCCTGACTCATGACAGAGTTCACCCCAGTTGACTCCCTAAAAGTTTGAAATGCAAGTTTAAAAGAAAGTCCATTTAACACACCAAGCCAACAGAACCTCATAGCACAGCACAGCCTAGCTTTAGGTGTGTTCAAAACACTCAGAGCAGCCTACACTTGGGCAGAATCAGCTACCCCAGAGTTCGTTTTGTGATGAAGTGTTTGTTGTATAACTCATTTCTTGAATAACGGTATCTAAAATACAACAGAGGGCCCGTTGCTCTTGCGTATATCACACAGCTTCAGTGCCTCTGCCCAGCATTGAAAGAGACCATTGCACCAATGAGAGCAGATCGAAATTCACAGTATTCTGTTGAGTGCATGTGGCACATATGCCACTGTGAAGTTCAACCACCCAAGGTTTAATGTAGTGTGTTGGAGAGTGTATGTAGTTCTCCTATCTAACCCAGTGTTATTGGATAGGAGTTTTGGGGGGTGGATGAACATCTGCAATATCTCTTTCTCATTCCAAGGGGGATTTCTTTCATCTGGGAATGCATGTCTTACTTACCTGAACATTTCGGCAGTGAATTTAGTTGTGTATTCTGCCCCTTTTCATCCAGATGCATCTTGCCTTATAATTTAAACTCTGAATTGAAGTTGAACATGGTCTTCAAAACTCCTAGCTTAATAAACATCATAGCTCAACATCACCTACCTAAACCTCCTCAGAACACTTATTTCTGTATTTGAGCATTATCATTCAACATGAAGCCTATTTTCTAATTAAACGTTGGCTATGCCATATAATTTGTTGAAAGTTAAAAATGGAATAGTTGTATAGATACGCTATTCATGCAACACCACCATAAAGTAAAAAACTCCATGTTGAACCATCTTGAATCTGAATCCATATATACTCTTGTCTGACTGCCATGTTCCCGGCTGAGGAGGCTATGGACTGTTTTTGTATGTGTCTTTTTGCCTGTGCTCCTGTATGAGGAGGGCAGATGATAGATGACCTTGGATGCCATCCACCTGGCCATTTTGAGACAGGGTCTCTCATTGCTCTGATGCTTATCAAGTGGGCTGGACTGACCAATAAGTGATCACTAAGGACCCGCCTTTCTGTTTTCCCATCACTAAGATTACAATTACATGTTGCCTTGCCCAGTGGCTTGTGAAGTTGTTGGATGTAAATATGAAGTTCAATTTTGAGTATCATTGCTATAGATACAAATATTTTGGGATAAGTTTTGCATTATAAAAGTAAGAAATGCCAGAAAAGCATTGAATTGGAACTGGTTCAAAGAGCTCAGCTTCCTGGCTTAGTTCACTTATTTGGATAGGGGTAATATAACAACATTTCAACCAATTTCTATTAACTTTGTAATTGGCTTTTATTAGTAATTCATGAGTTGAGCAGTGTCTAATCTGAAAATCAAAGATGTGCTTCTTTAGGCATGGGAGAGCTGTTACTTTTCACAAGTTATCTTAAAGCAAGAACTAGGAACTGATGCAATACAAACTATAGCTTGCTCAGCATACATTTACTTTATTTCCTTGTAGGGATGGTGCCTTTTCCTGTTCAGTTAGAGCACATGGCACATTCTCATTATTCCTGCTAAAGCTTGCCTGTTTGGGACTATGATAGTCATCTTTCTTCTGTTTTCCTAGAAGATAAAATAATTTGTTAGTTTGGGTTCAATGACATGAACCTTTGACATGAGTGAATCCATTTTGTATTCATCTTTAGAAACCTTAGCACAAAAGAATGGAATGACTTGTAAATTTCACCCAATGGTAAAATTCTTTAGTGTGTTGTTAAAATACTATAGTAGTGGGCTAAAAAGATGGCTCAGTGGTTAAAAGTACATGTTGCTCTTTCAGAGAACCTAGGTTTGGTTCACAGGACCCACATGGTAACTAACAACCATCTATAACTCTAATTTTGGAGGATCTGACACCCTCTTCTGGCTTCCATGGGAACTGCACACAAATAGTGTACAAATATACATGCAAGCAAAACAGCCATACTCTCAAAATAAAAATAATCTTTAAAATCCTATAGCAAGACTCAGACCTGGAGTGTCACTTCACTTTGAGAAACTCTGGTTCATACTAGAGAATCTATGAATCAAAGGTATTTTCCCTTATTAGGTGAAAGAGGGATTCTTAGAAAATAAAAAAGCAAAAAAGAAAGATGAATTCGTCCTGAGCTAGTCAGTCATTCAGGGCACATGATGGTATTCCAAACCAAAGCAAATCAGGTGAAGCTTTTGTATCTGCCCAACATAATAAAAATTCCCTTGTTAAGATACATTTCCTCCAGAAATGAGGCAATCATTGACATCTAATAAGAAGGACACACTGAGGAATTAAATAAATGAGTCACTTACCGATAACTTTCCAGGTAGAAAGGTAGGACAGCAGAAGTAGGATGTTGGCATTGCCTGTCTTTAGACATATTCACTGGGTGCTTTCTCTAATAAGGGCAGAACTTAGTATCTATGTGTCTGAAGTAGACGTTTCTGGATTTTTTTTAATGGACAAGTAATTTGAGAAAAGAAACAAAACTGAACATGAATTTTACTAAATTGTTTTCTACTTCCAAGCTTTTGCCATGTATAGATGGGGGGAAATGACTCTCTTTTCGATGTGACCTTAGTTGTACCTGCTAGATCAGCAGAGTGGCAGACCTGGCAAATGAGAATTCCCATTGTTGTAGATAGATTTCTAATGTCTGGGGGGTTTGTTGTTGTTTTGTTGTTGTTTTGTTTTTCAATGCCACCCAACTTCATTGGTGTTATATTGTAGACATAAAAAGTTTTACGTTACCTGGTATTATAAGGAGGTAGATTACAAGTAGATTCTAAGCATTGTTGGGCTGGGGAGATGGGTCAGGTGGAGCATGTTTGTTGTGCAAACATAAGGTTCTGAGTTCAATCCCTAGAGCCCAACCATGCATGATGGTATGCAGTCGAAATACCAGAATTGGGAAGGCAAAGATGTTTAGGTCACTGGTGACTCACTGGCTTGCCAGCCTATCCTACTTTATGAGTTCCAGGCCAGAAATAGAGACCCTATCTCAAAAACCAAAGTGGAAGATGACTCAGGAATACACCTAAGGTAGACTTTTGGACATCTACACACAAAGGACACGCCTATTATACACATTAAAGGATACACAAAAGTATCTTTTAATAAAGGCTATTGTATCTTCTCCCTATTTCAGAGGATATTTGGCATATTCTGGGTGTCTGTGATTCCGTGTTTGCATTTGGACTTGGTGAACAAGTGTTGGTCTTGCTGTCGAAGCAGTGTCAGGATTCTAATAAAAACTCCATGGCTAGATCTCAAAAGTGTCTCGTAACTGACAGCATAGAATGGAGAAGCAGTTACTTGATAGATAAATTACTCTTACATAACTACTTAGATTCTGAGGTTTTTAGAGCATCTGATGGTACCAGGTTAATTGTCCCATTTCATAGATTTCGAAAAGTATTGAAAAGAAACAGGATCATCAAGAAAGGAATATGATGGTAGGTGCTGCTGAGAGAACTGTGAAGGGAACTGTTTACATCTGGTTCTCAATTCTAGTGATTCCCATGTTTTTGTAGATCTGATGAGTACTTTGAAATCTTCAGGACAAAATCAAGTTGTAAACAGTGCTAAGTCTGCACATCAGCCTGTATTCATGCATACCTTTCCTTGCTTTGGGTGGCAGAGTTGCTGGGATATATAACAGAATCATGCATATACCTGTGCAATATTTTGAATACTCTCCAAATTGCCAATTACTTGTTATAATCTTCTTAATAGACCCAGCCCTTCAGCTGGCTTATAGATTTAAGTAGAGTACGTTAGCCCTTAAAAACATTTCCTTAAGTGCTTAACTGAATCCTAGAATGAAGGTAAGGCTGGGCTGAAAAGCTAAAATCTACAATAAGACTGAATTATAATTCTTGAGGCAGTCTTGCTATGTAGCCCAGACTGTCTTCAAATTGTCGGTCCACTTGCCTCATCACCATACAAGACTGAAATATTCTTAAACACTAACTTCTTTTTTATTTTTTTCTGAGACAGGGTTCTCTGTGTAGCTAGCCTTGGCCATCCTGGACTTACTTTGTAGACCAGGCTGGCATTGAACTCACAGAAATTTGCCTGCCTCTGCCTTCCCAAGTGCTGGGATTAAAGTGTGCCACCATGCTCAGCTTAAACACTAACTTCTTAAAACAGAAGTAAATGTATTGACGTTTAGATGTCGTCTCTTTCATGTAAAATGGTCTCTGGAGGCTTTCCTGTTTTCTTATGGTCATGGGCAGGTGGGCATGTCTTTTTTAGAGGAATCACCATGCTTCCTTGTATACCTTGAGGATGGATTCTTAGTATGTAATGCTCTTCTTAGTATGTAATGCTCACAGAGAGGCCAGGAAAGCAGTTGTGAACCCGCGTGGCACAAAGAGGCATCATAAGGCAGTGTCCTGGTCTTAGATAAGAGTTAATACAGGACTCTAGGAAAGACCTTTGGTTAAGTTAACTCCAAGAACAGCAAGTGTGAGGCAGTTTAGGTGATGGTTTTCAACTTGGGAAAATTTTTGATACCATTTTCTTTTGTGCTTTTACTTCATTCTGCAAACAGAAAATTATTTTCTATCTCTCTCAAGGAACAGCTAATGAACATTCTTGCAAAATGAATCTGAAGTCTCTTGGAAACTCAAAGAGGGGAGCAAGATCCAGTGTTTCTACTCTCCCTCCCTGCCTCTCACTGTTTGGTCTCAGGCTAGATAACACATACACATCTTTAACTCAGATAATCACGGGCACCGTCACTGGGGATACCATGATGAACAGTGTACATTTTATGTACATGATGTCATCATAATTTAAAATGTCATCTTAATCTATTTACGATCTTCTAATGACTGAAATGTTTTACAGTTGTGGGGGATATTTTATCACTGAAGTTTTAATGGCTGAATCACTAACACCTGGCTGTCTGGAATGCTTTTCTTCTTCCCAGTTAGGCATTTAAATGCATTTCTGGAAGGCCCAAGGGGTGGGATGTGACATATAAGCTCTTAAAAGGAGGGAAATCAGTTCTTGATATCTTAATGATCAGTCAGGTGAATGTCTACATGCTTAGCGTTAATGCTTTTAAGTAGAATGGCTTGATTAAGGCCTTGGTAGGTATGTTCCCACTCCTAACATCCTTCCTTGAGAAATCACACATGGAAATGTTGTGTTTATGTCCGTCTCTTTAAAAATTCTAACTATTTAATATGTGATCTTTACTTTTCAAAAGTGTCATTTTTCATCACATTTGTACTTTTCTATCTTTGACTGGCTCCTGAAAGAAATTAATTACTGCTTCACTGAGAATTTTCTGTAGTCTTTTATGTTGTTTATTTGGTTGTTAGATGAAATTTATATACAATTATATACTTCTAAGTATACAGCTTTTGGTCCCTGGATCAACATACAGTTGCTTAAAGAAGACCAGACACGTACATAAGACATCATCACTGAAGCATACAAGTCAAAGTGTAATTAAGCCCAAGACAGGCCCACTGTAGATGTTTACTAATGATGATACTGGCACTAAATTATCTGGTACAGGCTAGGCAAGGTCAGCACAAGTTGCCCAGCAGCCTGTATTGAACACTCACAGAAAAGACTGTGTTTCACAGTCCTATTCACAGGGCACAGTGAGGTGCCCTGTGCAATTTCCATAGTAACCCACTGAAGGAATTGAATTCAAGGTGATACTTGCATCCACAGGTTGTCAGAAGAGAGAATATCTGAGACCATCAGATGAATATGTACCCAGGTTTGCATGGCTGGGGAGGTGAGAAATCACAGCCAGGAGCCCAGTCTTCGGGGTGCACATCTACTTTACCTTTGCTGTGTTGCAAGCAGCCATGGAGTTCCTAGTGGAGTGTCTTGGAGCCAAGTTGCTGTCTTACGACGGACATTTGGCACTAAATGTAGTTGGATGTGTAGCACCTTTTTGTATGTGGTGCCTGAAAATATAACAGAAAATCTCTGTGTGTTTGTTTCCAATGAAGATTGACTAGACTGATGAAATAATGATAGGCTTTGCTTCCATTTATATCAAGTAACAGTGTTCCTGGTGACAAGTTCAAGTAGGACTGCTTTCTGATGCACGATGCATACTCTGAGTTGCTCCTGTTTTCCAGGTAGATTGGGCTGATGTTTCAATGTAAGCTTGTTTTGACTGACACCAGAAAGCCCTGTGTGATGATGGTTTGTCATTGGGAAGTTTAAACAGAGAATTATTCTGTCCCCATGGTGAATTAAGAAGCCACAGACATGGCTACATATGGTGACCCTATGTCTTTGAATGAGCAACTGATCTTACATTTTGGGAAGAAAAGAATTAGGACTGCTGTGCTTTCAAATTGAGGAAAAATAAGAGAGGGAAAAGGCCATGTGTTTTCATTACTAGGCATCTTTAGGCAGAAGTTTATTTAGCCCATATCTACAAAAGAATATAATACTTGCCTTGTGATATTTGTAGACTCATAAAACTACTTAAACTATAAAAATATGAAGAATTTCACAATGTAGTCTAAAGAAATGGCTCAGCATTTAAGAGGGCTTATAGAATCTGTAGGTTCCCACCCTGATACCTGGCATCTGCAACTCTAGTTCCAGAAGATACAACACCAATCTCTTCTTGCCTTTTCAGGTACTGAGATGAATGTGGTTGCAGACAAGTAAAATACAAATATTGAAAAGAATTATAAATAGAATAATTGATGTAATAAATTGATGTAATTTCAGAATTTTGCTCCTAACTATCTTCCTAGTGGCATCAAATAGGTAGGCAATTTTAGGTGATGTGGGTGATGTCAGCTTTTACAAGACCTATGCTTTACTTCTTCATGTTTGAGCCTAAGGGAGATAACTATTAGGAGTTAGGGGCCTCTCAAATTAGTCAAATTAATGAGCCAAAGGCACATATGACAGGGTCATCTACAATTTCTACAAACTTTATAAGGTCTCTGTGTTGCCTTCTATATGTATGATTCCAGAGCGGGTATGAAAAATGACTCAAACAATAGTTCAACCCTCACAGTTATCGCTAAGAAGTAATTCAGGAGCATTGAAGGAAATTTCCTTCTAAGCTTTGGGGTCAGTGACCCAAAGTAACTCTGCTGCTTCAGTCTCAGGCTGTGCTATGTCCATTCTTTGAGAAGCAGTATGTTCACTTGGGTAATAGTAATTTTCTTTTTTTTCAATTTTTTGTGCTTGATTTTTTCTTGTGCTTATATTTCTTTTTTATTTTATTTTAATTTTTATTAATTATACTTTATTCACTTTGTATCCCCCCATAAACTCCCCCCCCCTCCATGGTTAAGAGCACTGTCTGCTCTTCCAGAGGTCATGAGTTCAATTCCCAGTGACCACATAGTAGCTCACAACCATCGATAATGTAAA
>CM053766.1:89141365-89179770 GCA_028658305.1 Pachyuromys duprasi
TTTGTTTTGTTTTGTTTTGTTTTGTTTTGTTTTTGCTCCAGTTCTAATTCCTATAGGTTATGAGGACTAAGACAACATGGGTCTAGAGAGGTGGTTAAGTCAGTGAAGTGCATATTATGCACAGAGCAAGGCCCAAGTTCAGATTCCCATCATGCATATTAACAAGTCAAGAACAATGGCACATACTTCTAATCTCCAGGATTAGGGAGGCAGAGCCAAAAGGATCCCCTAGGGTTGGTAGATATTCTTACTGAATCAGTGAGCTTCCAGTTCAGTGAAAAAGATTCTCAAAACTAATGTGGAGAGAGGTTGACAAAAGATACCTAAAGTTGACAGCTGGCCTCTACATGCCTCTGTAAACATACATGTACAAATTCATGGACATATGCTCATAAAGCACATATACAAACACACATACACACACGCGCACAACATACTCAAGTAACATGGCTCTTATAAGCACTTACATTTAAGCCATATCTTGGAATTATCTTCATACTGCCGAAAATATATGTGAAATATGTCTTATATCTTTGGCTAAAGCATTAAGCCTAATCTGCAAGTCTTTACTTCAGACTGAATTTGTCCTTATACCCACTCTAGCAAACATGCTCAGTAATAACTTTAAGGAGCTAGAACTCATTCACTAAATTTTTCAAGACAAAGTTAAGTAGGAAAAAGATATACCAGAAATTTTAGGTGGTGACCCAAGTGGTTTCATCAAGCTAAGGAACTGTCTGGCATCTACCAGACAACTTAATAGGATTATAAGTTTGAAGGCCTAGATCTATGTTTTTTTTTTAAGTTAATTACAGGAGCATGTGATTGAGAGGTCTAGCTTGGCAGTGTTTTATGTCAAAGGAATATTTAAGATTTGTCATGTACCCTCATGGACTATGGTTTAGAAAGATTGCTTCCTTCAGTCAAAGTGAGTGTCACTGAGATCCACAGTTGTCCACAGTTGCCTGGAGGACTAGAGTCAGCTCGTGGTTTCATTCTTTAAGAAAAACAGAATAAGTAATGGTCATGTTCTGGGGAAGGACCAAGCTGTTGAGTGCCATGGAAACACTTGGCCAAGAATAGATGAGGTTGGGGTTACATATAGAATCTGCTCTTAAGTGCTAAAAGATTTATCATATGGATGAAGCTTTATAGTTTATAAAGGACAAACCTAGGACTATGGATTAGTGGTAATAGAAAGGAAAGTTTGAGTATAATGCAAAAAGGAAATGTTATTTTGCCATGTGTTACCTGGCAAAGCCATGACTGTTATTTTCATTGGAAGAGCTAACATCAGAATTGGAAGGCCACTTTAGGGATGGTACTATTCTAGAAACATCATCAACCATGTAGGAAGCTGGACAGAGCAACGCACAAAATGCAAAGATCCTTTTTAATTCAAGTTCATCATTATACTGAGAACTTCAAGATTTACATATACATTTTCAATCATTTCCTTGTTTATATTGAAATATGAAAATAAGCGTGTTCGATTTCACTATCCCTATTCATGTATGTACACCCAAATGCATTAATATATTAAAAAGCTTCATGATGCTTGTTACCATCTGTTGAAACAGAACAATATTTTTGTTTTGTTTGCTTTTGTTTTTTGTGACAGTATTTTGCTGATAGTCCAAACTGGCCTTGAACTCAGAACTAATTAGCCCAGCCTCCTGAGTGTGTATATGCATATACAGAGGCCAGAAAGGGATATCTACTATCCTATTCTATGGCTTTGATGACATGGGGCTCTTATCTTCTTGGATATGTCGGAACCCAATAAGCCCTAACAATTTTCCCAAATCCACCCAAATTGGATTTGAGGCCTCTGTGGAACACACAGCTTGGTACAGTGGTGCTTAAGACTGAACTCCTGTCTTCATGATTATTTAGCAATCATTCTAAATGGGGGAGCCATATTTTAACCCTTCCCATGTCTCCTCATTGTGTCTTCCAATCTCCATAATAAAATTTGGGATTAGGAACTTCATTTTCTTTAGTACTCAGTGAATACCTATTATTAATTTCTGATTAGGCAACAGATGTGATCACCAAATACAAAGGTGCCAAAGAAAGACAGTGATCCTATCCCTAAGGACTCAAGTGGAATACAAGAAATTTAAGTACTTGAATTATTGGATGGCATGAAAATTATGTCAACTCTCAAATAAGCATAGATTGTTTATTATTAAAGTATTTTTGAAAGCCCATCACTTTGTTATTTTGTTGTGTTAGCCTGCTTTCTGATACTCGTATGGAGGGGTGTCCAGGAAACTCACAGCTCAGAGGCCACAAATCCAAGTCATGGCACCAGATGTTGTTATTTTTGTGTGTTGGCCTGACTTCCTGATTGGATGGGAAGATGTCCAGAACACTCACAACTCCAAAGACCGCAAATCTGAGTCACAGCTAAGAGGACTGGGAAGGTATCCCAGCTCTGAAGTGGGACAGAGTCCCATGGTATCTTGAGACACAGGAGCCCAGAAGCCTCACAGCTCTGGGGTGGAACAGTGTCCCAAGGGTTTTCTGAGGCATAGGAGTTGAAGAATCACACAGCTTTCAGAGGAGGACTTTTCAACAGAGATGTTGCAGTTCCCCAGGAAAAGGTTTCCCCAACCTCTGATGAGCAGAGGAGCCCAGGAGCCTGAGCTCTGTTTCTTCTCCAGCCTATGAAGCTCCCAAGGCAGGATTTCCCCAACTCTTGATGAGCTGAGAAACTTTGGCATCTGAGCTTTTCTCCTTCTTCTGAAGAAATGAGTCACAGCAGGCAGTAAATCTCTTAAAAGTTCCCCAGGAGAGGAGGGACAATTCCAGGAGTGGTTGCCTCTGCTCCTGGGACAAGGCAGCAAGGAATTGGGGCAAATACAGCCTTTATGTAAGGTTTCTTAGGGGGTGGAGCTTTCTGGGGCAGGAATTTCCAGAGTTTGGATTGGTGGGATTTCAAGTCCTGAGCTTTGGGGAGCTCAGGGATTGGTAGGCTTTCCTGTTTAGAGATTGGTTGGTTGTCTTGCTCAAAGAATGGTGGATTTTAGTGGGAAGCTCAGGAATTGGTCAGTTTTCCTGCTCAGGGCTTGTTGCTTGTTTTTGTTTTTCAGCCTTTTCACCTCAAATTTGCATAATCTGGGATGAGGCCTACTGAGGGGCTGGAGACCAGAGTTACAGAGGTCTTGGCTTGTAAGAGGACTGGGATGCTGGATCTTCCTCAGGCAGAGGTCTGACAAAGTGTACAAAATTTACAGAGTTCACTGTGAAGGCAGGAAAGGTCATTATCATGGACAGCTCCCATGAAGGCAACAGTAAGCATTTTGAGGCAAGAAATGAGTCTGGTTCCCATAGGCTGAGGACAGCTCCTGTTAAGGCCGTGCTGAGGAGTTGCCGCCATTTTGTCTCCTGCCTCCATAGCCCAGAATGGGAAGAAGGGGCTGACTTGCCCTGAGGCAGGAAGGGGAACTGGCAGCAAACCACTTGCTACTATGTTTTTAACTGGCTTCTGAGCATAGCTCTTGGATAGTGCAGTGGGCCATTTAGATTCCCTTCTGCTTCAATGGGGGTAGAGGCAGCAGTGGGTCACCACAGCTTGAGGGGAATCAGAATAGCTTGGGGTGGCCTGCTACCTCAACTTGGTGGGTCACCCCACCCTTTGGGGTGAGTTGGGATGGCTGAGGCTTGGGATTGCCTCAGAGTCGGGGGTCTGCTGCAATGGGCATGGGGTGGTGGCAGGTTGCTTTGGCTCCAGCCTTACAAAGGTGTCTAAAAAAGACTGTGCCCTGATCCTAGCCCCAAGGATCCAGGTGGAATACAAGCAATTTCAGTCCTTGAAGTATTGTATGGCATGCAAATGATATTAACTTCCAAACAAGCCTAGGCTATTTATTATTAAAGAATTTTTGAAAGCCCATCACTTTGTTGACATGGATGCCTGAGACAAAGTTTCCATATTTTGAGTTTCCTGAAATTAATAAACCCAGGAGCACATGATCATTCATAAAGTAGAAAAAAATATTCATTCCTGGGTCTCTGACTTCCCAGTGTAAAGTCAGATTGGTCTCTTACTTAGACATGTTCAAGGGGTTAAAAATTTGTCCTTCCTCAACCCAACCATTGAGGTTTTTTTAATTGGCATAATGTCTTAATAGCCATATGCACAACTGTTGTCTCCCAGCCTCTTTATTGAGTTAGACACCATTTCGTAGGCTCAGTTCAAATTGTAAACAAATTATTTTGCATATGGATCAATGGAAATTTAATAAAGTTTATTAAAACTGTATATCGGACTGAGGGGTGCTGTTTTCTCTCGTAGATATAAACCAGCCTCACTAGGCCAACCTATATTAACTGAATCACAGGGAAGAAAGTCTTTGCAGCCATTTAAAGATTGGTTGGGCTTTGCAGATGGTGCCTATCTTCAGACTGCAAGTTTTCTTGTTTACCGACTCATGTGCTTGAACACACATGGACACCTGGTGAGCACCTAGCTTAGTATGCTTGCTTTCAGGTCTCAGGTGGCTCCCGACATTCAGTAGGAGTTCAGATGGGCTATCGTAGACGGCATTGTGACCTCATGATTCAGGTGGCCAAGTGATGTGCTGGGAGCGAGCATGGCTCTCACATGGGACCAAAGCTGTGTAAGAGCCTAAAGCCCTGTGCTCCAGTGCTCTTCTCAGCCACCAAACACCCCTCTGTTGATTCATGGCCTTCGAAATGTCTTAAACATTCCACAGATCTCTTCTGCCTGTTCTCATGGCAATCTCCGTTTATGTTGCAATAAATGTTATCTTAATCTCAACTGATTGACGAGTTCTTAAAATAACAGCATTACCCAAGCTCCCCCTCACATTGTAAATCACAAATACTCCTCTCCTTGGGAGGCATTGGGGTGGTCAGGAACAGTTTCAGGGGATGACTCCAGCAGTCCCAACACTCTGGGAAGTATCTAAAAGACCCTGGACTAGGAATCCAGTCATCAGGCTAATTCAGGGCAGAAGGCTGGGTCAGAGAATTTGTGGTAGATGCCTAGCTACTATCACATGACTCTTTATCTGAAGAACTGATGGAAAAGCAAGCAAGAATTTAATATCAGCTTGCTTTTCTATTTTAATTTGAGTGACAAGTATTGGGAGAATCAGCCTCTTCAGGTTAGTGAAACATAGTTAGCGATGCTGACTCATTGTTGAGGGCAGTTCTGCTCAGCAGTGCCTGGAACCATTCGCTCTCTTCTGGGATGCAGAACACTAAATCGGACAACTAGATACTAGGACTGAAATGTGGTACCTTTCGAAAGTTCTAAGAAATAGAAGTCATCATCCCCTTTACCCCTCTTTACCTTGGTGCTACTTGAGGCAGAACATGATTCCCCCTGCACCCACCCATTTGTTTTGAAGTCTTTCATCCAGAGAGAAAAGGATTAGCCTATGGCTACAATAGTGCTTTCAGGGCCCTTTGGCTTGCTGCAAATGTTTACTTACCCAGGTACAAATAGGTAAAAGTACAAAGTTAGAGCTCACAGCTGCAAGGTCATTCACCTTCTTAAAATTCAGCCACATGTGCTGGCTGAAGTCGAGGGCTTGCTGGTATGAGCCATTAACTGCCTGTTGTACGCAACCTTGCCTTGTCTTACACACAGCTGCGTGCGAGGGCCTGGTGCCGCACAGCCAGCCCACCATGCATGCCTTGCGAGCAACAAAAGCAGTTTAACTTGTGATCGCTGATCATATGATCTACTTACAGGGTGCAGGCTCAGTCAAGTAGAACTGGTAAATCATTAAAAATGTGCCTTGGTACTGTGCCTGCTGAGTAAAACATCATGCTAACATCCCCAACCCCCGACTCCATCCCTACAGTCATTAAGTGACAAGGTAAAGAAGCTGTTACCAGCTGTACTCTGGGGGAATCCTAGTCTCTTGAGCCTGCTATGGTGAGGTCTTCACTTGCTTCCACTGCAGAGGAAGGGTGACATCATCTGAAATGCCATCACCTGACCACCCCCTTTACTTCTTCATTCACAGGACAGGGCTAATGACCCTAAATGTGTCTGGCTGTACTGGTGCTTAACTTATTAAGATGGGAGTAAAAATACCCTCTGACTTAAGGACCCCTGCCCCTTCCAGGTCTACTAACAATTGAGCTCACTAGTGTTTGCTGTAACACAGTCGCCCAGCAGTCATGTGATGTCCAGGGTGCTCACCCAGGAAATGATGCCCCAGGTGAATCTTGAAGGAACAAAAGAATCTTTTGAAGGAAACTTAGAGTCCAAGGAGCAACTTGAACCGTGTTTCACAAGCTTATATTCTACGGTTTATTCTTCTCTGAGCCATGTGGTCAGTTTCTCACAGAGCCTAAGATACTTTCCTGTGATTCAGTGATGGTAGTTCAACAAGGCCTCTCTTCTAATCTTTATTATTATTATTATTATTATTATTATCACTGCCTAATTCTGGCTCCATAACCCCAGCTATATCACAGCTCCTTCTAAGAAGGAGACATACCCCTATGGTATTCTTGATTTTCCTCACAGGTCATAATAAAAATGCAGGTGTACTCTTATTGGCTGATAGCTGCTCTTTTCTTTCTTTCCTTCTCTCTTCCTTAGCTCTTTGGAAAAAAAAAGATTTTTTTTTAATTTTATATGTATGGGTGTTATGCCTGCATGCACAGATAGGTTCGCCACACACGTGTGCAATGTATTCCCCTGGAACTGGAGTTTTAGACAGTTACAAGCTGCTATGTGGGTGCTGGAAATTGAACTCAGATCTTCTAGAGGAACAACAACTCTTAACCGCTGAGCCATCTCTCCAGCCCCTGCTCTTTTATTTGCTAATCAATCAGTTGAAAACTAAAGTACGCATTCTTTCAATTGTGTTTCTTAGATTATATTTATTTAATACATTATTATAATATATAATATACAATATCTTATGCATATATGATCATGACTGTATATGTGATGTGGAAGGAGAAGTAAAACTGGGGGAACAGAGTGGGGAGGGAGGCAAGGAGGAGCTGTGAAGGGAGAATATGTTCAATACACTATGTACACATGTATCCCCAGAATGGGTCCATAGAAGATATTCTTCCTATGTGCATAGTGGGAACATCTGATGATGGATAGAGAAAGAAGTGCTGTGTGAGCGAGTAAGCGAGTCAGAGAGAGAGAGAAAGCTGTGTTCTTATCAGCACAATGTGTTAAATACAGTGTTTGTGTCCATATGTTGTGGGATATTGTGGTCTCTCAGGCTTCTCAAGTTTGTGTGGCCAATATAAATGTTAAAACCTGCTAGTACTTTAAGGAACCCCAGAGAACAGACTTATTAATATACTCCTTCATTTGGAAATGAGTCAATGTCATCTTTAGTTGATCCAGGTACTTTTCCATGTAACCATAGCCCCCAAGTTTCTTGTTTGTATTTCAGAAGGTTTCACCAGGGCTCAGAGGCACACACTGCGGCTGAGCACTGAAAAGTGGACCCTGTGAGGTTCATGTTCCCTTTATTTTTCTGCTTTGATGGCAGGTGAGAACTACCCTGTCATTGATTGGCCCACCCTTCCTAAGGTGGGGATCATTCCTGCAAAGGCTTTAAGTTACTGTGGCGTAACTTCCTGATTACTCTGAGAGGTCCTGTGGTCACTTGCACCCTGTTGTCCTCACTCCTGAACAACAGGAAAAGCTACTTTGACAGTTCAGGAAAGGAATTTGTTTCTCACCAAGCCACATACATGAAAGCCTGAGACTCAGTTTATGTGGGATTGAGGTTCAAGGGAAATGGTAATTTCACTCAGCTTTGCATCTGTATACAGCTTCTGAGACCCTCCTTATCTCTCTGTGCTAGACTCAGTCTCCCAGGAAATGAAAGTTTAAAAATCAGCAATTATTAGTGGTCAGAGCATCTGTTACAATTTCTCCCCAAGTAGTGACAAATATGTATTTAATGGAAGAATTGAGAATAAATAAAACAAATGAGAGTTTGCATTAGAAACTAATAAATGACTAACTGTATACCTGTGAGCCTATTTTTAGTGGCACTGAAAGAATTATAAATATTTAAGGGCAAAGAGGAATCATGTGACATGTAATCATCACATATGGTCTCTCCACCTGTAGAGAAAAACTATGCATCCGTTTTTGGAGACACTCAAGACCGATGCTACAAAATTTAAACTCAGCCCATCATTATAAAAGAGTGGGAGGAGATTGTGTCAGAGCGAAGAAATTTTATAAACCCAGATATCATGCCTTTTGATTATAGCAAAGAATAAACTTGTTAGTTCTTAAAAAGCCAGTTTGCTTTTTAAAATGTGTAATAAGGCTGTTACTATCTTTCCAACTTATTTCTTATTGAAGAGAAAGTACCTGGCTTTGTCTGCTTCTCCTAGAGCAGACATCACCTCTTTCCTTGTTTAGACCACGGCTTATTTTGTTTGGACCTTCTCTGAACACTGATGTTGATTCCTCTGTGTCCTGCGGTTGTCGGTTGCCCTTATTCCCTCTCACTAAAGTGTAAGCCACGGGTTTCCTCCTTTCCCTGACATGACACTTGATTCAGGAGGACTTAAGAATACAGACTAAAAATGGCATTCTGTCCTGGAATCCGTGCCTGGGGTTTCCCCAAGGATATGACTGTGAAATGTCCTGTCTGCTGAATAGACTTATTTAGGGGATTTGACAAGGTGGTCCTTGTGCTGTGCTGAGCACCTCGGGTGCTCATGGAGCATTCAGCTTCTTCCCCTTGGCTTCTTGCACATAGTGGCAACCTCAAAGATGCTTCAGGACCAAATTAAATCCTTCATCTTCTGGTTAAGCCATACAGAAAAAAGACTGCCCTACCCTCAGGGCTATGCTGAAATTTTAAAATGTACAATGTCAAATATAGATATGAAGTGTTCTGGAAGATTCCAGAAGACATAGTGCAGATTTTATTAAGTCAGCGTTTTCCTTGTCAATGAAATGAGTTCAGTTTCCTAATCACTATCTACAGCCCTTATAAACAATAGGGACTAATTCTGTGAAACAGCTTATAAATTTTTACATACATGTGAAAGGAACCGCTTGAACTCCAAAGCTGCCACTAGGAATAATTAGGAGTCACAGAACAGATCTCAGTAATGTGACAGCAGCTCCTAAAACATCCCACAGGATAGAGAAACACAAGCTGGCATGACCTATATGTTTAATAATACAGATCATTGCCCTTGAATGCGAGTTAAAGGGTAGGACCAAGTGCTGGCTTTATCAGGTTTTCAGGAAAAATCACCCAAGTTTATTTATAAATTTACCACACAATGATCTCTGTCTCTGATTAGGAACCAACAGAGATTTCTAAGTAACAACTCAGCATGCAAAAAATTAAAAAAAAAAAAACAACAGAAGAAGAAAAGAAAAATAACGAAAGCAAAAAGCAAAAACCCAAACCACCGGCCAAGCCTAATTTTTTATATTCTGTCATGCTTGGCAGAAAGTATTAGGTAAGACCCAGCTTAGACAAATGACTCTGTTAACAGTAGAAATAACCTTTTGTTTAATTAGAAAATAGGAGCTATATGGGACAATAAAAATGGTTACTGCTGCCCTCCGTCACTGTTTACTAAATAGGATCGTGCTGGAGATAATGGTGTGCGTTATTTATTTGTGCAATAGCATACACTTAGTAATTGTTCATGTTGTTGGGAGTTATCCTGTATGGATATCATGCAGAATTTGTTTCCTTTGATCTAAGAAAAGAAAATAGCATGCTCCTTACTAGAAATGACTGGGGCGTTCCTGGGGCCAGCATATTGAATCCGTGTAGCTTTAGCCCCTCTCTGGCAAGGGTGAAATCTCTATGGAGTTGTCAGCTGCACAGTGAGAGCCGGTGGGTCAGTGTGAACTGGCTAGTTTTGCCCTAGAGCACCCTTAGGATCTCATGGAATATCTTTTTCAGCTATACCATTTCATGTCCAGTTCAGATTTCTCAGCACAAGGAAATCCCAAAGCCAGGCTGGAGGGACTAAACAGAAAGTCTCCCACCCAAGGTTGTGTTCATTGGAAGAGGGAAATCTCCTTCATGGCTCCAATACCATGAGATGAAGATCACACTGAAACACACAACATTGGTTTCTGTCTCGGGGACATGAGGTGTGGCTGAAGGTCTCACCAGATTTCAGAGCCAGTGCCATTTGATGTCTGAACATGAATGTTCTACTTGTTGAGGCTCTGTATGCAGTTGGGGGGTCAGTAGCTAGACTTAATTTATTGCATGCACTCCACATGCAGCTCACACTTGGCCTTCTTTGTCTATGCATGTATATGCACATGTGCACACATACCACCATATGCAGAGGCCAGAGGTCAATATTACTCATCTCCTTTTATAGTATTCTATTCTTTTTTTTGAGACAGAGTCTCTCACCAAACCTGGAGCTCACTGATTCATCTAGGCTAGCTGGCCCGGAGAACTCCGGGGACCCTCCTGTCTCCAGCTCCAACTCTGCTCTGGAGTTAGAGATGTTGTTTCCTCGATTTCCCTGCCTTTTGCCAAGATGCTGTGACTGCAGCTCAATTCCTCATGTTGGCACAGTGAACAGTTGACCCACATTGTCATTTCCCTAGTCTCACCTCATACTTGGTTTTGTGGGGAGCTCAGGGAAGTTTCATTTTTACATTTTTTAATTGTGTTTGCAAGAGTGGATGCTCCATTTCCTGCTTTCTCAAAAAAAGAAAGAAAGAGAAAGAAAGATGTGCGGCTTATGATGTTGGGTGATTCGTTTTTTATTATGGCTGCTTAGAGATTTATCCCTCCTGACTCTGTTAAGTCTGATATATTTCCCCAGATCCTAGACCAGGCAGCATTAGGTTTGAATCACCCAGAGAAATCCATAGAATTTTGTATACAGGTGTTTTACACCATCTTCCTTCTCTTAAAGTCCTGAAGAGCCCTTTCTAGAAGGTTTTCTTCCCACACTGGCTACCTTTGTAAGAATATAGGCAGTATGTCAAAAGGAAAACCACAACGAAACTTCTCTTCCTACAATTCATTTTAAGCTTCAAAATCCCTGAAAATCCCCAGTCTCCTTTTGCCGGCTGGTTCCCACTCTCTAACTTTCCTCATCGCCCCCCTCAAAGAGAGAAAAAAGCATTTCTTCCAAGGACTGATAAGTCGTTGGCCGATGCTTAGCAACTGCATTCCTGTGCTGTAAGTAGCTGCAAGCCCCTTTGATGTGTCTGTCAGGGCAGATTTATTTTGTTTTAGCACATTGTCTACTTGTCCAGATGTATCGGGAGATAAAAAGGAGTCATGTTTACACTCCTCCTTCTCTCTTTCTCCTCTCTTTCTCTCTCTCTACTCTCTTTTTCTCTCTCTCCTCTCTCTCAGATGTAATTAAATTGTGGTTTGAAGAGTCTTGGAGAGTTCCAGTTGTAGGAAACAGGAACTGGCTAGAGTGAGGGAAAAAGGAAAACTTCTATCGAAGCATGAACACCTGATTTCGTCAAAAAATAAAGCCCAGATACCAGCTGGCTTTGTTCTGGGAAGCTATGGGCTGTGATCTGAGTCTCTTTTGTCCCATTTCTGTACAAATACAAGCCAAAAGAGGGGTGGTGTCCCTCCAGCACTCATGTTCCTGCCACTGTCTATTTGTGAGACCTTCTTTGTTTTTGAGTGAAGGCATGCACAGAAGGCCTTGGCTATTCCTGCCCTTCATTTTCTCCCTCCTTCGTCTTCTTCTTCCTTCCCTCTTTCTTTCTCTCCTTGTTCCCTTTTCTTCCTCTTTTCTACTTGTCCCCCACTCTCTTGTCTCTTCTGTTTCCCCCCTTCCATCTCTCATTTCCTCCATGTCAAGCTATCCCCTCTTTCACTTTTGTAATGGCTCATCTATGTTAGGTTGTTGTCACTAGAAGCTAATATAGTCACTTGACTGCAGTGCTTTTGCACAAATACATCTTTCCTTCCCAGGGGGTTGATTGCCCTAGGGTTGTGGCTGCCACCCTTTCCTTTCTTTGCTGATCTGGCTTTCTTACTGTTCATGTTTAGTAGCAACATTCTGAGCTCTGTTAATGACCTGCATTGAATGGGAACAGGATATTTAGTACTGCTGAAGACTGGCAAGGCAGCAGCTACCACTCAGACTCTAATCTGCTGCAGTGCCAGCTCGAGATTTACATCCCAAATAGGTTACACTGTAGCTCCCCCTTCTGCTGACTGAGCTGAGCAGCACAAGGTTTGTAACCTGGTTTCCTCTGATTGACAATCTTTAAGACCCTTTCTCCTGTCTTTGAAGGATCAGGACAGTGACTAGTGGATGCTTTTCTGCACTCCTTCAGTCTTCATTTAAATTAAACCTCTTTATGACATTCATTAAAATCTCAGTTTGTGGAGCAAGAGAGGAAGTATAACACAAAAGCAAGTCCAATTGGGTGGGCTGTATGCTGCCTCACTTTCTGTGGGGCTCAGTTTCTTCTGGCTGGAGCTCAAGGCCAGCCTGATGACTCTGAGTACATCTTGGAAGACAGGGACTCTGGTTTTGTTTCTATCACTTGTGGATCAGACTGAACCCCAGGAAGGAAGTTGTTTTTCTTTTCCTTTCTTTTCTTTTCTTTCTTTCTTTCTTTTTTTTTTTTTTTGTTGTTCTAAACAACCTTTGGATGAACCTTTTTGGCAAAATGTGTGCTGTAACGTAATCCCTTGGATACAGCACGAATCAAAAGGGCTTTGATTGAAAAGAGCTTGTACATGAGGAATTGGGGGTGTAGCACTCACCCCCACTCACTGTGTATGCCACTCACTGAGTACCTATGGATCTAAAGGGGATGTTTTCTTTAGAAAATAGTGTGGGCAATGACTAGGAAGTCTGATACTCCACCTTGAACTAGTGGAGACGGAAGAATGGTGTTTGTTTAGCATAAAATACATTTATTTTACAATGTGACAAGAATTTATTGAGAAATTTCTGAGTCAGCTTTTCAGGACTGTGGGAACAAAATGTGTGAGGAGTTTGCAGGCTAGTGGAGGACCATTGCTAATGCAGAACATGCTGGAGAGAAAGGATCAGGGAGAAAGATTGTTCTGTGAAGATCTCTTAAGTGGGTGGACTCAACACCTGAGGTTACCTGAAGGCTGCCAGACAGGTTCTGGCTTGCCATTAGGGGAAGAAGGCAAGAGTCAGGCCTGAGAAGAAGGAGGGATTGTGGCCTGAGGCCTTGTTGGCCATGTTCAAAGCTTGAAACTCAGGCCAAACATTACATGCTGTTTTAAGCAGAAAAGCAACTCTGTCAGATTTCTGTTTTAAAGGAACACTCTAAGGATGATTGCTTCGGCTAGGACATTATGGGAGTAGGCCAGGAATTCACCCTCTTGGTTGGTTGTTGGTTTGTTTTTGAGATAGAATCTCTTGAATCCTGGGTGGGGCTCAAACTTGCTATGTAGCTATGATGATTTGAAACTTCTGGTTCTCCTGTAAGGACCACTCAGGTGCTGGAATTCTGAGTGTGTACCACCATACTAGGTGTACATGAAGGCATACATGCAGTGTTGGGGGTTGAACCCCAAGCATTATGAAGGCCAGGCCAAGTATTTGCCAACTGACCCGCATCCTCAGCCCCAAACTGAGCTCTCTCTGAACAACTTACCCCAATTAGCCAACTGCAGGCATTCTTTGGTGAAGGAAGGCAGTGTAGAATAGGGAGTTATGTAGAAAATACAGTGGAATTAGTTTCGTGCAGACCGAAGCCAGGACCATAGTCTCCAAACAAACCTGTTTAGTGTCCTTTTTCTCCAGACTTGTCATCGTACAGGCTGCACACACCCCTTTTGTGTCTTGCCACTGTGTCATTAGCTTCCCTGGACAACAGAGTGTGCAGTTGCAGGGTAAATCCGCCAGCTTCCTAAAGGCTGACTGAGATTTCTGTGACCGTGTTGACCTTTCCAAACCCCGGAATCCTGAGTGTGAATGAAAGGAAAAGAACAGATGGGGCCTTTCTGTCTTGTAACTGGGGCAAAATACACTTGAGAGAGTAGAATCAGGTCAAGAAAAACATTTAAGAATAGTTTTTGTGAATGCAAAATGATTGGAAGAATGATTTACAAACCTATTTTCCTTTCTTCCTTCCCTAAGTACCGCACACATCCCAGGATGGGGTTTCCCACAAGGGGAGCCTCCAGTCCTCCTAGTGTCTCACCAGACCAGGGCACTGCGGATCTGAAGATTTGAGAGGTGGGCATGGGTGATGCAGCTTTGAAGCAATGTTCCATTTTTCTCTAGCCACAGGAAGAATGAAGTTGCTAGAATAATTAGAAATACTGCAGAGCAGGCTTAATCTTGCTACTTGGTCTTTTCCCAAGCTGGCTTCAGCTGCTTGGATCTGGTCTCTTTCAAGGAAACAGCTTTACACATACATGTTTAGATGAATGGAACTTTTGGTGTCAACAACTATTGATAATATGGAACAAATCAAGACAACCTCTTTTCAGAACAGCTTTATGACTGATTATCAGATCATTTAGGAAAAGAAGCCTAAAAACTGAAGGGAAAACATATTTTGAAGGTTATTTTCAAGCAACTCTTCATTTTCTTGATTCTGTTCCAAGATGAACAGGATTGTGTAATAAAAAAAAAGCCATCAGTGTAAAAGTTAGTATTTTATGCTAGAGTCTTTATCTTGAAAAGTGGAGTCCTTATCTAAAAATGTTCACAAATTACGGATTAATATTAATCTTACAAAGAGTGGCTGTGTTTGAAGTTAGCTCCTTGTACTTTTGTCTTCCCCTCTGCAGTCAACACTTATACATACACCCTCATATTTTGTGGTCCTTTGAAAGGTCCAGACCAGAATAGCCAAGCTGCATAGTGTGCTTCACAGTTAGCTGTCCTAGTGTAGACAAGCCATGTAGGTAGCTGTAGCCTAGGAGGGTGTAGAAGCCTAATGGAGCATTTGTGTTTGGTCCACTCTATGATATTGCAGTGGTTACTGCTAAGTCCCTAAACAGAGAACCTTCCTTGTTTCCTTTGAGCCATTGGTGGGATATACCTCTCGTGTTTCACATGTGGTCTAGCATCCACTAGAATCTCAGTTTCAGCTCCTTACTCATACGTGCTACGGTCATCACAGAATCTCCTCCCATGCTCTAGGTCCTGTGGCCCTCATCCACTAAGACTGCAAGGTTTTGGGCTGTACTCAGCAGAAGTACCTTTGAATCTCTTTGAGAGAACCTGGGGAGGAAGAAGCGGGTGGTGTCTGGGTGACAGAATGACAGAGACATGCCTTTGAGAACTAAGCACATTAGTTCCCTACATATTTGAAGCTTATGTAGGTATATATGTATGAAAAGGGACTTCTTAGAATTATTTTTCCTCCAAGAGAGTTCTCTATGCTGTTCATTTACATTGCCCCATGTTCTCATGTTGCGTTATCTGCTCCAGGTGTGGACAGAATAACAATGCTGTGTCATTTCAGGGTGCAGGTGGGAGCTGCTCAGTGTCTGCCAATTAGTGATTAAACCTTGCATATAATTCCTGATTTATGTAAAATAAGCTGAAGTGAGTTTCACTTTACCCCACCCTTGTGTGTGTGTGTGGTGTGTAGGAGTAGATTTAGTTCTTAGCCTGTTTGGTCTCTTACCAATGTTGTACCATGATCTAAGCAGCTACCCTTCCCTCTCTCCCTCTTTCTGTTCCCTTTAGAGGACTGTTTTCATTTTTAATTTTCTATGAGCTGCCCAAGCTTATTAAAGGAGAATTGTATGCTAAAGCTGTTTGTGACTGAGAGACTGGAAAGTATAAAATTGTGCAACAGCTCTAGGGAAGTGATTTTGAATATGGAGGGCTGAAGACTGGCTTATTGAACAACGGATTCCCCGTGGTCCAAAGATGACAGTAAGTTGCTTTCAGTGTCTGAGATGTAGGAAGGGACTCCAGAGCATTATGTAAAAGGCTGCCACTATTGAAGGGAATTTTGCTCCTCTGACCTTTTTAGTGTTTATTACACTAGATGTACCTCTAGGGAACCACTGTCTCACCCTCCTTAATCAGCTGTAAACTGGGGTCCCAGCTAGGTGCGGCCATGTGATTGATTCTTCCTGGAGCAGGGTGCAGTCTCTCAGAGATGTGCATGCAACTCATACACACCATGGATTCACATATTCTGCTTGAAACTTATTTCCTTGTTGCACTTGGAATTGGATTTCATCGAACATAATCAAAACAGTCATCTTTTCTCCCCTACATTTTTGGACTAGAGAGACTCTGTAACCCACACTGGGTATGTGGTAAAATGGTTCCCACTGTGTCATAGTCATTAACAGTTCTTAGGTGTGTGTAACAATTCCATATCTGTAATATGAAAAACAAAACAAAACAAAATTGTACCCAGACTCCCTAACAAAGCTCTCAAAGCCCCAAACAAAACTTTACACATTCACTTCCTTTCTTTAAAGACATACCTCTAGATATGAATGTTGACTTTCATGATTTCGATGGTTCCTTCATGTTAATGATTTCTGTGAGTCAGTCCTGGCCCTCGGGCCTGACAGACAGGAAAGGATGGACAGCTTCCTGGCTCTCAGGAGGAACTCTGCTGTCCTCCCAAGATTTCTTCCATATATGGAAAGTACTCACTGCTAAACTCCACCCCAAGGGCAATGCTGTGGAGTTCTTTTTTCCTCACCTTCCCTGAGGTGTACCAGAAACAAACAGCAGGCAGACACCCGGCCTCCCTTCTCTCTGCAGCATCTCCCCATTCTGTGTCTGAACCAGGAAGCCTCTGCTTCAATTGAGACATTGGGAGGAAAAAAAAAAAAAAAATATATATATATATATATATATATATATATATATATATATATATAGTTTCTAAGTCACTGGGCCTGGAGGTACATGGGGACTGAAGAACACAAGTGTGCAGAAGGCTCTACTGCAGCACAAGCCGTGCTGTCAAACAAATCAATTCTGCTTTCAGAGAGCCCTCCATTGCTGTGTGATTATGTTTGTGTAAAGTCTTGGGGTCTTTGATCAAAGAATGGCCTTTCAGGCCAGACCCTAATCCTCCCTGCCTTAAGGTGTTTAAATGTTTTTTTTTTTTTTAAGTTGATAACAGCTGGGATTTAAGTTTGCCTCGGCCCAGCTTTTGTTTTGAAAGGCCTTCTATTATCCGTGGCTTCCCTTTTGGAGGCCAGGATGGATCATTGGGTAAACTGAAAAGCGAAAGAGGATATGGGAGGAAATGGGCGGGGACTCTGAATTAATCTTCTGAGGAAGAATGTTTGATCAGTGGGGAGGATGGAACCTCTGAGGCTGACAGCGGGCACCTTTGGGAGGCGGGTGTGATTGGCACCTTTGAAGCCTCCTCGGGAGCCCGAGTCCAGTGGGTCGGAGCTTCCTCTGTCTGTGGGTGGTGGTGTAATAATGTCGCAGCTTGGAGGATTAATTGCGAACAAGCAGCAGGATTATGAGGGGGTCTCCCGGGCTCTAAAGGAACTCTTCCAGGCAAGCCTCTGATCTGTCGGCCTTGGAGGAAATTAGTGGGAGCTGGATTTTTTTTTTAATAGGCATTTAGGATATTAAAGTGAAATGTGAAGAGGATATCGAAATAGGGAGAGAGTGCAAGCAGTGCTAGTCCCCAGAGTCAGTTGTACCTCTCTTGCTATTCGGAATGTGCAGAGTTTAACCCGTTTACGAGACAGTGATCGTCAGGCCACGGGATTGGTACATGTCATGCAACAAGTTAGAGAAGGCAGACTGTCTTCGCCTTGGTACTCAAGTCTGTGTGTGAGGCATGCTTTGTCTCCTAAGCTGGGTTTCAGGCCGTCCTGACGAGGCTCCCGGCATAATTTTAAAACAAGTCGGGACAGTACTGATTCCCTATCTGCATTAGCTATCTATTGTATATTTTACTTCTTACCCTTCTGGTTCCAGTCGGGATGCTGCCAATAAATCCTGTGTTACCATTAAAGAGGCCATTCATCACGCGCCCTAATGCGATTAATCAAGATACACCACAGTCCCCTTAAAATGAGATCATTTTGATAAATCATGTATGACATGAAAAGACTTTATTCCTTTTAAGTGCAATTTAGACTGTAATTTTTTCCCTCATTCATGATTCATGGGAGAAACATGGATAAAATTCCCTTGCACAGTTACACCTTATCTACAGCCATAACTCAAAACTGCTTTTAGATGAAAATTCAGGGTCTTATTCACCAAAGCTGAATGCCAGCTCATTATTTTCTGGCGTTCAGTAGTCCAAAAATAATGTCTATGCATTAAACAGCATTCTCAAAAAAAGAAAGAAAAGTTGGAGTTGGCAAGACACCAGGCCCATCAATTATATTCTGTCATCTTTAATAAGGAAGATATATCAGATATCCTCTTGGAGAATCTTTAAGTACTCGGTCTTCTCTGCCCCAATTAGAATGATCTAGAAACAAAAATGGTGGTAGCAGAAAAGTCAAGGTTTCAGATGCCTGTTGCTTACAGCTCAAAAGAGTTCTATTTTCTTCCCCTCCCTCCGGTATGGTTCTTACTCTCTTCTCCCTGCCTTTCTCATTCCAGAAGTGAGTCTCCCATTTTGTGAGGTCTGAGTTCTGTTTCTGAGCTGCTGTGTCTGTGACAGAGCCCCTACTCCACAGCTGTCACAATAATTTGGGGAACGATATTCGTAACCCTCCAGTAGAAAAATAATTTGAAAATGTGCCTTCTGGTGAGATCCATCAAGTTTAAGGTCACACTTTTGGTTAAAAGGCAGACACTGATGGTATTCATTAAATTGAAAAATGGCTTGTTTCCCACTACCATTGAAATAAACTCTGGGCAAACGTGTAGTCATGCTGGCGTGTGCTCACAGAGGAAGCCAGGGGAAAAGGCAGATCTGTTTAATTTGGACACGTGAAGTCAACAGAGTTTCAAGCCTTGCTTAAAACAGGCGCTTGAGAAGATTGGTTAAAACAAATGTGAACAGTTAGAAGTTTATTTGCTTCATTGAGAGATAAAATTTGAAGAATATGGGGTCTCAGAGTTATAGATCCACTTGTATATTTTCAACACTGGTACCTACAAATAAGGACTTAACAGTTATATAGCTTAATTCCCCTGTTGTTCTTGGGGATATGTTTTGAGGAGTGAAGCAGAGTGTGGTATTTGGATCAGGATTTGATTAACTCAATGGCACACATATCATATACATCCTATCTAGAGCCATATAACACAGCAAACATGCCAACTTTTTTGGGCTGTCCTGCTTGTACTAATGGGCTCTAAACCTTAACAATTCAGACACTGACATCAAGCAAAGATTCCTTGTACCTTAGTCACTTAAAGATTTTGTCCGGTTATTTTTCATTGCACCGAGTTCTGGGTCACATGGGCCATTTCCGTGGAAGTGGATAATGTACTTTGAACACATCCCCACCATAACCTGTTGTTCCTCCCTTTCTCCCTTCATTCCTCCATTGGTCTGTTTGTTCCCCTAGACAGTTTCATTCCTACTTGCATATGATCTGTGTGTGTGTGTGTGTAAACTCTGTGATCCACAAATGAGGGAAAACAGGCAATATTTGTCTTTCTGAGAATGACATAATTCACTTAATGGTACTACTTCAGTTGCATCCATTTGCCTACTAAGGATGTAACCTCATTTTTTTTATGGCTTAAAAAGTTCCATTGTGTGTATATTTCATGTTTTCTTTCTCTCTTCCTCTGTTGCTGGACAGCTCAGTTGTTCCATAACTTAGCTACTAGAAGTAATGAGCAAGCATTGATGTGTAAGTATCTGTATAATAAAAATTGTATTTATTGATGTATATGTGTTATGTGTATAGCCATTCATGTGTCTATACATGTACCATGGTGTGTATATAGGGGCCAGAAAACAACTTGTGGTAGTCAGTTCTCTCCTCCCACCCTGAGGGTCCCTTCGGATATTGAACAGGCTTGTCAGCCAGCACCTTTATCCACTGAGCTGACCCACCAGCATCTACTGAGATATGTTTCTTGACATAGATCTCACTGTGCAGTTAAGACTGGCCTTGAACTTGTAACAGTGTCCTTCCATCAATTTACTAAAGTTGGATTTGCAAGCATGAGCTACTACACCCAGTTATTAATCATTCACATTTAAATGGAATCTTTAAGCTTTTTTTCTCTTCATACAAAGATTGTATTAGGAATATAAGGCCAGGACTAGAAAGATGGCTCAGTGGAGAGCACTGGCCACTCTTGAAAAGGCCCCTCCTTCATTACTACAACCTCTGTCTGGTAGCTTACAACCACCCATAATTTCAGCACTGAGAAGTTCAATGTCCTCTTCTTTCTTCCTTGTTTACATACATGACATACATTGACACACAGAGAAATAGAAAAATAAATCTCTAAAAGGCCTTTAAGGTTGTCCTTATCTATTTAGGTTACTGTTTCATATTGATAACTTTATTTTATTGTGAGAAATCTGTATGCTTGAAAGATTTGAATGTACCTCATTTAAAAAACTTCCTAGAGGCTCAAGAGCCAGCTCAGTGGCGAAGAGCATTTATTGCCCTTGTGTAGGACTTGGATTCAGTTTGTAACACCCACATGGCTGCTCACAATAGCATGTAACTCTAATTCCATGGGATCTGATGCCCTCTTCGGGCACCCACAGCCCCCTGCTTATACATTGTACACATAGATTCATAAAAGTCATACCATACCTATGCAAATAAGTACATACGTACATACATATTTAAAAATACATTGATTAAATTTTTCTAGGTATAATAATTTTAATTAAACCTCCAAAAGGAAAGTCTGAAATATATGTTTAAATCTCACAAATTTGACATTGAAATATTTTCTCCCCCTAATTCCATGTTCATTTCATTCTAATTTACTACCACAGTTATATTTTCCAAAAGAGCTTTTAATACAACACACAATTATTTCATGCAAGGTTCAGCAGGTTGCCTCATTAAACGTACAGAGAATAGGCCCCTGTGGTCCCCAGAAATACACTTGCATTGATCCGTCATTAAAATGGCCCTTCTAAATTGTCTCAAGTTTATCAATAGATATAAAAAGCTGAGCAGAATATGTAGAGCAAGATGACCTGGTCCCTAAACATCAAGCAGAGCCAGCTGTAGCCTGTACTTAGGACTGTTCTGCCACCTGTTGGCTCTGCTTATACATAGCAGGGCATCCTTGTCACTCACCAGGTCTGTAACCCTCTGTGACCTCTGCCCCAGTTCATCACTCCCAGGAGAAAAGGAGAGGCCTTTGAGGGTTCCAGCCACCTGACTTCCTCCATCATTCATTGCCTTGGCCACATGGGTCTTCTGAAATGCTGACAATATATGGCCAAGTACATTAAGGGCAGCACAAGCCCTTTCTTTCTTCTGGATAATTTCAGTTTCCTGTCATAGGGAAACCCAAGAAGATGTGTCCTCAGCGGATTGCATGTGACAGTGTCTGCTTCTATCTCAGGAATCTGAGGCATGATGGATAAACTGTCAGCTTTGAAGGATGATGTTTTCTCCATATTTCCATTATGAACCGGGCTGTCATCTCCTAATAAATTTTGTGCATTGGTATCAATTTATTTTTACAAGCAGAGGGTCTGATGTATTTGGAAAAGGCTCTGACAGCAGATCTGGCCCAGCTTGACAGAGCTGGCTTCACCTCATTTTGGAAAACTACTTTGGCTCCAAGGACAGAACTTGACCCTCAGGCCTTGAGAAGGGGGAAAAAATAAAACTAAAAACCTCTGTGAGAGGAAGAGAGACACATGAGGCAAGTTCCTTCTTTGGAGCCAAAATACATCAACTCTGTAGGACTACCATGACATAATATTATTTCTACGATGGCCCTACAAAGCCAGATGAGAAATTCCACCGGTGGTGATTTGCTGAAGATGGCTGGACCCCTGTAGCTATTCAGTGCACCTCTTGCCCAGTCTTGGTCTCATTGGCATTACTCTCAGCAGGACCCCCGTTGTACTTTGCTGTTCAGTAAGTGAGAAGTCAAGTGCATTTGTTGAGTAAGAGTTTATGCAAGCAGCAGGTAGCCGCTGTGAAGGGGGAGGAAAGCTGTGCATGTTTGTCTCTCAGAAAGCTTGGAGTCTAGTTGCAGGGGTACAAAGTCAGAGAAACAAAAAGAAACTGCAGTTAGTATTTGACAAGTGGTAGTAAAGAACAGTAGCTCCTTACTTGATATTGACCTTCCTTGGGAGGAGAGTCTGCAGACATCTTGCTAGTCCAGGCAGTGGCCACTGAAGGAAAACTGCCTGGGTTTGTGCCTCAGCTCTGGCACTTGTGGGAACTCAAGGACCTAAGCGAGGTCTTGGTCCATTTTCTAATTTGGCTGGTTTTCAGCTTCCATGTCTATAGAACTGAACGGGGAGTTGTTACTGTGGGGCACTGCTGGAGGGTGGATGAATTAATACTTGGAAAGTACTGAACACAGTGCAAGGCACAAATGACCCAGAGATGTTTACGCTATCTTTGTTTCTTCCTCCTCCTCTTTCTCCTGCTCTTGCTTATAACTATTGTTATCACTGTATTTTACATTCAAGAAAAGTATGACCTAAAGAATTTAAGTAAAAAGCCTAAAATCACATAGTCAAATGGTCCTTATCTCTAAATCTTGAAAAAAAAAAACAAGCAGAGAAAATGGAGAAGACAGTACACAGGTTTTGGATCAGTCAGAGGTAGAGTTCTTCAAGCTTAATTAGTTTATTATTAGTTTAGTAGCAATAATATTATTGTCTTTATTGTTATTTTTATTCCTGGTCCATAGAAGAGTCCCTTTCATTTACAACTCCAAACATGCTTTCTATGTTATTGGATAATATGTGTATTATATATATTATATAATATTATATCTAATAATGTTATTATATCTATAATGGTACAGGAGTAAATGCTTAGCAACCAGGACTTTGTGTGAAATGTATAGATATGTCATATGTATACATAAATTTATTATATCTAAATTTAATTAACAGATATATGGAACACAGTTAATAGAAGTTAAACATATAATATTTATTCTACTGTAATTTGCACAGCACTTGATTCTTTCAGGTACTTCTCTCTCGTATCTGCTGTCCATATCTGTGGTTGTAACTGATAACAAGAGTACCTCTGGTGGGAGTACAGGTTGGTGTTTGTTCCTTTATCTTAATGAGTACATCACAACTTTAGCCATTCATCAACGCCAGCCACTACTTTACCCAGTTGGAAATGGCTTTTGGATATTAGGTGGCTATTTCTTCAGATTTTCATGTTCTTCATAGTTAATGGGTCTAGGCACAGAACCCTGCTGTCTTTAATCTGAATCATTAATATTTTCTCCATTACTCTCTTAGATTTAGGAATACACCAGGCTGATACATCAAACCCTAATCTGCATCATTTGGAAATACTATTCCCTCCAAATTCTGCCATTATAACCCATCATAACTGAGATACCAAAGTGGTATCACAAGAGAATTAGGAAAAGGTAGACTATCAGCAGACCCACATAAGTTCAAGAGCATAAATGATAGTGACATTTTGTGATATAATTAGGAAGCAATGAATTCTTCCATGTTGCTTTGGCTGTTAAGAGATTATATTCAGTTGTAGGTAAATGCAATGTAAGTTTCAATATCTGGTTCCCAGTAGCCCCAGAACATATGTAAAGACCTGCTATTGACTTTTTTTTGAGTTGGTAAAAGCCGATTCCAGCGAACTGCTTTACATAATCCTCAAAGGCCAAGCGGAGCTAAAGGACTCACATGCCTTCATAGTACTGTTAATCATTTTATTAGATGACAGTTTTATTTATATATCTACATATAAAACCTGCTTCATCTTAGCATGGATTGAACTGTAGCTCACAAGAACTGTATTACCTGCTTTCCTACATACACTAAGGAAGCCCAGGGAGGATATATTTATAGGCACTGTTGAGTATCAGGTTGCCATTCAAGAAATCAAGATGTGCTGCTCAGACTTCCAGATTCTTCCCATACTGACTCAGTACTATTAGACCAGTTATCTGCTCCCTGTTTAGTCCCTGTTGTCTGATATGTAAAATGGTTATGAGGAAGGTGCTGCCTCCGGACCGTAGACACAGGTGAAAGGGTGGCATGTAATTACTGTTTATGAAATGTGATACATGTATGACATCACATCTCCCTTATGATTGGGTTCTAGTAGTGTGTATTACACAATGGTATCTGCAACAAGAATTAGCGAGCGGCAGTACTGACTGCTGCTCAGTCATACCATTTTGGGTAGGTTATGATCAACTCTCAATAGGATGCTCTCCTTTTGTAAAACTACCCATCATCTTAATGGATTCCTCCATTTTGATAATCCTTTCTCAATGCTTTGAGAAGTTGCCTTCTGAGGTCCCATAAGACATTCACTGTTCATTTAAGATCTGGCTTCCCAAACTGTGAGCTCCAGAGGTCTTATATAACACTGTATCCACGGGTCCCCATGGACAGTAATAGTGGTGAAATGGCATATTAGCCTATAGCTAGGGCTATTACTCTCTGTGGGTTCCTTTGCAGAGAAGATGTGGGTGCTGGGGAACAGCTTTGTTTCAGGATCAGGCCAACTTGCTCTTTCTTACAAGGTTTTACTTAAGAGCTGCATAGCCTTCGGTGGGTTCCCTATTTTATTTGAATCAGTTTTTAAACTTTTCAAGGACACAACTTGCATATCAGAAAGCCAAGTAGTTAAAAGGAATTTTTATTATATGCTCAAAAAATACTAAGAAATAGCTTCTAGGTCACACTTTGTCCATCAGCTTCCTTGTCTGTCTTCTCTTTTCTCCTTGACTCCTAATGTGCTTCCTCCTCTGTTAAAATGCTTGCTTGTGAGCATGAGGAAGCAAGTTTGATCCCCAGAATCCATATTTAAAGAAAGTTGGACACAATGTCACATATTTGAAATTCTATCACTGGGGAGAGTGAGGTAGGCAGATCCCTGAGGCTTCTCAATCACCAGATCAGCCTACAAGGTGAGTTCTGAGCCAGTGAACAGTAGTCCTCTTTCTTCAAAAACATCTGGATGGTATCTGTCTCCTTTGTACTTACTTTTTTTGTTTGTTTGTTTCCTTACAAGAAATCTGCTGGGGTTTTGTTACCTAATACTTAGGCTAATTTTTTTTTAATTCCTTTGCATAAGCATCTACTAAAGATGTTCTGGAAGCCACTGCTCTGGATAAGTTCTTTGAGATTTTCATCCTATGAGTTGATTAAGAAGCAGCCCACAAAAACCCAGAGCCACGTAATTTCTTTCCTTTATTTCTTTCCCTCCCTCTTTCTTCACTCCCTCCCTCCCCATAAATATTTGTGAACTGCTGTTCCCAGCCAGATGCCCTTTGGGGTTACTGGCAGAACTAGGGCCCCTGTAGATCAGATAAAATCAAATGGAATGCTTCAAGCTGTTGGCTTCAAAGGGCTTTCATTCTCCAGAGAGTCCTTTGACACAATCCCTCTTCAACCTCTTTTCTGCCCACTTCTGACCTGAATCACTCTCTTCTCCCTCTCCCAGCTAAGTACCCAGTTTCTGCCTGACTCTTACCTCCCTCTTGGTTTCTCAATCATGGATTAAATCTCATCATCTTTCCCCCCCTTTTTACTGACTTCTGTCTTTGTTAAGATATAAATGTTCCTGTTCTCAAATCTGTCTATGATTCCAGTCCCATCTCTCCACCATTGGTACCTCATGCTACATGGCACAGCAGTGTGATTTGTAAACAAGGCTGGAAGTCTCAGTCTTCAGATGGTTCTTTGCTTCTGTGACTCATTCCTTTGATCTTTATCCTCCTGTTTTGAGCAGGTTGGCTCACCTATATAGGTTGAACTACAATGATGGTATATATAGTCTTGTCTTTGACTTTAAAAGTGTTGAATTTAGTCAACCACCACGCCTTGGCTTTCACTTGTTCTCCTGGGACTAAGTGGAGTATGAGGGCTAAGCATATAGCTCATTTCAAAAAGTTAATATAGTTCCTTTTGAAAACTCACCTTTAGAATGAATAAGAAACACATGCAGACGTGATTACAGTTACCTACGCGTAGATTTCAAACCAGAGTATTTATGGGGGTCCTGTTAGCAGCTGATGACTCTTCATGATCACTATTAATCATGGTGTAATTTTTTTAGTTCCTCATGTCATCATTCTTGATATCCTCAGCCCATGCCTCGCCTCTAGAAGTGATTACTAAATATTTGATAACTAAACAAGCAGTGCTTTTTCTTTTGAGAAGAAAACTAAATGTTTTTAGAGGAGTCAGCTTTCTGCCGTGGTTTCAGGGAATGAATTGTGATGAGAAGTGAAGATTACTTCTACTTGAAAGAGGCTGACAAATTTCCCAGCCCCGGGATCACTTTATGTGGCTTATGATTTAGGGGTGAGTGAGCATGCCAAAGAACTCCACTTGAGCTGAGTGATGGGGGATGAGTTGTGGAGCTGTGGTCTTCTATGGTATTTTGTGAAAAATAGTCAGAGATTTATGGCCATTAAACAACTTTGTAGCTGCCCCCTCCTTGTTCTGAAGCCTGCACAATCTCTGTTCCTGTGTGCTGCATCCCTGTGTGCACCATGATGCTCAGGAATGCCCGCCCTGGGCTGCAGCTCTCACTGCACACACTCATTTGGGAAGGGCCTCAAATGTCACACATTCACCCAAGCCCATTCATTTTCTGTAATCACTGATTTTTCTCACTCTACAGATCTCTCCTAGAATGTGGTAGACTTTCACCGAATCTTTTCCAACAAGGTTTAAAAAGCTCTAGCCTCCTTCCTGTATAAACTGATGACATGACTACTCTGTGGTATGTTTAAGGGGAAGCTTTTTATTGTAGATGAGAGAGAGACTGAGTATGAGAGCAAGAGAAGGAACAGCCAAAATAACAGATTTATAAGGAAAGGGAAAAAAAATAGCTGCAGGGGGGAAGCCCATGAGCTGGACAAGTTTAGGGTAGGGGAAGAACTGAGAGGAACTTGGATCTTGATACTTGCCATCCTAAAGGAGCCTGGAGTCCAACATATGGCTAGGTATGCTAATAGGTACCATAGGTAGCCATTTGTCCCTTCTGCCAGTAAGGGGAACCTGCTTCACAAGTTCCTGAGGAAATCTGGCTTTTGTTTCTGACTGACAGAATTTGGTGGTGGAGTTTTCTTTGGACCTGATGCTTCCTGCATGATGGAAATTGCCTTCTGCAATATGTTGGTGACTGTTAACCATTACCGATCTGATTTTTAAGATATTCTTAGAGATCCTGGTATAGTGTACAAGACTTTACCCAGCACTCAGAAGGCAGAGGCAGGTGGATTTCTGAGTTTAAGGCCAGCCTGGTCTACAAATTGAGTTCTAGGATAGCCAGGACTGTTACACAAAGAGACTGTGTCTCAATAATAATAATAATAATAATAATAATAACAACCACAGACAAATTGTTAGCACCTCTCTGAAATGGAATGGAGGGTAATCAAGGGACCCTCCCTGTGCACTGGCCCATCTCCAGCAAGTTTTGGATGGCTGGGACAAACACATCAAGCTTTGTAATCTAAGACACAGTTTTACCATTATTTGATTCTTTTCTTTTTGTCCATTCTCTGAGTCATAGCTTTATAAGAAATACAAATGAGATATTTTATCATAAAAATACAACCAGGGATGCCATTAAATGTACAATATACAAGTACTAGAAATTATTTGGGGTTGATATCAAATAGAAGATCACCTGGACTAGAAATAAGAATCTTTATATTGTTAGCTTTCAAGTTTCATTTTTTTAAACAAAGTTTCAAAAGTGTGGAAAAGTTTAAACATTAAGGGAACAGATAACCACCATTTAAAGATTGTGGTTTCTAACATTTTAATGTATCTGTGTCAAATCTATTCTTTGATAGAAATAACTACCACACATAGTTTATTAGTGCCAGTCTAATTACTGTGTCCTTTGATGGACACATGGACTTTTATAGGTTTCACATACATCTTCTGTAATTTTTACATATTTGTACACACAGGAAATCAAAAGGCCACACACACACACACATATATATGTAAAACCATGCAACGTCTATCATTAGGCCACTTGCATTTTCATTCTGTAGACATTTTTAGGCCTATTTGAACTGAGATATTTCTATCAGGCTTTATTGCACTCAAAACTAAGTATTATCTTTACAAATGAATATATATAGTTCAAATGAATATTTTCTTGACTCCTCATTGACAATTGTTTAAGTTACCTCAACATTTTCTGTTAGAAATGCTGCAGCACTAAAAGTCTCTTGTCTATACTTGCAGACTTGTATGTGAATTTTTCCATAACTTAAACATTTTATATTTTTTGTGTTCGTGCGCATGTGTGCATGTCTGTGCGCATATACAGATGCAAAAAGTGTGCACACCTCTGGTAGTGACCATCAGAAATTCAGCTTTCCCAGTCAGTTGTACCATCAACACATTCCTTCTGGCAGAGATGAGTGAACGACCTTCACGTCCCTCAATGTCCTCTAGCATTTGATATTTGGAATGAAGTCTGCTGGTACAATAGCTGCTGGAATTAGCTGGTGGAATAGCTGGTGGAATTAGCTCTCATGGCCTGTTAACAAATTTGATCAAATTCTCTCTCCATTATTGACTATTCAGGTCTCCTCTGAAGCCCCTGGCATTTCCTTTGCCCATTGTCTTCTACTATGCATTTTTGTTGACTGGAGGACATTCTTTATGTATCTTGAATACTGATATTTTATTGTAGACATGGCAACTATCCCCTAACAGGAGATAAAACCAAACTGTAAAGCTACAAATCTCTGCCATCACCACTTAGGAAATCTGGCAAGGAATCAAAGGTTCGAGAATCTTTATGGTTTCTGAAGAGTCAGACTTTTCCAGGTTTCCTTATTCTTACCTTAGGTATCTCTTCTTAATACACATAAAAGAAAACTTTATGCAAATGTTTTCTACTTATACCTTGATTATCTGATACTCAAGCTGCTATGTGTGTGTTGCTTCACGTCCAAGGTGAATTCTATATTCTTTGTCAGATATTGTGTAAAGTGAAAGAATTTTTTGTCTGCATCTTTCATATGTTAAACCTGGCTTTCATGAATTGTGTTTCTGAGGATAAGATGTGGAGAACATGTGTGTGGCTCACACTGAAAAGGCCCAGTACTTTTCATTTTGGTAAAAGCCTTGCTGAGGAGCTGGTAGCTGGAATCTTGATTTGTAGAGTCTCCCAAATAAAAAAGCATAGTTTGCAATATTTTTACTTTCCTGGATTCTTTTCTACAAATTGAGTTTGTATCCCAAAATGGATGATGAGCAGAAAAGTAATTAAGTGTTGGACATTGAATGACAGCTACAAAACTCCATGCCATTTTTGTCCTCTATACAATTGGAAACAAGACTGAGTTTTCTTCCTCTCACCTATAGAACTCCTATGTCTTGTACAGGCAGAAGCATTTGCCTATATGTAGTGTGTTTTCCAGTTCCTGTTAGGAAAAGCAGTTCATCACATCACCAACAAGTCCAAGTTTAAAACTACTAAGAATATTAAATAACACAGTGACCTGAAACTCCTATTGGGTATATGGAGGAGAGGGAGGAGGGTGTCCGTATTTTAATATTTTATTTTCATTTATTTTTTTAATTTATAATTTTGTATTTAATTTTTATTTTTTTACAATTTATTCATTTTGTATCCCAATTGTAACCCCTCCCTCATCACCTCCTTATCCCACTCTCCTTCCCTATTCCCTTCCCCTAGTTCCCTGACAGTGGAGTCATCCTCCACTGTTGTCTGACCCTAGTCTCATCAGGTCTGCCTAGATCCTTTTCCTCTGTGGCCTGGTAAGGCTGCATTGCCAGGGGGAAGTGATCAAAAAGCAGGCAAATGAGTTCATATCAGAGATAGCTCCTGCTCACCTTACTCAGAGACCCACATGGAGCTACCTATTGGCTATATCTGAACAGGGTCCTTGGTTGGTGCATCAGTTTCTGCAGGACCCCCTAGGCCCAGATTTTTTGGCTTTGTTCATCTCCTTGTAGAGCTCTTGTCCCTTCTGGGTTTTTCTATTCCCCCTTTCTTCCATAAGACTTCCTACAGCTTCTGCTTTGGTCCCATGATGGGTGGAGACTTTCAGAGGAATCGTAGTCTGCCATTCTGTTCCCTCTCTTCTACCCTTTCTGGTGTCTATCCTGTTTGCCATTCTGAATGAGATTTAAGCATCCTCCCTAGGGTCCAAGGATACTGTCAACGAAAAAAAAACGAAAGCTTACAGATTAGGAAAAGATCCTCACCATCCCCACATCTGATAGAGGGCTAATATTGAGAATATATAAAGAACTCAAGAAATTAGACATCCACATACCAAACAATCCAATTAAAAAATGTGGTACAGAGCTAAACAGAGAATTCTCAACAAAGGAATATTGAATGGCAGAGAAGCACTTAAAGAAATGCTCAACATCTTTAGTCATCAGGGAAATCCAAATCAAAACTACTCTGATATTTCATCTTACATTCTTCAGAATGGCTAAGATTAAAAACTCAAGTGCCAATATGTGCTGGAGAGGATGTGAAGAAAGGGGAACCCTCCTCCATTGCTGGTGTGAGTGCAAACTTGTAAAACCACTTTGGAAATCAATCTGGCACTTTCTCAGAAAAGTGGGAAAAGTACTACCTCAAGATCCATCTGTAGCACTCCTGGGCATATATCCAAAAGATGCACCACCATTCAACAAGGACATATGCTCAACTATGTTTATAGCAACTTTATTTGTAATAGCCAGAATCTGGAAACAATCTAGATGTCCCTCAATAGAATAATGGATACAGAAATTATGGCATACTTACTCAATGGAATACTATTCAGCTATTAAAAATCAGGAAATCATGAAATTTGCAGGCAAAAGATGGAATTAGAAAAGAGCATCTTCAGTGAGGTAATCCAGAACCAGAAAAATACTCATGGTATATACTCACTTATAAGCAGATATTAGCCATATAATATAGGATAACCATTCTAAAATCTACATATCTAAAGATGTTTTAATATTTTTAAGGATGAAATGCAACAGAAACACTGGTGAAGAGAAAATCTGGGTGTCTTTGTAGGAAGTGTGCTGGAAGGTCCCATATCATCACTTTACCTATCCTTCAGCAAGCATAGAATGGCCTCCATGTTTAGAAAACTGTTTCTGTGTTTCAGGTATGAAGTAGGTCACAGTAGACCTCACAGGCCAAACAAAGAGACAAGCAGCAACTGCAGGGTTTGGATTTTAATTCAATTTCTGTCTCCTCCACATATTTGCAACATGCTAAGTGTTTAGTGGGGTGGGTTATAGCAGGTCTCTTCAAAACAGGTGCCTCTGTGGCTGTACTTTTATCTGTCTGGGCCCAATATACTTGGACCAAGCTTTAAGAATCCTGTATGTTCATTATGTTTACCTTTTGGCTGGAATGGACAAGTGCTCCCTCAAACCTTATTCCTCTAAGGGACAGAGCTTCTAATTTTGCTCAGTTCAGACCTCTCTCTGTAAGTCTGCCCTGAAAGCTGCTTAATCAAACACCTCAAATGTCAGAAATGAAGTTTAAAGGGTTTTCGTGGCAAGTAGGTCTAATCTCCTGCTTAGTTCTGATTCCCATAGTGTAATAATCTCTTCTGAGAGAAGGCCTGCTTCTAGCAGGGTAAACACACCTCATAGAATGGATTTCTTCTTTTGGAAAGCAAAAAATGAGGCATTAATGAAATTTACTTTTTCATGGAGCTTTTGGAAAGGTTGAAAGCTTAGATTTTCGGTTCTAACAGATGTTCTTTTTCAGATTTAAAAAAAAAAGTTGCATTTGATTTAGAAATCTCAGTTACATATAACAGTGGTGCTCCATGTCAAAGCAACCAAGCTCTTCAGGTAACATACTGGTCATTGGTACCATTCCTTGTGAGTGCCACAGCTATCACAAATTCTTCCTGCATTAGCCTGCAAGGGCACAAAGGTCAGAAAAGGGCTAACACCACTTGTACAAGCTGCCTTTAACATAGTTCCCCAACAGATAACTAGCCATAGTGTTATAATCAAAGAGATGTTGTTGTTCAATTAAAAATAAACAAACAAAAGAGTACCATTCAGTATGTCATTTTCTTTTGGGACTTTGAATGATGCTTTTTGTTTGTTTGGTTCTGTGTGTGTGAGTGCGTGTGTGCTTACCAAAATCAATGAGAACATTGAGCTTTATAAAGCACGCGTGAAAGGATACTTACAGGAGCACAGGTAAACTCCCCCAAACAGCTACATCAGTGCCCAGTTTCACTCTGTCAGTGGAGGTGACCTTCATGTATGCTGCATCATGGAATCCTACGTTTGGTTAACTTTCCAAGTGATGATGTCTCATTGATAGCCATCACACGTCCTCAGCATACATAATCTAAAAATCTAAAGTCCAGTGTGCTACAAACCCAAACCTTTGGAGCACTGACCTGATGCCACAGGAATCTTCCCCTGGCCTTATAGAACAAAGTGTAGGCACACTAAATATATCATATGGCCTGCCTATAAGGCTCTGCTTGTGAGGTAGACAGAAAACAAATGAGTGCCACATTCAGATGAGGGTCTCAGCCCTGATGGACCCCCTTACAAATCTGCACATGTTCTGAATGACTTAGTATGAAATATTCTGACTGCAGCCATTTCAAATACAGAAAATTGAATTTGTATTCCCAATTCAAACTCCCGGGTTGTTGTTAAACTTAGCCAACATCCCAGATGTAGAGCCTTATGTATTTTACTTTCTTCTGCCTCTGTACCACTAGATCCACATAACTCAGCCCTGATTTTCCTCATCTAGGCCGCCCCACGCACAGTGATTGCCATAGGAATCCGCTTACAGCCAGCACTCACTTTGCCAAATTTCTGGGAGTATGCCTCTAACTGGATTAGTCTGTAGCACTTCCTGCCTTCAGTCTTTCTACTCATCTTCATCTACTTTTAGCTCTTTATAACAACAGCAACAACAAATCCTCTTATCTTGAAACCATCTACCAAATTTTGTACCCTACTACACTCCCTAGAATTCCATCTCAGCAGGTGAAGGAAGGCCCAGTGGACCCCATTCTCTCTAAACTCAGATCTCAAGGAGATGTCTTTAGTAAGCAAGGGCACTTGGCCTTTGGTGTTTCTCCATGATGACATTTTGCTTTTATTTCACAGGCGTCCAGAGGAGATGACACTGCTTCTCCAGAGAGCCACCCCCAGTACACACCTTTGCCTTCTGCATCCAGAGAGCTCACCAGTCACCGAGGTAGGAATTTGGCTTCCAATTGTTCTCCATGATTGTAGCCTGGATACCTGGCTATGCAGAACTCAGGAGCTTTGTGGTCCTTCCTGCTCTTGCCCTGTGACATGGAGCTTTGTGCTTCTTAAGCTCTTGATGGGAAATCTGTACAGTTGAACCTAAAGAGTTTAACTCGCATGGTCAGGGGAGACATAAACCCATGGTATAAACCCCACCCCCTTTTAAACAGAAAATTATAGTATTTAACAATTACTTAGAAGACCACTCCATATAGTAATAGTAATGGTAAGACATGGGGAAAGTTAGTAGTGTTTGTTAAAATAGCAATGTGTGGATATGTAAGAGTTGAAATGTGTAATTTCAAAAAGCGCTCTATTACAGCTCAAACTTCAGTTTGTCTGCTAACTTCAGAGATTTCTGCTGGCTTCTCTGGTCCTGAAAACATAATTTGGGTTGTGGTTCTTCTAGTATTGAAATCCTGCTGCTGTCTCAGACTCTGACATCAAGTCTCAAAAGCAAGCAGATTACTGACATAGGATATTGTTTGAAAAAAACAAACTGCTCCTTCACCAGCTTCTGGGACCGAGGAATATGTTACTGGCAGAGCAATATGTCAATGGCTAAGGGCAAGAAGAGGCCACATGGTCTGACTTGTTTACTGTTATGTCCTCTGGTGATGAGATCTCTGCTTCTTAGCTGTGAATCTGTCTTTCAAGGTTAAATAAGAACACGCTTGGAGGAGGGACACTGTGTACTTCAAACACTGTTCCCTCCACTACGAAATCTCACAGGAGCCATGGAATAAGTCCTAGCTCTCCTGGTCATCTTTGCTAGGATGCATGGATAGAATAAGAGGCTGTGGAGGAGCTTCAGCAGCGGTGGCAGCTTATGAGCTGCATGAACAGGACATTAATAGACTGTAGCAAGTCACAAAGAGAGTCATGTAGACTTGCAGGAGTCTGTGACTTGGACCTGTCTTGACTGGCTGACATGTGGGCATCAGTGGAACTCTTTTTATATATAAGTTTTGACCTAATTATAATTCAGTTGTGATTTTCTTCATCAAGTGTCAGTTTTGTGAAAATAAATTTGGCTCAGTCGGACAGAATAGGTGCCAGGATACCGCTGTCCCATGGAAACAAGTCTCTGCTGTGGACAGTTCTCTCTTGAACATTTCTCTTGGGATTGTTGGATGGAAGTGCCCCTGGAAAACTATACTTAGGAGAAAGAGTCACAGAGTTAATAATACTTCAAGGAACACTGCAAACACTCTAAAATTAGCTTCATTTTTTTTCACTAGCGTATTGCTTCCTGGCACTGTGGTAAGGATAATTGTACTCTATAGTCTGTTGAGGAATTAACATGGAGACTGAAGTCTCTGAGACCTCAAGTCCATTTACAGAGACTTAATCTGCAAATTATATTGAGATTTCACAATGATAGGATCTGATGAGGTGACTGCTATTTAGCAGGAATGAGTCAAATATCATCTGTTAATTTTATAGTAAAATGTAAGCCTTGGGAGAATAAAGGAAGTTATGACGTAAGCATATTAATTGTGTACATGTATGCATGAGCATTTGTGTGTGTGTGTGTGTGTGTGTGTTGTACTGTGATTCTGGGAACCAAACCCAGGTACCCTGTTACAGGCCAGTATTCTATTCTTGAGCTGTCTCCAGTACAAGTGTTAGGGGTAGTTTTGTAATATTTGTAATAAGCAAAAATTATAAAGGTAGAATGTAAATAGATACTCCTGGATGACATCACAGCCTAAAAATTGGGAATAATAGAAAAAGTAACTTAAAGGTATCTAACAACTGATATCCAGTTTTACTGAGGAATCACCCCACACATTATTGCCTGGTCCTCCAAACTTCTGAGCTCATATGTTGGATGATGAAAATAGAGTCTGTGTCATGTAACAGCCAAAAAAATCTTCTAAAGGCTAGCTGTGGTTTAGTATCTATCTGAAGAAAGGATGCAGCCTATACTTCATGTTGGCCTGAATTATATACCACTACATGGAGAAAGCCATTGCTGTTTTGGTACCCAAAATGAAAGTGCTTAATACCATACTATGTTTTTACATTTAAGGTTATTATTCTAAAATTATGATTATATAAATGAATGAAGCATTTGAATGCTACCTATCAGTTCCTTGATGGAAGTGACTCGTGGGAACCTGTGCTGAGGTGCTCTTTTCACGGCATGCAGGCAAACTGTCAGAATTCTTCCCAATACTTGATCTACAGAATCTAAGCTGGAACTTCTATTTGAAAACAATTGTTGATCCACCCACTTCCCAATCTATTTTCCTTCCGCATCAACAACTACAAAAACTGGTGGGTAGGTGTTTATGTTCATGTGCAAATTGCTGTTTTTCTATTTTCACTTGTCCTTTTCTGTAACTTCCAATGTCGAATTTGATGGGACCAGAATCCATGTCTCAAGAATGGTAGTAAAATATGAGGAAACACTGATCAGAGATTGATAACCAGGAGGTGGGAAGCCTGGATCATTTTGTTTGTAACTTACATATGTGCCATCTATCTTATGTGTAGTCATGTGCAAAACTTTCTGCTTCCTGTGTGAAACTTCCTGCTTTGAGCTGTATAGTGTTTTCTTTCTCTTGAGAGAACTTGGAATATTTCTTTTCAGCTCCTAATGTAATAGTTTATCTTCTAATTGTGAGAGCTGACCTGTGTATATGTGTTTGTTGTTTAGTTTTTTGAGACAGGGTTTCTCTGCTTCGTCTTGGACTTATTGTGGACTTGTTTTGTAGACCAGGCTAGCCTCAAACTCACAGAGATCCACCTGCCTCTGCCTCCTGAGTGCTGGAATTACAGGCATGCACCACCATGTCCGGCTCTGAGTATATGTGTTAAACTGATGAAAGGAAAGCCCTACAGAGTCAGGGCTAACATCACCCTACCCCTTTCTAGCCACAACTTTTCAGTTCCTCAGTTATCAGGTTAAATTCCACATCTCTAGGGGGAGAGGTGATTCTTTGGTTCTACTAGATACATTCATGCTTGGTTAGTTTTCTCTAGATACCAGCTTTTGTGAGGAGTAGAGAATACTGTATCTTTTGTGTATATCTATCAGTGATGCCTGATATAGGACCTTAATACTTGGTATATATTTGTCTGGGTTTGGGTCAGTGTCCTGCAAAGCATGCTGTATTGAAAGCTGAATCACTAGCCTATGACTAGTTTAGGACTTGTGAAACCTATAAGTGGTGGGGCTTATTAGGAGGAAATCACATCATGGAGGGTCTGTCCACAGGGGGATATTGAAGCCACAGTTCTTCTTTTCTGCTTTTTGCTATGGGGTGAGGGTCTTTTCATATGTACCCTTCATGACATGGTGTGATGCCATATGCTTTGTTTCAAACTCAGAACAATGGGCCAGCCAAAGTAACTGTGTCAGGTGTCTGTTAGAGTAGTTGACTCCCACCGGTAATAATTAAGTCATGGAAGTCTAGGAGAAGAGTCAATGTCTTCAATAGCTCTGTGAGGTGACAAGTGTGAACACAGTCATCAGAAGCACTGGCCTTGTTAACCTCTGACCTCAATCCTGTTGCTTACAGAAGCTCAAAGGAACAAGGATGAGAGACATATCTGCTGACTCATTGCCAGAGTCCATTTAGTCACCAAATATGACCTCCAGGTAGATGATTATTTTGATACTGTATTTGCCAAACATTGATGTTTTAGTAGTAGGGAGGGGAATGGGGTGAATTGAAGGAACTAACAAGATTATTTTCTTAGAACAGATGCCCTCAGAGCAGGGGCTTCCTTCTTAGAAAGATTCAGGTTCTGGAATATGCACAGTGTAGCACGGTCCACCTCATATTTCTCTCAAGAACACTGCTGTAGACTGCAGCAAATTGTTGGAGTATGGTGGACTTTGAGCTTTATCCCTGATCTCTGCTGGAAGTCTGGATTTGTGTTCTCAGTGAGTGCCGTGTTATGAAGATTGCTGACACATTGGTTAGATAAAAGTCTCTTCGAATATGTTATGTGGACAGCATATACTCCAGCAATAACTGTTAAGTCATTGCCAATCTATGCAGCAGCTGTTAGAAGTAGAATTCACATGAAAATAGGGAGAGCATTGTGTATTTTGGAGAACCATTTCTATTTAAATCAAAGGCCATGTTATTCTCAATCTGCTCTTATAAAGTATGGGAGTAAGTGGACATTATCATCCTCATTAAAGAAGGGTATGCCAAGAACTGTTAGAAGTTGACTAGAGCCACTCAGCAGTGAAGACACAGTTACTACTTATTCAAAGCTCTGTGACTGTGATGCCAAGGTTACCCCTGACTCTCCTCCTCTCCACTGGACACACAGGAGCTAACTGTGGACAAGATCAAACAAAATGGAGGTAAATATACATGGAGAGGGAGTGTCTGGAAATATCTGTTTCTAAGTGTGCTAAAACTACCACAAGGCCCCAGAAGGGAAGCTGGAGAATTTAAAGGGTTGTAGGAAGGTTATATGGGACCTCAGGGGCACCTCGGAATCCTATGCTGCAGTTTTCAGTCTAAAATACATGCCCAGGTTATTATCTTTCTGGTAACTTTCTTGGAAGAAGCTTCACACATCATGACTCTGTGCATTGCCCTGCCCTTCCTCCTTTTGAGATATTCAAACCCTACAGCAATGCTTCTTTGTAAAGGTTCTCTAACCTAGGATGATCCACAGCAGAGGATTCTGGGAATTGTGGTTTCCAGTGAGATGCAAAGAAACCCTGACAAGATGATGGTGTGCCTGGAACCAATAAACCAGGCTCACCCACTGTCATCCTGTGTCTCCCATAGCCATGACACTGAGGATCTCACTCTCGTGTTTCTGCATATTCATTTTGTAAATTAACTGAAAGTTCCCCGAGTGTCCCTCAAAAAATGTACTAGAATTTGCTTGTCATGTTAAGTATTTGATTTTAAATATGCAGAAGAAGGAAAGCTAAGGATGAGGAAAACTTGCTGGAAGATTCAAAACCATCATACCTCACTGGTCCTTGACAATCTCCACTGGTTTTATTGACATGGTTACTGGCCATGCGGCTTCCTCCTAAGCTGGGTGTTTGATTGATTTATGTTTAATCACAAGGACAATCACAGCATGATTCACATAGAGCATATGATATATATAT
>CM053766.1:89179870-89201206 GCA_028658305.1 Pachyuromys duprasi
CACGAGGTGATTGCTTTTTTTTTTTTTCAGCTATAACTGGCAATGGTGTTTGAGGTAGGAGAGCTTTTGGATTCAGTACTCAGCAAGTAGCAACAATAACAGCAGCAGCACTAACAACAACAATAATAATAGTAAAGTGGCACTAATTTATTGGAAGTTTATTAAACATTGTAGATGAAAATTTATCCATAGAACATGTACTAGAAAGTGAGAGAAAAATGAGAGAGAAGAGGAAAAAATATTCCCTGCTACTAAGACACATTTTGCAGAGATTTGTTAAGTGAGAGTAAGGGCTTGATTTGTCTTTCAGAGCACTTGCCATGCCCAAGCCCTGGCTGCGAGGGGGAAGTGTATGTTGGTTTCTTCTGAAGAGCTATTATTAGCATTTTCTAATTATGTAAAATGATTTCCTCTGATGACATTTTGAACAGAACCCATTACTTTAGACTTCTTTTCTTCATAATGCTTTTATGTGCATATTCTTAGTGGAATTCTCAGATGCCAGGTGACGCTCAAGTCTCTTTTATTTAATCAAGGTGACTCGTGATTTGACAGTTGTAGTTGACAGGTTTATTTCATCTGCGTGGCAGTGGAAGTCTATTTTCTTCGTGTGTGTGTGTGTGTGTGTGTGTGCGCGCGTGCGTGTGCGCGCGTGCTCTGTTCCCATGTAAGAGGACTTTACTAAGTGCTGAATAAATTGTACTTTTCCTTTGATTCTAGACCTTGCTGAAATGGTTTAAAAACTCTAGTCTGGGTCACCAAATTCATCTTTCTACTACTTTGCAGGGTCAATAGCTTTGCAAAGCACCAAGTCGGGCAGGGTGGATTGGAATGGAGGGTGGTGTAGATTAAAACTTCCGCTTGTATATAGATGGATGTGCAAATGTGTGCTGGCTGTCTGGGCAGGCGGCAGTGATGGAAGAGCAAGCCGAGTGGAATCTGAAGATGGATGAATCTGCTAGACTATTACCAAGACTGGCATGGACTTCAGCCAGGAACTTTAAGCAACCTCCTTCAAGCATATGAAATCCATAAGGGTCCATTTCCTAGCCTTTTCCTCCAAGGATGATTTTTCACTTGCAATCCCTGGGAGTGCTTCATTTCTATTCTTTGGGCAGAACTGTGGAACACTCACAGATACAGATAGGCTACCAATCTCATTCTTCTGCCCCAGAAGCAAAGCAAGGAGGGAAAAATTGGACTCTGCTTCTCCTCCCCCACAACCTTCAGTAAACTGAAAGGTGAGAAAGGACCACCGTTTTATTTTTTTTCCCCTCAAAAGTCATAATAAGGTGTAGTAGTAAATATGTCTCCTGTTGTGGTAATTTTAAAAGTATATGCTAATAATGTTTATCATTTGTCCTATAATTATTAAGGCTGTATTATCTAACCTGCAATCATAATCAATAAAGACACAGACACCTGTTAGATTTTAGATTTGCCTTATTTCACCTTGGGCTGGGCAGATAATTCCACCTATGCTATCTCATTATCTCCCAGCTCCATCCCACACCATCTGCTTTAACCATTTCTATCTAGACTACGTTCCATCCATATTTCCAAAATACTTGCTCATATTTTTCAGCTGGGCCATTCCTTTCCACACCATTCTCAGAGTCTTTCCTCCCGGCCCACGAGGTTCTTTTCCTATCCCATGGCAACTCTGCTTTCTCCTTTTTCCTCCACCTTCCTCTTTCTTCCCCTGTGATCCTCTCTTGTCCCCAAAGCCCTCAAACTTTAGCTCTGCCCACCTCACCTTTGCTTTGCCCAGGTGTAGGAAATTGTATTTAGTCAATAAGGAGGCAAGGTAAAACAAACATTATTCGGGGTGTGTGAGGGATTGTCAGTAAGAATCTCAGGGGTGGGGGAGGGGAGATGATTAACAATTAATACAAAGCACCAGGCCATGCTGCTAATCTCTTTACAAAAAAAGTGGGGGGGGGGATTATGTAGGGCTAGAATGTATAGTATGAAAAAGTGTTGAGGTGCTAATGACTTTAGGACTGTGGACTGATTCTTCAAGGATTTCTGTTTATTTGTGAGTAGATTATATTTGTGACAGGATCTCACTGTATAGATCAGACTGATATTGAACATATTATATCTTTACGTCAGCCTCTTCCCACCCCCAGGGCTTGCACTATAGATATGAACCACCAAACATGGGCTGATTCTTACCCCCTTTGTTGTAAAAGGAACTGAGATGTGGTTAAATATGAGTTAAAGGACAAGGATTCCTAAGAGCAAAGTCACTCAAGGGATTTCCCAGCATGCCTGTGATTCCTCTTTACTGTATCCAATACTATTCAGAAATAGAGAATAACATTTCTGTCTCTGAAGCATTTATGTTTTAGGAATTACTTTATATGACATTAGGGTCAATCAAACAAGTTCTTAAGTGTTGTATAATTTCATGTGGCCGTGCTTGATAACGCATCAATAGAGAAGATGGGAATCAGTAAGGATGAGAATAGGCATAGCCGTTTAGAAGATGTTGAACATAGAGGGAAGCAGTAGGTGGAGAGCAAAAGAAGGGCATTCCAGAGACTTGGGTAAAGAAGCAAAGGGGGAAGACTAGATGAAACTGATGAGAGGTGAAGATAGAGCTTCGAAAAACAGAGAGATATACACATATATGTATATGAAGAAACATATACGCATATGTAGTTTTTTCATATACAGTAGCTCCAAATTGTCTTGGCCAGACAGAGGGAGGTTATATTTGATTCAAACGAGTGTTGTGTATGTATTTGTGAAAGGATCTCACTCTTTAAGTGAGGTTGACCTTAAACTCATGATCCTCTTGCCTCAGCCTCCTTAGACCTTGGAGTCTTACTCTCAGATTGTATGGTGGTCAGGTACGACTCCTGAAAGGACATGGATTCCCATGAGAGATGTAGGCTTGTGAATCTGCATGTAGCATGCCAAGGCATTGCAAACATAAGGATTTGGAGTCCAGACAACCACTGGAGGATAACAGCCAAAGGACTTTTCTCTGGGTTAAGAAGCTTTTGATTTCTCGATATCAGGCTGTAAATCAGTGTGTTAGCAAAGGCAATGTAGGTGACAACATGGTAACACATGGGGCAGACAGGTGGGGCCAGAACACACTCTCAGTGGGGCAGGAATGGGATGTGTATAGGGAATCTTCGGCCACCATGGAATTGCTGCTTGAGGTTGCCAGTGGTCTTATTCATCTGAGCTCAAGCATCAAAGGAAATAGTTTCTTGATCTCACTTAATCAAAGTATTTGTGATTTGGCCTTTGGGCCTGGTATGAATAGCTCTGCCTCAGTTAGGATAGTTGAGGTGTCCCAGCGTTCAGTGATCTAGGTGTGCACTTACTGGCAGAAGACACACAGAATAAAGGAAGGAGCCTGAGATGCATTTTGTAGCAAATACAAGAGGCTAGGAGGATGAGTATGTTTTGAGGCCTTGAGGAAGCCAACCTGCTCTGTGAGAAGCCATGGTCTGGTCCTGTTTCCTATCACCATTCCTCTTCTCAGGATTCTCTCCTGCCACTCAGGTATGCATTATAATCTGGCCTGTTAAACAGAAGACTGGGGGATTTAATGTTCTGAATCTCGTGGCCACAGGAACAAACATTCAGTGAGTAGGAGACGCAGCCACAAGAATTTGTTCTTATTCCATTCTTTGGCCTGCAGAATGCCCTGTATGTTTTATTGCTCAGTCGTGAGCTTGTGGAAAGGAGTTATGGGAAGCCAGTGCGTTTTTGGTCTAGATTGTTCTGCTGAAAGCTGTGCCTGGGAGTTACATTCCCAGTTCCAGATCCTTATAACTCTGTTTCCTTTTGTCTTGAATAAAACTTTACCCATGGCCCTAGGATTTTCTTCACATAGTGATTTTATAACCTTTTTTTTGGAACAAATAAACAAACATCTGGAATCATGTAGTACATTCAATTTAAAAAGTTTGCATTTGGCCAGAAATGGTAAAATCATAAAAAATGGCCTGTCAGTAAGCCCTAGAAGGCCAAAGGATGACGTCATTGGCTGCAAGTGGGTTGAAACTGAGGGAAGTGAACACCTGTTCTGTGAAGCCTGCTGTCCCCTGATGTCCCCATCTCGGCCATTAATATTTACTGATCTGTTTTTTATTCAGTCTAATGAAATTTTTTCCTTTGGCTGGAGTTGGTCAAGGAAGAAGCTGTCACTTTTCCAATAATCTTGGATTTGTTGGAAAGTGTATGTTTTATAAAGGGTGTGGTATTAGGAGTTGGTGGCTTTTCATTTCCCTTCCTCAGAGTTCCGCATGCTTCAGGTCACTGCTGAGGCCCATTTCTGCTTCTCCCATCAGTTTCAGGTGCACAGGTTTCACGAGAGAGCTAGTCACAGGTGGAACAAGGCCAGGGGCGCTGCCTTCAAGAACCCCACAGCCTAAATGATCACAGGAAAGTAGAGTCCACGCTGGACAGAGGAGTGAGGGAAGGGAAGTGTGGAAAGACAGATTACAGCCAGTTTACTGGAGACATCTCAGTTGATTTTATTTGCAGTTTTAGAGTTGAACAGACTTGATTCTATAACTTAGGAAAGTACTCCAGAGATCTGAGTTAAAAGAATAGGTTATAAGTACACAGAAGGATTGAAGAAAGCGGAAATAAGGACTCAATGGTCATTGGTTATTTCAAGTTGATTTTTTGTTTGTGACGTGGAAACTGAATAATAGAAAAGTAGCTGACTGGTCTATATAATGTTACTTCCATGGCTCTTTTAGTAGTGTTAAGGATCACAGCAGAAGGAAGTGTATTATCATGCCCATTGGTTGCATTAATTTGTGTAGTGGTTCTCAACCTGTGGACCTCAACCCCTTTGAGGGGTCACATATTAGATATCCTACCTATCAGATATTTATGCAAAATTACAGTTATGAAGTAGCAACAAAATTATTTTATGATTTATTATTTACAGAGGAACTGTATCAATAGGTCACTGCGTTAGGAAGTTGAGAGGCATTATTTTAGAGAAACAACAGTAACAGGAATAATGCCACTCCCATCTTTTCTGATTTCTGGAAAACTAACAGAGCACAGTTCCCTCTTAGAGCTTTAGCATGACTGACTCCATTTTGATTTTTAGCCTGTGCTATAGGGGCCTGGTGCAGGAGCTTACTGCAAACTAATGAGTTTCTCTGGTGTTTATTTAATAGGAGAGTTAAGATAGAAAGATTGGGAGGAAGCCTTCCACAAAGGTGAGGGCTGAGTAGAAAACACCTTTGGATGTTTTGAGACTGTGAAAGAGATGCCCTTTTGACCTCATTTCAGATCATAACTTAGGCAGAAGTAGGGAATAGGCACTTCTAGAAGGAGTTGGCTGTGATTATTCTACTTTTGTGCCTAGCTCCTCTTCTTCAAATGCATCTAGGGTGAAGTAAAGTAGTTTTGTTTTCGCTGCAAGAGAAGAGCATTGAGCGATTTGACTTTGCAGAGTATGGTTCGATATTTCTCTCACTTGAGGATTTATACACAGAATGAGGTTATACTCAGGATGATGCAAGAAGGCTTTCTTATAGAGAATATGTAGGAAGCAGTCAGGAGCTAAAAGCAAGGGGAAGCTTTTTTTAGGCGTTTTCCCCAAGAAGGGAGGGATATTATTTAACTCAGATGTGATTCGGTGATGGAGACCCGGGAATCTCTATTCCCTTAAGCCTGGTCCTAAAGGATGTGCTCATTGCTTTTGGGGCAGCCTAAAGGACGTGGACTGAAGCTTTCACAGTTTCAAACCCTAATGGGGTTTGATCAAGGATTCTCTTATGTTGAGGCTAGCTGTACTTTTTGATCAAATGAAAGCAGAGGTTTCCTCTTGACCCCTCAGGACTTGTGCAAGCACAAAGAGATCCAAGACCATCCTGGAACAAGGCCCCAGTGTAGCCAGAGGAGTTTCTGTCCCTTGATAATTTATTATTTCTGTGCATATGTTTTCCTAAATACTCTCTGCAGAAGCATTAGCATAAAAATAAAAGAGTACAAGAACTTGGAATTTTCCATTTGTGGCTTCCTTCATCTAGTAGGTCAGAGTTCTGTCCATGGGGGATAGAATGTGAATGCTTTTTGCTGTTGCAAGGCAAGGCTTTCTCAACACAGTGACACAAGGGTCAGGGAGCCAGGAAAATAATGCAATGCTAATTCCCAAATTCAGACTACCCCTAGGTCCCTATATAAACTGTTGCTCCCCGACTTCTATTCCCACCTTCCCCACAGGGGGGAAATATCCTGTATTGTTAGGAAAGAAAGACATCTGTGGGAGAGCAATAAAACATCTCCTCCCTGGTGGATTAGCTTTTTATTCCTTATTTATCTTTCCGTAGCTCATCAGTTCCTTCAAATCAAGGAGAGTCCAAGAGGATAGGACACAGTCCATTTGGGTTTTGGAAAGCCATGCAACCATACTCCTCCACCAATTTTGTTTTCTCAAGAGAGAGTTTTCCTTATTGTGCCTAATTTCTCCCTGTATTCATCTGTTCCTTTAGAATCTCTCTGGAACTTTTATCTCTTATAATGCTGGAATCAAATATCAAGGTGCCTTGGTGAATGTTAGGTAGGGCCCAGAAGGCTGGCATCGCTGCATTAACCGGAAGTCAGGGTACGGGGGGGGGGCTTAGAAAGTGTATTCCACAGCTGGCTTTCTTTTTGTAGACCCCTAGATAGGAGGTCTTGCTCAGGAGATGTACATCGAGCTTTAGGGATGCATAAGGCACTGTTCAGAGTAGGGTAACCTGTAAGGCAGCATTGAGGCTCAGAAAGTAGCATCCCAAAGAATGGTATCTCTGAGGTGCCTCACAACTGGAGTCTTTTTTTCTCCTGCCTCTCTGAATCCTCTTCCTAGTCTTACCACTTCCACTTCCCAGATAAGCCATATAACTAGAATTCCTCTTTTCCAAGGTATGTCACTGACCAGAGCCCCCTTACCCCAGAGTCAAGCATGATGCCTAGAAATAGGACTCTTAACCTTCTCCAATCCTTCTGAGCAAGAACAGAAATTCTCTGAGTAGCATTTCCAGAGGGTGCTCACTTCAGAAACTCCTGTCCTACAAAAAGCCTGCAATTTACCCAAGCAGATCTTTCTGGGTTTCTTTTCCTTACCCCGTGTGGAAGGCTACACCCCTCAGGGTCAGTTACATTTCTATAGGGCTGTCCATTCATTATTGGTGATGATGTACATAAACATAGTCTTTGGCTTTTCAGGTTGAAGGCTTCTGTGTCACAGTTAAACTTAGGGTAAATAAATTTGTTTTGTTTTTCACTTAATTTTTAGTTCTTTTAAAAGAGTTTGCCCTGATAGTTACAATTAGTGAGGAAATGCATCATGACATTCTGTCCTGAGACACAACTTTAAAAATTTTTTTATTTATTTGTTTTACATTCTGATCATAGCTCCCTCCCTCCTCTCTTGCTGATGCTACCCTTCCTCCTTCCCTCTTTCTCCAGTTTCCCACCTCTGTTCCTCAAAGAAGGGGAGTATCACCTACACCAACCCACCCAATCTCATCAATTCACATCAGGAATGAGCTCATCCTCTTCCCTTGTGGCCTGGCAGAAAGTAATCAAAAATGCAGGCAATAGAGTCCATGTCAGAGATAGCCCCCACTCCCCTTACTGGAGAACTCATATGAGGACTGAGCTGCCCATCGGCTATATCTATGTAAAGGGCCTAGGTCCAGTCCATGCATGGTCATTGGTTGGTGCTTCAGTCTCTGCAAGCTCCTCTGGGCCCTGGTTAGATGTTTCTGTTGTTCTTGTGGAGCTCCTGCCCTGTCTGGGTCTGCCTATCCTTGCCCCCAACTCTTCCACAAAACTTCCTTCTTTTCACCCAACTGAGACACACTTTTCCTTCAGAGAGTTTAAACTTCTCACATAAGAGAGAATCAGAAATGATGATAAAGTACCATGTAATGCTGTAGAGATACTGTGAAAGATGGAAATGGGACCAGAGGATAGTGTAGCTGGGGTATGTGGTCTTTGTCTCACAAAACAATATCAGGGACCAGAGCTTGCAAGACCTTTGTTCACAGTGAAACTTAGGCACATTAAAATTTAAGAGTTCATTTGTTCAGAGGGTGATTCATAAGTTATCAGACACTAGGCCACACATGTATGTATGTATGTATGTATGTATGTATGTATGTATGTATGTAGTATTCTTTTCTTATCTATTACATCCTAACTGCAGTTTCCCCTCCCTCTCTACCTCCACCCCCACCTTCCCTCAGAAAAGAGCAGGCCTCCTAGGGACATCAACGATACATGGCATAACAAGTTCCAATAAGACCAGGCACATACCATCACCTTTCCCTCTGCTGGATTGCCTTGTACAGCCTTGATGTGAAAAACAAAACTGTAGGAGTACTGGTGAAGTACAATGAAATCCCCAAATACCAATAGACTTAAGGCCATCATGAGAGGGAAAGAGGTTGCTTTAAATATAGAAAAAACAAGAAGAGGGAGGCAGATCGCTGTGAGTATAGGACAGCCAAGGGTACACAGTGAGGCCCGGTCTCAAAACAAACAAACAAAACAAAACATAATGAAAAAGTTACTGTTGTGAAAATTTAGCTGATTATTTTCTTGGATAATATAATTTTCTAAAATTGACTCCAGAAAGCCATAGGAAATGGAAGGACTAATTTTAACAGACATACTGAAGCTTGTGAAGACCTGTCACTCTGTCTGCAAAAGCACCAAGTACAAATGGTCTTACAGAGATAGGATTCACCAGCAGTGTGTTATGAGTTTAACAGCTGAGGTTACTGGAGGGTTCTCTTGTTCTTTTTGTAGTGTTTGATGGTTCCTGCACATGGCTGATTCTAAGCTGCCTGCTCGATACTACTTCATAAGCAGGTGGACATATAAAGCAGCTCTTGTATGTTAGTCTGCACTGACTCTCACACACCATGGAGATGGTCCCCATGTTATTCAGTCAATTAACATAGCCAAAGACATACTTTTGAATTTTTTTGTTAAGTAAACACATATGATCTTTTGGGAAAAACTAAGAGTGAATACTGAGTAAATGAGTATACATTCATCTCAATTATAAGTGGAAGCAGAAAGATGCTAGGGTAGGAAAACATAAACAGCAAATTAAACATCATGACCAAGTAATATTTATCTCAAGTATGCAATAGAATCTCAGTATTAGAATATCTATTAATTTATTTAAAGGATTAAAAATGTTTATTCCATAGACACTACCAAGGCTTTTGGAAAAAAATATTAATTCTTGGTGAAAATAGATATATTATATGCTTTCTTTTTTCCTCATGTATTTCTTTTATTCAATTTACATCCTTGTAGCCCTTCCCTCCTTCCCTCCTAGTCCTCTCTGCTCTCGCTCCCCATTTCTCTCCTCTTTTTCTCATCAAAGGGGACCTCCCTTTCCCATCCACCCCAGCTCATCAAATTGCATCTGGTAATAAAAATATTAGCAAGTGAGTCTGTGTCAGATGCAGTCCCCACTTCCCTTACCAGAGGACCCAGTTGAAGACTGAGCTGCCCATCTGCTACATATTTGTAGGGGTCCAGTTCATCCATGACCCTTGGTTGATGCTTCAGGCTCAGCAAGCCGCTCTGGGCCCTGGTTAGTTGGCTCTGTTGTTTTTCTTGTGGAGCCCCTGTTAGAAATACTGATATACGCTTGTTTTCTATTGGTTTTCAGACGTTTATATATCCTCAAAATTCATATGACACTTTACTTGAAAAAATAATTGTTTGCCTTATCAACTTTATCTCCTTTGTACTTGCTGTGAACAATGAGAGCATTGTCTTTAGAATAAAAGGTAATGCTTGCCTGATCTCAATGCTGAGTTATTTTTTTTTTCAGTTGAAAGTTTTATTTGTTCATTCAGTATATTACTTTTCTTGGTATAGTTCTTTTTAAAAATATTTACTTTATTTTTTTACAATTTATTCATTTTATTATATACTTTCTTAATATGATAAAGTACCTGTCTCTATTCAACAGCCAACAACAAAGTAAAAAATAATCTTATGAAAGCAAAAATAAAACATATCTGTTATATTAATACTAATTAATGTTTTACTGAAAATACTAGCCAATGTAATTAGATAGGAAAAAGCAATTATAGACAATTATAGAACTGTCACATGTAAGACAATTCATTTGATTTGACTCTTAGAAACTTAAAAAACTGACTAAAAACTAAGAAAGGAATTTGGTAAGGAAGTGAGGTACAAAGTTTGTGTCTAGAAATTGCATTTACCTTTATGTATTAAAAGGAGAAAAACAGATGTGAAAGTATTTGAATGAAGCATTTACAAAAGCAAAAAGACACGTATATTATAATACATTTATATATACATATATGTATATCTTATTCATGAAGAAAACTTAACGCTTCTCTAGAATATTTGAGTATAAGAGCAGAAACACCACATTATTCTATTGGAAAATTCAAAACCATAAATATGCCAGTTATTTTTTTATTAATTTATAAACTCATTATGAAACTATGTATCAATCAAAGTTTTTTATTGAAAACTAAACCTAAAGTTTGTATTGGAAGGAAATATAATATCATTAATGTTTTGAAACAAATTATGAGGGAAAAAGAGCCTTTCTGCATAACAAATAGAGTTATGGTTATGAATTACAACAATTATTATTTTTCAATGCTGGATTTTTTTTTTGCTTGTTTGCATTTTTTTAGAGCTGAGCGCTTAGCTAAATTCTCCCCTTTTTGAAAGAAACTCACCGTGTAGTCCTGCCTGCCCTGGAACTCTATTTAAAGAAGGCTGTCCTCTAACTCACAGAGATTCACCTGCCTCTGCCTCCAGAGTGCCAGGACTAAAGTTGTGCAAACACCACACTCAGCTATAAATAGTGGAATTTGGATCCAAGAAAGCACCCTCAAGTTCTGAAATCAAAACAAAGTGGTATTTACAAACAAATCAACAGAGAAATGGAATAAAATAGCAGTGCTAGGACTAGATTCATTTGCATTTGGAACTTAGTATATGGTAAACTGTCCAGAAAAAAATGAATTACTCAATGCATGTTCTTAGGTCAAATGAGAAGTTATTTGGGAAAAACTTGGTTCCATACCTTACACTTATATTAAGATAGATTACAAATGAATTAGAATTTTAAATTGAAGAGGAGAAATCACGAAATCACTAAAAAGAAAAAAAGGAGAGCTCAAAATTCAGATTTTCTGAAGAGATAGAAGTTGACAAATATAAATTATTACAAATGATCTTTCATTTAAAAGTTACAAAATAAAACTTTATCTAAGTGGAACCAAAGCTGAATAGTGAGCTTGAGCATTGTTTAGAAACTGAGTCCCTGACAGTTGTGTGCATGTCTATTCTAGAAGAATGTCCATTATAGTAGAAATGGATAATAGAATAACCAGCAAACAAATACAAAAAGAGCAGGGGCTGGAGAGAGGAGCAAGTGGTTGAATGCTTCCTCCTCTTTCAGAAGACCCAAGTTCAGTTCCCAGAACCTGTGTGGAGAGTCTCACAACCTCCATAACTCCAGGTTATCTAATGGATGAATGCTTCAGACTTTTGCAGGCATCTCACACACACACACACACACACACACACACACACACACACACACACCACTCAATTAGGTGTTAAAATGCACTCCTCAGGGTGGTGGAGCAATACAGGCACATGACCCTCGATTTGATTTGCAGTCCTGAGGAGTAAGAAGGAATAATTGCACTTATTCACTTGGATACTGAGTGAATGACATCCTATCTTTCTAATATACAGTTTTACAGTTACAAAAGAAAGATGATATCCACCTTCAGGAGAACCTTCCAGGATTAAATGACTTCACAAATATATGTAAACACATACATCTACTCAAAATGATACATATACACACAAAATACTATTGTAGTGGAAAGGTGTTAAACATTGAAAGCAGTCAAATATCTATGAATTGAGAGATGGTTGGAAGAATTACATTATGTCCATCTTTGGAGAACCATAAGAACAAGGATTCTTAGTACATACTTATTAGAAAAGTCTGTGCAGTATACACTACTAGGGGAATAAATGAAAGGTTGAATAATAGTTGTAATATATTGTTAATTATATTTGGAAGGTGAAATGATAAGAATTGGTATTTATCTTTAAAATTCTAAAAGATATATAATAATGACTCTCCATGGATGCGGTAACTAGGCTGAGGAGATGATCAGGCTTAAAGAAAGCGTGATCACTCTGCACCAGTACTTTTAAATTTGAGCAAATCTGTAAAAGTAAATTATTTGGATCTTAGATTGAAGGAAATGAAATTCACATAACCTATATGAATTATAGTTGTGCCCACTGGAAAATAAAGTCAAGAAAGGACAGTCATTACAACATTTTTCTAGTAGGAATACGATTTTTTAAAGTACATGCCCACAAGGAAAGAAAGGCTTGGAATGTGGCTCGTTTTCTTTTCGGTCCCCCCCTCCCACCATTTATTTATCTATCTGCCTATCCATCTGTCTATCTAATATCTTTACAGCCTGACCCCATTTCCCTCCATCCTCTCCTCCTATTTATGCCCTCATGCCCCCCTTTCTCCATCTCCCCTCTCCTTCTCAGAAAAGGGAAGTCTCCCAAAGGGTACCAACCCACCCTGGAAGTCATAGCAGGACTAAGCTCATCCTCTCCCAGTGGGACCTGACAAGATGGCCCAGCTAGGGGAAAGAGATCCAGTAGCAAGAAACAGAGTCACAGACAGCCCCTTCTTTCATCGTTAGGGGCCCCACATGTTGACCAGGCTGCACATCTGCTACATGTGTTCAGGAGGTCTAGGTTGCTCTTTGGTTGGTGGTTCAGTCTCTGTGAGCCCCCATGGGCCCAGGTGAGTTTACTCTGTAGGTCTTCTTGTGGTGTCCTTGAACCCTCCGGCTCCCACTATCCTTCCTCCCACTCTTCCACAGAACTCCCTAAGCTTGGCCTATTGTTTGGTTGTGGGTCAATGCATCTGTTTTCATGAGCTACTGGATGAAGCCTCTCAGAAGACAGTTCTGCTAGACTCCTCTCCAGTTCCCTCCCTCCATCTACTTCAGACGTCCATTTTACATTTATGATATTGGATATTACATGGCAGTAGCAGGAGGTTACAATAAATAAAATCCTAATGCAGAAATATTTCTGAGAAATTCTTGTTTTTAACAAAACCAAGTATCCTGTATTAAAATTTGTGCTTAGGAGAGGAAAATATACATTAAGTTCTGTGTTGAAAAATAGGACATTGCACACTCAGTCATACATACACTCATACACCCTCTCACACTCATACACACACTCACACATGCACTCATATTCACACAAATATACATTCATGCACATTCACATATATTCACACACCCATTCACATAAATACATACATATATACATACTCACACTTGTACAAATAGACATATATACACATATGCACCATTATACAGACATATACACATTCAGACACATTCACAGACACATATACACACATTCATACTCATATACACAGACTTACACTCACATATATATACACACCCATATACACATAAACCTACATGCTCACATATTCACACTTACAAATATGTACACATTCATCTCATATATACACTCACATATAACACATTCACACATATATACACACCATCATACACATATCAACCTTCATGCACACACATTCACACTCACTCATATATACACATTCATGCACATAAATACCCACATTAACATTCTCACACTACACACAGCTTGTGTAAGTACATAAGAACAGAAGAAGGGTGATCAAATGGCTAACCACATTTTCTTTAAGGAAAAGAACTGGATTGTGGTGAGGAATCACAGAAGAATCTAGAAAGATTGGGCTCTTTCAGTATTTGAATTTTATAAATACACACTTGTATTGTACCCTACCACCAAGACTCAGAGAGGGTGATTTATAACTACTTTTGAGACTTCGCAGGTTTGTTTCCCCAAGGCCAAGATATTAGAAAATTCTTTCCGTGAAAGCATTCCTTTTCTTCCTCAGACTTAAATCTCCCCGTGTTGATGATCTGCAGGAAACTGTCTGCACTCTGTCACTGTTGAGGAGGCTCATATGAGTCAGTTATTCTGGCAAAAAAAAAGAATATGTAGAAAAAATAATCCAAGTCTATGCATATTCGCATGGCTTCATTGATTTACTGAGCACAGGAAAGTACTCACACAGCAAGGATACCCATATAAACAATAGCTGCGACGTACTGACTGAGTCTTTAAAAAGAGACAATGGGATAGTATTTTACATATGTTTATGATATAATTTAATCCTAGAAACATCTCCAGAAGGCAGATTATATCAACCTTTCTAAGTAGAGAAAATTGAAGATTAGAATGTTATAATGTTCAGTCCAGTGTCCCACTGTGACATGTCCCTCAGGAAAGCCAGCGCTCTTTGGCCCTGTACTGAACTGTGTGCTTGCCTTTTCCATGCATGCCCAACCAAATACATGGAACTACAGGAACACATTTCAGTCTCTTCGTGTATGGTTCAGGCAGGAAGGGGCAGGAGGATCCCTGGAAGCTCAAGGATTAGCCTTTAATGTGAAGAGGTGAGCAACAGAGAGACCCTGTATGGAACAAGATAGGTCAGGGGACAAAGGGAAGAGAGAGATTAAAAAATACATTCAGATACATGATGGCATCTCTGACCTGCAGGATCTCATAACAAATGTCCTCATGTCTATAATTTAAATTACCATGAGCAAGGTACAGGTGAACAACACTAAAGGCTTTATAGAAGACCTTATAGATTAGAAATTAGAAATGGCACTTAGGAGACAGCACAAGATGGCTCCCGGGTGTTTAGCGAGCTTCAACAACCACCTGAGAGATGATTCCATATGACTGCATGAAATGGAAATAAAGAATAGTAACTACCCCCTAACTCTGCTTTCTTACCTGCTGAGAACAGAGCATAATCCAATGTAATTTCAGCACTTACATGCCTCTGGGGAAAATAGACCCCTAACACTAAAAAAAAAAAAAAAATTCCTTACATTTGTGCTTTGCTTGGTGTTATAAAACTCAGGGAACCTTGGATGTTCTCCTTGAGTCAAATGGACTGGTAATTTTGTTTTGTTATATTATCAACCAAGCATAATGATAATGGGTCACATGCAATTTAGGAAAAAATTAAGTCTAATAAGAAAAATCTCTAATAAATACCACGAGCATCTTATTGGTATTACCATTGCTCTAACCCTTCTATTAGCATTTGTGTTTTTTTTTTACATATTAAATGATCTGTAATACATTGGAAATGAAGAGGGCAGTAAAAATTAAAGCAAGCTTTCTGATAATATATGAATTGCACAAATGTGTGTGTGTGTGTCTTTTCCCTAAGGCAAGTACTGCATGCAGGAAAGGGATACTAGCTTATGGTGAGAGAGTCCCAGTTCACTGCAGAGGCTGGGAATCAGAAGGCAGCCCTGAGAAAATGATAGTGTGTGGCTGAGGACATAGCTCAGTGGATACTGTGCTTACTGCACAAACTTGAGGACCTGAGTATAGATCCCGGTACCCATGTAAAAAGATGCATATGGCCTTGCATGGGCTTGTAAGACCAAGATTTGACTGATGGGCAGAGATAGGAGGATCACTGGGTCCTGACTGCCACCAGCTTAGCTGCAGGTTCAGTAGGACAATCCAGGATAAAATGAAGAATGATAGAGAAGGACTCTCCTTGCACCTCTGCATGTTAGACCTGCATCCACAGACATGCATACCACAGGCATGCACACAGCACACACATGACACACACAGAGGAAGAAGGGATGGCTAGATGGATGGAAGGAGGGAAGGAAGGAGAAGGAAAGAAAGGAGGAAAGGAGAGAGGGAGGGAAGGAAAGAGAGAGAATATGAATATAGCTTTGCCTTTAAAGAAGGCTTCTTGGCCCCTGGAAGAAAATGAACAAGCCTAGGAAAAATATGGCACACACAGAAAGGGTCTGGATACAGTGGTCCATCATGGGTGATGTGGTAGGATCGGTAATGTCCGCTGCAGGATGCTGACATTGGATAATCCCTCCTCTCTCTAGCCTATGTAAGAATCTGCTAAGGAGCTCGTGCTTAGCACGAGCTAAGTGCTCAGGAGCATGAGCACTTAAGCATCACTTTCTGGAGATTATGATCCCATGTTGCTGTGGTTCCTCCCTAGCATAATGAGTTCTTGGGATTCTTCTGCACATAGAAGTTTGGAAAGCACTGCACTAAATGATATCAGTGAAGGTCTGTTTGCTCTGGTCCATCTCAGCCCTAGCTGTAGGTGAGTGTCCACTATGCTGCTGACTAGCCACAAATGCTCTAACCATGTCAGTCCAAGTCATTGTCAAGTATCTACTGTGCAAGGTTTTGTTGGCATGTTCAGAGATGCAGAAGTCTCTTAGAAACCTTAAAGATTAGGAGGAGACAGCAAACAGAAACTCAAATACATAAAAACAAAACATCAGAAGGGATTTGGTGACAGGTGAGGGCTTGTTCATTATTTAAATGGGTTGTCTATGTGAATGGAAGGCTTGAAGCAGGGAGATGTAAGTAGATGCAGAGAAGGACTTAACAGAGCACAGATAAAAAGGTTGGATAATTAGGAAGTATCGGTGGCTGGTAGTAAATCAGAGAGAAGAGTATGAGACGCCGCCTAGGTTGTCTGTCTGAGAGCACTCGTGGAAGGTGAAAGCTTTTCATGAAGAATGGCATTCAGGAGGAATCGATTTGAGGGGCCATATGCAGTTTGGAGCATTCATGTCTATAAATGGAGATGTTCTAAGTTATGGGTCAGTGACCTTCTGCTATAAAGGCCCAGTAAGCATTTCAGACTCTGCAGGCCAGATGGTCTTTTCTGACTACAAACTCCTGCCATAGAGTATGAGAGTGTTCAGAGGTGGTGTGTAAGCAAGTGGGCATGGCTGTGCTCCAATATAAAGCTTTATTTAGAAAAACAGGTGGTGAGCTAGATTTGGCTCACAGGACCCTGCTTGCCACTGCCACTGTAAATATACAGATGGATAGCAGATGTAAACATAAGACAGGTACCATGACTTTCTTGGTATCCATGGAGACAAGGACATATATCTTATTCTGTACAAAGATTGCACTTCATGGTGATATTTTAAAAGATTCATTTATTTTCATCTTGCTATATGGATGTTTTGTCTGAATAGGGGTGTGTGTACATGCCTGGTCTGCATGGAGGCTTAAAGAGGGTGCTAGATCCCCTGGAACTGGCATTATAGACAGTTATGAGCATCTATAGATGTTCTGGGAACCAAGGGAAGGTCCGCTGCAAAATTGCCCTTATGCCTTATACCTATTTTTAATAAAGAATTTCATTTCAAATTATTGAAAAGATACTTTTTGCTTCAAAGAAGCAAGGATAGATGTTTACACTGAAACCATAAAATACACACATTTTACCCATTGGTTGAGCTGAAGTTTAAAACTACAGCAATAGCAAGAACTGAAAAAGCCCAGAGTAACAGAAACTCCAAAAATTATTCTAGTGAAAGTGTGCATTACCATATCTATGCTGGAAAACAATTGGTTGTTTTCTAGTCAATTTGAATACATAACAAGTCAAAGATACAAATACCTTTTCTAGCCCAGAAAAAAGCGAGTGAGCATGCTCAGAGCAAAGGGACCAGGTCTGTCATTTGACCTATAGCAGAGAAACAAAACAAAAGTAGTTCACAAATAAGGAATCGACCAAGATGATTCATTAAATAAAGGAGAGTGATATTTACTAGAGATTAAATTACAAAATCATTAGAAAGGGAAACTTACTGTCTCATGAAGGAAGCCATGCAAATGAAAACTAATGTCTCAAAGTAGCATTTACTACAGCTGGGAGAAGAGGCCAAGAAAGATGATTAGACATTTTGTCTGTTTCCAAGCTTGATGATGGGTCTACAGGTGTATATATAGCTGGTGAGGTTGGAGTTTGATTTTGTTGTTCTGTCGAAATGATCTTTGCATGATGACAAAATGCAAGTCCTTACTGAGTTAGTGATTTTGTATTTTCAAGACCTAATTAATTCAGGACAATTACTCTATTCAAAACAAATGTTCTGGTTGAGGAGATCATTTGGTCAATAAAGTCCAGGACCTGGTTCTAGCCCAATTCCCAGGAGTCATATAAAAAAATAAGGTTGGATGTTCTTGAGGTCCAAGTGCTAAGAAACAGAGACATGTGGACCCTGGGGCTTGAAGGCCAGTCTAGCCTAGCAGGCTGTGTCTTGGCCAATGGGATACTTTATACCCCTACAAAAAAGTTGGCTTACACCTGAGAAATTGTCACATGATATTGTTTTCTGGCTCCCACATGCACCTGCATACAAATACATCATCCATCCACTTCTACCACACACACACACACACACACAAACACACTGGTGCATGAACACATATACATACAAAATGTTTGTTTTATGGACTTTCTACATTACCATTTTCTTCCTCAAACCACCTCTTCCTTCCAGGGGCTGAAGTTCTTACTTCACTGTTTTTCTGGGAAGAATACAATAGGAACTAAAGACAGTGTAGGTGGGAGCACCAGCCAGGAGCACTAAAATGAAGGCCTAGGGTCTTTTGAGTTCTCCATCTTCAGGAGACCGAGGCTTGTTTGTGGTATAGGACAAAATGTAGTCAAATCCTCTCTGCCACTCAGCAAGTAATTCTACTGCTGTCAGTATATTATCCCAGGCATGCAAAGCTGCAGGGACAGTGTGCAGTGGTTTTGTGGTATGGAAGCTATCACTACATACTTTTTTATTTCTTGAACATCATTTTGCAGTGTCATGATTACAAGACTCAGAAGAAGATAAACTCTTGGTCCATTCCTTGTATAAATGGGCACTTGGGAGAAAACCACCTAGTTAATTTCCCCTTGTTGCTGAAGGAGAATCTGAATCTGAACCACAACACAGCCTAGCCCCTAAATCTCTATTAAAAATCACCGAGGGTAGTCTGGTAAAGTACTATTTAAAGTCAGCAGAGAATTATAAAGTCAAAAGTGAAAAATGGTACAACAGGAAAGAATCATAAAAAAATACTAGATCAGTTAAATGTAGTCAAAGGCAATTTAGTGTAAACTGGCAGGGGTCCTTATTGATGCAGAGACTGTGATGTGTCAGGGGTGGCCAAGAGCATGAGGAGAATGCAGAGCAAAGGATGCAACTCCAGCTTCACTCCAAAGCGGGCACACAGGTCCAGGAAGGACATCGGCTGCCTTGTCTTTGTACCAGGAATAAAGAAATACTATTATAATTCCCTTAGTCTGGAATCTTCTATTTTTGTTTCTATCCCAATATTTTATATATATATATAAATATATATATAAATATTTTATATATATATATAAAATATGTTTTACGTATATTATATGTTGTATGTTATATAAATAATAACATGTATATATGTATATGATATAAATAATGTATATGTATGTGTGTATATTATAAAAATAATCAAAATTAGAAAGCCAGGAGAAATGGCTCAGCTTGTAAATGGCTTGCCTATACAACATGGAGATCTGAACTCATCATTTCAGAATTTACATAAAAGCTGAGTGCAACACTGTGCCTCTGTAATCCTAGAGCTGGGGGGATGGAGAATCCCTAGGGCTTGCTGGCCAGCCAGTTCAGCTGAACCAGTGAGCTCTGTGCTCAGTGAGAGACCATGTCTCAAAACAAGAATGTGGAAAGCAATGGAGAAACACACCTGACATAGCCTCCTGGCCTATAATACACACACGCACAGAGACAGAAAGACAGACAGACACATATACGCAGACACTTACATACATATGGACAGATGTGTATATACATCCAGTAAAGTGCACCAGTAAAGGGGGCTAGGCTTTATTGGTGAGATTGTGAAGAATAAAAGTAAGACGATACTTCAGCTTTTGGCATAGAAGCCCCTGTTTGTGAATGGTGTCCCTGGTCTGAAGGTCCCTCCCTGTGCTTACAGGAATTTGCACATATAAGGACCTCTGTGATGAGTGAATTTGCTACTTTTGCTGAAGTTGTTTTCCATCACTGTTTTTTTGTTTTGTTTTGTTTTATTTTGTTTTGTTTTTTTGCCCCTTCATCCTCTGTAGCATAGGACCTTGCCATTGAACAAAAATTCCCTAAAGAGAAATGAGTTTATTTTAAAATAAACAGAATTATCACCCCCATTACCATAGCATCTGATTGCTGTATACACAAGCAAATAATAACAAAGTTATTCCTTTTGTGGGAATAAAGTAACCAAGGTAACTAACTAGGTATACTAAGAACTGTACAGAAGGGGAAAGCCAGAAAGCTAAGTAGCCCTTACTTGTGCTTTTAGTATCCTATGGCATTAGCTTCTCTGGGGTCATTACAAAGACCTCATTTCCTCGATCCAAGATGGCTGCCACGAGAGAACACTGTCAGAGGAGTAGGAGAGCAGAAACAACGCAGCGACCAGGAGACTGAACTCTGGGACCTAAAACGCCAGCATTGTGAGTGCCAGGTGAGCGGAACTCCTACGGTGAGAAAATCAAGTGGGAAAACCCTAGGGACACCCAGTTATTACCTGGAGAAATTTCCCGGTGACCAGCGGTGCACAGCTCTGATCTGGACAAGCGGCTGCGCTGGGCGCCCGCACCTGCCATTGTAGACTGGATCGCACAGTCTCGTGGGCAGTCTCAGGAGGAGCCGGGTGCCATTTTCACTGAACTGCGCCCTGCAAGCGCACACTGCACCCGGGTTCTGCTTCAACCCGCGGGTGAGCTGCGGGCTCGGACCCATCATCGGAACCACACCAGACTGAGTGGATTGGGGGACCTTTTTGACCAGTCCGCACACTGCGGGGACGGAAGCCGAACGCTTCCGCCAGCAAAAACTCAGTCAGTGTGTGAGTCCGCCTGCATGGCTGGGAGGAACCCAAGTTCTGTCTCAACCCACGGCTGAGAGGATCCTGGGACCATCTTGACCAGACCGCACACTGACGGCGAAAACTGCACACATCCGCCAGCAAAAACCCCAGTTCGGGTGTCTGTCCACAGGCCAGACAGAGAAGGCCTCGGGCACCATTTCTGACAGCCCTGCATACAGCGGATGCACACAAACCCAAACCCACTGTGTGTGCCCCAAATATCATCTCAGGCCGTGGTGCACAGCCCCTGGCACAGAAGGAGGCACCAAATCTCCATTCCAGGGGAGAGCCCTTAGCAGCAAGCCCAGGGCGGAGTCCACAGCCCCCAGCTGACATCTCAAACCTGGACACTCAGACTCTAGCACAAAGTGAGGAGTAAAGACTCCAGACCAGAGGGGTGACCAGCCTGCAGTG
>CM053766.1:89201706-89236505 GCA_028658305.1 Pachyuromys duprasi
TTACACAATAGAATACTACTTAGCAATTAAAAAAATAAAATCATAAAAACAGGAAATCATGAAATTTGCAGGCAAATGGTGGGACCTAGAAAATTTCATTCTGAGTGAGGTATCCCAGAAGGAGAAAGACACACATGGTATATACTCACTTATTTAGATCTATAAGATATGGTAAACATAATGAAATCTATACACCTAAAGAAAATAAACAAGAAAGAGGACCCGGGGCAAGATGATCAATCCTCACTTAGAAAGACAAATGGGATGGACATTGGATGTAGGAGAAAACAAGTAACAGGAAAGGAGCCTACCACAGAGGGCCTCTGAAAGACTCTACCTAGCAGTATATCAAAGCAGATACTTAGACTCATAACCAAACCTTCGGCAGAGTACAGGGAATCATATGAAAGAAGGGGGAGGTAATATGACCTGGAGAGGATAGGAGCTCCACAAGGACCAAATATATCTGGGCACAGGGGTCTTCTATGAGACTGTTTCTCCAACCAAGGACCATGTATGGATATAACATAGAACCTCTGCTTTGATGTAGCCCATGGTAGCTCAGTATCCAAGTGGGTATCCTAGTAAGGGGAACAGGGACTATTTCTGACATGAACTCAATGGTGGGTTCTTTGACCTCCCTACCCACCCCCCCAAGGGAGGAGCAGCCCTGCTAGGCCACAGAGGAGAACTTTGCAGCCAGTCCTGAAGATCCCTGATAAACCAGGGTCAGATGAAAGGGGAGGAGGTCCTCCCCTATCAGTGGACTTGAATAGGGACAGGGAGGAGATGAGGGAGGAAGGGTGGGATTGGGCAGGGAATGAGGGAGCAGGATACAGCTGGGATACAGAGCTAATAAAATGCAACTAAAGGTAAAAATAAATAAATTAAAACAAAAACAAAAACCCTCCTTTCTGGGGCTTACCTTTTCTCCCCCTGCCCTTGATACGAATCCCAACAGGCTTTTTTTCTACAAGCCAGTACTGGAAGATATGCTGACTCTCCCATCTACCTTGCTGCCCAAAACACTTCTGATTTTTAAGTAAAGTGCATATGCATATGCAAATGAGTTCCCCCAGACTTCCCTATTTTTTGTTTTGGTTTGTTTTTTGTGTCTGTTAATATGTCCGTTCTTCTCACTGGTTAGCTTTTAAAAAATATATGCAAAGGAGACTGTGCTTTGGATTATATGAGCATTCAGTGCAATGATCGTCTTTGAAAAAGTTAACCTCGAAGAGAAAAGGTGCTAAAGTTATCTTTACAAATATTTCCAGTTAAAAGGGTGGGGGGGTCTTCGATGGTAGGGGGGTTGAAACAGAGTAGAGAATGGGGGAGAATAAAGCAAGAGACACAGGAGAAAGGAAAAAGGCATCTGCCAGGAGGCCTTATAAATATATTCATGTTAGAATGTTTTAATCATTAAAAATTAAGTGAGATAATTTCATGAATGAATGAATTGACATCATATGATCTTTTTCACTCTTCTTTCTGCTATATTGTGATCCAGTTCTTGCCAGGGATAGTTGTTGACCTCTCTCATCAACACTGAGCTTTGCCAGAGGATCAAGATACCATCTAAGAGACAGTGTCTTCTAGAGATGGCAGAGATACAAAACCCATGAAATCTCAATAATATGGCTGCCTAAACAAGATGTGCATAATGACCACACCAGTTACACATGCCAGTGTGATTATTTTATAAGAAATTTGTTTAAAGGGGCCCATCCCTATCTGAAGGGCTATAGGCAAATAATAGCTGCTGAGAGAGGGAGAAACAGCTTTCTTCAAGACGAGATCCCTGATAGGCTACACAATACCAGTGGTGAGCCCTAAATACATGTACACACAAGCAACACTAAACTGACTCAGTAAAATTATGAATTCATGAATTTAAGAGGCAGAGAAGAAGACATGGGAGGAGTTGGACCTGGGAAGAGAGATGGGTGGAAATAATGTAAATACAGACTTCATGTATGAAATTCTCAAAATAACTGTTAACTAACAAAGAAATAACCCTGACCTCTGACTTCTGATGTCCTGACTGTGGAATTATCTTAGAAAGCCAATCACATACTTACACTGAAGGGAGAGACCCACAGGGAGGAATGTGACCACAGGTCTGGACTATTAAGCAGGTGCAGGAGTAGCTTCCTGCTGTGCCTTCCCTATTAAGCAGGTGCAGGAGTAGCTTCCTGCTGTGCCCAGGAAGGCCACCTTAACTTCTGCTCAACTTCCTCCCCTTATCTGAACTACCAGAATGATGACCCTCCCAACCCCCGCCCAGGCTTTTTCCCTTACTCTCAATGCACAGGGCAGCTGTTGTTCTAGTCAGTGCCAAACACTAGCCTTGGCGTAACAATTAACTCTTCTAACAAATGGCTCTCTCTGGTTTAAGTCAAGCTATCAGCAGGAAGAATCACTTTTTTGACATTTCCAGCTGTAGACAGCTTTCTTACACTCCATCCTCAAGCCCCATTGCTCAAATTTTCATTTCTATTGCAACATCATCTCCTTTTTGGGACCCTGAATCAATACCTTGGCATGAGGACTTTGTGGTTACACTGGGCCCACCAAAACTATCCTTGGTTGTATTCACAACAACGCTTTCACAGAAGAGGGACCAGGTGGTTAGAAGAGCGCAGGAAGGCAAAGCCCTTGGAGAAGGAAGCATCCTGAAAGGAGGGATCTGTCCCTCAGATGTCCTAGGAAGAACATTCTAGGCAGGAACACAAGGGCTTGGGCTCTCAGTAGGCAGCGTGCCCACTGTGCTCCAGAAAAGCTAAGGAAACAGGGAGTGAGCCAGGGGAAAGCGGGGGTGGATGAGGGCTGAGGCTTCTCGGAGCATCTCCAGCTCCATTGTAAGACTGTTGCTTTTATTCTAAGTAAAAGCCAGCAATCAAATGAGGCCATTTAGCATTGGAGATATTCTGAGGTCTTTCTATTTTTATTTTATTTTTTAGCTTGCACACATACAGACGTTTAAAAATGGCTGCTAAATGCCTCTTCTGGGGGAATGTGAACCGCTCATAATAATAATATAAAAAAGTGCCTTGGGCTTTCTTACAACTGGATCCATCAAAGGGTTTTCACTAGCAATTTGGGGAGCTTCCGCCTCTGGGTACCACTGCTGTGATTTCAAAATAGAATTATCTCGTGCTCTGTGATTTCTTGAATCATTAGTTTTCCATTTTCTCTTCCTCTTTTCTTTCAGCTCCATTTTTTTTTTTCAGTTCAGCTCTGGTATGTGCAGGAAGTCTCAAAATAATGGTGGCTCATGGGCAATTGAGTGAGGGACCCAGATGGAGACAAGGAGAAAGGGGTCTTCCCAGAATTCAGCTATGACCTGGTTGTCATGCATCTGTTTAATCAGAGGCCTGGAGTCTAGCCTAGGATTGGGCTTTACAAGGACAAGGGGGATATCTGTCAGGAGACTGGAGGCCCCAGAGAAAGGAAGCTAAGATCTTAGCACTCAGTGGGGTGCTGTACTTGATTCAATCACCCCTTCCATTTCACTGGGTGTGCCAAGGGGACTAGAACAAGGGTGGGTTTAGTTTTTCCTTTCCTCCTTCCTTCCTTTCTCTTTTTCTTTCTCTCTTTCTTTCTACCATAAGGAAAATGCTCACCAGAAGTACAACCATCATGAACAAAATAGAATCCTGGTGCCACCCCTTTAATTACTCAGCTGACAGAAAGCTGAAATTCTTCAAAATTATAATTATCAACAATTCGAACTCATTATGCACTGAACAGTACTTACCTTTGAAGATTAATAATTTTAGCATTATCAAGGAAAAAAATAACAAAATTACTTAATTTCCTTCTCAGAAAATCCCCCAGATTTTTAAAGAAAGTGCTTGCAGGCAGGGAACAATCCAAATACACCTGGCCAAAAGGGTCTTTATAGACCAGGACTCATGGGGTCTCACAGAACGGACACAGCAAATGACGGCAAGAAACTTGGGGTCCAGGAATTCGACTAACATCTTCTAGATCCTCCTTTCTCACCTCTGACTCATAGAATTAGATGCCAGAAATAAAAGATGAACAGGAATGTCCCAAGAATCCCCATTTGTAGTTTTTAGCCCCGGAGTCAGGCTGCATGCCTGTAATTCAAAGTCTGCACTATATTATGGGGTACTTTTTAATTTTAAAAAATTTTATTAATTATTTATTACATTAGTCCCTTCGTATATCAGCTGTGGCCCCCTCCCTTGTCTCCTCCCAATCCTTCCCTCCCTCTTATCCTCCTATGCCCCTCCCCTAGTCCACTGATACGGAAAGTCCTCCTCCCCTTCTATCAGGTCTCATCAGGACTGGCTGCATTGTCTTCCTCTGTAGCCTGGCAAGGCTGCATCCCACAGAGGAAGGTGAGCAAAGAGCCAGCCACTGAGTTTATGCCAGAGACAGTCCCTGCTCCCCTTACTAGGGAATCCTAGAGAACTTGGAGACTGAGTATATGGGCTATCTCTGAGCTGGGGTTTTAGCTTCCCTCCATGCCTGGCCCTTGGTTGAGGTATCTGTCTCTGCAGGGCCTCCAGGGCCCAGTTTTTTGGGGGGCTCTGTTTGTCTCCTTTTGGAGCTCCTTTACCTTCCAGGTCATGAAATTTTATGAAAGAAGAGGGAGACGGAAAAACCTAGAGAGGTACTATTTTTATTTTATTAATTTGATTTATTTATTTGGCTTTAAAGGATGATTTCACTCTGTAGTCCAAGCTGACTAGAGAGTCCAGTCTGGCTTAGAACTCACAACTAACCTCCTGCCTTTGCCTCTAAGGTGCTAGATTCACAAGTGCTAGTCACTACATCTGGCTGGGATATTATTATTATATGACTTTAATTTATTTTTAGTAAGAAAAATTAAAGAAGATAATCCCAGGCATGAATGGAGCAGACACTCATAGGAGATCACAAACTGCAGCTAGCTGGAGCACTCAGGACCCTGGAGGGGGCCTGAGAGGAAGTCAATGTGGCTAAGGCCCAAAGATGTGGGGTGTGAGGTGTCAGTTTGTCACCTTGGAGATGAATCTGGAAGTCCTGTAGATTTGTAGATTTCCTCATAATCCATCCTAGGCACTGCACATTTCTTATCCCATATGTTATTATTTGTGTCCTTTAAAAATATATACGTCTGTAAAGAACATATCCATGTTAGAGGGTATAAAATAGCTAAGCTGACACAGCAAAAGGAATTAAGTTAGAGTAGAAGGTACTCAGTTAGCTCACAGCAATAAAAGCGGTTTATCATTTTTAGGAGACAAAATAAAAGCCAGAACCCCAGGACCTGAACAGCTCAGAGACAAGCAAGTTCCTCATCAAGAACAGCTTAGCAATAAAGGCTCTGTGCATCCTTGCCTTGTAAAATCACCAGTCTCCTCTTCTCTGTGGTTCCTATGGCCAATGCTGCCTCTGTACCTCAAGCCCATTTAGGACCCAAAGATTTGGATCTAGAACATTCTCTTGTCTGGAAACTGTACTGCCTTCCCATTTCCTTCTATCAGACATCTGCTCTAATTCATCTTCTCATACTTGGGCCACATTAGCTCATGACCTCACCTCATTCTTTTTATTATCATCTTGTTTGCTTCCTGTTCATTGTTTCACCCTTCCTAAGATGGTTTATTGTGGTAGCCCTAGTTGGGTACAGAACTTACAGTGTCCCATAAAAAGTAAGACAAAATGTGGGGCTCTTTATTTTAAAAACTAGAGAGAAAAGCCTTTTCTTTCTTTCTGCAGTTGCTCTCTCAACTTCTCATGACATTTATTTGTTATTTAATGTTGCGTTCCAACTATGCACCAAAGCTATGCAAAGTCCTCATAGGTACTCAGGAGTCCTACATTGTTATTTTGTATATGTAGCCCACCCCTTTCAGTGCCTAAATTTCTCCCTGGGCCATAGGGTAAGGAGTATGAGTTAGAAAGCATTCTGTGGAAGTGAGGAGTCGTGGAGGCATTGAGAACATTCTTCAAGCTTTCATAACATACTTTTCTGTCCTACGGGGCATGCCACAGATCCAGAGATAAAAATGACTCCCAGGACAGTGGACTGCAGACCATTAAACCCAAATGCAAAGTCCTCTTTTGCACACAGGGCCCATGAATTCATTCTTACCTCATTCTTCAATTCAATTCCCATGGTATAAAAAGCAAAAATGGATGAAAGGATTGATGGATGGATGGATGAATGAATGAATGAGGGGGGAAATAAGTCAATTGTTCCATATTCCACTTACATCTTGTGGACAAATTAGCTTACTTTTAATGAATGAATGACTTTTTTGAGAGCATATCATTCCTAAGCCATCCTGTTAAGATCCCTGGGGGCTTAGAAGGAAAAATCAGGATCATCAGTTCTCTTCATAAAATCTGTAGCCTTGTAACTGAGCACAAACAATGCCCTCAAACTACTCCCTGAAGAGATGAAAAATGAAAAGTGACCCAAGGTACAACGCTATGGCAGCTCAGAGATCTATATAGCTACAGGATCACGAAAGGTTTTGTGAAAGTGGTGGCGTTTAAGTGGCTCTTTTAAAAACAATATGGGAGTTGGTCATGAAAAGAAGGCAGGAAATGTTAACAGCGTCAGAGAGGGCAAAAGACAGAAAGCTGGAATTCTGAACAGCTCCCGGGTCACAGTGCTCAAGGAAGAAGTTAGGAATCAGCATGGACACGTATCTCAAGACCAAAGACAAAGCCTTGGGCCTCTGGGTATTTCCCAGGAAAAGATTTGCATTGTCACGAAGCAATTAGGCTGCCCTAGTATGCGTTATCTGCCCCCATGTGTTTAGCAGCTCACATTTATCATTACATATTTACAACGAGTCTGGACTCTGGCTAATGCTGTGTGGAATCCTCTGCTTCAAGTATCTCTAGAGGCTGTTACACAGGCATACAGTAAGGCCTCAGGTTTCACATGAGGTACAGCTGAAGAAGCTCCCAAGCCCACATGATTGTTACAGAGTTCATATAGATACGGACTACTGCATAGCAAGCCATTATTCCTCACTGGAATTAGCCAGAGGTTACCCTTTATTGCTTTTCCTTTGTGCCTCTCCAACTTGGCATCTCATTTCATTAATCCACCAGAAAGAAAGTTGGCTAGCAACACAGAAGTTACAGGTAACCTAATTATGTTATTACTATCTCATTATCTCCCTATAATCTATTAGTGGCAAAAATGGTATAATCCCCCTCACATGCACACAAGAAGAAAGGATTGTACAAGGGCATAAATGCCAGGAAATATATCTCATGAGGACATTTTGACCCTCCTACTAAAGCAATGCAGTACAGATTGGACTAGGTCAGAGAATAAAAAGGAGAATTGTCCAAGAATACTCAATGAAAGAAGGGCATCCAGGAAGGAAACAATGAAACCCAAAGAAAATGAAGGAACTTTAGAAGAATGAGAATTTTCAAATATGTGCTCAGTGGTAAAATTAACCAGACTTAGAAACTAGTTTTATGTGAGCAGTAAGTGCGGAGGCTGTGGTGAAAAGGAAGATTCCAAGGGCTTAAACTTGGAGAGCTAGAGCAAGAGACGTATTTATAAGAGAAAAAGTGGAGGAGAGATCTATTGATGCTGTTTTGGTGGAAGAAAAGAACAATAAATTTGAAAGCCTAGAATACCGGTGACCACATACTTGGAAATGGTGAATATTAGGAAAGGTACTGAATGTGTGACAGTATCCAGAATCTGTATACAGATGCCTCTTTAAGAATCATCTCTATACACATGACAGCTAATGACATGTGGTAAGTAGAAAATAAATAAATAAATAAAATGGAGCTATCCTGAGCTTTTTTTTTTTTAATTTTAATCAGGGATGAGGATTCCCTAGTGAGTTCCCTAGTCCTTTGACGATTCCAGTCTGCCTTTTTGGCTAATGGGCTACAGAGGGACACAAAGAGAAATTCCTTCAGTTATGATGTCTGCCAAGAGACAACCACTTGAGATACTGGTCTCAAAAGGAATTTCCCAGAGGAAATAAAAGGTTGAAATGGCTAAGTGTAGGCATATATATATTATCTCTCTCTATATATAATACATATGTGTGTATGTATATGTACATATGTGTGTGCTTATATACATATATGTATATATAGTTAAATACATTAAAGTATTATTACCATTTATAAATTTATATATAGATATATTTATATATATCTAGAGAGAGAAAAACTTAAAAACAGTAAAAATACTTCAATTCTACATATATGTTTAAATCATAGACATCACAAATTGAACCTTGGGACCACCTATTATTTCATCTTGCACAGAAGGAAATTGAGTATTGGTCTGCATCACATTGATAGCAGCTCTAACTAGAACTTTTCTCCCTAGGCCCTTGCCTTGTGCTTGCTTCCTTCGAGATCTCACACAGGAAATCTAAACCGGATTCACCTAGCTTTCTATGTGCAAAGTCAAGGACCTGCTTATTTAACAGGAATTTAAATACACACACACACACACACACACACACACACACACACACACACACACACACACACACACGCATTCCAAGGCTTTCAGGGGTTAATTAAATTTGGAATACTCACAGGCCCTAAGTTTCCAAGGAAAAGCATGATCTTGGGACACTGGTTGGCTGGGAATGGGACACCCTTTGGTTCCCCAGAGAAATCCTCCTCTGGTGGGAAACTCAAGCTTAAGGTCATGGAAACACTGCTTGCCCCTTCCCCCTAATTTCAGTTATCTAATGCAGCACTGAGCAAAATTTCCCGCTAGACCGAAAACCCAAGGCATTCCCCATTGCCAATCTTTATCACAATCAATGTTGATTGAATGTCTGAATGTAATTTGAATGAGAAGCATTTCAAAGCACAAAGGTTCTGTTCCCAATAAGTTCAGTCTATATAATCAAATGCATTCTTGCTGGCCCAATCAGCAGAGGCCTGGCAGGGGAAAAAAAACCTCCAAGCTTAAATCTTACAATTGCCCCTTTGAGGGTCGTTGACTCGGCAAGTTCTACAGTGGGGTCCTGAAATGAATGCTGCCTCTATGCAAAGCAACAGGAGGTCACATTATAATTAGAATGCAATCAGTGGGATTGGTTATGGCTTGGTTTTCTTCCTGAAATGACAATCTATGCCACATCTGCCATTACATTAATATTTCTGCCTTTCTAGAAGAGAGGAAGGGTGTGCAGAGGAGGGGGAAGGCGGCATCTCTCCAGCATGCAGCTGATAGAGTTGTCTTAACTAGAAGTCTGCGTGAGCTAATCAAGGCCTGAGCAGTTCACCTTTAAAATACCCAAACCATCTGGCAGGCTGTCCCACGATAAATCTCTATGATAAATGCCTCCGTTTTGATGTTACAAAGGAACCGCAGACCTGCTCACTTTTGGCACAGCTGAGAACATACTGGCAACAGCAGAATAGAATTCAGATGTCCTCAAATAGAGAAGTAAATCATTTTGACCTGCAGGGCATAATATATTTAGAGAAAACCTGATTGTAATAAAAAGGTTGGACTTGTCACAGTTTCTGCTGCAGGAATGGTGATACATTTTTTTGGTATATACTCTTCAGTTTAATGGAAACTCCAATGTGTAGTGTATAAAAGCCTTCCATCCCTATCCCCTTTTGTGTGTGTGTGTGTGTGTGTGTGTGTGTTCAGACATCTCCTTCTGTCCCCTTGTGCATTGCTATGGTGGCCTCTTGCTGGTTTTCAGGCATCCTGTGGAGGAATGGCTGCAGCTGAGCATGCCTTCAGAATGATTAATCCACTCGCCTTTCACAGGCCTGTTTTGTTGGGCCCACAGCCACTGCCAAGAAAGGACACACTGTGACCACCAGCACCAGGAAGAGAAGGCACAGCCTCTCAACTCAAGGTTAGCCTGGACCTGGTGCCGAGGGGGACTTGTAAAATAAATTATGCTGTGTGGTTTTGGAAGGTAGACTTTTATGTCTAGCCAAGCTTCAGAAACAAATTATAGAGTGGTCAGTTGGCCTTGTTTATTTCATGTTTTTCCCCACAACGTTAAGAAACTAATTAAACATGGATGCCAAATGGTAAGCAGTGCTTTTCCCACTTCCTTGCCTGGACACAGAGTGCCTCACCCTTGGCTCCGGTGAAGTATCAGAGCCAAGAAAGGGGTAGCCAATGGCAAGGCTTCAGCAATCCTAGAACTCCTGGGAATGCCTGGGATTCTGGGACAAGGCTTGGTGTCTTTTTCCACTCTGGCCTTCTTGGTTGTAACAGCTTGACCAATTCCCTCCACAGCTGCTGGGGTCACTTTCTGGTGACTAATGGGAAAGACAGATTTCCCATCTGTCCCCTGAAAAATGGTTTAATAAAATGAGTCTGCTCACACACCCAAAGGAAGCAGAAACAAGCATGAGAGGTGACGTGTGTCCAATGAGGGGGTTTTCAATCTCACCCTGTTAGTCTCCAGACAGAGTTGGCAACAAAGACGGAGGCTGTTTCCCTGAGTAGAGTGGAGGGGAAAGTAGCAGAGGCTGTTTTGAAATTCACAGGAGCCTACAGCGATGAGAGTCTGTAATTACTCAGAGTCTCATTGAAAAAAACAAAAAAAAGTACAAATAAATTTGAGGTCACCGTGCTCAATAAAACTTTTTAAAAAAAATATTTACTGACAGTTTACTTGGAAGGAAAAGACACAAAAATTTATTGGCTATTGGCAACTATCGTAGAGACGTGTTGCCATATACCTTCCTGTCTGCCCTGGGCAAAACAACACTTATCTAGTTATTTGACTATCTTACACGGCAGTGCTCATAGTGCTGAGAGGAGACACCCCCTTTATCTGTGGCTTCTTTAGCTCTTTAATCATTTCCTTGGCTTGTTCCCGAATTCCCTCCAGGTCCCTGACATCTTGCTAGTTCATAAGTATTAAAACAACAACAAAAACAAACAAAACAAAAACAAACAACAACAACAACAAAAAACCAAGAGGCTGTGGTGGTGGATGCTCCTTCAGGTTCAGCAGGGACCAAGAGAAATGTGCCAGGTAGGAACATGTGAATCCATATCACAGTGAAAGAATGATGCCTCACCACTCACTGTCTCCCTCTTCCCCCATCCTCTACTCTCCTCCTCTATCAGACTTGTGACTCCTGATGCTCACAGACCTTCTGGCCGGGCCACTTTTCAAATGTCTTCCTGCAGTTAATTATGTGAGTACCAACAGGCCCAGCAGGGAAATAAGAGACATTCTTTCTACCCTCCTCCCCCCACCCCGTCCAACACACACATTCCACCATACTGCACTTGCGGTTTTTTGGCTCTAGTCATCTGGGACAGTTTCTCTTTTCTTGTCTGCTCTTTAAAGCAAGAAAACTTGAGCTTAAATGTGCCAGAGAATGGGCAAACTGAGTATGCAGTTCTTACAGGCTATGGGTTTAGCAAGGCTAGTATTGTATGCATCCTTAAGTACTACCTCATCACTCCTCAATCAGAGGCCATCAGTGAACCTGAGTGGGAGGAGCTGATCATCAAGTCATAGGAGTGCCACCCCTCCCTCTACAAACATAGTGGTCTCCAGCCAACCTCCCCAGTCAGAAATTGTCCAGATTTCAAAGTCAAAAACACAGTCCATGATAGAATATTAAAACTCCCAACAGACATGTCAATTCCATGTTGATAATTTAATTCCCACCTTCTCTTTTTACAAATAATTTTAGAATCAGGCATTCCCCAAAATATTATTTTCTGGTATCAATCTAGTTAGATGGTTTATAATATATTATCAGCAACTCATTTCTAGTAATTATGTTTTCACATGCTTGAAGTGACTGTCCCTTTTCTATTTTTAAAGAATTATTTATTTTTATGTGCAGAGCTGTTTTCCCTGCATTTATATATGTGTCCCATGAGTGTGCTCAATTCCCACAGAGGCCAGAAAAGGTGGGTAGGATCCTCTGGAACTAGAATTATAGATGGTTGTGAGCCACCTGGGGTGCTTTGGTGCTAGGAACCAAACCTAGGTCTTTTGCAAGAGCACTAAGCACTCTAAACCACAGAGCCTTCTCTCCAGCCACACTATCTTTTCTGATTATTAAGTGTAAAACATCCATACATCTGATAAACAATCGACTACTTGAGACCATATAGAATTTTGACCTTACAAAGACATTTCTCAAAAGAATCTGATGATCTGACTAGAATCATCTAATGTCAATATTAAATTAACGGAAAACAACACTGGAATCCAAGATGAAGGCACACAAGAGGAAAGTGGAGAACAATGCAGCTTCTAGTAAACACAAGTGGCTCTAATTCATGTGGTATGAAGACAATGTACTTTGGGGAATGGACTCCAATGTACTCATCAGTGACTATTGTCAGCATTATGAGATGACAACATTTGTGACATGTAAGTGAAGCCAATGCTGCCCTCTGAGAGACAGCTTTGTATTTCATTCCCATATAGATCACCCATGTTGCTTGGTCTGAAGGGCAAGAACTTCATTTGTCTGTTAAATAAACTATGGTGGAAATTCCAACCTAGACAGTGGGATTGTGTGCCCAAGGATATGTAGTGTATAGGAATGCAGCAATAAGAAGACCATTGTTAGAGGCAGCCAGGGAGACTCTGGAGCAGCAAACTCAGCACGTGTGCTGAGAGCTCAGAGCTGGTGTGGACATGAAAGACAGCTGGACCCATTCAGGTCGGCCACACTTCATACCAGAGGTGATTTCACTCACTCTCTCCTCCTGGTCTTCTATGGTGACTTATTCAATTCCTGCCACATGGATCCATTTCTCCTTCCAAGGTCAAATGCTAGCTGTAATGGGGAGTTTAGAAATACTATGTGTAGACCTCAAATTTTTTCTGTTTTAATTTTTCTAATGCTTTTGGGGGGGGGGAGGCTGGAAGAAGGCACAAAAGAAAATAAAAATCCCATCTCTTTCATAGCATGATGTGAATTTGAGTTTGTGTGTCACGTGTGGCAAATGCGTGACAGGACATGACAATGGGTAAAATCCCTTGGGGAGATTGAGCTTTATTTCCTATTGGCCAAAGCATGTCTGGACACATGTTCCCACAGTCAGGTACAAAGAGGGCAGACAATGACGCCACTCTTCCTAAAACTAATTCTAACAGTAGAGCAGTGGGGTAGTAGTGGCTGCACTAGCAGTAGGCATTCTCCTGGAAGACTTTGGTGAAGAGCAACCCCCGGAATCAACTTCAGAAGTGAGTTTCTGTCACAGAACCAGCTTAGACATCAGAAAGCTGATGCTGGCTGCTTATGTCAGATGTTTCGCCACAGTGACAAGGAGCCGGCTAACTGATGAACACACGGAGAAGTAAGGCTGGTCTTCATGTAACTCTACAGTTAATAAGCCCTGCCCAGTTGTTCTTTGTTTTGTTTTTGTTTGTTTGTTTTCTCAAAAAGATCCTTCTTACCACGGTGCCCAGAAGACTCTCATAAGGTTAATTTTCATCTTTATGGTACATTATTTTACTGCTGCTTGAAAAAATATATCCTTGTCAAGTAGAAGAATGCCATCCCTCAGAAAAGACAAGAGATATGAAGGGTTCGTATTTGATTATGGATGCGTGCACGTGTGCTCAAACCAGTAGGCTCAAACATGTGGCAATCAGAAGACAATTTTCAGGAGATAGTCCCTTCCCCCAAACCTGTTAAGGCAAAGTCTTACTTTGCCGTTTCTGCTGTGCTTACATACTCCAGACTAGCCAGCACATGAATTTTGGGCCTATTCTTCTGTGTCTGTCTTGCATCTCATCATGGGAATGCTGGGATTTCAGAAGCATGACACCACATCCAGCTTTTTATATAAGTTCCATGCATAAAAACCCAGCTGTGAAGATTGCTCAGCAAACACTTATACCTGCTGAGTCATGTCTCTGGCCACATAAAATACTCATATACTGACCATGTAGTAGCCTGACTTTCTTCTGCTTTCTGAAGGCAAAGATACCAGGACACTGATGGGAGTTGCACAATGGTCAACATAGTTGTCTCTTCTATTTTCTGTTTCTATCATATGCCAGTATTGAAACTTCAGTTTCCAAGACACCTATCTTAGTTGAAAGGAAACACTTTCTTGCTGTTATATTATCACTAGTAACATTCAAAGGGTTTTGTCTGAATTAGGCTAGCATTGGCAAATATGTGGGGTTGGGGAGTAGTCTCCTTCGCCTTGTGTCCCAATAAAACTGAGAATAATCAATACATATGAATCAAAGCCAGTGCAGTGTTATATACTTGGCAATGTTAGGTACTAGGGAGGTTGAGACATCATAAGTTTGAGGCCAGCCCTGGCAACATAGCAAGATCCTGTCTATTAAATAACTATCAAAGGAGAAAAGAGAAAGCCATGGACTACTGACACAAATTTAAAGATCCAAAATATAAATCCACACATTTATAGTCTATTGACTTTTTACCCAGGTGCCAAAGAAGAGCAGCATCTTCAATGAATGATTTCAGGAAAGCTAATTATCCATGTGCAGAATAATTAAATTAGACTTTAGACCACACAATATTTAAAAATCAAAATCAAACTAGATTAAAGACTTAAGCATAATATCTGGAACTGTGAAACTTCTAGAAGAAAGCACACTGGGGTGGGGAGCTCCTTGCTTTGGTCAGGATTACATCATCAGAAGAGTACAGGTGATAATGGCTAACGAGGCTCCATCATGCCAGAATTCTGCACTGGAAAGGAAACAGAGAATACAGCCCATGCAATTTGAGGAAATGCTGCTTCACCACACAAATAATAATGATTTAGTATCTTAGCTATATAAGGACTCAATAATACAATAGTAAGAAAACAGCCCAATTAAAAAGGATAAAGTGAACTGGGAGATAGCTCACTTCATACAGGACTGACCCTGGGACTTGTAGGCTAGCCAGCCTAATCAAATGATGGTTCAGATTCTGCAAGATACTCTGACTCAAAAAAAAAAAATACTGCGGTAAATGATTGAGGAAGACACCAGTTGTCTGCTTCTGGCCTGTATTCACATACATGTGCAACCTCAGACACACATTTCCACATACCTACACACATGAAATATACACACATACAACATACATGCAAGTTATATCTGAGCAGACATTTCTAAGAAGAAAACATATGTACATGAACAATGTTCAACATTAGTAATTATCAGAAAAGTTCGCAAGAAGACACTATCCTATACCTTCTGGAGTACCTCTTAGAAAATGGAAATGTAGGAAATGGCAAAGATATAGAGAAAGTTGAACTTTATATCAATTTGGCAGGGAGGGAGTATAAATAGGCATAGCTGCTATGAAAAATAGCATTTCCTCTAAAAATTATAATTACTATGTTATCCAGTAATACCATTGTTTTCTTTTGAGTTCTGTTGCTATGATAAACACCATGGTCAAGAGTAACTTGGGGAAGAAAAAGTTTATTTCATCTTATACTTCCAGGTAATAGTTCATCACTGAGAGAAACCATAACAGGAACTCAAGACAGCGACCTAGAGGCAGGAACCAACTGCTGTCTCTCCTGACTCTAGAGTGTTGTTTACTAACTTCCTTCCCTTTGCTTGCTCATCTCCTTTTACACATAGCTCAGGTACACTTGCCCAGGGATGGCACCGCCTATAGCAGCCTGGATCCTCCTATATCAATCAGCAATCAAGAAAATGTCTCACAGGTATACCCAGAGGGCAATCAGATAAAGGCAATTTCTCAGTTGAGATTCCCTCTTTCCAGCAATGTCTAAACTTGTGTCAAGTTCATTTAAAAAAATAACAAACTAACTAACCATACAACTACTACTAGATATCTATTTAAAACTTTAAAAATTATATGTAATATATTAATATCATAAAAATTAAATTTATACATGAATATGTACAGATATGTGAGTATACACATATATAAACATATACATACATTTGTATATGTAAGTACATATTCATATATACATATATCTCTATATGTGTATATATAGTCACATATACACATATATTCACATATATACATATATGTATATATTTCTAGTAATACCACTGTATATTATTAATAAAAATATATTTATATAAATATATATGCATTTCCATGTTTAGTGCTATATTATTTCCATGAATGTACATATGGGAGCAGCCTAAGTCCATGAACAGATGAATAGATGATGAGAAGGTGGCATTGTACATAAAAGGCTACTACTATTTAGCCATAATTAAAAGAGGGAACTCTCTTTCATTTGCAATACCAGAAGACAAATCTGTAGGGCATTATAGTAAGTGAACACCACGCAATGAATGACAAGTACCACATGATATCACTGCGATGTAGGATCTGAAAGTTCACCTCATAGCAATAGTGAATATAGTGACGTTATCAGGCACTAGTGTGTTTGGCAGCAGGAGTGGGTTTGAGGATATAGTTAAGAGAACACTAATTTTAGATAGACAAAAGGGTAAGTCAAAATATCTACTGCACAATTTGGTGGCTGTAATTAATAATGATATGTTGTTTCCTTGGAAATCATTGAGAATATAATTTTTATCCATTCTCACACAACACCCAAGCACACAGGATGATGTACTTATTAACCAGCTCAATTTAGCCACATGTAACAATTCTCAAAATTTCTACAAACTCTGTACTCCTATTTATTCAATCTTATTTCAAATATCCATAATAGATATGTATAAAATTTTGATGGCACCCATCAAAGAACATGGATATGAAGCAGACCTGTAAACCTAGTCCTGGGGAGGCAGAGACAGAAAGATTGCTAGGGTTCCCTGGCCAGCCATAATAGTCTACTTGGCGAGTGCCAATCTGAGCGAGAGACCCTGTCCCAAAAGGTAAAATGAAGAATGGTTGAGAAAGATACTTGGTATTAACTTCGGGCTGCTATACACATGCCCACATATGTGAATGTGCACTCTCACACGTGAGCACATGTGCACACAGAAACATGAACACAGGAATCCATTAACAGAAAAGGCTTTTTATGATCATAAAAGACATGAACTGGGATGATCTGAAGCCCTTTATTATTTTCATTAAATTAAGAGTGGCTTGCATGAATAGCTTCCTAGTTGTTTTCACTACCAAAAATTAACCTAAACCTTAGCTTAACTTGCATGGCTTTTCTCCCTAAGTGTGGATTCTGTCAAGCACAAACTATATTTATCAGACTATATTCATGCTAAATCTTGGCAGGTTAAAAACATTGCAGTTTGGTCTTTATTACACATAAGCCACCAACAGGAACATGGAAAGAGAACTGCCAATAAAATAGGTAGTAGGATAGTCTTACTTATCATATAGTCATCAGCACTGCCATTTGCAAGCCCAAACTAAAGCTTGGTTAACCCGAAAGCTGTCTACTATGGAAAAGGCACCAACGATCATAGTGGACCCCAGTGTCCCTACTTGCAGTCACTTTCTCTAGAATTAGCTTAAATTGCTCTTAGGAAAGAAAAATGCTCCTTAATTTCCATCCCCCAACTTCTGGGAAGGTTAATTAGATTCTGTAGATGCTGAGGCCATTATAGCATGGATGTATACCTCTTCCTCGTTATTAAAAACTTATCAATGATTGGAGTTATTATAAGATGGATGCTAACTCCTTGTGTTCTACTATCATTTAATGAACATTTCTGAGGGTTTTGTTTTGTTTGTTTTTGGTACCAAGACCATGAATTTTCTCTACTTAGTTTAAAACATGACTCCAAGGATACCTCCCAATTTTAGTGAACCCCTTCCATAGCTCCTAAAACATTTTCTGTACTGGTATATGTGTTGAAAAATGCTGTTATCACCCAAGGGTGTTATGCAAAGAACTTAACAATTAGTGGGATTGTTGACTGGTCACTGATCAGGACAAGGGATCAGCTCCAGAGTTGTCTTCAGTGATGATCCTTAGCTGTGGGACTAAGGATCATATTGATAGTTTGAGAGTCTCACAAGAAGAGCATAGGAGTGGAGGGGAGCTGGAGAATCTAGGTGGAGCGGTCCTGGAAGCATGCATGACAGCTGCACTGGTGTGTACCGACTCAGTGTAGGCCACAGCGCTGTCACCCATCTGAGGTGGGGTACCTATGTCTTTCACTCTGCTTCACCTTGAATCCAGGCTCCAAGTGGATTCCTGGCTTCTTCCTAAAACCACTGCCCCATGCAATCATATTTATTGTGTACCTGAAGAATTTCTTTCCATGGGTAAACTTCCTACATTATGCAACCCTCTGCAACCCTCAGAGGCATCCTTCCAAGGTGTAAAGTCACAAAGGTTGCATGTGTGTGTATGTGTGTGCATGTATGTGTGCGTGCATGCACATGCATAGTCTGAGGGTAACTAGTCACCTGTACCTCAGCTGCAATATACTTTTTAAAATATGTATTTATAATATTTTAAATTTATTTTCATGTGTATGTTTCTGTCAAGTGTGTACAGGTGCTTATGGGGGACAAAAGATGCACCAAAGCTGGAGTTCGAGGTAGTTGTGAACCATACAATATAGGTATGGGAACTAACTTTGGGTCTTCTGGAAGAACAGTGAGTACTCTTAACCACACAGCCATCTCTCTATCTCCCAAACTTTGTGGTCTATTTGTTGTTTGAGGCAGGGTCTCTCTTTGGCCTGGGACTCACTAAGTAGGATACTCTGACAGGCCAGCAAACCCAAGGGATTGCCGTATTTTGCCTTCCTAAAGCTGGGATTACAAGGTTATACCATCATGTCTATCCATTTTTATATGTTTTCTGGTGGATGGTCTTTATGTTTGCAAGGGAAGCACTTTCATGATTTAGGTATGACCCCTCCAACTCACAGACATGGTTCTTAAAGAAGATATACAAATGATAATATGCATATGAAGTAACCCTTGCTGTCACTGATCAATAAGAAAATTCAAACCAGTAAGAAAATCAATAAGAAAATGCAAATCTATTTATAGACCTTGTTAACTGAAAACAAACAAGAAAAAATGCTCAGGAAATATACATGGATAGGGTTCTGTAGAGAAATCAGAGCCCTGTGCATTTTTGTAAAACAGTATAGCCACTGTGGAAGTCAGTACAGAAATTTAACAACAAAGAAAATAATAGAACTACCATGTCATACAATAATTCCCATTCACTGTGTGTTCTCAAAAGAAAAGGAAGGCCTCAACTTAGCATCTGTTCAACCATCTCATGGCAGCAATATGAGAACAATTCAAGCTGACATCAGAAGCTAAGGGAACAAACAAAATGTGGCACATAAGTTATAGAGTATTATACAGCTTCTAAAAGGAAAGACACTTAGACATATCACTACATGGATAATTCCTGAGAACATTACAGAAAACAAATTAGCAGTTTAAAATGACATATATTGTATAATTTAACTGATGTGATGTGGCTAGAGTTGTCACATTTGTAGAGATGTAACAGTTACTTCCACAGGCATGGGGACATGAGAAATTGCTTCCTTACTGGCACAGAGTTTCAGTTATGCAGCATAAAGGGTTCTGGGTACCGATGACAGTATGGATTACATACAATGTTAGATTATATGGATTTTGTGCCAATAAAAGAGGACAAATGTAAAACACATGTTTGAATAACCTGGAATGAAAAAATAAAAGGAAGACAAGGGTCCAGTCATATCTCTAACACAATATTCCTTCAGCACAGACAGCAAAGTCTTCAGTATATTATCAGCAGGCATCTATGGCATCCTCAGTAGAGCCATACCAGCTCTCAGGTCTCTCCAATCCTAGGGAGGGAGTGACTCCAGCCACCTGCCTGTGTTCTTTTCCTCCTGGGATCACTGTGCTTCAACCAACCCCCTCCTAGTCAGGTCACTGAGTGCTATTAATCTTTAGACTCTGAATCTACATTCAAGGAATCCTCCAGGACTCGGTTTAAATACCACTTTCCCCAGAAAGATTAACCTACTGTTCACTCCCTCTCTGAGGTCAAAGTTAGGAGGATATTCTTCATATTTCCATGTGACTTGATCACCTTTGTTGAGGAAGATCAGATCATCCAAACTTGAAATCCAATTTTTAGTCTTAGCAACCAACCTCAGAAAAATTACTGATATTCTCAGTCCTAACTCATCTTTAAGGAGTTGATGATCTTGGCTGGGGAATCATAAAGATGAAAAGAATTGATGTAGAACAACTGGAACAACATACATATATGATACAGCCACAATCCTATTCAATCTTCACTAAAATGACCTGATCTTCCCCCAACCAAGAAGTGAGTCTAGGTCATCTCTTCTTGAATCTAGTGAGAAAGTGGCTTCCAAAGCTAGATCAGAGATATTTCTGGTGTTGACTGGATCCGTTGGGCTCCAAAGAGCTCTTACCCAGGAGAGAACCCCACTACCATGAGTTTTCCAATGCTGAAGAAGGCACATCACAGGACATATACAGATTATCAGTGAGAAACTTTATTCAGAGGGTTCTCCCACAGGCATTATATACAAATGTCTAAGCATGACCCTGAAAACAGGTTATCTCCAAATCCAAGTCTTCCCAGGGGATGCTGAAAATACACGGAATGAAGGGAACCACGCTTTTCTACTCTGCATCTTTGACCTATAGATCCAGAAGGACAATATATGGCTAATGTTGTCAAGGAAATTTTCATGTACCTTGTGACACAGCAACTCGTTCTAGTACTTCACCATCATTCAGTATATCTTCATTATTATACTATCAAAACACAAAGTCAATATATAATGCATAGATATCAATGATATAGCTTTATTTCTCATTTGATTCTAGGATCCATGGGTCAGGATCTAGATCCATAATATAAAGGTTTTGGGTTCAAAGAACAAAGGAATTCCTTAAAATCAATTAGCTCCCCAACATTAAGAAACTTAACTCCTGAGTGGCACAAATTTGTTTCATGTGAGAACTACCACTGAGACTGTGCAACTTCTCTCAACTATTGTGTGTGTTCATTAAATGGTGATATTCTACATGCCTGTTCGGATATGACCCCATTGTAATGCCTTAACGGTAATTGCATGTCATTGTTTCAAAGCTATTTTTGTAGATTAAAGAACTAACAACTGAATATATCATACTTCTAACCGTTTACCTGTTTCTAGGTATTTGGGATGATTGTAATTTGTCCTCAATACAAATAATGCTATGATGAATTACTTCTAGCTACTGGTATATACCTTAGACTGTATCTTTGATCATGTCCTAAAAATGAAACTGATGCACCAAAGAATAGCTATAGCAAATTGCTCTCTAGAAACACCGAAATGAATTGCTTCTGGAAAGAGAACATATGAAAGATAGTATCATCCTATCCAAAAAATATTAATATTTCTCTTTAATTCAAAATTTTATAGCTTCTCACGGGTCAGTTTTATTTTCATTTATTTCATTTCTAATAATTTTGATCTTCCTATGTTCATCTACAGTTCTGTTTTTGCATAGTCACAACTTTAATCAATTTTTCTTTTCTTTTTAAATAGAAGATCATAAAAGTATGTCCCAATCACAGAAAATTAAAACATTAGTAATACTATAAAATATTATAGGGAAATTTTTCTTAATTTTGCTTACAGTATTACAGATACTGTATATTTAAAAATGCATATATTCTATGTTACAAAGTCTGTCAACAAATTTTATAGAATTTCAATATCATTTTAATATATTCATGGTGTAATAATATAATTATCCTGTGATCATACAAGCATGGAAGACATCTTCTCTATGAACAAGTCAGCTACCAAATAAAACTGAAAAGTCTCATTTATCCTCAATAATCACCTCACAAGCAGTACACACTTATGGGCCCTTTTTATTGCCCACACTGATTTTCACCCAACAAACTTCCCAAGCATCAAAAATAGATCCATTCATATCAGCTAAAAACAAATGTTAACAACGGGTACCTGGGAGAGAGGGGGCAGGGAGAAGGAGTCGAAATAGTATTTAACAGAATACTCTGATTTGTCTCGAAGGTAACCATTCACTTATGCTTTCCATAAGTAATTGTGGAATATCTATTTTATAACCCAAATAGAGGCCGAAGACATAAAATATATTAGCATACGGACACTTTGCTTTAGAATATTCTAATTGAGTTTAGGTGAGATTAACTTAAAAGCAAACACCTCTAATAGCAGGTGTGTATTCCAAGCACATAAAAGCATTTAAGATAATTCCACCTTATTGATCAACACTGAACTGGAACAAATTTCAAACTTCATTTTGTAGGGGTCTGATCAAATGTTCAAAGCCCTCCTGGGTTTTATCTTCTTTATTTCAACTCTTATTATTTAGACTCTCCCTAAAGTAAAACTTACCAAAGACAAAATAAGTTAAGTGAGACATTTGTTCACAGTGACGTCTTCACTGGACTCTCCCTGTGGGGACTCTAAAGTTATTTAAGATCTATGAGGTAGACGCAAACATTAAATCCAATTTAGGAGAATGAGATGAGTGCTTATTAAGGTAGTACTTTGATAAGGAGAAGGTAGGGGTGAAGTAAAGGAGCAGTACATAGAGTTGGTGGAGGGAGAACGCAGGCCGGTCAAGAAAGGAATGTTGGAATGTGAGGAACACACAAGACTCTCAAAGGCCTTCCAGAAAGTAGGGGCTGCTTGGAAAAAAATGTGAGAATTTCCTCTTTGTCTGTATGATATTTGTATACCCAAATTTACTTGGAGAGTCTGAATGTTGATTGTTGCACAGGGACTCAGAGGCCATAGGTGGTTCTGAAGGTACAGAAATCAACCCATTGACTTATTTTAGAGACAGAAAACTGGATCTGCGGCTTTTGTGGAAGATAATAGACATATGTGGAAGATACATACATATATATATATATGTAGGTATATATGCTTTTACCTTTAAACATATATTTAATATGAAATATTAATATATTTAATATATTAAAAATGAAAACTATAAAACTGAATGTGACCCTATACAGCAATCACTCTGAATGCCTATTATAACTCCATGGAGAGGTTCATTGAGTTCTATAAACTTGTGGGGAGATGACAGAAAGTTAGACAGAACACTAGTTAGGCCATTGTAGATCAGAACCCTAAGCACCTCCCACCTGCCTCTTTCTTTACTGATAGAATTTGAAAAGCTCACACAATTGAGTTCAGAGATTTCAGATGGGCCATTCACACTACAAATGGTTTCTTTTTCACTCTAAACCCTTTCTCTCAGAAAGGATCATACCTTTGTGGAATTCCTAGGACCCTGCCTGTGATGAAGCATGCAATAAAGACCACTGTGCACACACACGGATAAAGTGGTTGGTACTTATTTTTAGAGCGCCCTTCAACTGCTTAAGTAGCATCAGCTGAAATACAGTATACTCCATTGCTACATAAAAGTAAAAGCAAAATAAAAAGTTGCAGGTAAAACAGCCATAAATCTAGGAATTTAAGCTCCTCTCCTCGGGCAATGGCAAGCCAATTCCGCATTTCCTCTTACTTGCTGACAGCCTCTTGGGCATTCCAATGGGAAAGAGTTGAAAAGCAGGATTTCCCATCCAATCAAACACTGGACAACACTTAATTACTTACGTAGATTAATAATAGCTCTGTGGCTGGGATTTTTGCCTTTCACCACCTTTCCCTGAAGCTTTGCCTGCACTTGATCTGTGGGGAGGCTGAACATCAAACAGTATTTGACCAGCCCTGCTCTGCTTCAGCAAACTGTCTGGAACTGACAACTCAATTTCGACACCTATCAATCAGTGGTAATTTATTGACTATTGTTACGTTTCTCTCCTTACCTATGATCCTGGTGATACTAGCAAAGGCCTAGAAGGATACACCCTCTTTCTCGGGGAAGTTTGAGCTGAGCTGCCTTTTTCAAGGTGATACACATGATAAGAATACAGATGAAGTCAAAATTACTGTCAACAGAAAATGCTCAATATCCAGGACCAAGAGTCTACATTCTAAAAGGAAAACCCTTGGGAGACAGGTGGGAGTGGTGACATTGTGAAAACGTTGGTAAGGAGGGAAATTTTTGGCTGGCCTCATAGGACATGCCAAATGTGAACAACTGAATAGCAGGGAGAGATAAGAGATAGGTAGACAGATAGATCAATTTTGAATAAAGCAATGAGGAAATGAATCAACCATATACTTAGAATAAAGCAATGATTTAAACCAACACAATGCATCTCTGTGGGCTAATAAGCCTTACTGATTTATTACATAATATTTTATTATAAAACAATGTTCCTTCATTCAGTTCTGGAATTTAACTGGCTGAAATTTTTTTGACATATTACTATCCTGTCAATATAGTTTATATAATAGATACTCAAGAAATAAAAATTGGGTTAGGAATCTGATTAAAAGATAAATGTGTAAGAATGAGTTACACATAAGATTCATGCATTTAATAATGGGTTTATATATATGTATATATATCTGACAGCAAATGGCATTTCACCTTCAGCCAAAATTCAAAGAACAAGGCAACCACTCATTTGAGAAAAGTTGTTGAACATGTGCTGTTGACACATCGCAGCACACAAGATAGATCAGGATATGGATTTTTGGAGTTTACAACTTAGTGCAGGTAGAGGTGGGAAAAGAAGAAAAGGACAGAAAAAGAGAGGAGAGAGAGAGAGAAGAGAAAGAGGCACAGAGATAAGCTAGGGAGGAAAGGGGTCATGATGGTTAATCCTTACTGTCAACTTGTTTGTATTTCAAATCACCATAGAAATATACTTCTGGGTGTGTCCCTGTAGGAGTCACCCAAAAAATTAAACAGAGCACAAAAGACCTACCCTGAATGTGCATGGCGCCATGTCACAGGCTGGGATTTAAGACCAAAGAACCTGAGATGAGCATCATTGTCCATTCCTCTCTGCTTCCTTATTCCAGATAAGATGTGGCAAGCTGACACAACCTCCCGCCACCAAGAATTCCCCACCATGATGGGCTGTGAATCAAACAAACCATTCTTCCCTTAAATTGTTTTCCTCAGGTATTTTGTTATAGCAATAAAAAACATAACTGATACAGGGGAGAGGAGATGGAAAAGGATATAGGGAATGACTGAAGGAATGTGAGATATCAAAGTGTTAAGAAGAATGTGATGTACTGACAAGGGATAGCAAGTGACTGGTATGTGGATGTGTTTGGCTTGTTATATGGTCTCAAACCTCATAAACAAGAGAAGCCAAGTTCACAAAGATTTCTGGTCAGGGTCTCCTAGTCAGGGCTCATAGCACTACATGAATGAGATGAAGTTTTCAAGAAACTGAAAGACAGCCTCTGTGGGAAAAGTAAGTTACAGAACAAAGTACAGAGCACCCAGTACTGCAAAGAGAACAGGACCAAGCCATAAGAGGACCAGGAGGTTTGGAGAAAGTCTTTAACTAGGGGACAAAGAGAAGTTATTAAAGAGTCAATCTAGCCTAGCACTTGAGGACTAGCTCACTGCAGGAACATTTATCCTCATCAGATCACACACTAGTAAACTCTAATTAGATCCGCAGATAATAGAACTGTCCTCTAACTGATCTTCAGATGGTAGAGATGCACGGCTTAAAGAGTTGACTTATCAGTCACCATGGTTAATGTGTTGACTCTCTGCTTTAAAAATAAAGAGGGAGGGAGAGTGGGATTGGGAGGAAATGAGGGTGGGGCTACAGCTGGGATACAAAGTAAATAAATTGTAATAAATAAAAAAATATATTAAAAAATAAATGAAACCAGAAAAAAAAAACAACTGAAAATGGCGACTGCCCTTGTTCTGGGCTCAAAGGCAAGACAGGAAAGGGTCCTTTAGCAACAATCCCGCCACTGCCCACAAACTGGGTAGGTATCAGAGCTGAGAGGTGACCAGAGGCAGTTCCTCAAGATGGCTGCTTTTCTCAGACTGCACTAGGTTCAGGCAGGGGCAGGGACCAGGCAGCAACTCCCTATCCAGATGTGCATGCAGCAAAAAGCAAAGCCACTTTCATCCCAGGGGACAAAATCTTGCTTTGAATTTCAAAGGCAGATGCCCCCAGGAGGCACCCACCAAACTCACCCCACAAAATGTTTGATGAATTACCATGGCAGACATCAACTTCACAGATTAATGACTGAAAGGAGTTTAGTTATGTCTCAGTGGAAGAGGATAAATTTTCTCTTGGCTTTGAGAATCCGAGGGATTGAGCAAGCCAGCTAACCACAGCTCCTTCCCCTCCGCACAAAAAGCCTCACCATGGCTCATTTCCTTCCTACATTTTCTTTCAGTGGCTTTTCATAAATTTAAGTAGAGCAGACAGTGCGTCTGTGCTATGCTTCATTTGCAAGACGATGACCACCAAGTGATTAGAAATTGTCACAGGGTTGGTGTACTAGGCAGGAAAAATATCCCTGAGGTTTTTTGTTTTTTGTTTTTTTTTTTTTATTTCCCCCATGGAATTCATTCTCAACTCATAAATAGATACTTAGTGGCTAATTTTCTAACTTTAAAAAGTTAAAAAGTACTGGCACCAAATTTATAAAGAATGTCAAGCTCAAACTCCTCTTACTGGAGTATGTGTATGTGTGTACATGTTTGTACTTGAGTGTGTGTGTCTTGGAGTTTGATGCCGTTTGGAGTGCTTACTCAGAAAAGCAGGGTGCTGTCTGCAAACGTGTGTGTGTGTGTGTGTGTGTGTGTGTGTATGTCTGTATGTCTGTATGGGTATGTCTGCACATGTCCTGTATGTATGGGTGCTTTTTTAAAGAATGAACAAAAATACACTAGAAACAGTTATTATTAATGGACAACAAAAATAACAATGAAGCTTTCATATGAACACAGGACACACAGGACACACAGACGCATTTTTACCCTCCTTTCCCACTAACATGTCTCTACATTGTCACTACTTTAGGACTGGGACTGTCAGTTCCTCAAGGTCTTGATAAAAGTTGTATTCTTTGGCCACCAACCTCTGTGGGATGTTGTTCTGTGTTCTTAGGAAGCCCTCACACTACACTGTGCTACCTTGGTGTTGATGTCAACTGGTGACACCATGCTCAGTTCCCACTCAACTCAGCATCCCAACATGAAAGACTGAGAAATCTGTCTTCTGAAAGTTTCCATTTCCAAGTCCCCAAGAATATTTATCCCCCTTTGTACCAACAAAGGAGCTCTAGGCAGACCAGAGCTATGTCATCTACAAACTGTGTAGGTAAGTCATGCTTAACATGTTCATCAGTTATCAAAACACTGAAGCACACCATAAGCAAAACTTCTTCTTGGGGAAATGTTTCTGAAGCAAAGAGATAATGGAAACTTCTAAATCAAGCAAGTTACAGATATAGTAAAGAAGCTAAGAAAGATCTGTTTGTCCTGCCTATCCTGGTGATTTCCCCCTCTTTTTTTTCCGTTTGGCAGTAGCCATATTTCCAAATATGAGCCTCCTCCCTCTAACAATCATGAACCCGTGTCTTTGTTACTTCCATCACATTTTGTGGGACAACTCACAGGTAAATGGCCGGCATTTTCTAGGCTTCTATAACTTCTGCAAAGATGGAGGAGGTTTGGAGACCTGACATATAAACTTGTTTAACTGTAACTTCCTTCTTCATTCTCCTTCTCAATATATTCCAAAACTAGATAAGGATATTCTCCGGGATCCATACTTTGACAAGATGACTTAGGCAATATTTTAACACAGGTGTTACATCAGATAGCTGTTATTTAGACAAACATTTAAAATATCTTCCATTTCTATAAAGTCAAAGTTACTTTTGTATGTCTGAGGTAGTAACAGGCAACCCAAAGCTTTCAAGGGAAAGCCTTATTTCATAGGTAAAAACATCACGCCTCTTTATATCCTTCCTGTGCGTAATGGTAGAGGACTTTTAGTAGGCAAGATCTCTTCATTTTCCTTGGTAAGAAGTTTATCTAATGACTAGAAGTTTCCAAAGTGTTCATACTGCTTCCCCAACTCACACACACACAATACAAATCATAAAGGCCTCCTTGTTATTTAAGAATGATACTAACAATGCTTTTCTTAAAGTTTCATTGAAATCTTCACAAAAATCAAGAAGACTATTGAAGTTCCATTTTCCCAAAGTAAAGTAATAAAGTGCTTGGAGGAGACAATATCTTGATGCTATAATTTAAGAAATCACTATGATATATCAATTTCATAGGTCAATACATCACTTGCCCTGATATTAACCCCTCTGTTTGCCCCTGGGGCATTTTAGTTGCAACTGAAAACCAGGACATAGAAATGTAACTTTAGTCACCTTTAAAGAGCAATCAAGGAAAAAAATAAGTGACAGTGCTCACTTGTGTGCTATACCAAGACAACCTAGCACCTGCCACAGTCACAGAGGTGTTTGCTTGCAAGACAAGACTACTTGCGATCAGCACAGAAGTGATTGTTTCCTGTCAGAACTATAAAATCCAGTCTCCTTGCTTTGACATCACCTTCTCTAATGTGCCCAATCCCACAGTTTTTTCTGCATCTTATACAATGTGCTCTGCTTTGATTATTCATCTTCCAAATCCAGTCAGATGAGTCCTTTGAGCCATCATTAAAATCATGATCACTTTTGTTCAGGGCTGCTGGATTCTCTATGACAACCATCCTCATTTTCATTATCTCAACTCTTAGAAAATGTGGTCACAATATTCGTAATGTTGAAAAACTAAATTGGTACTATCTTGATACAAAGCATAAGAGGTAATAGGCAAAATCGGACAGATGGACTGTGAATGCTCACATTACAATGTGTGGGGGTCTACCCTTTGTGTTTCATCAACTGGAGTGGAACAGCATGGCTGACCAACTAGGACTGAGCTGCAAAGCTTGTTATAAGAGTGGAAAACAGTGACTACGAACAGGACCTAAACTATGCACTATCTATTGGGCAATGGTGCAGCGTAGTTTTCACTTATGTGTATGGTGAACTACCACAAGAGTTTTATACTCCTTACCACAGCTTCAGCATCTACCAGCACAAATCAAGACCTTTTGGGCCCCAGGGGAGAAGACTTGCCGAATATGGGACTCACAGTCCTAAAGATAGCATAGTCCCAGGAAAACAGAGCATGCTTAGCAAGAATCCAATGTCATTCTGCTAAACATGAGCCAAATTTGAAATGGAAAATCATGTTCAAAAAGCAACCATAGTTAAAATACAAGGTAACCAATGGGTCAGGCAAACTCAGCCCCATATCCAGTAAGTTATAATTCATATTTGAAAAAAATGCCGATAAGTAATGTCTAAGAACCGGCTAATTGTACCAACTCAATTTTAGAGATATTTATAATAACTCAAAATCAAAAGTGCTTACAGCTGTGACAAAACCAGCCAAACAAAAATCATAGATGATGCAAAGTTTAGTTCAGGAGGTAAAAATCCACATTTTACCTGCATATCTCAGCAAAGTTAAAGGCTCAATCTCTAGATAGACTGGGATACTCTAAATGCCTGTTACAGTAGACTGTATGTCTTAGCTTTTACTTTGTGTTATTTATTTATTTTGAGCAGCAAGATTATTTGTAATTCTTTTTTTAATTCCATGTGGCTAATACTGACTAGCCATAAAAAGACATAAAAATACAAAGGTGATCTTATTTCTATTAATAGCTGAGGCAACAATAATTTTAATTTAGGAAAACAAACAAACAAAACATGTGAACATACTCAATTAACCCAGTGGAAGCAGCAGCAGCAGCTATCTTTCTTCATCTATCCAGAAGGTTCTACCATGTATCAACAGTCACATTTAACAAAATATATAGAGAGGATTTCATATTTAATTGGGGGTTGCCTTTGTATAGCACTTGGTTTAAAAGTATCAATGAGAATTCCTCATATTTCCCATGGTTACTGACATTCTCAGATTCAATGAAACTGTTAAGAACTTGAAATCTTATCTGTATTTCCCAAACATAAACCAAGGGGAATTTTCTTTTTTGAAGGTTCTGAAACATATCTGTGACTCAGTTCCCATAGGCTACATCATGGAAACACTGATACAAATATAACAACGTATTCTTTTAAGCTCAGCGGAAGTCAGAAGGCAATAGGGAGTGATTGGTACCCAGGGTCCTACATGAGCATCAAACAACCAGGAACTGTGATGAAATTTCTACAAACTGCATTTACAAAATTGAAAGAGCACCTCTCGATACACCAAAGAGGAGGAAATGCTAGATACAGTATATGAGGAATTTGGAGGTAAATCATAAGTGCGGGTTTCTTAAAAGAAAATTTTCAGCTGTACATGCAATGTGTCAAATCATGGAGCAGGGGTAGGAGAACACCATTCATCTCACACAGGTCAGAGGAATCATGTTCCACCTGATAGTTTGGAGCAGTTTGTTCACTTCTTTTTATTTATTTTTTTATCATAGTAGAGTACTTAAAGCTGGGAAAGTTTACCAATAAATGTTGGTTTATAGTTCTGGACATTTAAGATTGAGGGGCTACTTGGCTGTTGCCTTCTTACTACTAGAGAAAAAAAAACTCAAAGTGGTCTGGGCTATGCCACAGTAAGAAATATCCATGACATTTATTTGTTCAATTCACCCTTCATATGAAGCCTGAGAGATTCAATCATGGGGCACCATTTCAGTGAACACATGTAATCACTTCCTTAAGAGCCCATCTCCATGAGCCACACCACCGTTGTATCAAGTTTACACCATTTAGAAGTCCAACACACTCTTGTTTCCAGTGCCCCACACCCTGGGAACATTGCAGTTGGCATGTGCCCTCTCCATTTTAAGGATTGAACAGGTGTCTGACTTACAATTAAGAAAGTTAAAAAGTAAGATACTGTAGCAGAAGTTGTTTGTTAGGCAACTGACTAGAAGAGGCTTGAAGGAGTCTATAATTCACTGATAATCATTTCCAAAGAGAAGGTGCATTGTGAATACAATTCAAAGCAGCATCACTTAGTCTCAGATGCTCCTGTTGGTGATAGGAAGGAACTGGTAAGAAGTTCCCATAAGCCCAGGCATGCCATGAGGATCTCAAGTGAGCAGCCTCAGGAGACTCCTTTGCCATTCTCAAGATAAACTCCATGATGAGAACCAACCCCAAAGTGTCCATGCAGCATGTTACTGAGAAGCAAGGTCAAACTTCAACTCCTGCCATTGAAAGAACCAACCCAGACCAGAGGGGACTGGCCCAGACCAAGGCCATGTGACCCTAAATTTGCTCTATGTCCCTCACCCACACAGCTCACCTAGTGTGAGTCTCAGAGAAAAGACAGAAAGGAGAAGAAAATTTTCTAGAGCATTAGATAAGCTGTAGCAAGATCCAGATAGTACCAAAAGGTGTATTACTGGAGGGTCAATTTCAGATTCTGGATGCAACTATAGATGTTTATATGAACGCAGATGATTTTGAGACTTGGGTAACTTGATCATGAATAGAATATTCTAACAAAAAGCTAGTATTTCACTCAAAGGCAGAGGAAGACTATCTCCAACAGACCAAATCCAAGAAGCAACTGTAAGAAGGGTAGAAGGGGGAAGCAAGTGTATTGCAAAACAAAAACAAAGAAAACACCTGTATTTTATTAAGGACAAATTAATAAGGTTTCCTAGAAAGTTCTGATGGTAATTGGAACATCTGTAGACCCGAAGCCCACATAAAGAGAAGGTCTTTAACCATGGCCTCAAAAATCCAAACTACTTTGATGACCAGCATCTCAGCTGACACATCCTTACAATATAGCTGCATAGGCATTACCATTCCCATTTTACAGAAGACAAACTGAGGATTGAGCTTGTCTTGTCTTCCCTATGTCTGAAACCACAGTCAGTAGAAGACCCAAGCTTCAGAAATCCCTACCACACAGTCTTTTTACTGTGTTCCATTATATATTTACACACACACACACACACACACACACACACCATTCCTTCCCACCAGAGAGCCGGATGGGTCACTGGCAAACTCTAGAATCCACTTATCTAACAGGATCAGAGATGACTTTTCAGTAAATAAAACTGAAATAATTATAGCTGCCAGGCAGGGTTTTTAAGACAGTAACATCAGCTTTGAAATGAAGTCAAGAACATCATAAAACAGCAGGACACCAGCCTCAACAGAGGAAAGCCTGCTCCAAACCCCTGCTGGCTGCTCTTTATAGCTGGCTGAATTTTGTTTCTCTCCTTTTAAATAATTTTAGGAGGAGGGGCTTTCTTTGATTACAAAGAAGACAAATAAAATCTTGTGTACAGGAAATGTGTATGGCATAAAGCACAAGGCTATACTGCTTCCTTTGTTTTTTACTTCCACAAAATGTAAGAAAAGCCTGAAGGTGCAAACGGTGTAACTTCTTTCATACTGTGCTTATTTTTATGAGGCCTCATTATTGTTCTGTACCCTAAATTATATGTGCATTCTTGGCTCTGTTGCTCACTGTGCTATGGATATGATGCACTACTCTGTATTTTTAAATAATTCTCAATACTTTACCAATTAAACACTCAAGATGTTACATAGGCTAGGTTGAGCAAAGTCTGAATCTCTAGAACCTAGTCATTTTAGTAACAGTTCTCAGCCCCATTTCATTCATGAAAAGGCTATATACTTATGAAGACCCAGAGGAGAAAGTTCCAGATTGTAAAATTCCACACACTGGGTCTTCTGGTGGACACTGGGCTTGCATTTCAGTGCCCACTTTCCTTCCCACTGTTTCAAGCTGTTAGTTACCTAGTTATCAGGCTATAATTATAAAATAGATTCCAGTTTTGTAAAGACTTAATGTAATTTTCTCTTCTCATAATCTTAACTGATTTACTTCTGCATTGAGGATTACATGCACAAGAGCTGCACAAGAGCGAGCCAGCAAAAATCTCAGCATTAACAGAGGAAAGTCTCATGAAGTCCCACCCCACCTGAAGAGCTATTGGCAACTGATAGTTGATGGGGGAGGAACAGTCAGATTTCTTCATGAATGTAGGTCCTGGGAGACTACCCATGTTTCCAGGACATGGTCCTACATTCATATGCATTTAGGCAGCACTAAGTGGACTCAACCAGTTATTATTATTGTTGTTGTTGTTGTTTTAAGAGCACATGAATTTTAGAGGTGAACTGGAGGAGCTACATATGTAATTTTTGGGTCTGTTCTATGGGGGAAAATAATCTTGGGACATTTTTGTATAAACAAAGATCTGGGGGTGTTCAATTTAGGGCCAAAATGTCTCATGCCTCATCAAAAGTAAAACAATCACCCCAGAAGAGTATGGCCCTCCCCCCACAAGAACAAGAGAGAGTTGACAGAAAAATCACAACAGGGCTCCTATGGGTATGTGGATATGATACACTACCTACAGGAACACGTTCCGAGAATGTGCACTACAGGCCCAGAACACAATATATGCGTGAATTTGGCATTACTAAATAATCAAAGGGCTTTGTTAAACCAAACAAATTCTACCTTTTCCCATAGAAAGAAAAATGCTTATGCCAGCACATGGAGTGGGAAGACAGGAATATGAGGATATAAATATGCACACAGGAATGCTTTCGCTTTCAGTTGTATGAACTACAGTTCCCTTCACCAGTCCTATCTCCTGTGAAACCAGTTCATTTGCATCTCTTGCTGAAAAAGGAACTTGAAAAACTTGATTTTTACATAATTCTTGACTTTTGATGGGGTCGCTTTTGACTGTTAGTAGATTTTGATGTAGCTGCATTTTTTTTGGACAGATCAATTTACCTATGCATAATTTTTTTTACTTCTTTCTTTACAATATGGATGGAAATTTTTCTCTCTCCCCTCCCTCACACTCTTTTTCTTCTTCTGTCCCTTATTGTCCCCTCTCTTCCCTTCCCCCCTTTCCTTCCCTTTCCTCTCTTCTATTTCCCTTCTTCCTTTTTCTGCCCTCCCTCCTTCTTTCCCTTTCTTTTTGTCCCTCTCACTCCCCACTGTCAGGAATATCCAGTACAATGTTAGGCAAGTTGTATTTTCTTAGTTTTCAGATAGGGTCTCATATTTTCCTAACTGGCCTTGAACGCATAATCTTATTCTCTCAGCCTCGTGGGGAAACGAGATTACAGACATGTGTCATTACACCTGTGTCATGGTGGCTTTTAAGCTGTTTGAACATTTCTCACTGCCGTAAATTGTTTATTAAGTATGAAATGTATAAGCATTATGTGTATTTGGAGTCACGGTAGACTGGAGAGCATTTGCCTTCTCCAGGCTGCACGCAGACTATTGGCTGCACACTGTCAAAACTGTAGTGGAACTTGTGGCCCTTTTTTTTAAATTTATATATTTTTATATCAATCACAGGTTAGGTTTTTTGCATCCCATGCATAGCCCCCTCTCTCATTCCCTCCCACCCTCCCCAACCCTCCCTCAACTCCTCCCCCTCCCCTCCAAATCCATCAACAGGGGAGGATCTCCTCCCCTTCCATCTGACCCCAGATCATCTTGTCTCCTCAGGGCTGGCTGCAATGCCCTCCCCTGGGATCTAGCCAGGCTGTTACTCCCTGGCGTGAATGGGGGAGGGTTGAAGAGTCAGCCATCAAGTTCAAGACTGAAACAGTCCCTGTTTCCCTTACTAGGGTCTTCAGTTCAACAATGAGCTATCATGGGCCACATCTGAGCAGGGGTTCTAGGCCATATCCATACATGGTCCTTGGTTGGAGAAACTGTCTCATATAAGACTCCTGTGCCCTGCTCAGTTTGATCTTTGTGGAGCTCTTGTTCTCCCCCAGTCTTACTAACTTCCCTTATTTTTATTATTACTTCCCACCCTCTGCCAAGGGCTTAATTGTGAGTCTTAATATCTGCTTTGATACTTTGCTATACTGATTCTTTCATAGGTCCTCTTTGGTATGCTCCTGTCCTGTTGCTTGTTTTCTCCT
>CM053766.1:89237005-89259888 GCA_028658305.1 Pachyuromys duprasi
GATGGCTCTGTACTGCCCTTCCTATGATATGGCCCATGTGCTGTGGCGCTTCACACCCATAAACCTGACTTAACTCCCTTCACTTCCCAACTTTCAGCCCAACAGCCATGCACCCCTTCCTGAATGAGCCTGTTTTCCACTTAAACACATGTTTTATTCTGTCTTTTTGTATGTGTCACCAATGTCATCAGACACTATAAGAAATGGGAAGTAGCCTCAGATATACCAGTTCTGGCACTGCCTTCTGCTCACTGGCTTCAACAGGTCTACCAGGGACCCTGTCTGACAGTACACTAACCTGGAGCTGGGCACTCTGTCATGGGAGTTCTCTGCCAAGTACACACTGAGGGGAGTTTAACTACAGTGTACCACATCCTCTGACTGCAAAGGTAACCCACAGGTTCACAGTGAAAGTTCATAAATAATTCATATCCCCACAGATCAAAAATTTTCGTTCTCCTGGCCTGAGTTGTCTCTATGCTTAACACTCCTCTTAAATAGTTGTCATATGATTTATCAGCTGCTCTGTCTTTATTATCATGGTCCACATCAAAAACATTACTGTTAGGAGGACCTATGAGAGAAGTCTTCACTCCTGTATCACTTCTAGATGTGGCTTCTCACAAACAGAAAGTGCATGACATATAATATGCAGTTGGTGGAACATCTTTCGGGTGTATGCCCAGGAATGGTCCAGCTGGATCTTGAGGTAGCACTATTCCCAGTTTTCTGAGAGAGCACCAGATTAATTTCCAAAGTGGTTGTACAAGTTTGCACTCCCACCACCTTTTCTCCACACCCTCTCCAGCACGTGTTGTCACTTGAGTTTTTGATCTTAGTCATTCTTGTTGGTGTAAGATGGCATCTCAGAGTCATTTTGATTTGCATTTCCCTAATGACTAAGGACACTGAGCATTTAAGTGCTTCTCCACCATTCAATATTCCTCTGTTAAGAATTCTCTGTTTAGCTCTGTATCACATTTATTAATTGGATTATTTGGTTCATTGATGCCTAATTTCTTGAGTTCTTTATATATTCTAGATATTAGCTCTCTATAGGATGTAAGGTTGGTGAAGATCTTTTCCCAGTCTGTAGGCTATTGTTTTGTTCATAGTAGCTTTATTTGTAATAGTCAGAATCTTGAAACAACCTAGATGTCCCTCAACCAAAGAATGGAATACAGAAATTATGGCACATTTATACAACTCAGCTATTAAAAACAAGGAAATCATTAAATTTGCAGGCAAATTGATGGAACTAGAAAAGATCATCCTGAGTGAGGTATCCCAGAAGCTGAAAGATGTGCATGTCATATACTCACTTATAAGCAGATATTAGCCTTATAATATAGGATATCCATACTAAAATCTACAGACTTAAAGAAGCTAAACAACAAAGAGTACCCTAGGGAGGATGCTTAAATCGCATTCAGTATGGCAAACAGGATAGAGACCAGAAGCGGTGGAAGAGAGAGAACAGGATGGGAGCATTCTATAGAGGGTCCTCTGAAAGGCTCCACCTAAAAGGGGATCGAAGCAGATGCTGAGACTCACAGCCAAACTGTGGGTAGAGTATAGGGAGCACTTTGGAAGAAGGGAGGAGGATCGAAGGACATGAAGGGGATAGGAGCTCCACAAGGAGACCAATAAAGCTAAAAATTATGAGCCCACAGGGTCCTGGAGAAACTGATGCACCAATCAAGAACCATGCCTGGAGAGGACCTAGACCCCCTGCTCAGATTGGCAGGTCAGTCTCCATGGGGTTCTTGAGTAAGGGGAACAGAGGCTGCCTCTGTCCTGAATTCGGTTGCCGACTCTTTGATCACTTCACTCTAGAGATACAGCCTTGCCAGGCCACAGAGGAAGAGGATCCAGGCAGTCCTGATGAGTCTTGATAAGCTAAGGGAAAATGTCAGGGGAGAAGAATGGCCCCTTTCAGTAGTCTATGGGGTAGGGGGAGAAGATGGAGGGAGGGTGGGACCGGGAGGATTGAGGGAGGGGGTAGCAATCGGGATATAAAATGAATAAATAGTAAAAATAATAACCTGTAATTGATGACAGACAGGGACTTTAAAATTGTATTCTCTTATTTGCAGATAGAGTAACCAAAATCCACAATAATAAAGTATATATCATATCACCAGATGAACTGCTCTTTCCTTTCTCAACTCTGAAAAGGACTTCACAATGTTCCTAGCACACCATATCCTCTTCTACTGCCACAGGGGATTTTGTGGTGTTTTCTAGGCGCCATGAGAGACTTAGAGTGAGGAAACCTAGGGTTCCACATGGAACACTTTTCTCTGTCAAACACAGGACATGTAACTCTGCTAATGCCTTCCTGAAGGGCCCAGAGATGCCACACCCTCTCTGTACAGGCTTGCTGTTCTCATTTGCAAAATGGGGAGCTCAAAATTCCTCCACAAGCAAATTATTAATGACAACAGCAAATGATTATATAATTTACAATGGTTTTAAAGATGCTTATTTCTTTGCTTATTATATGTGCATATATCTATCTAGTCTCTGTGTGCTTGTCATACGTGTGTATGCTTGAGTATTATGTTGTAGTAAATAAAAATGTGTTGTATTGGGCTATATAATGTTTATTATAATTATAAACATTACAATTATAAGATTATCATGGTGGTTTTATTTAACCCACTATCACAACTAATAAGACACAGACACCTGTTAGATTTATAATTAACTTATTTACCTTGGGCCAGGCAGATATTTTACTTATGTTGGCTCACTAACCTCACTATCCATTTTCCAGTCCCAATCTAATGCTATCCACCTTAAGCCTCCTCATGTGGTCTACCTTTCTTATATAATCCCATGGTACTTGCTTATATTCTCCATGTGGGCATTTTCACACCATTATTGGAGTCTTTTCTCCTCACCCACATGGTTCTTTCTCTACCCAACCCATCGTGGTATCCTCCTTCCTCCTCTCTTCCTGTCCATCTGTGTCCCATGATTCTCTTGAACCTCTCCAAGCCCAGGAACCTTAGCCATGCCTATCCCATTCTGCCCTGCCCTGGTATAGGCTGTTTAATCAACCAATAAAATATGTCTTAGGCAGGTTTACAAAACAAAGATGGGGGTGTAACCAGATACTAAGGGCTAGTAACATGCATCAGACCAACCTTCAACAAGCATATGTTTTCATACAATGTATATGCAGGTGACCATGGAGGTGTGAAGGCGGCCCTGGATGCCCTGGAATTGGAGTTACAATCAATTATGGACTGCCAGATGTTGGTGCTGGGAACAAACCCATATCCTTTACAAGACCTTCAAGTGTTCTTAACCATTGAGCCATCTCTCTAGCCCTCACACATGGTTTTTAATTCACCTGTAAAATTAAAGTGATTAGCAGAACATAGTCTAGTCTGTGACATAGAATGATGAAAAGAGTGAGTGTTTCCAGTGAGTGTTTCATGTAAACCCTAACAGCAGTAGAGTCTGCCTTATCTATCTTTATAGAACTAATACCAGGCACAAAGTCTGAGTATTAACAATAATAAAAACATGATTAACCCCAAAATGAGTGAAGAGATGATAGATAGATAGACACAGAGAGAGAGAGAGATAGACAGACAGACAGATAGATGAGAGATAGAGCGAGCAGGTACATACATGCACATATATGCATACATGTATCCATGCCACTTATCAGATTATCATTTATTATCACCCACTTATGATTTTCCCTTTGATGATACAGATCTCGTGATATTCATCACTGTATCCTGAGCATCTATCCAAAATCGGACTAATAGTATATTCTTGGTGAAATGAGGAAGGATGGATGGGTGGGTGGGTGGGTGGATGGATGGATGAATGGATGGACAAACAGACAGATGGATGAATAGAATAAATGGTGATCTGTAATAAATGAAATATTGTTTGTTCCCTTAATGCCCATCATTGCTCATGATTCAGAAGCAGCCATGCACCTGATTTTTCCAGCTTTAAAAGATATTAAGGAGAAAGCCCAGTTAGCAAAGGTGAGAAAAGACTGAAAACGAAGAGGAAAAAGGAGGGGAACAAGGGTAGGAGGGAGAAAGACAACAGGACAGGGGAATTCGAGATAGAGAGCAATTACAACTGAGAAGACCCAAGAAAAGGCGAAGCTCATATCAGCAGGAAGGAAAATGCCTGTACATCAAAAAGCTGATGCTTGAGGAATAAGATATTAAACTTCTAGAAGGTGAAAAAATACAAAGAGCTGAGGGGGCAAGAGTCACCAAAAAAGTGAATTATATAACACAATTAATTATATTTCTATCTTCTATAACTAATCCGTTAGGGTTTTAATTTTCATGATTTTTAAAGAGACTCAAAAAGTTCTCAGCAGAGGTGATGTATGGTGGGATAATAATTAGCTTAAGCCTCAACCATTCACTCAGATGTGGTAGAGGTGAAGGATTAAATTTTTGCCTTGACATGCAGACATACTCCTATATATATCCTAAACTTCGTAGTTACATCTGTATCATAGCTCAGCGCACAGAGTTTGGGCTAGCTCATTCTAAGTGGGTGAGAATTTGATTCAGTGACAAATGAGAACAACTGCTCAGAGGTGCGGATTATGAACAGGCTAAGGAAGTCAGAGAACAGGCACTAAAGAAAAATGTGAGCTGGGAACATGATCCAGGGCTCAGTGAATGCTTGGGAAAGGGCAGTTCCTGTTTCTCTGGTGCTGTTCCTGAAAGCAGTGTTGATTTCAGATAACCAGAGCCTTTAGTGTCTCACAGAATCAACAGCCTGGCAGTCACAAAGTGACCAAAGTGACAGGTATCAATACTCATCTCACATGTTTGTCTGCAACTAGACCTAGGACAAGCTGTTCTACACCTGCCTGTCCAGGAAACCTAGTCCAGGGCCTCCCTGCATGAAACCACTAACCACGCTTGTTAGCTGGTGCCTTGCCTGCAATGTGCCTGTGCCCACTTCTGGTTTGCATTATTCTATTCCTTCCAGTCTGTGTCCTGAAAGCTGATACCTTTGTACTTGGGGGTACTGTGTTTGCCACCTGACAATGATTTGACATGACAGGGTGACAGAAAACAGACATAGGGGATGGGATAAAAGAACAAGGGACCCCAGCTGCTGCACTGGCAGCTCCAGGCAGGGATGTCTGTCAGTGCAGAACCTGAGAGCCAGCATTCAGGCCACTTTGCTGCAACGGTCCAGTAATTCTCATCAGCCACAAAAGACTGATGGATAACACTCTTTCTTTGCTGGCCCTGAACCTTTACAAAACAACAGTGGGTTCTTCAGATGCCCTTCTGAGTTCCACATGGCTCAACTTCTGGTCCCTGAACACCACCCCCACTTGTTCCTAGGGTCTAGCATTCATGATTTTGTTACTTCTTCCTGGGTCTTGGTAACTACACTTAGATTATTACAGAGGTAGTGGGCATAGTACTACCATGATGGGCATCATATGTTAGTGCTATAATCTCTAAATGGATTACCCCAGACATGAGAGACAGGGAAAGAGGAGAGGGGCCTACCCTATGGAAGCTCCTAGTAGGTAAGTAGTATAAAGAGTAAAGGTTCCAGAGGACAATTTCAAGCCTAGGGTGAAGGTGAAGAGCAGTGTTCTTTACTGATTTCCTATAAGTTGAAACATCCCTTGAGGGAGGTTGGAGACCCTTAAGACTTAGGAAGTAAACTGTCAACATTTAGGAATTTCAGAAAGTTTTCAGGCTCACAAAAGTGTTCCACAAAGCTCCAGGAGCAGGAAACGATTTGTCTGTCGTCTAGGCAGAGAGCTCCTGGGGCATGCTTGCATCTCCTCAGCCAGTCTTGGGAGGACGCTGCTTTTGAGTCACCCCCGATCCTGTAAGTAGCAGTGAACTCACTGGGGCTGTTTCTTGCATGAGTCCTCACCCAGGCTTAGATGGGCTTTGTCTTTGAGTCACCTGTGCTCCTGTAAGTACCAGTGAACACACTGGCTCATCAAGTGAACCCTGAGTAGAAGGGTATCTTTAGTCTGTGACATCTCTAGAATTAACAAACACCTTTTAACATCTAAATGGGGAAACTTACTGAACAGGAAGTGATCAGCCATACTGTGCTTCGTCTAGAAATGAATAAGATAAACCAGTGCATTTTTCAACCATCTGTTGCTAAATTCTCAATACATGATTTGAAGTTAAAGGACAATTTTCTCAATACATGATTTGAAGTTAAAGGACAATTTTCATTAAACCTTACAATATGACATAGATAAAAATGGACCCAGAAACTAGGTCCTAGTAGTTGACCTAAAACTTGGGTCATTTACATGTTACTTTCATATTTCCAACATGGATTTCAGCAAAGAACGGTGTATGAGGACACTGGAGAATAGACAGGGATTTGTCCTGACAGAAGGACACCTGGCTTTCCTATATCAATGATCATAGAACAGAGGGGTCCATGAAGATCTTGGGAAAGCACATGATAAAGGAGAATCACATAATTAAGGCTTCAGGACCACACCCACTGAAGTCAAGAAAGGACAGCTTTTATTTCTACACACTGCATCCAAAATGTAGAAGAAGGGCATTGATGACAAGCAAACTAGGCTCAACTGCATAAGGCCAAATTAAAGACCATGATTATTGGCCTATGTACTAGTTACTTCTCCACAGCATTACCATCGCCATCACCAGGCACAAGGCAGGTGACTTTAAATAGGGATGATGATGGTAATCAATAACATTCTTATAATGCATGCCAATCTGAGGATGCTCCATTTATAAGAACCCTAGAGGATGGTATCATGTTTTAAAAAATGAGAAGAGTGAACTACGTACAAGATATTGAGGACCTTTCTCAAATCCTAGAATTGGTAAGTTGGAGAACTAAGGTTTGGATCCACACATAGCCTATGGTTTTCATACGACAGCCATCCAGGAAAGAAGACTAGCATGGGAACTGAGCTGTAGTGGGGCTCAAGGACACCAATAGCCCCTCAAGCTGCTTTACAATGGCATTAGGCCACCATGAGATCAGCCCCTATATATCTAAACCACTTTGCAACCATTCCCCTCCTGTACCATTTCCTGTTAAACTAATACATTCATTTCCCTGCTGATGATCATATTTGCTCTCATCTTAAATATTCAGAAAGCGTTTAATGTAAATAAAAGGTAATGGGCTAATTTGCTTTTCTGGTGAAAAAAGACAACTCAAAACCAAGCCTTGACTGAAGGAGGTCACCCTCCCTTTGTGAAGGTTCAAGGTCAGTACATGAGTAGGAATTCTGAACTCGTGAAATCATGTGTTCCTGTGTTTCCAAGATTTATTACGTGGTATATTACTTTTTAAACTTTTTTTAAGGAAGAACTCTCCAGACACTACTCAATGGAAGAGCCTTCAGAAAGCATTAGCCTTGTACAGGTAGGGACGTAAGGGGCTGTGGGATGGTTGGGAATGTTCCCCCAGTCACTTAGCGACCCCATCTAAACTACACTAGCAACCTGCCTCACCACGAGTTAATATTTCTTCTGAGCCTCCAACCTCCTTTGAGTTAATTATTTATGATTTTTTTTTAATTTTGTCTTTTGTTGAATAAAGAAAATGAAAGGAACACAATATACCCGCCCAAGGCATTTGCCATGGCTGTCCAGGAGGAAATGGGAAAACTGGAGTCTGTAGAGACACAGCTCTGAGCTCCACACCTCCCTTCTCCCTCACTGCCCCAGCAATCACTCAGAGCCCAGAACGAGAGGATGCTATGGCTGATTTTACGCCATGAGTCACACAGCAAATACTATGACTGGGAAGTGATACCATCAGCTCCTTTTCCTCCAAGGGTGTTAGATCTTAGTCAGTTACTTATGAATGGAGATTTAAAGACTTCAGAAACCCCCATTGTTGACAAAAGATGCTTCTGCTGTTGGCTTTCTTTCCCCTTGGAATGATTTTCAAAGCTCCCTGGAACGAGATTCCTTTGTGTTCTCAGCATCTGTAGAAAGTATGTTCATAGGGAATAGCAATTAATGATGTGAGGCTAATGAAGATCTTGCCTCCGCTACCTTTCCAGCACACTGCCAACACTCCTTGGGTAGCCTAATGCAAGAAGAGAACATACACAGCAATGGGGGAAGAACTATACCTTGTTTCCGACATATTTCTCAAGCTGTTTAAATATGAAACAAAATCCTACCAGGCTACAAGCTTCCAGCTGTTATGATTTCATAAGATAAATTTACAACTAGAGAAACAGCATGTTTGCTTTTATAAAGTATGGAAATATAAATGTTCCAAGTGTTAAAACTGTCCAAACAAATTAATTCAAGGAAAAATAGTTGCCTTGGATTTAGTTCTCTCACATTGCCTTCTCTTAACGGAGCTCATGAACACATTGCTCCAAACACCATGAGTTGAGAGAAAACAAGTTTCCATCTCAGCAGGCAGGAGACTCCTCTACACTGATGAGCCTAAGCATGCTAAAGGAGGGGCCTGCGGAAGAGCCCTACCCATTCTCTCACCGCTCATCCAAGTCATTAAAACGACAGCTTAGCCTCTTTCTCCTCCTTCTTCTTTCTTGCGTTTCTTCTCTTTCTTTCTTTCCTTCCTTTCTCCTTGCTTTCTTTCCTTCCTTCCTCGTTTCTTTCTTTCTTTGAAACAGAAGAAAGGCACCATTTGAAATAGCTGAGACTAGAAATCTAATGATGTGCTCCCATTTCGGGTGTGAGCTAAAATGAAAAAGAGTTTCTTTCCTCAGTGACTTTGAGAAGAAGAGAGTGGTGATTAACAGCAATATATTTTTTAATGAAACGCAACCTGTCATCCCTGTCATCCTCTGGCCATCCTCGCTTGTACGTGCCTCCCTGACAAGAGGAATAATAATGGTCATACATCACTGCTCTCCACGTGCAATCATCTAAATCTTCCCTCGCCGCAGCCTCTGAGACTCAATTACTTTATTGACATGCAATCTTCATAAGGGGAGAAATATTGTGCGTGTAAGGTCACTTGGTTATGAAGACATATTATCATATTATCTGCATGAGGCTTACAGGGCTAAGACCTGACAGAGCTAATTATAATGGTACATGATAGAAAGCTCAGTACACATTATTCGCTTGGCTGCGCTAAAGGTGAGGTAAGTCCATGACATCATGGGGTTGTTTTGTTTTGTTTTGTTTTTGAGAAAATAATGCAACTTTTACTTCAATTCCCTAACATTTTTACTTTGGCATTTTTATAGACGATGAAAGGAACACATAACATGCTTTCTGGTCTCAAAGAAGAGAGATGGCATGCCACAATGTGTGCCTGTATGTGCATTTGCGTGTGTGTGTGATTGACCCCAATATAACACCAAGGTTTCAATTCATTTGCCAGCAGCTGAAATGAGGGGCTCAAGTGAGAAACATAAGGGGATACAAATGAGTTTGTATTTGATAAGAGAGTAAAAATTTGGTAAGAGAGTAAAAATCCCCTCCATCATAAACCAACCCCATCCACAGACCTCCCCATTCTTTCTCTTGGTCTCTCAGATACATCCTTATCTTGCTAGGTGCTATCAGCTGTGGTTTCTTCCTTCAGATCCACCAGATTATTTGAGATTTCTTCATCCAGGAGATTGGCAGGTTGCTAAAGCACCCAATAATCTATCACTCTCTTTTTTCTGTATCTTTAGCCCATTCACTTTCTTCATTTACTCCGATGGCTTTTCCTGTTTGAGAGGCTAGAAAGAAGTTTTTTAAGGGCAATTTGGCAAGGAAGGAAAACCAAGGCAAAAGAATGTGGGCCAAGTTTCTGGGAAAAGAGTTGGATGTATCTCTGATGAGTCACTAGGAACTCAAAATCAAGTTGAGTCCACAGATGGGCTGGAGCCAGCACTAACACTTAAGCCCTAGACATCCTTTAGGGGAGTTGTGAGCTTTCAGATCTGAGGAAAGGAGCCATTGCAAACATCACCGGAGTCTAGGACAGGCTGGCTCCTAGGTTCTCACCACCATTCTCCATCTTGAGAACTAATTTAATAAAGGACAGACCTGAGGCCTTCTAAGCTCCAGAAATGGCCTTAGTCATGCATCAGCAGCGCTTTGGCCCAGTTACAAGAGGAACAGAGTAGAACAAGAAATTAAGGCTGTCTAAACTCCTTCCTTCGCGAACTCTCTTAACCCAAACATCTGAATCACTTAGACTAAAGGTCCATTAATAATGGCAATGTTAGTTTAAAGAGAAAAGCCAAAGAGGGAACCAAGGACTTTTTCTTTCATCTGAATTAGAAATAATATTGTGCATAATACAGTGTTAACATGAACCAAACCTGATGCCAATGCAGGAGACTGAGTGAGGAGTCAACTGCCTTGCACCTCCATCTCTCACATCTCAACTGCCTCTTCAAATGAGAAGGCTAATAGAGAACCCGTCTTTAAAGCAGAGATGCTGAGATAAAACTGACAGCCAACAGAAAGAGAATGAGACTGGGATTCAATAACTAAACCACTGACTCCTAATTCAAACACTCGTCACAGTTGCTGTGCCTCCTCAACTTGGACACTTAGTCTCTATGCTGATGTCAGAGAAAGTACAGAGAGGGAGGAAGGCACGGTGAGAATATTTTCATACTACTACTACTAAAATATCTGGATTGGAAATCTGACCACAGCATTAATTTATGTTATGATTCTGAGCAAATTGTGAGCCTCACTTAGTCTTCTGGTAAAGAGTAGGCATTGAATACTCGAAGAGATTAGTGCAAGAACTGTATAATAGAAAAGGAAAGTTGTCCAGCTAGGGAGATAGCTCAGTAGGCAAAGTGCTTGCCCAGTATATGCGATGATGGCCTGAGTTTGATGTCAAAACTCATGTTTAAAAAAATTACCAGGCATGTTGGTATGGACTAATAATCCCATCTGGGGATGCAAAGAAAGATGGATGGATCCCTAGGGCTTATAAGCCAGGCATCACGAGGTCCCAGTGTGTAGAACAGATAGAGATATTGTGTTAAAACAACAACACAAAGTGTTTAGACCTTCTGTGTCATGGAGTGTGATGTGCATGTATGCGTGCGTGCACATGTACACACATACACACACAGCCTGGTTGGGGGATGAAAAGGAACATGTTTTACAAACAAAGTGTGATTGGTGAGGTTCAGCCAGTTACTTCCTATTTGGGACTGATGCTCAGGTTGGTAACATAGGTGAACAGACTGAGAAGGTAAATTCTCACAGCAACATATGGTATCCCTGATAATCCTGTAGGCCATCAGACCCAGACTAAATAATACAAGTGGTCATTAGCTATTCTATAATAAAAGTAAGTTTTGGTGTTCCACAGCCATTGACAAAGTCTCGAAAAACAAAAATTAAAATCATCTTCAGATACCTATGCCCTAGAGGAGAAAGTCATTGGAGTCCAGAAGATGACTACATTAGAAGGTGAAGAGATGCTGGGTCCCTGACAGAGTCGCTTTGTTAGAACTGACATTCTCCTTCCAACCCATCAGTCAGGCGACACCAGGCTTAGCAGTCCTGGACACCTGGTGACTCTACCGCTGGCTGCTAGTAAGTAATTCTTCCTCAGTTCACATGTGATGTTGAAGAAAACCAGGCACAGGAGCAAGGAGAGAAACCTTCCTAGACAATCAGAGATGCAAGAGTTATACCCAAATCAAGACATGAGTACAATCTGCTACCAAACAGCTATAGTCACTATGCTTCAAAGTATCTTCTTCTTTTTAGGGAGAACTTCATTTTCACTAGTTTTTTTTATAATTTTTATTTTTTATATTAAGTACAGTTTATTCACTTTGTACCCCAGCTGTGGCCCCCTCCCTCATTCACTCCCAACCCCACCCTCCCTCCCACATCTTCTCCCTGTCCCTCTCTAAGTCCACTGATAGGAGAGGTTCTCCTCACCTTCCATTTGACCCTAGTTTATTAGGTCTCATCAGGACTGGCTGCAATGTCCTCCTCTGTGGTTTAGCGAGGCTGTGCCTCCCCCACCCCCCGGTGGGGGGGAGGGGTCAAAGAGCCAGCCATTGAGTTCATGTCAGAGACAGTTTCTGTTCCCCTTATTAGGGAAACCCACTTGGATGCTGAGCTGCCATGGTCTATTTTCACTAGTTTTTAAGTAATTGTTTTTTGTCAATCCCCCTGTAAGAGCCTGACAACATGTTCATTAAATCAGTAATCACGTGCACTATTTACAATGACTGCCACATTTTTGTTTTTTGGGGTTTTTTTTTTTTTTTCTGTCAAACAAGGAGTCATGGCTAAGAGAAAGTCATGTTAACCTTCCCAAGTTGAGCAGCTTGTAAGTGGCTTGGCTTTGTTTGTGAAGTCCCCCATTTTCATAGAGGATTTTGTTCTTACTGAAGAAAGAAAGAAAGAAAGAAAGAAAGAAAGAAAGAAAGAAAGAAAGAAAGAAAGAAAGAAAAAGAAAATTTACTACCTTGACCTCTTAACCATGGGTAGATAGGCAGTTATTACTTGAAAGATTTCAGTAAGTCCTTCTTGGGCTAAATGGTTAAATTCTTTACAGTAAAGGTTCAGGAAGGCAAGGCCTTTCTCCCAGGAGGAGGCAACTCACTACCAGTGCCTTGTATACTGTCAAGCTTCCGAATGAAAAGGCACTTTGAAGACAGTGAGTGGTGGGGTGGGGGCAGGGTTGATGCCCCTACTTTATTACTGAAAACCAAGTAAAATTTCTACTCCTTTTACTCTAAAATAGTGATTACTGCCAAAGACTCTGCCTTCAGAATAACTCTATTAACACAGTGCATTTATCCCTTAGGAAGAGCTTCACTTTAAGAATTAATACTTCCTTATCAAGATTTCCTTGACAATTACCCTCGAGCAAGACATGAAATAGGGGCTGGAATTGAAAGAGCTTAGCTTTCATATGTCTTATGATAAGACACCCTGAAGAGAGACAGAAGTAAAGCTGAATTTCTCTTTTTGTCATCTTATTTATTTAGCTGGATCATTTGGACTCAAATTCCAGATCTGCAAAATGTGAAACACAATTATTTGATGTCACTGAGAGTGAAGGAGACCAGCTGTCTATGGGCTATGCCCTTACTGAGACAAATTAGGAACTTTTGGCAGAATATGTACAGGAACTGTTATTTACAGGCCTCAGAGACCTAAGGCAGTGAGGGCATGGGACACTAAGGTACCAAAGAAAACAGAAGAGACTTGAGACTATCACTCTGGGACTATTCTCCCATGAGGCAACCTGTACACTCATATGTGGTGAGCAAGCTGAGGAATTCAGTCCAACCCCACACCATTTGTAACTCTTGGGGACAAAATTAGATGAAAGGTTTGTCAAGAAAAAGAGGCTTAGGTAGAGATCCTAGTTTTCATTAGGAAATTCAAAGAATTATATTAATGGAGAGGCAACTAGGAATAAGTTGACCTCACAAAGCGTTTAATTCAGTTTTTCAAGGGTTCCATACTGAGCTGTGCTAAAGTGACCTCTCCTAACTTACCTATGTCCTAGAATGAAAAAGGAATTCCCCTCATAAGGAAAGCAAATTTATTCAGAGCCTCAAACTTTCACTACAATTTTCATCAACATCACTTTTAAAATAGTATGTAGTTAGCAAAAGACAAGACCAAATGCCCCTATCCAATTAATTCAGCAAGCAAGCAAGCACCCAATCAAACAATTAAACAAGCAGGAGAGCAAGCAATTAACCAGAGATTCAAAGTCCTCAGATATTGCAGCTGTTAGCCATGAGCTAGGATATACTAACCACATATATTTTAAGGATTTTAGAAGACTTAATCTATAAGCCAAAATAAAATAAAATTCACAGCTGAAATATATAATAACTTGAACAGAAGATCCAAGTGGTATATTTAACACAGTATTAGACACAGCTGAAGAGAGGATTAGGAAAAGAGAGGGTAAATCACAGGAAATTTATCATAAATGTTTATTAAGCCTTCGGCAGAGGGCAGGGAATAATAATAAAAACAGGGGAAGTTAGCAAGACTTGGGGAGAACAAGAGCTCCACAAAGACCAAATTGAGCAGGGCACAGGGGTCTTTTACGAGACAGTTTCTCCAACCAAGGACCATGTATGGATATGGCCTAGAACCCCTGCTCAGATGTGTCCCATGGTAGCTTGGTGTCCAACTGAAGACCTTAGTAAGGGGAACAGGGACTGTTTCTGTCATGAACTCGATGGCTGGCTCTTTGACCCTCCCCCATACAGGCCAGGGAGTAACAGCCTGGCTAGATCCCAGGGGAGGACATTGCAGCCAGCCCTGAGGAGACAAGAAGAACTGGGGTCTGATGGAAGGGGAGGAGGTCCTCCCCTGTTGGTGGACTTGGAGGGGGCGGGGAGGAGATGAGGGAGGGATAGGGAGAGTGGGAGGGAATGAGGGAGGGGCTACGCCTGGGATGCAAAGTACCTAACTTGGGATTGATATAAAAATAAATAAGTTACATTAAAAAAAAGGAATTGATGAAATGTGTAGCACCAAAATTGAACTCTACGGACACTGCAGGAATATAATGTCAGTGTAAATTTTTTGGCTGTAATAAATATACCACTTTTCTCTATAGGAAGAAAGCTATATATTTATGGAGGTAAGGGATATATGTAATATGTAACATATAACATAATATATAATATATGTGATATTATATATTATATCACATTTACTATATATTATATATAATATTACATATTATATGTTATAAGTACCCCTCTTCAATTTACTTATGAAGTCAAAATATCGTTACCCACCCCAAACAAAGTCTATTAAAAGAATCACCTCACCACATCAATAAAGGCAGAAAAGGGCATGTTTGCATAAGTAGATGCACAGAATATTTGCTATTTGAAACAAAACCAGCAACATCTTCCTAATTGATCCATGGAAACATTAAACATTTCACAGCAATCTTTACAACTGAATAGCAAAATTAAAAGCTGAGATCGAAAATGAGGCCAAGCCATCTTTAAAATACTTCACCTTTAGCATTGTACTAGAAGTTCTAGGCAATAACATAAAGCAAGAAAGGACACAAAAGGATGTAAAGATGATAAAAGAAAGAATTATTTTTATAAAATGAGATTATATAAATAGAAAATAAAAACTAATAATGAATAAACAGATGTGGAATGGCTTCTGATTGCAAGATCAGTATATGAAAATTATTTCTATCTCTACATATTAACACCAAAATTAAATGACAATAGAATCAAAAGGATCACATAGTTAGTAATCAACTAAGAAAAATGTAAGAGTTAATACTTACAGAAAGATAGGATAATATATAAAACTTTGAAACAAACTGACATGAATTGGTAGAACGGTACTCATAATTATTGGCTCAACAATATCATATTTCCACATGCCAATTCACCGTAAATTGGCTTAAACATTCAAATAATCACTATAAAAAATTCTACCATTTTCATTGTTATTGTTGTATTATAATAGATAGATAAAATAATTCCAAAATCTGTAGGGCAATAAAGTAAAGTGTCCTCAAGATAATCTCATTGCATAAACAAGTATTAGGCCTTATAAAGCTGGAGTCATTGGAGACTGGAGCGGTGACCAGAAGAGATAGGTATGAAATGAAACAGAATTGATTCCAGAAGTAACATATACTTAGATAGACGGTAGACTGATAGAAAGGGAAGAATAAAATGTCTTTTCTGACATTCTCATAGGAAAGTCATTCTTGACCTTTTAGTGTGTAACAACATGAAAATAAATGTCAGGGAAATTGTAGTTATGCAAATATAAAATATAGGCCCTCGTAACACTTAAGTAAACAAGGTTGTTAAAACAAGACTTCCAGAACCATTAAGAACACATTTGGTGTCAACATTATAAAATGCTGCATCATGCTGAGCAAGAGCAACAACGAAATAACTCATCTTACATCTATATGCTTCCATTTATCTAAATTGATAAGCAAGCAGAACTTATCTACAGCATTAAGAGTCTAAATGCTGGGCGCCTTTGAGGAGGAAGTTGTAATAGAACTAAAGATGGGATGTGACAGGATTTGAGAGGAAATACTAGAAGTACTTGATTTTTATATCTTTATATTGGTAGCTTATGAAAATTCATAAAGTCAAACAAAACAATTTGTGTCTTTCCTGTATATGTGCCACAATTCACTCAAAAAGCTTATTTTAAAAGAAACAGACAAGTATCCGCTGAATATAAAGTATATCTGGGGTGCTAAGAATGTGTCTACTTTCACTTGAAGGAACAGATGCTTCTATAAAATACATAAAAACAAATACAGAGATAATTTCACTACTTTATCCGTGCTGATTAGAAAGAAGGAGCTACACATGAACTCATTTAAAATATATAAAAATGACACACACACATATCTCAAGCACATATGACTCAGGCTGCAATTGCAGTAGACAGAGTTATAAAGTTGTAACCAGGAAGATCAAATTTTTGGTGAATTCTCTAGTTTTCCAGCTAACCAACACAGAATTGTCAAGGAAGTAGAAAACACACAGTAGCATAGTCAGCTCACTAGCAAGTATAACATGACCCACAAGCAGCCCTGGACTTCCTCCATACATATGGATTTGTGTATTATATTATTATTCTGAAAGAATTGCAGGGATAGGTAACACACACATATGTGCACACAAATGCACATACACACCCTCCCCATTTCTTTGATCATTCCCTAAATTACAAAACCAGTGGACTCTATAAAAAAAGTAGGAGAAATAGATATGTAACCTCCATGACAGATCACTGTTATTATTTGTTCTGGACCACAGGAAACGTTTGTCTGCATGGACCTAGTAAGTGGACCCTTTGAAGTCATGTCAAGATCATGTGTATATGTGCAGGAAGCTTGTGTTTATTTGTTGTTTTGAAGATAGGCTGCAAAGTATTAAGTACATAGTCCAAGAGGTTTTGTGATCTCCACTGATCACAACCAACACTTAATCATTTACTTATTACAAATCATTTGTATAGATATCTTTTTAGTTCATCACTATCCTGTGGAAAAGGCAACTGGTTAGGCAACATCCTCTTCTAAAGATTAGGACAAAAGTGCTTAAAGAAGCTGCATGATATGCTCTACTAGCCACATTTGAAGCAGGAGAGCTGAGGTCTAGATCAAGTGCATTTCTCTTTTAAGAAATCTCTGAGCAATATGTGGCATATATCCATTTGATCCCACTAGGAAGAAAATAAAATGTTATCATGAGGTATGGAATTTCACTCAAGAGCAAGGAACATGTGAGCACCTTAAACCCCAAACCTTCCCCTTCTCCAGTATGCATCCAACTTTTATAATAGGTTTCCTGGTCTTGCCACCAAGGATGGCTAAGATTCCTGAGGCTCAGTATTTATCTGACCTAGTAAAAAGCATCTGTGTCACCATGTTTGTATATGATAGGCAAATATGGCCTGATAACACAATGTGAGAGAGAAGACAGGCCTCACAGAGCCCTCACAGAACTTGCCTCACAAAGTATCTGTGAGCTGACTAAAAAGCTGGCTTCTGTCTTCCCCTCTGCAAAGCCAGGCTATATAGGATTTGCAGCTGGACTGAGGATTCCTCAAGGAGCTGCCATGGGGAACAAGACACAGAGTCAGCCTTCATGAAGCCCGTGTCAGCGCATCTCCTTGCACACAGGGACATGTGGTATGCTGAGCTGTGATTTGCAATAAAGGACAGGCAGGCTGACAAAGTATGGGAACCATATGGCAGGGGTGGGGTCCAAAGCTACATCAGGAATGCACACACATATGGTGAAAATGATGTGCATGGGATATTACCCCTAATTTTTCTCAGTAAAGTTTATACACACAAGCATATCCCAACCAAAGATTAGAGAACGTTAATATGTAAATCAGAGTCAAATGTCTTTATGAAAGGAATGGAAGCTTGATATGAATATGACAAAACATAATATAGGCATAGAAATACAGCAATGAGCTAGAACTCAAGATTTTTTTCATTCTAATCTTCCATTCACCTCAAGCTGTATTTTTAAATATGGCAGCTCCTGCATTTATTCCCTTTCTTTAAGAGGATTTGAAGGTTTTCTAGACAGGAGACTCCTGTGGTGTCTTGAGCTGTGTGGGTAAAAAGGCTTCAGTCTCTGGGCTGTTTTCATGTCCACCCTCTGTCCTAAGACTCAAACAGAGACTTAGACAACTCTTCGAAGGCGCAGAGATCAGTTACCTTGGGAAAATCCAAAGGTCCCCAGACCAAGTTCTTGAAATCGTACACAATTGATCCCTCCAGCAAAGAGGCAAGGTTACTACAAAGGCCAAGACACATGGAGACACTTGTACTTTCCCTCTGACAGGCCCCCAGGAGAGAAAAGGAATGGGTTTGGGCAAAGAGTGCTGGTGGATTGCACATGTCTTGAAGGAATCCTTTAGACACTCTGCCAAAGAAATGAAAACTTACACAGCCCAGCCTCCCTCGCTTCCCAGCCTGCTGCATATCTTCATTTTCCTCTCTTGGCCTCATTCTCCCAAAGTCTCCAAATAGGAGACTGTTATAACCACTTCCCACTCTGTTGAGTGCACTCTTCCCCAAGCTTCTGACCCAGATACCTTATTTATCCTTGATTCTAAGTGCCCTGTCTGGTATGAGAACAGGTAAATATAGCATATTTAGAAGTCCAAGAATGGGTGGTCAGCTGAGCTATGGCTTGACTGGTTGTCCCAAAGATGCTCATCATAGAGAACACAGAAGGATAAACTTACATTTTCTCCAGTTCTTGCTTCCTTCAATTTCCTTTCTGAGGTCCATTCTCAGCAGCTTCCTACAATACTTCCAGTTACCATCATAGTCACCCTTTTCTATAATACGATTCTCAACTATTCCACATAAAACATATGTATTAGTAATATGGATTCTGCTTCCCCCATAGACATCCTTCCTGAAATTCTGAAGTCTTTGGCATACTATTTGAGACTCTAGATCAAGTTTCATGTCCTCTATGAAGCCTCTCTAACCTCATAGCCAGAGAGTGCTTAACTTCAGCTGATACTCATCTCCTCTCTTGTAACAGACATGTTTCTTTTCATCTTTCTTCTGGCCTGTATTGAGCACTTGGCAGAACTGTGGCAACTATTTAATGGAAGGAAGACAGCAAGGACATGAGTTCCTCAAAGTGGGTCCCCATAACTTCATAACTTGTGGTTTGCTGTTTTGCATTTTCTGTGTTTTTGTTTTGTAGCTTTGTAATTTCTACCAGATCCTCTAAGACTTTCTCTTTAGTTTATAAATATTAATGACACCTTACATGAAGAGGGGCACTGATGGTGCGGTATCCTGTTTGTTAAGTGTGTGGATGTAACACCGTGGAGTCAGAGGTGGCATCTTCCTCATGGATGGAGAAGCTGGAGCTCCAACATGGAAACTATTTCTGAGTTCACATTGTTGGGATATGGCAGAGTCACAGACATGCAAGCAGAATCACTGCTGAGAGCCTGGACTTGGACCACTCAGTTCATTCTGCCTGTTAGGAGCCATGTGGCTGGAGGCTGAGTATCTTTTTATGTTTTTCTTAGACCTTGTTTGTAAAATTCAGTTAGCAGTGGGCCAACCTTAGGAGAACCTATGATTATATAAGGTAATCAATTCATAGTGCTTACAATCTTTATTTCTATAGCAAACGCTCAAGGAATTTATTTTTCAACGTTTTATTAACTGACACTATGTATCTGGCTTTGGTTTAGGCACTGTGGAGAGAGCAGTAACAGGGACATGGACCCTTGCCCTTGGGAAGCTCACTATCTTGCAAGAAAGGGTGCTTGATAAATAAAAGATGAGTTTTATTTTATTTTTTTCAGCTGAGACTAAAGTGCCAAAGCAGGTCAGAAAGAAAGGGTACTTGCATGGATCCCAACATTTCTGAGATCCCTGGAAAAAAGATGGGCTCAAAGGAAGAATCCTGAAGAAAACCTACACTTTAGAGACAGCAAAGTTAAGAAAAAGAGAGCAAGATGGAGCAGTATGGAAAGAACAAATAAAATGAGGGGACAAGAGTACTCAGGGCAACATCAGGATTCATCCACGATGACCCAAAAAGGCAAAGGGTCACCAGCTATGAGTAATTGGGTGGAAGGGCATTTACAACGGGTGATGAGTGTGGCAGGGAGGGAAGGAATCAATAAGGGAAAAAAGAGACAGGCAAGACACTTAAATGTTTCTTTTACAGAAAGATGACAGTAGAGGAAAGGTGGATGGAAGAAAAATAAGGATGGAGATGGGGAGAGTGACAGGGTAGAAGAAGGGGGAGAGGGAGTCAAAGAGGTTGAGATTAGAGATGAGGATAGCAGAGGAAAGGCATTCTCAGCTGAGGAAACAGGCATAGGACCACTGCAGAGTTTTAAGTCAACCATTGAAGACTGACACAAGTCAAACTTATTTCTTATTCAGGCTCTCTCTAGTCTCTCTCTCTCAAACAGCTATTGCACTGTTTAAGAGCTATTGTCAACCACCAGAACACCTTGTTATCTCTACTTAAGGCCACAAACCATCTTATCATTATCAAGAGCAAAGTCCTCCTAGGAGAAAATATGGCTTCTTTTGATTATCTATGGTTCCTAAACAACACAAGGTTTCGAGTGTAGAAATTACGCTATGATCTAACTGTCTATGTTGCCAAGCCCTATGGCATATAGCTTGACTGGGTACCTGTATCAACAGCAATGAAACAACAGACTCTGAAGCTTTCCTTCTGGATTCTCAGAGGAGCCCACCATCTTTCTGAAGTATGTTGAGGAGGAAGATTAAACTTTATCCAACTTGAAGCAAAAGAACAGATGACAGATAGAGATTTATCCCAGTCCAAATAGAGACAATTTGTGAAAAAACCCACAACCGAGGCTCTTTGGGGGGAAAATACATTTTTTGAAATAAAGGAGGATTATCCCTTCCCCTAAATGTTCTCGTGGTGGATTTTTAAATTTCCAAAATCTACTGAGTAAATCAAACAAAATTCAGAAAATGTTCAAAATTTCAAGAGAATTCAAATGGCAATTTCTGTCTCATCAAAACCAAACACAGCCATTGTCAGACAGGGACCAGGAACTTGTAAACATACCAGGAGATGTCCCACTGGTGGCTGAGTGGTGGCTCCATCTGCTTTCCATCACTGTCCCTCTGTCCCTGCTGTGGCTCTTGGGTGGAGCTCTGCTTTCCCCTCCACTCCCTGCTACTCCCTACCTAACCCCCCTTATATTTGTCATGCCTCATGCCTCCAAGGTGGCCTACCCCAGGAAAGCTTGGAAGACTACAAGCCAAAGACATGAAGCCTGGGACTGAGTTCCAGAGACCATGAACCCTGACAGAAGTGTCTCCAGGCCCTGCCTCCAACATGCTTGCATTGTTCTTCTCTCTATCTCTTCCTCCTTTTCTCCAGGAAAATAGCATCAGCCACATGACAATGAATGCCCTTTGAGAGCCCATTATGAAGATGCATAATGCTATAAATAAAACTTTGGCCAGGTAAACAGAACCTTTTAACCCGAATCATCTAACGAGAAAAACAACACAGGGCTAATCCAAAGTCAAACAAACATTTAGGGAAATGTGGAGTTGTCTTGAGGTAAGTACATCCCACTTCAGGACTCTATGAAACACAGGAGGAGTGGAGTGTATGTGTAACCATATTAAATGCCTTAGAGGTTTTTAAATATCACTTGAACTTGAGTTGGGCTAAGGGTGATGGCTGAGCATTCAGCAGGGAAAGCAGCTTTGTGTGACACATGGAGCTGGGTGAAATCTGGTGTGAGCTGTATGGACTCTGGTGGTGGCTGTAACATGTGGGCAAATCCTAAAAGCTCTAGCACATGCTGGTGAGATGCCATAGCAGGTGGGCATAGCAACAAGTCCAGCAACAAATTCATGACAGGAGCCCTTGCCATGTTATGAAACTAAAATCCATTAGCATTGTTCTTTCTATCTTTTTAGTAAACAAGTACTCAATATTCAAATACCCAAGACTACGGGGGATATTTATCATCCAAACGACTATAAATGCCTCTTACAAACTATACCCGTGTCTCCTCCCCATCACACATGCTGTCTTCTCTGACTTGAATACACTCCCTACCTTTTCCCTTGTGTATTAATATGATGTATTCATCATCTTTCAACTTCAATGCCATTACTTCCAGGAACTCTTCCCTGACTCATTTCTATGATTGGATCCTACATCCTTCCAAGATTCTAAACATGTATGTCCACAACATAACTCATAACACACTGAATTGCTTATATAAATCATTTTTAGATTCTATCCTATGTGTATCAAAAGCCAGTTATAATAAATATAATAAATATTTATGCTCTAGTTACCATGATATTTTGGGAAATACTAGAGTCAGTTATGAAGTTGGCCATTCGTATTCAAATAAATAAGTATATAGTCAGTAAAAGTGAAATTCATGGGGATTATATAATATAAAGCGGTTACATTGTTTACTGAAAAAAAAAGCAAAATAGAATTGTACATATTTGGAATGATCAAAACTGCATGTCAAAAGCCTTAGAAAGAAACTTAATATGTTAATAATTGATTGTTTTGGAGGAGTCAGAAGTATATTGTGATTAATATGCTAAATTTCACAAATGAATATTTTGGAGTAGAAAATCTTTTTTTTTTTCAGAAAAAAACATAATGTTGGAGGGATCCAAGATGGCTGCCAGGAGAGGACACCTTGTCTGAGGAGTAGGACAGCAGAAACAACGCAGCGACCAGGAGACTGAACTCTGGGACCTAAAACACCAGCATTTGTGATTGCCAGGTGAGCGGAACTCCTATGGCGGGAAATCAAGTGGGAAAAGCCTAGGGACACCCAGTTATTCCCCAGAAATATCTCTGGGTGACCAGCGGCGCACAGCTCTGATCTGAACTAGCAGCC
>CM053766.1:89260388-89302572 GCA_028658305.1 Pachyuromys duprasi
TTACAAGACCCCTGTGCCCGGCTCAGTTTGGTCTTTGTGGAGCTCTTGTTCTCCCCAAGTCTCAACAACCTCCCCCAGATCTATCATTACTCTCGCCCTTTGTCAGAGGCTTGATCTTGAGTCTTAATATCCGCTCTGATACATCGCTACATTGACCCCCCCCCCCATAGGTCCTCTTTGGCATGCTCCTGTTCTCAGTAGCTTGCTCTTTGACCACCTCCCCCTGAGGGGGAAGCAGCTTTACCAAGCCACAGTGGAAGACAGTGCAGCCAGTACTGATGAGACCTGATAGGCTAGGGTCAGATGGAAGAGGAAGACCTCCCCTATCAGTGGACTTGAGGAGAGAAATGGGAGAAGAAGAAAGAGGAAAGGTGGGACTGGAAGAGGACAAGGGAGGGGGTACTGCTGGGATACAAACTGAATAAATTGTAAGACATAAATAAATAAATAAAAGGAAAAATTATTATCATTTCTCTATTAACTTAAAAAAAAAAAAAGAAAGTACTTCAGGTTCCTGTGTAGAAAGCGTCTGTGTTAAGAGAGGGGATATTCCCTGCTCTGCTGTGTGCCAAGTGAGACAGGGTTTCCAGGGATAAGCTGGGGCCTTTCTAAAGCTGTCTTAGATACTCACTTTATCTTTGACCATGGGATGCTGACAAACATTCAATATGGTTAAATGACCTTTTGTAGGTCAGAGCAGGCTCCATTCTGATTGAGTTTAGGAAACCCATAAATCTGGTCCAGCTTTCAATTTGTCAGATAGACAGAGCTTCTTAGGATACCCTGCAGCCTGCACAGGTGGGGCTGTGCCTGTCCCTCTCCCTTTCCTTCTCCCTCTCTACTCCACCCTTACTCTCCTCCCTGTGCCCTTCATTCCTTGTCATTCCTTCTACTGGCTCCCACTGGTTTGAGAACATATTTTCTTCTCCTTATGAATAGAATTTTAGTTCCAGCCTGGCAGGATGAGGATGGTGTTGACCTAGTCACATTTTGGTCGTGGCAATGGATTTATCACCATAAAATTGCAGTATAAACCCATCCATAAAAAATAAAACAGCCCAGTCAGTGTAGGTGAAAGAACCAGAAAGAATTCTGTGTTTTAGAGGTTGGGTTGATCCAGGCTCAGCTATGCTCATTCCTCTGCCCTGACAGCTCAGCGCACCAGATAAGGAAGAATCCTTTTGCAGCTGTTTTTCCTCAAGTTATAGAATTTTAGAACAACAAAGAAAATTGGAGATTATCTTCACAGATGAGGAAATTGATGTCCAAAGAAATGAAGTGACTTTTCCAAGGTTAAAGAGATAGTTATTGCCTGAGCCAAGATAAGAGGAAAACCACTCCCAACACTTTAGTTTTGTTTGTTTGTGGTCTTTGAATCCCTACCCCACCCCCATCCCAGAAAGGCTCACTGGGCTCCTAGTATAACATTTATTCTATTGGCGGGGAGATTTGTAGCAAGGGGCCTGAGGGCATGATCCGGGAACTCAGGTGTACTTAGTGAGGAAAACTGTGAACGTGGTTGAAATATGGAAGAAAGCCGATACCTGAGACATACTGGATGCAGGGACTTGCAGTGTGACACAGAACGTGAGGGCTGAGAAAGCAGGAGAACCTTCTAGTATAAGTACTCGGAAGAACAGAGGGGTCGGATCAGCTAACCCTTTCTTACTGAATTATTTTCCAAGTGTATATGAGTGTTCACATATTCATGTGTGTTTAAGGGCACATGTGTGATTGTATATATGGAGGACAGAGGTTAAGCTTGGAAGTATTTCAAGCAACCATTTGAAGTGGAAGTTTCTGGTTTCCTTGAAAACTTAGTTTTCTCATATGATGTTTTGCTGCAAGCTGAGCATGTGATATTTTGCTGAAGGCTGGCTTATAAGAGTGCATGTGATATTTTGCTGTGAATTCGTTCAGGCAAGGGGTATGACTTTGGCTGGTTGAGAACATCGTGGAAGGACTCTGAGGAAAGGAGCTATGTAGAGGCCTATGCACAGGGAGACATCGCTTCTTGGATCTACACCACTGTGCTGAACTTTCAACACTTGACTTTGCAGAGAGAAACTTTCCAGAGAACTTCTCAGGTCAACCCATCTGAGTATTAAGTCTTTCGCTGACTTCATGTTGCTGCATGGTGTTGCTCTTTGGACTGGACTGCTGGCATCCTGAGTTTGATAATACCCTAAAGACCCATGACACTAATCAGCAGGAAGTAGGTAAAAGAAGTCTGCAGCCAGTCCTTTGACCTACTCATCTCCTTCCTAAGGTTGTGGGGTAGGAAGGGAGGTAAAGGTGTTTGAGAACCCCAAGTAAAGTAAGGTAGGTGAAAATCCTAAGCCTACAACCATTCCTGGGCTTCAACAAGCATTTATCTTGTATTTTTAAAAGACTTTTTATCTTTAAGTGTGTGTGTGTGTGAGAGAGAGAGAGAGACAGAGAGAGAGAGAGAGAGAGAGACAGAGAGAGAGAGAGAGAGAGAGAGAGAGAGAGAGAGAGAGAGAGAGAGAGAGAGAGAGAGAGAGAGAGAGAGAGAGAGAGAGAGAGAGAGAGAGAGAGAGAGAGAGAGAGAGAACAGTTGCCTATGGGGGTAGAAGAGGACATTGGCTCCCCTGGAGCTGAAACTATAGGTGATCGTGAGCTACCCAACATGAAAGTTAGGATTTAAACTCCACTCCTTTGCAAGAGCAATAAGAACTCTTAATCTCTGATCCACCAGCCTTTCAGCTCTTACTGTGTATTTTTGAGACAGGATATTCCGCTAGTACCAGGGATTTACCAACCAGGCTAAGCTAGCTAGCCAAGGAGCCCTAGGGATTCTACTGTCTCTTCCTCATCCAGCACTGGATTTATAAGAATTCAGTTTCCAAATCTGTGTTTTTATGTAGGCACTGGGAATTGAACTCATGTCCTCATGCTTGCAAGGACTTTACCAACTAATTTCCACAGTCCCTTCCAACTAAATTCTATCTGGAAAGACATTGAGTGGAGTCACACTTCTACCACCCATGTGAGGAACAGTAACAGTCATTCACATTATGGACCAGTCCTTTACTCAGGAGCAACTACCTACTCATTTGACTTGGTCCTCACAGTGATGGCAGGACATCAGGGTAGGATTTCCCAGGATTTTTGAAGAGGTCACTGAGGAACATTTTCAGTTAAGGGTTTGTCCACAGCCCTCAGGTTGTCAGAGTCAGATCTTCTACTAAGGCAAACTCAGTACTCTTCTTGAGGACATATTTGTCAGGAGTTACTGTCAAAATCCAGCAACATGACAGTATGGCCAGCCTAAGATCAATTCAGACACTTGTGGTTTCAGACAAATGGAAGAAGTCTTTGGTTTAGATGTGCATTGTGGAAGAGCCATGTTTGGGGCTTTCAGAGAGGTAGCACACAGAATAGAGGCTCCAGAAGGGCTTGGGTGTTCCCTGTAGGAGGCTCTTGTACGTTTTATGGTTGGTTGAACTTTATGACCCTAAAGAATCCATTATTTGTTTTATTTATTGCAGGTTTCAATACCAGGCTCTGCTTTCGCTTTGAACTTATGCTTATGGCATGATAGAATTAGTTTTCATTTCTCTCTCTCTTTCAGATCCCTGGAATCCTCTTAAGAAATTTCTATTCCAAGCATTTGGGGGATACTAGTACTCAGGTTTGGGCATCTGGGAGAGATAGACAAGCTCTTATTATAGTAGGGGGATGGGGAGATAACCTGGCCCAAGGATCATTTCAGGTTGTGGCAGGAGGAGATGAGCTCCAATTTATTGCCTCTGCCTCTGCCCACTCCCCCGTTTTTTCCCAGTGTTATGGAAATAATATTTGTGAATCCCAGGGGCCTCTCACAGTGATGTCAGTTTAGAGATCATCCCAGATACATCTAAATGTGGACATAAACTGTAATGGGAAGAAATTGAAGAAATATCTGTTTCTTGATTCTTTATTACTGTGGAGTTAAGAAAGCTATTGCTCACGGTGTCTCAGAAATTTGAATTCAAATGTACATGTTAATGTGCATTCTGGTGGATTGCAAGTTATTCAAACATGGAGGCTATCTTTTAAAGTTTGTCAATTTTCCAGCAATGAATGGATACATATTAAGACAGTGTAAACACATGTAGTTTCAGAGCCAGTGCCGTAGAAATTGAACAACAGGATTGAAAAGGAACAAAGCTGTCTCAAAAGGGAAACCCAGAGACTGCACTCCATATTTCATTTAAAAAAATATAAACATGAGTCAAATTCATTTGGGGAAACTTAATTAATTGTTTGATCCAAATTAAATTTGTGCCTGGCACAGACAGATATACAACTCTAGCTCCTGTTCTCACACTCTTACTGATGCAAAAGCCCACAGGTGGATTTTGGGATCTAAAGAAATTATTGAAAGTTTTTAATTTGGCATTTCATTTTGGGGGATAGGAAATCGCAAGGAGAGATCATTGGCATTTAGCTTCTTTGCTACTATTGCCCTTGTTTTTACAAAATGGAGTTGCTTATGTATTTATTGACTGGGCTTGTGTTTGGGATTGGAGTACATTGCTTGTGTTTTGGGTGTGACTCTTATTCTTAACTGCCTGCCCTGCTTTTTTTCTGTCCTTGGCTGAGACAGGGACCAGTTGGAAAGTGTGATTTCAGTCAATGCAAAGGAAGGATATTTTCTGTGAAGCATAGGACGAATTCTGAGCATTCCTTAGCCACATTGCAGTATATGTAGACTAAAGCACTGGACCCCCTTAACAACATCAGACATAAACCTTGAGCATCAGCAGCCTACCTTGACCTTCCCTGCTGAATGTAGAGCCCAAAGTATGGCGGCCTCATCACAGTGTAGCTGAGAGATGTCTACATATGGGTGTGGGGAAACAATCCCCTAAGGGTAAGGGGATTATCAGGGTATTGATGGAGCCTCTTTCAGATGCCTTACTCCACCCCACTTCCAAAAGATGATAACAGCTAAAAATGTCTTCCGCATGAATCATGGACCAAGGGCAGGCTCCTTGGAGCAGAGATTTTCAAACAGTAGAGTTCAAAAGAACCCCTTTAAAAATAGTACCCTCACATCCTAGGACTTCTGATTCCTAACTCAGGAGTAAAGTTTATGTATTCACTATGGGGCATTCCCTGAATCTCCACTCCTCAAGCTTTATAACTGACTCTGTATAGCTAGCTAAGGTAGCAGCTATACAGAGCAGTTATATGTAGCAGCAGTTAAGGGCAAAACACACTCTGTCCAGTGGCCCCGAGGTTGTCAGAGGCAATGACAAAAAAGGCATTGCCCTTGCACACTAACAGGAGTGGCCTAGTTGAGGAAGGCTTTCTGGAAGAGTTGAAGCTGGGCAAAACTCTTCCGCGGTGTAAGATCTTGCCGTTTAAGGCAAGATGGAATTCACCTAACATTGTTGACAAACTGACTGAGTGACAAATGCATTTCACCACAGTTGCTGAATAAACAGTCTATAGTCATGGTCCAAGGTGACTAAAATATTGAGGGTATTATCTCTTCCTTCAAATCACCTCTATTTTTCTGCTACCTCTCTCTTACCTGCACATAAAATAGTCGGCTCTCTTGTAGTTTTGCTGAGTTCAGTAGAACTGTCTTTCATTGACTTCACCACTGCCAATCTCGGACAAGGCAATTAACTTCACTTAGTCTACTTCTCCTTTCTACAGTGGGAGTGTAGTGGTGGATGTTCTCAGATCCCTTTTAGCTCTACCATTCCATCTGACCCAGTTAAATGCTTGTCATTATTCCAGCACTGGAAAGAGGCCAGGTCAAATGATGCCCCTTCAAGCATAGCCATCAGATGCAGCTGTACACTCAGAAGATTGATATCAGACTGCTCAACCTATCATCATTAGTCCTGTGGTCCTAGAACGGCAATGCGCTGCAGTTCATATCTGTCATAGTTAGCATTTGGAAGTCTCAAAGGCTGTGAGATTATTCACATATTTATTTCTGTGTACTGCATATGCCATCCAACGCCTCCCCTTCATCATGTGTCATGACAATATATTGAACAGAAAATCTCCATCAGCTGACTCGTGACAGACTCTATTATTTACACTAGTGTCAGAACGTGCTGCTTATAATTGGTTGAGCTCATAATAAAGCAGCCTGGGAATTTTTTCTTCTCATATCTCATCTCACTGTTAAATTCTCCTCTGTGTTCCTTCCTTCCATCAGGGGCTTCTTCATTATTTACAGAGGAGGGAAACACATGCCGACTTCTGGAGACAATGTTGAATAATGAGTAATAGCTGCATAGTTCATTTTACTTTATTTTAATCTTATCTTTTTTCTTTTTTTACTTATTCTCTTTGAGACCTCAGGAGAATCATTAACTTTCTTAGTATCATAGTTGTGCTACCTGTAAAATGTGACTACCAAAAATATCTCACTCATTGACATGTTAGAAAAATTTACCAAATCCCGAACGCAAAGAGCTAAATGCAAACTAAATACATTGAGCACTCCAGGCCCAAACAAAACATAGAGTATCTGTTTTCATTTGTCAACCATTTATCAGTCTCCTTCCCATCATGGACATCTCTATCCCTCTTCAAAAGGATGTAGCAGTTTTTCGTGCCTTTTTAAATGTTTATTCCTTAAACTTTACATACATGCCATGGTTAGTTCTTGTTTATAGTGGGTTAGGATTTCAATTTCTATTTTGTGGCTCAATTAAACATGACTATTGTAGCTCCCAATCTTAGACACCGAACTGCCAAACCATGGTTGAGTTGGTACCATGCTTGCTAAGGCAATAATTTCATGATCATAGTAAGCAGCTCCCACAGACCACCCGAGGTCTGCCTCCACATGGAGCATCCAACAACATTGGAGAAAGTTATTCTCAAATTTCAGAGGGCAATGTTATTAGACAAACACTGATTTGGGCTCGTTATTTGCTTTGAATTCAGTTTCGTTGATGAAAACCCTTATGCCTATGTCATTTCTGAAGATAAGAGTTAGTCTTTATGGTCTTGATGAAGTTTCTAGTTTGACATGCAGAGTAAAATTGTGTTTGTTAGCACTGTCTGTGAGTGTTCTGCAAGAAAATTGCCGATATCAAAGAACAGTTGCTTAATATAATGGAATAACTAAAGGAATTTACCAGCTCCTGGGGTCAGCTAGGAGCCGCTGAATGTGGGCCATGTGGCTTTAATAGCAGCCATGGCAGAGCTTTTCTCGCTGTCTTGTTTCCCGTCTGAGAAGCTTAGGTCATCACCCTTAAAAGAAAACAGTAGACTGAAATACAATCTATCTCCTATTTTATTTTTACAATCAGTTATTTCTCCTTTTAGAGAGTCTTAGACAGATTTGTCTATCTTCTTGTTCCTCTGAGGGAAATATCCTGTGAAGAATGCACACAGGGTATTCTTTTGTTGTTGGTATTCTCTGGCCTTTTTTTCCCCCCAAGTTAACAACATGACACCTCTTAAGAAGATACAAATGCCCCTCCATTTGAATAGTTTTCCTTTCTTTGCTCGGATGGGCAAACACTCAAGATTTATCCCACTGAAGTCTCTGGTGTAGTCTTGTTTTGGAGTATGCAGAGATGTGATGGTGAACTAATCTCACATTCTGATTAACAGGTGAAGGAGCAGGTGAAAGACATGACTAGTTAGATGCAGAGTTGGATAAAGGACTTGACTACTATGCTTAGTCCAGTGTTCCTGCTTTAGTATCATGCCATTTCCTCCTTCCCTAGCATCATGTCATCCTCTTCTTCCCAGAACTGTGAATGTCATGCTTACCCAAAATAGGCAAGTACAATTCCAAGCATTAAGCCTGACAAACATACTATTGACTGATGGCTCTTTGTGTTTTGCATTCTCTTACAAATTCTGTTTTCAAAAATGGCTCTCTCAAGCTGGGTTATGCTGGTTCTTCTACTAACCAATCATTCACTGCCACATTTCCACATTTTTTGAGTAATGCTTAGAATAACCTGGACAATGCCTATCCTGCCTCTTCCTATCTACCACATACCTCTATCCCTGCATCCTGTTTTCAGTAATGCTCAGAGGTAACCTGAATGAGCATTTAATTCTTGCCTAGAATGTTCTAGATTTGTATTTAATACTTTGAGACTAGATGCTAGCTTGCTTTCTGGGATCCTGAGAGGGCAAATATACATAGACCATATTTGTAATACCTAGCATTCTATTGAGATAAATTAAGGTGAGTTAACAGATGAAACCATCTTCAATATCACTTTGCTAGCTGTCAGCATAGTGTAGGGTAGAATCTAAAGTGCTTTATCCACATGTATGCTTCAAACACAGCTGCACTTCTGCTGGCATGGCAGATGAAGTCTTCATAGAGCCATCACTCTATGTTGCCTCTCCACTTTAACTTGCTATGGACTCTAGGGTGATCCTTGACCATGTTAAGGCTGAACTCATTGAATAACATAATATTTCAAATCTATTGCAAGTGTTTGCTTGCCCCCAAAAGAACTTTGAAATTAAGACAAACAAGCTTAATAGTATCCCTTTAGATTTTTCCCGTTCTCATCTCTTGGTTTTTGTTTTATTAAACATCTTTTAGTATGTTAGTAAGAATCTGTGTAGTGTGGGAAAACAAACTGCTAATTGGAAAATCCCCTGTCTGCAATGGGTAGAGGATTTGAGAAGCTCCAATTGATGCTGGGACAATGAAGTCTTCTACTTGGATCACAGAAAAGTCCAAATGGACAGCTGAGAAAATGTGCTCCTCTGCCCTTGTTGGCGTTGAACATGACTACACAGTGCATAATTCGTCACTATTATTGGCTTCAATTCCATATGACCAAAGTGCTTTCAGCTTTTTTCCATGCAGACTGTGTGTCCTTTTTACGTGCTGTTGCTGGGGCTCTGCCGCTCTTTTTATAGAGAGAACTGAGCATGAAGCTGTTTCCTGGCAGAGCTGACTGTGGTCTAGTGTGGGCCTGTTAGAGAGAGTGCCTACTGTTTTCAAGGACAGTCACTTTTATTTCTCTTTTATTTGCCTCACCTAGCTCAGCACATGAGTGTGAAGTTTGGCTTAACAGAGCATAGAGAAAGTGGAGTAACTGATGGGGGTGTTAACACAGTGGAGGGAATTGGGAAAGAGAATTAGAACTGAGTCCCAGTCTGCATGGAAGTGGCGAAGTGACCGTTCTCCAGAGGCGAGAGAGTTTGATTGTAGACTCAAGCCTCATTCATTTCAGTGGAGTGGGGCAATGACTCACAGCTCTGTTAGATTTGATATTTCTTTTATTCCCCGTGCTACTTTTCCCCGAAGGATCTGCATCTGGTATGAGGGCACACCTATCCAAATTAGAGCTTTGGTTGTCTCAAATCATAACTTGTCCAAAAATGTGTCAAGGAAAATGCAGGAGTCTGTCAGAGACTCATGAATTATGATTCAAGATGATGGATTATATAAACCAAAGGCCATCTTGTATGTAAAGTGTGTAGCAGAAAAGAGGATGCTTAAATAAAATGTTTGCAATTTATGTAGCTGTATAGCTATATAACAAATGAAGGTGTTTACATATATACAGGAATAGGAATATATTCTACATATATTTCTCTATGTGTATATTCTGTGGCCTAAAGAAAACAAAACATGGTGCTGTGCTTGTTGTAATGGGTCTTTGGCCTTTTCCCAAGAATTGGATTGCATGTTGTACTCTACAGCCTATATCACAGGGAGTTCTCTCTTCTTCATTACTTGATATGTGATCTAAGACAGTTTACCACTGGATGTTGTGAGCAATAGAGAATAGAGGGCTGGTGTCATAACTGAGGTTGAGAGATTCCCCCCTAGAAAGCAGTTGTACTATTGCCTTGCTGTGGCATCTGCATTTACCAAGGACCCCGCTGGAACTCAACAGCATCTGCCCTCTTTGCTTATTCATCTTGGTACGAACTGGATCTGACTCTGAGTTAGGACCAATCTTCAAGCCTTTGTCTCCCCCTCAGGGCTCACTGTTTGCTTCCTAAATGCAGATGCCCATCATCATATATGTTATTTTTCTCTTCCCCCAAATTAGGATACATGTGTAGCAGTAAATTCTTCCATTGCTGGAGCCAGTTGTGGCTGTTCCCTTGTCTTCTGTCATTCCCGCTGACTGTTGGGAAAGCCTGGAAAATGTAGAAAGGATTTGTTCTTCAGGAAGGAAGTTCCACATGCAGATTCATGAGATGACACAGGAGGGCAGGTTTGAATCCAGTCCCTCCTTGAATGTCATATTTCATTCCTGCCAAGCATCAAATTTAAGACCCGCTCCATTCCCAGGGACACATTGGTGACAGCTTGGAACAGAGGAGGCAATAAAAGGCTATGTTTTCATGCTGTTCATAGCTTAAAAATAAAAGATAGAGGAAAATTTAGTAAATGGTAGTCATGTTTCAACCCTGACTGTGAAAACACAGACTTTATCATATTGACTTCATACGATTTTTATCCAAACATATTTAGAGAGAAATGACATTCGCAGCATTCCTCTCTGTAATCCAACCCCACTACGCCCATGCTTCAAAGCAAATACAAGTTGTCCTCCAGTTTCCAGAGGTTAATATGAATGAGGTTTTTTTTTACATCTGCATGCTGTGCCATCTGGGTCTCTACCTTCACAATTAAATAAAATAAAATAAGAATGTAAAAACATACCAGTTGTGCTATGGTATGGTGTGACACTATACAATTCATGTCAACTAAGAGATATTGTCAATTTTCATTTGCTGGGTCGTAATTTTGTAATACTGAAAATGGAGACCAAGGCTTTACACATACATGCAGGCAAACCTTGCTCTGCCATGTCCCCTCTCAAGGCTATCAGTATCTTCTGGCAACTAGTTAAAGTTTGGACAGTGTTATGTCTTTGAGAATTATCCAGAGACTTCATTAATTTTCATTGTTGGACAGCATTGTCCTGTTAGGATGCAGTGGTCATTTACAGCCAATGCTGCTATAAACAGCTGTTTAATAGGTCTCCGTGCATCCTTCTTCGGCAAAGACGGTGAAAGCTTGTCGCCTTAGTTTTTAAGGTCGTATAGATGATCTTCTCCAAGAAGTGTAATTTGTTTCCAACTTGTTTGCCAAAGTTGCTTCAGCACTTTCTGATGAAGATAATGTTACAGATTGTTTTCTTTCCATGCTTTCCTGCACTTATATGTGTATTGGCTTGCTCTTTTGCCTACACAGAGACCCTCAGCTACTTATAGTTTTACATACGTTGTCATCCTTGATGACCTATTTTACAGTCATGTTCGAAATTTATAAATTCATTAATTTTCAAAAAAGGATACTGTATGGATTTATTTCCATGCTTTCTATGGTTTTACTCAGTTATTTGACCCATCTATAGATTATCTGACCCACTCAGAATCTTAAATATAAATAAAACAAGATAAATATTGTTATTTATTATTGTTTTTATTTTAATATTTTAAAAGAACTTGCTCATGTCTACATATTTTCCAGTATGGGCTATTTTACTTGTATCCCAAACAGTGTTGTGTACACCCTAACAGCCATTTAAAGATCTTGTAGTCTTCACTGAAGTGTCTTTCCTTAAATCATTAGGTCCTTGCTTCTCTGTTTGCTAGTAACATCTTTCTCGTCTTGCTTTGATTGGCATGTGGTTTAATTACATATGCCACACGTGTGGTCTATGTAGTGTGGATTATTTGAGTAACTTTGGTAGGTCCACCCATCTTTAGCACATAGAAAACATTGCCAGGCATATGTTCTTTACTTTAAAATATGTATGTTGCTTGATTTCCCCCAGTTCCTGAAATAGGCTTCTTTTACAGTTTTTCTCACCTCATAAAATGGCAATTAAACATTTTCTCTGTCACTTAGAACACAAATTATAGAGCCATTTCTGTGTCATTTTTCTCTCACAGATGTTCAGTTTGTTGGTCTGTTTAGCTGGGTCTGCCTGACTGATGGCGCAGTTCCACAGCCACTGCTTGTCTGTGGCTTCTGATACACTGCCGTACAGGAGACACCTGCTAACTCACCAGTGTGAACCTTCAAATGTACAACCCAAATCATGTCACTCTACTTAAAATTCCCAGAGACTTCCTTTCCCTCCCAAAGTAAAAACCCCCCAATCATTTCAATGGCCCACAATACCTCATGTCAATACCTTTGAAAATTTTGTCAAGAACGCTCTTGAAAATGATAAATCTTGATATGTAGAAAGTTTGTGGGTTATTTCAATGATTTTTTGGTTCATCCACACCAAAACCATAATGTCTGAGGCTCATGGAATTAAAGCAGATGTCAATAGTAGAATGTTGCTAATGCCTAATATGAACTCGAGAGAACATTCAGTGACGATCTAAATGTGCTGTCTTTCTGGTCCTGACTCACCGGTCATTTCTTCCTTATCTAAGAGTCTCCACGATGCTGCCTCATGGCCTTTGCATATCTCCTGACATCTGCATGTCCTGATTCCACCCTCTGGTCCCTCTCAAAGGGCTCCTGACCAGAAATAATTCTTTTGATTTTGCATTTCCCAAACCACCCTCTGCACCTTCATTAGGCCCCTTTTTATAACACATTGTATCCTTATTAGGATAAAAACTACAAAAGTAAAAATTTGACTCTTGTTTTCATTTTCGTGGCACCAGCGATTGAACCCAGGACCCTGGATCTGGTAGATAAGCATGCTACCACTGAGCTATTGTTCAGTCCTGATGTGGAGCTCCTCATTCAACATTTGTATATAGAGCAGTGTAGACTCAATAAGTTATCAGTTGAATGGGGAAGTTTGTATTGTGGACAGAGAGTACTGCACATACTGTTCCTGTTCAGATTGCTAAGTATGTTGCAGAATCTGCCCACTTTAAAGCCTTCCTAGTTGTATTTCAACCATTCTCAGTGTTTCTCATAAAGGGTTTTAATGAGTCAAGTTTAAACTAGTAATTCCAAAGATTACCCCTTACTTTCTCCTTACTTTACTAGTATTCTTTATCTATTTCTGGAAATCTTGCTGGAAATAAATCGGAGCCTCCCAGAGCTCTTAATTTGCCTCTCTCTCATTTTTTTTTAAATCATACTATGCCCCAATGCTACACTCAGAATTACTTCCTTTTCATTATCTTCTAGTTCACCAAGTTTCTCTTTAACTGTGACAGTCTGTTGAGCGTTTTTTTTTTTTTTTTTTTTTTTTGTCTGTTCTTCCCCCTCCTCTTCTACCACCTTCTCCTTATTCTGTAGTCCAGGCTGGCCTCCAGCTAGACATATTACTTCCTGTTCCTCCATAATACACAACTAAGAGGTGATTGTGTTCCTAACACATTCTAAAATTTAATCACCGAAAGTATAGTCCTTACTTCTCATCAAGAAAACCTCACTTTGCAATGGGAAGAGACCATTACAGAAAACCACAACCAATCAAACTGCAGAGCTGTGAGGCCTACTCCCAACCAATACAAATACAGTACAGCTATAACACCCTAGGCTCAGAGAGCACGATGCAGAAAGGGGCAGAAAGATTACAAGAGCAGAGGTTCTGGGAGTTTGCTGTGAGACTATGGAATGTCAGAAACCACATCCATAAAGTTTCACCAACATGACAACCTACATATGAGCCAACCAAGAACAACAACAGACATGCTAATGAGGACAGGAGAAAGCTCATGAGGCCTCAATCCTAAACAAAGCTCTATAAACACTAAAGGAATGCTGAGAGTGGGAGGAGAAATAGTCTTCCCCAAGGAATAGTTATTACTGCAAACATGTGCATTTGTGTGTGTATATGTATGTACATGTATATATATATATATGTATATATACATACAAGTAGCACTATAAGGACTGATAAGGTTGTATTTATATATTTAGATGTATGTGTGTGTGTGTGTCTCTCTCTGTATGTGTGTATGTTTGTATAGCAACAATTAATGAAAAACGAGGTCATAAATTTGAAAGAGACCAATGTGGAGTATGTTGGAAGGTTTGGAGGTAGGACACAGAAGGGAGAATGCTGTGATTATATTTTAATCTCAAAAATATTTTTAAAATTACTTAAAAAGAAAAATACATGTTAACTACCATAGACTTGGAAACTATTAAAAAGCACATACAAACTATTTAATACAGAAAAGTAACTGCAAAAGTAATTACACTGAATATCTCGGTGTGCTATTGTCTTGTCAATTTACAATTGACTAAATAGGGTTTATGCTATGTGTTTAGTTTTATAACCTTCTATTTTATGCCAGACATTATAGGGTGGATTTACCACGCCATTAAATAATCTTCAAAAGCAATTTTTTTAACAGCTCCTTAATGCCCTACCATATGGAGGCACTATAAAAACATAAATCATCCAAATTTTAAAATATCTCTCAGCATAAATTAACATATAATTAGGAAGCGAGAGAGTATGAATATTTTAAGGCACTTGATACTTAGTTAAATATTACTATCCGAATATGGAATTTGCAGCTTACATTCCCGTGCCAGCTCGTCTCCAGCCGGTAGTAGTATTTTTCTAACTCTACTAGTTGGATAAAATGCTATTTGTGCTTTGATTTTTTTCTGTAACTACTCTTGTTAATTCTTAATGTCTGGTTACTACATTTTATTTTATTCTCAATATAAATCTAGTTTTCTTTCCATTTCTAGGTTGCTCAGAGAACCAGATATCAGATTTTCTGTTTGTCATAAATTTTATTTTTACTCCATATTTCTTCTGTGCTGTTTCTTGTTTTATGACTCCTAAGGTTGCTTGCTTAATGAATTGGTTTCAGCTGTTTCATGTGTTCACAGCCTTGTGGGCTCTTCCTTCTGTAATTATTACTGCTCTGTTTGTATCTGTAAGCTTTGATGTGAATACTCTTATTTTCAATGTAAGCTACCACTGACTTTCAGTTACTCTTTGATCCAATTGTTAAAAAGTATACAGAATATTTTGATTTTTTCATTAAATATTGGATGTTCTGATTTAATTTTACTTAGCTTTGAGAATACCATTTTTCCTCTAAAGATCTTTATCAAATATACATCCAAATGAATCAACAAATCTTTACATGCCTTTTACACATTTTCTTCTTGAAGGACATAAGGTCATGTGTATTTATTGACATGATATTCAAAGGTTTCATTCTTTTCTGTTTACTCTTTCAAAGACTGAAATTATATGATGTTTCTCAATTCATTCTTGTAGTTTCTGCTTTTTAAATGATTGCATCATATGTGACAGAAGTAATTTTTCTGCTGTCTTAGGGTTTCTATTGTTACAATGAACAAAAAGCAAGTCAGGAAGGAAAGGGTTTATTTGGCTTACACTTTCCACATCATTGTTCATCCCTGAAGGAAGTCAGGGCAGGAGCTCAAACATGGCGGGAACCTGGAGGCAGGAGCTGATGCAGAGTGCAGGAAGAGTGGCTGCTTACTGGCTTGCTTCTCACAGCTTACTCAGCCTGCTTTCTTGTAGTACCCAGAACTACAAACCCAGTGGTGTTACAACTCATAATAGGCTAAGCCATCCCCTACAGGCTTGCCTACAACTGGATCTTGTGAGGCACTTTGTTAATTGGGGTTCCCTCCTCTCAGATGACTCTAACCCGTGTCAAGTTGACTTAAAAAACTGCACAGGATTCCTTTTATCTCCCCTGAACATCTTCTTTTCCCAGTTTATTGTTTCTAATTTGTTTGTCTCAGTGACTATTACTTTTTAAAAAGTTGCCTACCCCAGTTAGAGTTATGAATTTTTAAATTTTAATTATGGATCTATGTATATGCATATGTACATGTCTTGTGGGGGTATGTGCACATGAGTACAGGTATCCACAGAGGCCAGAAGAGGGCATTAGATCACCTAGAACTGGAGTTGCAGGCTCTTAGGAACCACCTGACTTGGATGCTGGGAACTGAACTCTTGTCGCCTGCAGCAGCAATACATACTCTGCCACAGAACTCTCTCCAGCCCCCTGTGCTTGTATTGCCTTTTAAAATATACTCCCAAGTACTACTATTTCCATTGTTATCATTTAATATCCTCAAAGTGTTTTTGGTTACAATTGCTTTGGCGCTGTGTATTCTAATGTTAATTAATGGCTCCCAAGATCTGGTTACTGCCCAAATGAGCACTGCCCAGATAGCTTAGGAGGTAATATCTGCCATGCTCCAAGTGAAATAAGGCTATTCTAAAATCTTTCAGGTGTCCATGTCTTTTATTGACTATGAGAATGGTCAGTTACCACTGTAATAATTATAGAGCTAATAATAAACATTACACCTTGCTTTTAAATTAACTTCAACAAGAAAATTGTTGCTTTACTAGATAAACCCTTACACACAAACTATTAGGAAAATTCACACATTTATGTCATCTGCTAGAATTTCCTTGAAATTAATGTCACCATTGTGGGTGATGCTTCTTTGCTTTTTCTTTATACTCCAGGTTTGATCTATTTGATCTTTTGCAGGAACTTATAAAATTTAAAGCCTGTAATCAAATCTACTAATAATTGTCTTTTTTTTTCATTAAATGCACACTAAGAGCCAAATTCTATCAAGCACCATTATGAGGAAGTCAACTTTACTGGGCTTCTTGCAACTTTTTACTACTTTTTTTAAAAATTAGTTTCATTTCTTCTTTTTTGGAATTATGATATTAATTTAAATATTTTTAACTTTTACTTATAATTGGCAGAGTATTGATATCTGTATGGAATATAATTTGATGTTTTGACATGATATTTACCATGTAGAACGATGGAATGGGACTAGCTAACAAAGCTATCTGTTCAACTATTTGTGGTGAAAACGTTTAAAATCTGTTAAGCAAATCTTCACATACACAAAGCATTGTTTATTATACTATTCTGTGCAATATATTGTTAAAATTTGTTCCTCTCACCTAATTAAAACTGTGTACCTTTTGGTCATTAGTGCCCTTTCCCTGTCCACCCATCAACTTTTTTGTGGTAAAATTCTTTTTTGGCATAAACATATTTGCAACCTTTAAACTAAATTTTCTGACCATTTTACAAAATCTATTCATGTAGTCTAAAAGGTCAACTGGTGTCAAAGTTCTTACCTATTTTCTTCTTGTCCCAACTAGGGTTCTCTTGTATTCATTTTCTTTTGTCAGGTGATGTATTTCTTGTGCTGCTTTAGGTCAGGAAGAAGGATAGTTAATACCCTGGTTTTCAGCCTAGCAGAATATTTTCCTAATTACCTTTTTACATGAACAACCTGGTTGTACATCTCCTGAGTCCATGTCTCCAATCACTGCTCCCTATACATTATGTTATTGTCTTCTGACATCAAATATTACAAAGAAGAGCCATGTACAACCATATATTGCATACTTGAGAGGTAAGCTTCTTTCATGGTTTTAAATGTATCATCAAGATTTAAAATACAATGAAACTTCACTGATGTCTTATTTAAAGTTTTATTGTATGTAGGCATGGTGGTTCACACCTATAATCCCAGCACTGAGAAGGAAGAGGCAGGCGAATCTTTGTTATTTTAAGGCTAGCCTGATCTATATAGCAAGTTCCAGGACATCGGGAGATGCATAGAGACTGTCTCTCAAAAACAAAACAAACAAACAAAACACAAAAAAGAAATAACAGAGAAAATGTTAAGTTTGATTGTATTTGTTTCTCTTGATAATCAATTTAAGAGGGATTTGTGTCATTCTATTGGTTTTCTGTTGTATTAAAACACTGATGATTTAAATTTTTATAAAATATAAAATTTATGTTGCCCCAATTTCTGTCATAGCAATACTTTCCCCCAATTTAGTTTAAATTATCTTTCATGTTTATTTATTATTTCTTCTTCTCACTTAAATTCTGAGAAACACTCCTTTTTTGTTCTCTCTCTGGTACATATGTGTGTCAGAGTTGCTTCTGTTTGCATTTTTCATTCTACTCCAGTTTTGAAGTTATTATGTTTTATATGTTTGTGAGGACCACTAACAGCTGATTCTGAAACCTTGTTCTAGCTTACCTGAGTTCAGCTCCTTATTTCACTCAACAGAAAGAGTTCCTTTCCTGGATGTCATGATCCTATGTTCTGTAGAATCTAAAGCAGCTGTGTACATCTGTGATGTCTGTTCTTCTTGGGTCTTTCAAGAGCACTACTTTGGTCACTGTGAATAAGCATGTTCTTGGGAGGACTCTTTGCTTCTGACCCACTCTTACATGATAAGAGTCTTGGAATTTGGAATAGCATGAATCATATTACGGTCTCTAGGACGCATTTCTCTTTGAATCTTTGGGAGTGAGTTTTGTTATACTCTTACCAACAATTGAGCATTTTGAACAAGCTAGAAAGCCAAGGGACCTTTGGTTCTCCTGGGGGCGATGTGCATAAGGGCTGTGTTCTCTAGTAGCTGCTTCTCCAGGGTTCTGCTTTTGTAACATTACATCAGAAAAATAACTTGTCTCTGACACCTTCCTCTATTTTTTATTATTTAATTCAGGCAGTGGAATGTAGATGAATTCATTTTTCAGAGGAAAGCTAATAAGATTGAAATAGATACTGGGATTCTAACCCTGAAATTCATAGAATTTCATGGAATCATAGCATCAGAGTGGCCAGGAAGTGGGAGGTGCTTTAGGATCAGATCATCTAATTTGACTATGCTTACTAATCATATTCTGCTTCCTGGCCTGTACATAAGTGTGAGCATCGTTTTGGGATGTAGCCTACAAGTAGTGGGAAGCCTCATGTTCTAGGTCAGATCCTCTGATTACAGAGGGCTCCTGGGAAGGTTAACTACAGACAACAAAATTCTCATCTAAGCAGAAGAGCTGCACTTACCTAGTCTTGTTGACCCTAAATATTTAACAGTCTATACTAGAAAGTTGGGACTTCCCAAAGGTAATGTGAAATTTAGTATGACAAAACAATGGCAGAGACCAGAACAGAGATCTTAAGAGGCATGGATGCTGGGACAAAGATCTGAAAGAAAGCCATAGCATCAGCATGATGATGGGAAATGGCAATGAACAAGTAGAAAGTAGGGTCATCTCAGGAAAGAAAAGCAATTAAGGTTAGATAGAGAATTTGGATTTATTTCAAATTTCATGGGAAGGTCTTGTGAAAACAGTGTTGCAAAAGGTAATTACATAATTTGATTAGTGAACACTGAGAGTTTGTTTAGTTGATTCCTTATGCAAACACTCATTTATCAAATAACCCCAACATTTCAGATGCTATGGCAAGGATCCCCAAGTCTTCATCTGTGACTATTTTCACTATGTCCTGAAACTTCCCTATTAGACAGGAAGCTACGTATGGCACTGCCCTTCTGCATCTTTGACTCTCCTTTGCCTTCTATTGTCTCTGACTTGTGGATGGCTTTGGTTGAATATGCTTAGTTGATGAAAGAGCACACAGAGACCTCTGAAATCAAGAACTATTTCTGCACAGTTAAGTTTGTCACTATCAACAATGACAAGAATTTTCCAGTACTCAAAGACCTAGAATGATTTTCAAGAACTATGAATGAGTTGCCAATTTTTAAAAATTAGGCTGTCTACTTACTGGCTATGCCTAGGCTGTCTCAGGTTCCACAATGTAGACATCAGTTTGGCCATTCTGACAAGAATAATTGAGTTTCTAACAAGATTTAGTTCAAGTTCGTAACTGACTTGTGTAGATTCAGACAGAGCTTTCTGTCTCTATTCTGTGTTCTACATCGTCTACATGGTCTTCTCTTAATGTATATTCCAAGATTTTCAAGAGTGGACCATCTGTTTTACTTTGAGGTGGATATGATAGGCATCTGCTTGGAGGTATGATCAGAATGCTATCAGGGCACATTTGTTTGCCATGTTAGGGATTATCTAGTCTTACATTGTTTATGAATAAATCATGCAGGCTGAATAAACCAGTAACCACAACAGTGTGTTCCCCAGTGGGTTTAAAACATAAATTGATGCATTTGTAATTTTTTTCTTTCCTGTACACATTAAAAAATTTATGTTTTAAGTGGGAGATAGCACAGACTTTGACTGTAGCTCAGCTGTTTGGTACACAGATCCCATAAATTCCTTCATTAAATCATAACCTAACTGACTGGTGGGGATCCCAGTGTTCACAACTCTTTCATTCAGTGCATTGTTTGAGCCAAGTAAAAAAATCTAGTGTCTTATAAAAAGAAAGTAGCATGCATGATCTATGTGTGAGAGTGGTTAGAGTCCACATTTACATAACAATTCACATTTAAGGGTGACAAGTTGGGTCAGCCATCAAAGCGCTTGTTATGTAAGATTGAGGACCTGAGTTCAGGTATGCAGCATCCATATAAAAAACTGAGTATGAGGGTGCAAGGTTATAATTCCAGCACTGGAGAGGCAAATGGTGGATTCCTAGGGATCACTGGCAAGCTGGCCTAGCTGGATCATTGAGATCCAGGTTCAGTGAGAGACCCTGTCTCAAATGATAAGGTGGAAGGCGATTAAGACAGCTGACATTGACCTCTGTTCCCTACACACCTATATACACTCACTGGAATAAGTCAACATACATATATTCCTTCATACCTACTCACAAAATATACATTTAATCCTCAGAATTCATTTCTAAGATGGCTATAATGAAAGTTCAGAAAAGTTCAGAACGTATTAAATAGACAATTAGTAGCCAAATTTCAACTGAGAACTACATTGTACCATTCAGTTCAGTGTGCTTAATACATGTCCACACCCCTTGATGACTCATGGCATTTAACATGAAGCTACATCTAAAAGAACAGCATTTTGAATTCTTTGATTTAGTGTGAATGAACAGTTCTTAGAATAATTCCAGCGTGGTATGAAGCACAAAAATAGACAATAAATGTTTTTGGATGTTGCATTGAAAACTCCAATGTTAGAACTGGAGAGATAGCTCAGCAGTTAAGATAAACACACAATGACTCACATTTATCCATAGCTCCAATACCAAGGGGTCCAATGCCCTATTTTGGCTTCCATGGGCACCAGGAATACACATAGTACACATAAACACTCACATGCACATACACACTCACACACAGAAAATAAAAGTAAATAAGTCTATTTTTTAAAAACTCTAACCTTTACTGGTATGTAGAAGGCCAGAATTGAGTTAAACAAGCCATCCACCAGTCAGTTTCCATTGTCAAAGCAGCAGTGTCAGCATGAGGCTATACTAGTCTTTGCCCCAACTTGGCTACCCTAAAACAAGCAAACAGAAAATGTAGAAATAATAAGCAACTGTTTTTAAAGGCTTTCCTTTAAACATGCAGGACTGAAAATGAAAACTGAAGGTGATTTTGGTCTGCGTTCACTCAACTGGAGGCATGCTGTTCCCTTCTCCTTGGCTTTGGCCTCTTTCCCTTCATGTTTTCCATTTCCTTTCTGTGAGCCAGCTGTGTAGATTTCCCTACTGTGCCCAATGACAGAGTAGACTTTTCTGGAAACTGCCACGACTAATTGTACTCTTTTGGCTTTGCTGAATACCAAATTATGATATTTCACAGAAGCAGGAAGAAGGTTAGGGTTGCTGAGAGAAGGACAAATGTGGGTGGACTTTTTATGTTTCTTCTTGATTGAGAATCCAGAGTAAAGATACTAACATCTAAGAGCCTAGTTGTATTTCTCCTGTCTTTTTTCCTTTGTGTGTTGGGAGAGGAATCACGAAGAGTATGGAAGGGTTCATTTAGATTGTGACTTCCTCAGCTTGGTGTGCCAGAGTTGAGAAGGCCGTTAAAGGTCATATTGTCCTGCCTGCCATTGGAGTCATTTTGAGATGAAGTCTGGAGGAGAGGAAGAGAGAAATTTTGTTTATAGAAGAAATGTCTCCTGGAATAGAAAAACTATTTCCCACCTTTCAAAAGAACTTCTGGAATGCCTAGCATTGTTGAAATGCAGTGAAAAGTAGTGTTAAAAGATAGTATTCCCATTTTCTCAACCATGTTTGTAGCAGGTTTATTCATAATAGCCAGAACCTGGAAACAACCCAGATGTACCTCAGTTGAGGAATGGATACAGAAATTGTGGTACTTTTACACAATGGAATACTACTCAGCAATTAAAAATGAGGAAATCATGAAATTTGCAGGCAAATGGTGGGATCTAGAAAAGATCATTCTGAGTGAGGTATCCCAGAGGCAGAAAGACACAATAGTATATACTCACTTATATGGACATATAAGATAGGATAAACATACTGAAATTTATACACCTAAAGAAGATAAACAAGAAAGAGGACCCGGGGTAAGACAATCAATCCTCACTTAGAAAGACAACTGGGATGGACATTGGATGTAGGAGAAAACAAATAGCAGGACAGGAGCCTACCACAGAGGGCCTCTGAAAGACCCTACCTAGCAGTGTATGAAAGCAGATACTGAGACTCATAACCAAACCTTTGGCAGAGTGCAGGGAATCATATGAAAGAAGGGGTAGTTAGTATGACCTGGAGAGGACAGGAGCTCCACAAGGACCAAATATATCTGAGTACAGGGGTCTTCTATGAGACTGTCTCTCCAACCAAGGAAAATGTATGGATTTAACTTAGAACCCCTGCTTGGATGTAGCCCATGGTAGCTCAGTATCCAAGTTGGTATCCTAGTAAGGGGAACAGGGACTATTTCTGACATGAACTCAATGGCAAGCTCTTTGACCTTCCCCCCTCCCTCCAAGGGAGCAGCCCTGCTAGGCCACAGAGGAGGACTTTGCAGCCAGTCCTGAAGATCCCTGATAAATGAGGGTCAGATGAAAGGGGAGGAGGTCCTCCCCTATCAGTGGACTTGGAAAGGGGCAGGGAGGAGAAGAGGGAGGAAGGGTGGGATTGGGAGGGAATGAGGGAGCAGGATACAGCTGGGATACAAAGTTAATAAACTGTAACTAATATTTAAAAAAATAAAAATAAGTCTGGTTAACATAGGAGAAAAGATGGACTTGCAGACTGCTGGGTAAAACTGGTGAGGGTCCTATAACAATTAATATTGATGTTTTTCAAAAACTGTAAAAATAAAACTGCTATATGATCTAATTAAATAACTCATGGACAAAAAATAGATTTAAGGTCACATGAAGGAAAAAGAAGATAGTATTCGAACTTTTCACCCATTCCCAAGTCCCTTGGGGCATGTGGGAAACAAGATATATTAAAGATAATGGATTGATGTAAAATTCTAGTTGTAAAGTGCTATTTGTTCCCAAGACTGTCACAGGTGAATCCTACACTCTGCTAGTCACCTTTTCTGGTAGGTCTTCAGGTAGGAGTCTACATAAAGGTTAATAGGGCAGGACAAAACTTCAGTACTGTTCAGAAACTTCAGGAATACATCTTAACACAAACACTGATAGGTTCACATGGCTCCTTTCCCTTAAACGGTTTAGCTAACAGGATGGAATGTGCTAGAGTCAGAGAAAGCCCATTTTTAAGAAGGCACATTCATCTTGCCCCAATCTCCAACCAAATTTATGCTGCATACCTTACTGGTTTTGCTGTGCATCCAACAACTACTACATACCAGGTAGTAGTAGAGGAGAACAAGATAGTGTGTGGCCCACTATCTGTCTGGCTTGAGCACGTCACAGAGAAGGGCAGACATATATTCTCAGATCCTCCTGCCTAGAATGTGGAAGAATTAGAAGCTCATGAAGAATGGAAAGAAAACACCAAATAGATGTGTCCTGTTATTTGGGTTGCATGGGAAAGGTAATGAAAAAGAATGGCAGGGAGCTGCCTTACCTAATAGAGGCCCAGAGAGTCCGCTCTAAGAACCCCATCATTTTGTTTGTTTTTATGTTTTGGTTTCATTACTGTTGTTATTGTTTTTATTTGTTTGTTAGTTTTTGTTTCATTTTGTTTTGGGTAATGGATAATAAACCTATATCCACATATCCACTAAGCTAATGTGCTATCACTGATTTATACCCTAACCCTAACTTATGGGAATGGTAGAGAATGAACCCCAAATATTCTTCTTTAGGGTCTGAGTCAAAGGGTTGGAAGACAGCCATGAATATCTGTGAGAGACCACCCCTATGCATAATATCCTGCCCATAAATTGTCACCTAGTTTTTACTTTGCTCCTGACAGCACCTAAAAATCTGGGACAGTAGCTGAATTCAACACCCACATTGCAGTTGGGGCATTAGTCTGTCTTCCAAAGATGAAAGGGTTGAAGTCATCTTACCATTATTTTTCTTTATCTCATCAGTTATATTTTGTAACTGAGCCTGTCCAGATAGTGTCTTACTCTAAAGACTTACCAAGGAAACCAAAGAACAAGCTTACCATCTATTATCTTCTAAATTCTCAGAGGAAAAAGGAGGTTAGAGCTTTCCCAGCCACCAGAAAACAGTAACAGAGGACCACGCCATACTACAACACAGCAGTATGCCCAGGAGGACACACATTGTTCGGGCCCTTGGCTAAGCACATCTTGAGAGCTTTCAGAGGAACAGCTTGCTTTGAGCTGAGGTAGCATGCTGTACATGAGGTAGCAACTTGAAGGAAGCGTTCATTTCCTCTGTGCGCATGGAAGGCAAGGGGAAGGCTCCTATGAAAGTTGCACTCATACAGAAGGGATGGTAGGCATTTCCAGAAGGAAGCTGAGATACAGGGGTAAGGTCCTACAACTAAGAATCTGACCCAGCCTGTTCTGGCCAAACACCTGTGGTCCAGAGACCTTTTTATTTCTTTTTCCTGGCACTCAAAGAAATTTCGTATTTATTTATTATCCTGCCACTTCCTTTTGCCACTCCTATTTCTTAAGGTCTTGAAATATTCACCCTGATGAGCAGAGCCTGGCTGATTTTTGCTGCTTCCATCCCTATCTTCAGTTTTTGGAGGAAGACAACAGCTCAGCTGAGGAAATGAAGTAGAGTGCCTTTGTCACTGTTGTTTTCATTGAGACCTTAGCCATGATGACTATTTTCTTTTTATTCTTGGTCTGGAGATTGTCAATATGACATTTTGTTGCTACTAAGAACCATCAAGGCCCTGTCATTAGTATCCCATCATGTGTCCTTATTGTAGACCAATAAAATTGGGTACCTATTTCCCATCAAGAGAGAGAACTTAGGGTTTTTAACTTTTCCAAGTTCTGTGCTTTTCTTTCTCTTCTCTGTGTCAGCCTCCGTTCTGGTCACATACAGTAATCCCAGTCATTCCTGGGTGTTGGATTGTGACTCTGCCTACTCATTACAATTTGTCACCCCATTATCAGTGCTTCTGGGGTACATTTTGTGTCATTCCCAGACATGTTCAGAGTACTTGACTTTCCCAATGTATTTATTCCGAGCCAAGGTTAAACAAGATAAGGATTTGCTCCTTGCCTCAGCTCTCAGGTTGTCAATCAGAGCCCTTTCTATGGCTCTATGTACCCACTGTAGTACTTACAGTGTTGTGATTTGGGTTGGCAACTTTGCCCTTTAACATCTCATAGTACCAAAGTGCAATGTAATATCTCCAAGCTGATGATGGCAGGCTGTGCACTTGTAGAATAAAATACTGTTTGGTTGAATGGTGACCACAAAAAAGTGACTGTGCTGTTGACTGTAAGTTTGATATTAACAAATCAAGATCATATATAAAGTAAGTTTCACATTTAAAAAAGGGCTATATCTTTTGTGTGGAAGGGGGCATGTATAAGTGTGGTATAGGCAAACCTACATGTGCCTGTAGGTATGCATGTATCTCTGTGGCATGTAGAGGCCAGAGATTGACAATAGGTTCTTCCTCAGTACTCTCCATGGCTGTCTTTGAGACTGGAGTTCAACTGTTTGGCTAGGCTGGGGGTCCAGTAAGCTCTTGGTCCCTCCTCCCCAAAGCTAGTGTTTCAGGTGCATGCTGCTATATATGACTTTAATATTGGGGATCAAAACTCAGGACCTATGTTTAAGAAGCAAGTGCTTTTCAAACTGAACCATCTTTCCAAGGTGATGTCTTGATCAGCCAATAAAATCTATTGTGATCAGAGAGGCTTCCAGGAACCTAACCTTGTATTCCCCTAGCAGCAATCGCTCAGTATTTGCAATAGAATTAACTACTACACATGCTACGATGCAACAGTAAATGTTTGTATTAGCTATGATGATGATAAATATTAGAGACCTCCTGTCTTGGGGAAGCATTATAGACTGAGTAGACAGCATGTTATCTGAGAAAAATAAGTGGGTTCTCTCTCAGCCTGGGTCTTTCCTAACAAGCCTGATAGAATGCATAATTTCCTAGGCCATTAAACTTCGACCAAAGTTTGTTTTTTCACAACCTTACCGCTTCCCAAACCACTGGCTGTTTAATTAAAAAAAAGTTGGCTTCACTGTTCTGTATACATTTGCAGTCACCCCTCTCCTCCAGACAAGGCTGGTTTGTTGGATTTTATATTCCACCTTGACATTGCAATAAATCCTTAATAAAATAAATATAGCAGCAGTATACATTGGATGTGTAATATTACTTTCATTTCTAATAACAATTAATCTTTGAGGAAATGCTGTTTTTTAGTTATATATAAACATTTAGATGAATAAAAATAGATTATTGATAGCTTATTTGAAGACAAGTATACTGATACTTTAATCAAATTCTGCTAGTCAATTGATTTGGTCATCTTACTGTAATAGACATATAACAGAACCAACATAAGGACTTGTATTTATTGATAGTCAAACCCAGGTTTGGGTAAGTTGGGGGATGCTTGAATTGTTTCTCTTAGATGAGTGATGTAATAGGACTTAATCAACTCTACATCAGGCATAAAGGCCCTGTAATTATCATACTGTAGAATGGCTCTGGTGAGGTTCATGGCTGCACTTGGCCTCTGAAGTCTTAATTCTGTGGCTTCTTTGGCTTAGCACACCTCTGAAGCCATTTTCCCCAGGCTATTAAACCAGCCTGAGTCTTTGCAGTCTGCCACTCTTCTGGTAGTGAATTCCAAGCGTCAAGACAAAATAGCAGTGAGTCAGTGAAATGTGAAGGTTTTCTCTGGCCCCTTCTAAGAGCCTAGCCAGACACACATTTCTTATTCCTTTTGGTAAATAGTCTCAGATTTGGTATGATTCAATGAACTAAAAAATATCCCCGCTCAGTGCTCATCTTGGCCTGCTAATTGCATGAAGCTTAACAGATCCTCTACACACAGCACCAAATAAGGGCTGGCTGGGCATCAAAACCTCCTTGCCAAGCACTTTTGACTTTCCAAAGGAATTGTAATGTTCTTGGAGATGTTTATTAATGGAAATGGGACCTTTGTAGATGAGGGTGAGGTCCTACAGATACATAGCCTGTTAACCAATGTTTATTATTTTTGATTCCAGGTTTTGAAATTTCTCCACCCCTCTCCTCTCTAAAAGTAACTTTCTCCATCACATGGGACTGACTCTGGAGGTGGGGCTTAGGACCTCATGGAGAAATCCCAGTAGTTGCACAGACTGTTAATAAACCCTGGATTTTGCCCTTCTGTTCTGCATTGCTTTGCCCCCAAATACAAAAGCTAATTAGTGCATCCAGAGAAGCGTTAAATGGATTTCATGCTGGTTAATAAATGCTCCTCGTGTTTTGGTGCCACTGCAGTGTGTGTGGTTGAGTGAGAGTGGGGACGGTGAATGAAGAGGGTTGCTGTTAGGCAAGCATTTGAGATACGTGCTTATAACTCAGGTGCATCTTGCTTTCACCCCAGTTTCTCTTTCTTATTCCTATTATTTTCCTGGGCTTTGTTCACACAGGCCTATTCTCCAAAGATGTCACTGACAGTTTCTACCCTCTCAGCAGTCGGAAACCATAGGTAATATATTGTCACCGAACACTTTGTGTTGTAGTTTGATTGTAAAATGGCCCTGTAGGCTCAAGGGTTTGTGCACTTAGTTACCTGATGGTGACACTGTTTGGGAGGGTTGTAAAAGCTTACGGGGAGTGATGTCTCAGTGGCATAAGTGAGTCACGGAGGGCAGGACTTAAGGCTCTACACTCTAGCTTCATTTCCCAGTTGATTATTCTCTGCTTCCTGATTGTGGTTACAGTGTGACCAGCCAGCCTGCTGCTCCTGCCATCAATCTTATCTTGTCTGCTGCTATGTCTTCGTCACTAGGATGGACCCTCTCCCTCTGGAACTATAAACACAAATATGCCCTTTTTTCCTTAATCTCACTTTTGTCGTAGTATTTTTATCAAAGCAATGAGGAAGTAACTAAGATTTTGCAGTGAGCCAATAAGGAGATAAAGAACTTATACTTTGGGTGACAGAGAGAACCTACAACATCTGATACACTTACAGGATATAATCTCAGTACAAAGTTAAAATCTCCTAACACTTGCCTCTTGTTTAGTTATTGGTCTATGACAACTACCTTAAAGGTTAGTTAGTCTTTCTTGTCTTCTCCATTTAGGGGTGTCAAACTTTATTGCACAATCAAATTAACAGGCAAAGTTGCACCCTTTGTCAGTATTTTCAGAACTTCAGCATGTACGAGAATCACCGTCACTCTTTTGGAGATGGTAAAAGTGGTCTCCACATCTAAATTCTCTGAGTATGACTCAAAATACTGCATTTGCAGCAGTTAACTGCTGATCCAAGACCACAGGGAAAAGGACCATTTTCTATCAGTTACTGTGGTGGAATAGGAATGGCCCTCATAGGCTCATATATTTGAATGCTTAGTCATTAGAGTGTGGTGCTACTTGACAGGGATTCAGAGGTGTAGCCTTGTTTGAGGTAGGTGTGGCTTTGTTGGAGGAAATGTGTCACTGGGGGGCTGGGGAAGGCTTTGTGTTTTCTAATGTTCAAGCCATGCCCAATGACTTTTTCTTTTCCTGCTGCTTGTGGATCCAGATGTAGAACTCTCAGCTACTGCTCCAGCACCATGTCTGATTAGGTGCCACATGCATCTTGCTCTGATGACAATGAACTAAAACTGAACTATAAGCCAGCCCTAATTAAATGCTTTCCTTTATAAGAGTTGCTGTGGTCATGGTGTCTCCTCACAGCATTAGAACACTGACGAAGACAGTTATGTTAGAATGGTCAGTGGTTTCAGCTTTGTTTTAAATTCTTCTGGTGATTTTGGTGTGCCACCATGATTAAGATGAATGTTTTTCCAGTTCCTGCCAAACTAACACCCATGGTAGAAATAGGCTATCACCTATCAGGAATCCCTATGCTTATTTCCTGTGACTTTGATTTTTTTCCTTTATGAGTAGGAAGGGAATTGCTGATAAGTACAACCTTGAACTTTCCTAGTATCTCATAGAAGGCCAAGCACAGGGCAGGTGCACAGTATCATAGGAATTGTGTTAGCCAAGGAAACATGAGGTATTACGTATAGGGAGTACTTTTAGTCTCTCCGTCCCTTAAAATCCCCAAAGAAAGCTTCTCCTTGTATTTGTTGGCCCAGAAGTATACTACACAATGACCTCCTCTCTCCTCTTTCCATTCATAGAAGAGGAATCAGATTTAATGCTTACTCTGAAAGGAAGCAACATGCCCAGAGTCCTTCACTTAGAGTAATAAAACCCATGTTCCCATCCTACTCTGCTGTTTTTATTATGATGATCTTGGAGGCCTTCTTTAATTCCTTTATGTTCCCATATATTCATTAATAAAACACAGACAAGTACATCTTCCTCACAGATGTCAGAAGGTTGAGAGTTTGTGTTTTAAACTCTTCTGAACATGTTCACTATTACAGTCTTTCAAACATACATTTTCCTGGAAAGAGAAGAGGGTATTCTTGGATTGCATGGAAAAGGAAAGTTCCAGGAGAACATGCTTCTACAACATCCTATTGTCACAGTGTGTGACAGAGACATGTTTAAGTCTTTCTCTCAAAGTCCTACCCAATAGGATCTTTAGAGGTTCCCTGATTCAAATGGAGGCAGCACTGATTAGACTCTACTGCTGATGAACTCTCCTGAAAGATGGATCCTGTTTTCACACAGCCTTATAGGTAGCAGGGTGTGAGTACCCAGATTTCCATAGCAACCTGTTGGTGCTCACAGGATGCTGCCTCAAGGATCCTTCATAATAAACATGGAAGCCTACCATCATATATTTTTAATGATGGTTGGAAAATATTCTTATCCATTTATAATGTGTCTTAATTTTAGAACCACAAGTGTGTTTTGAGAGTGTCAAAATATTGTGAAATAAAACTCCTGATGTAAAGAGAACAGAGTGCAGTGAACCAAGAGCCAGTAACTCGTACAACACTTAGAAGAGGTTCTGCCTTCTGATGAGCACTGTCTGTTGTTAGCTTTCCTCTATACTCAAAGAGTGATCCTCCTCCTCACCTGCACACCAGAGCTCTGCTCCATCAGAATCTGCATTTTTGTTTTGCAAGACCTGTGGTGGTCCATGTACACAGGGATGTTTGAAAATATGGATCTAAGAGTCTCTTGGAACTAGCCTGGGCAACAAAAGACCTGACTTGTTATTTTAGATGCAAGTGCACACATCCACCCACACCCCTCTCTCCCACCATATACACACAAAGGGTACAGTAAGCCTTATTCTAAAGGTCTGTTCAAAATGCCTAAAGTTCTACTAGCCAGAAGATCTGCACTCATCTTCCTCGCCCTGATCCTCTTTAGCACCATCGTCGTGTACCTATCACTTCAAGTTGCTTTAGCAAGACAGCTAAGTGTCCTAGCTGTGAACAATACAAGGGGTGAGAATTGAGATTCTTCCCCAGATACGCAGTTCTGACATCCTTACTCGGTCTGCGCCTAAGCTCAGTGGCATTCCTCTGCCTGCCTTTTTTAAGTAGGCCCAGCAGAAAGAATTCAAGTCTCTTGTCTACTAGGAAGTGCTTCAGCCAGACCACAACCCTCTCTAGTTGCTCAGTGCATCCTGCCATGGATGACCAGGAAGGCACACGGAAACAGTGGGGGTGTGGAGCTCAGCAAGCACTCCCTATAGTGCGTAATTAAAGAAAACACCTGCGCGGCTGCTAAATCACTTCCCACTGTTTGCCTGTGCAGATGCTGTGCTCAATAACCTCACAAGTGCCTCATTCCTTCCACCCAGCTGAGACAGCAAACAGCACGGGAATGCATAAAGCTGGCAAGTTATTAGTTCAGGACCCTAGAAAGGATCTCTTAGGATTGATTTGTTATTAGTTCATTAAGCCCTTGGTTAAGCTGGCTGTAGGTTAGGATGGCCATCAGGCCTTCTCCCTCCAAACTGCCCTTCACTGACCAGCACTTGCCTCTTCCCAGAGGAAGTCCTAGAAGAGCCCGAGAGCTGTGGGAGCCAGCAAACCATAAGCCACAACTTTAGTGCTGTCACTGTGAGCCAGATGCAGTCCCCAGGGAGAACAGCCAACAACAGTAAGATGAGCTGTGAGCAGGGCCCAAAGATTTTGTTGGAAACATGGGAAAGAGAGATGACAATAAATCAAAAGATGAGCTAAAAACATAAAGGGGCCTCTTCCTGACACCGAAGTTTATGGGATGCTCTAGTTACCACCAGGATCTTATGGGGCCCCAGCCCAACAGACCAGAGGAGCCTTCCCTCCATCTGCAGCGAGATGGGTACTCAGGCTCTGTGTGGCGACAGGCTCACATTGTAATTTATTTCCTCCAGGGCAAAGCAACACTGTTTTCAATGGAAACCTTACTATACCTGAGCAGATGAGCGAACAAATGTCAGAGACCCAGAGAAGAGAATTGCTGGTTCTGGGACGGGGTGATTCAGTGGAACAGAACTACACTGAGAGTATAGACAGCCACAGATTCACCCCACTCTTTTGCTTTATTTTGATGAATTTTGTAGGAAGGCGGCTTTCCTTGCATAGGAGAAGTACACATAAAAGAACCACACTGTCTTCTATCTCTTCAAACAAACTGTGATAATACGTTTTCCCCTTTGCAGGAGCTTTGCAAAATACACTTTGGGCATCCTGATAAATAGTCCTCAGTGAACATTTATTTGTCAAGCACAGTGTACCTGCATTCTTCTAAGAGTGTGTATTGGGGGGGGGAAAGGAAGGTAAATATGAGCATCTCCTACTCTTGACAAGTCCATACTAGGAGGATATAGGTGTGACAGATGCAGTGAGTCCATTTGTCTGGAAAAGTTCTGATGGAGACATGCATGAGTCATAGCTGAAGACATACTGGGTTGGGGAGGAGTAGAAAGGAAAGGAAGTAAGAACTTCTGTTCTGAGTCTTGAAGGAAAATTCGGGGTTGTATATGAATTTGGCAAGGAAAGATGTTCCAGGGAGAAAGAGCAATACCATGCTAGAGGGCAGAGAAACTGTAAGTGTAGGCACTGCACACATGAGGCAGCCCACGCAGCACACAGTGGGCACGTGCTGAGACTTTGGCATGGATTGGTACTCAGTCAACACACCTTCAGCAGAGGACTTAGACCAAGCACTCCATGGTGAAAATGATTTTCCAGATGAGAGGTCTGGGGGCCTTGGTTGAAATCTGAGACAGACACAACCATTAGGGGCTTTAACTAAGGCCTGCTTGTGTGTCTTCACAAATGGATTATCTTTTCCTCTGCACCTCCATATAATTTGGAAGCCCTTTGAGCAAAAAGGAGAGCAGAGAAAGGAGAATGAGCTAGTCTCAAAACCCCTAGACCCTCCCAGTGAGCAGCCCCATCTGAAGCAATATTGGTCTCAAATGAGACAAAATACAACTTTTGCATAATCTCTAAGTTTCTATTGTATTCATTTCTCCTCATCACTTTGCTGTCATCATATGAAACAAAAGTGACTCTTTGTGTGTTCATACTTAATACTTGTGTAGGTGATCATATCTTGGGAGGCATGTACCAGAGAAAGGGGGCATATAATTTGCACTTTGACCTCAGACATGGGACAGGCCTTCTCCGTATTTAATAAGTCTTTAATGGACAAGTGAACACTGACACAGGAAAGGCATAAGAGGCAAAGAGAAGAGAGTGGCCAAGATTAGCATCAGCCTGTTTTTTTGTAGACAAGATACTTGGTGACTTATCAGCCCATTCTAGTATATTTTCATTATGGCATTAATTAATTGAAATATTTTATCCGGTATAGAGATTTATTGTTTGGTATTTACATTCCCCAGTGAGCTGTACAAGAACAGAATTCAAGCCTATGGCATTTTGGTAACCTTGATCTAGGAGCCCCAGAGTTCAAACAGCATTTATAGATGGGTGTTCTGTTAAGGTTTCTTCTGGTTCACCATGCCCCACTTTGCAGTTGGTAATTTAAACCCAGTATAATTTCTTTTCCTGGGGGCAATTGATAGAAAATGTATATTTCATTGTGCTTCAGTAATCTCATGTTCCCAAACACTGAGATAGTCTCCAATGGCTTTAGGATTAGCAACGAAATCTGAAATTTTGTGAATATGAGCCCCCACGAATTAAATTCAGAACAGGCTGCCATCCAGGCTCTGTTCTTCCCTTGTGACTCGAACTGAAAATTTAAGCCCTCACAGAGATTTTCTTTGTGCAAGTGTACTTGGGCACCATCTCCTGCTTCACTGTCATTGAAGCCTTGATTAACGGCTCCTTGTCCCTCTGAGGCAAACTGTTTCTCGAGAAACATAGTCAGCCTCAACAGTGGACTTGTTGTTTTTCATGAAAGTGACTGTAACAGAGGCACATCCAAAACAACCCTCAAACCCATCTTTGAGAATCTGTCTCAGGAAAAGTTACAGTTTTGGCAGACGTCCAGGCGCCCAATCGCCAGCGAGGCAGAGGCGCGCACGCCTGTGCCTGTGGCTTCTACTCACCATCCCAGAATTGTGGTCCCCAAAACACAGTCTGGGTGTCCCTGCTGGAAGGAAACCCCACAGCAGAGGGATCATCAGGTCCATCACTCAGGGCACCCAGCTCCAGAAGACTTTCTGGGTTCACGCAGGCCCTAGGCTCTAGCCTTCTACTGCAAACATGAGTGCTCTGCTCACCTGCCAGTGATTACCGCTAGGGCACAGGGGCACACAGCTGCAACCTCAGACCTACAAAAGCCTGAGAACCATCACAGCAGCCCTCAGATACTGGTCCAAGTTGCGACTGGTTATCCCTAGCTAAACTGACAAAACCATGGGACTCCCTGATTCTTCAATAGGGCTGCACCCCCAAAAATACACCTTAAGAACAGCAGCTGCAGCTCATTAAACTCAGAACAAAAAACCCAGCAGCAGGGCAGCCATCTCCAGGACTTCTCTGATGAGAGGAGAGCCTTCCTGAACACCACAGTTACCACACAGGACCATATGCCTGAGGTGAACTGTGACAATTCCTGAGAAGCACCACCATTCAGTTGAGTATACCCCAAAAGCTGAGGAGGTCAACTTCAGAACCCTGCTAAGGGGATTCGCCCCACCCCAGGATGCAGCAGGCACCAGAAATTAACAGACAACACCTGAGAGAGCCAGACGGGTAAGTTCTCTTGACGAAAAAAAAAAAAAAAAGCTCAATACAGGAATTAGTCAGATGCATTAGTGCCATTAACTAGGTAGCTTAGCCAGGACGTTTAATTTCTCATAGTTGTGAAACCTGGAACTCTAAGGCATTCAGAGGATTGACTCCTCTGAGAGGGTGTGAGGGGGAATTCTGTTTAAACCCCTCTGCTAGGCTGGTCATCCTCTTGTTCTCATGGTCTTCTCTGGGGGAACATCTGTGTTTGTCCCCCTTTCTTATAAGGATACCACTAATGAGATTAGGGTCCACTCCAATGACTTCATTTGACCTTAAATAGTGTCTTATAGACACCATCTCCAAGTAACCCATACTTTACAGGAGAGTGGCATTAGTGGGTCAGGAGAGAAATCAGGGCAGGCAGAGAATGAGCAAAAACATTTTGTGTTTTGAGAATGCTACAAGGAAGCCCAATATTATGTATGCTAATTATAAGTTTAAATAAAAAAGAACATTGAATTAGAACCATAAAAATACTTTAAATCAGAAACTCAACAACAAATGACTTTAGGGGACATTGGTTGGCCCATGACAAAGCTGAGCAGAAAGAGAGAGCACATTGAAATAACAGAGATGATCTCTACACAAAGCTTTGTCCTATCCAGAGAGGCACAGCAGTAGAGGAAGAAAGTATAGTTAATACCTGGAAGCTCAGCAAGAGAGTCAGGAGCAGACCTCCAAGAACAAGATGCACTCATGGCTTGTAGCACGTCGATTCAATGGGACTGGTGCTGTGAATATGGGGAAGCCATAGGAACCTCCCTGGCAGCCTCTGTTTGTTGCTGTGGTGACCTGTGGAGACAGAGGCTAACAGGTGTCTGATGGGGAGGGAGAAAAGCAAACCGCTCACCACAACCCCAGAGCACAGCACACCATACAAATCCATGCAGCTCCTAAAAACATAATATCTTGCCATCTTGCCTTGCTGTTTATTACTTAGCAGCTGATCAAAAATATATATATACATACGTACACACACACACACACACACACACACACACACACACACATATATATATATATATAGAGAGAGAGAGAGAGAGAGAGAGAGAAACTTCACTCTTCTGGAAGATGGAGTCTAATGGTTGCACAATTTACTCTGTCATATAAGAATGTTCCAAAATACCACCCCTGGCCTCTGTCTCTCTACCTCTGTCTGTCTGTCTCTCTCATACTGTGTGTGTATGTGTGAACCTCAGGAGTCAGTGCTTGCTTTCCATCTTGTTTAAGACAGGATCTCTTGTTTATGCAAAGGCTAGCTCTGCTTCTGAGCGTCTGAGGATTCTCCTGTCTCTGTCTTCCATTTTGGCAGAGAAATGCTGGGATTACTTGTGAGCTGCTGCCACTGCCCTTGTATGGGAACCTAGGATCTGCACTCAGGGCCTCCCTCTTGTACAGCAAGGACTTAATCCTCTGAGCAACACTAACAGCTCATGACTCTTAAAAACCTCAACTAAAAACAAATAAACTAAACCCTATAAATCTAAGCACAGATCCTTAATCCTTGATAAGTGATTTTAAAAAATGGGATTACTATATTAAAAATGTGAATATTTTAAGGGTTAAAACCTATTTTTAAGTTACAGAAATCATGGATTATATTTCTTCATTTTTTAATACAATGTAGTGAGAGTATAATGGCCTAGAACACTGAGTTGAGAGGAAGTTTGAAATGCCATCCTCTGAGTGCAGGAGGACTGGAGAAACAATTATGTCCCAGTGAAGCTAAACCTTGCCTTTAAGAAGGCATTTAAAGGTGAGGGGGCAATTAATGGAAGGCTCTGCCACAGCTGGAGAAGACACCATGTCGCTCCCGCTTTTAATGCCATTCCTTTCTAAGCAGAACTAATTTTGTAAAGCATTCCTCTAAATAATCCAATTTTTCTTGGTGCTGATGGTTGGACAAAAGGGTGGGCTGGGTTTATTTCAGTATTTATGAAGTAAAGTCTCATTTAATTTATTCCAGCTAGAGGACAATACTAGAGATCGACAATGAGGGTCATGTATTTTGATGCCATCTTTAGCTTCTGAATTTTAGTCTTGTGATTAAAAATCTCTATTGTGAAACAGTGGTCGGTGACAATTTTTATTTCCCTCCTGGAATGCTGTGATTTTCGGAGGTATATCTTGCTTGTTTCTGTGTGGAGGGTTCTGAGTGAGGCACCGGAAGCTCCTCTCCTTGACAGACGTTTGACATGCTGGTGTGGGCTTTTTCCTTCAGGAAATCTGTGTTCGAGCTTTTCTGGCTCCCTGAGGGTGATTCTGAGAAAGCCACTACCTCTCAGGCTGGCTTTCTGGTGCTGGGTATGTGTACTCCATTTTATAAGACTAAATAAATTGATAAATTCAGCTGATTCGGAGCGTTTACATAATCTTTCCAATGTCAACAGTCATTTAAATTATCCTAACTTTATACTGAATCTCCAAAATCCAATTACTAGCTAATAATAATTGTCAGTTTTACTTTAAACCTTTAATGATAGGTCACAAGGGACGTGTAGCAGAAGGATTAAATCGCTGTAGACGGCAGCTATGCCCAGCCTTAAATTACTCGCCTCTTATCTCTGGTGCACAGAGCGACTATATGTTTTGTCACCATTTTTTGCTAAATAGAATAAATGTCACCCAAATTAATTTCATCTGCCTTAAATTAGCTTCTTAGCATGATTTCTCACTTCAGTCAAAATTTATTTCTTTGGGAATTTAATTTCCTTCTTCGTCTCCTTTATTTGAGAGAGCAAGATTGTTCCGGAGCAAATGTCTTTTAATCTCTGGCTGGCAAGTTGGTAGGCTTGCATTTCATTAATAATTGCTGACCCTTTAGGGGGAGTGTTGGAGGAGATTTCTGTTTTATTTAAGCTATTGTATGCTTTTAAGCAGTATAGAGTAAGGCCCTTCTGAATAGTCATAAGGAAAGCTCTGAACCTTGCAAGACCAAGAAAACATTTATTTCACATGAGGGATGATTCAGCAGGGAGTTGGTAATTAGACAGTTTAGCTGCTTTTAGTACTTTTAAATCATCTTCAGGTATGTACCCCGACAACAGCTATCCTTTACATAAGGCACATGTTTGGGAAAGATTATAGGGAGTTGAAAATTAAACTTCTCACATAATACAGAAGGGTTGCTTGATTCTGTAACGTATCTCAGAGATACCATGAGAGTACCCAGAATGCATCCATCTGCTCCCCAAGGCATGCAATGTTCTGACATTGCATGGGGCGTCATGGAAAGATCATTTTCCAACATGACAGTGGGAAGAACTCTGTGACCTCTTTAGTGAAACAAGTATGATTAGTGATGCTTCTGAAATAAAACCCTGCTTCTCAGCCTTCCTGGGTATTGCACTAGGGGTACATAGAAAAGAAAGGAAGCATTGCTCAGGAATATTGACTAAAACTCAAAACGAACAGTAAGATTGTGTGGTGGCTGAACACTGACTTCCCTCCCTTCTTTCTACCCCATCTTCAGTTAGTAGACATGCTGCTTTGGCCAGATGTAGCCAAAGTATATGGGGATCCCTCTCCCTTCAGCTCCCAATATCTTATTCAGCAGACATGCTGCCAGTGCATTTTATGTGTCTTAACCTTGAATTGCACAGGGTCATCTCCTGGTAAGAGCAGCCAAGAAGTCAGAGATACTTTTTTCTATAGAGCCCCACCCGTGGTGTGTAAGCATCACTCCGGAGGAAACAAGCTAAGAATAATGAAGCCCTATTACTCTTGTCCCTGATGGATTCTTGTTTGGAAGGTCCACTCTGGGAGAGGCATGTGGAGAAGTCCGTAAGAACAGATAGTTATTAAATTGCTCCCAAATGAACCTTATACTTTTGAAATACTATGGGGACCCTCAAGGCTAGCACTCTCTTATGGAATGGAGAGTTTGGCAATAAGCAATTAAAAGGAAACAAATAATAGAATTCTAGTTTACCAGAGAAAACTACAGAAAGTGCTAGCTAGTGAGAAAGAATTCTCTTAGGTTTATTACAGTCCTCAAAGACTCAAAAGTACTGCTGCCTATGAGTAACTAAGTCACTTTAATGACACAATACTGTGCCTCTGCCTTCAGGATCTATGTCAGAAAAAAGAAAGAAAGAAAGAAAGAAAAACTTTAATTACCTTGGGAAGTAACCTTGGAAGTATGAAAACAGTCATTCTGCATCTCCTTTCTCAATATAGAATCACTTTTTGGTAGAAACAGTAGGGTCAGGCGGCATGCTCAAAGCACTGAAACTAAGCTACTGTCAATGATTTTATATCCAGCAAAACTATTCTTAAAATCGGAAAGTGAGATTAAGATATTTCTAGGTAAACAGAAACAAGAAGCTTGAGAATCCATGGCCTTGCCTTCCAAGAAATAGTAAGAAAGATGGTTTGAGACAGAAGCCAAAGAAAGACCTCAGATATAAATGAAAAACAATATGAATAAACACAGAGCACCACTGAGGGTATTATATAGCAATAGAATAGGATATAAATGCATGTGTCACCTCTTCTCATTCATTTAAAAAGCAATTGTAGACAAACTAGAATTGTTTCACAGTTCAGCAATCCCATATCTAGCTACAGATCAAAACAAATTTAAAATGAGGTCCCCAAATAATATTTCTATACCATTGCTCGGGGTAGCCTTATGCACACTAGATTGACGCCAGAAACAACTCACATGTCTATTAATTGATAAATGGAATAAAATACAGGAATTGGTAATATAGAAATATGTGTTTGCCTTTGTGTTTGTATATATATATATATATATATATATGTATGTGTGTATATATATATACATATATCCCTCACACTGTGCAATATATATACAATATAGTTTTTAATTCACTCATAAATAGAATGATATATGGATACATATATCAATTATTATAAAAGAAAACACATTTATAAAATTCCATTCATTTGAGGCATCTGGAATAAGGAGATTTTTAGAGTAAAAATATAGAATAAAAGTTGTTATGTGCTGTTGGGAGGATAGCTTATGGGCCATGGAGTGACTCTTTGGGCTGATGGCAAAGTCAGAAGATGCACAGTAGTGATAGCTGCACCATATGGTGACTATGTGTCACTGAGTTGTCTATTTAAAGTGGCTAAAATAATATTTGGACATATATTTCAGAATAAAATGTTTAACTCTAAAAATGATTATATAAGGCAATATGGTATAATTATAACATTGGGTCTTGTCATATATTTGACAATAATAGTGCAGTGGAAATGGCTGGCAGTAAAACCACACTGGAATTAAAAAATTTTTCCAGATCGTGACACAAGATTATAGAAACAAATGGAGAGAATTTTAAAAAATGGCAGATAGGAAGGTAAATATATCCTTGGTTTCTCCTTTTTCTTTAGTACAGATTACATTTGGTAAGGAAAAGTTTGTAAAATATATGGTTTACATTGTGATGAACTTGGATCATATATACACACACACACACACACACACATACATATAGGCAACCATGCACAAAGGGGAAGATGGGATACAATTGTGTACGTACTGTCTTTTTTAAATCCTTGTGTATTTATTAGTAATAAATTGGCTGGAGTTAATCACTAATGAAAGCTCACAATGTAGTGAAAATTAGGATTTATTGATAAAGAATTGCAATGTTAGATTAGAAAGCAGAAAATAGGCACTTACAAAATAAATGAACGGAGAAGGAATAACAAAGAATAGAGCATATGAACGTAAACAGTGCATTGGCAGAGACAAAATGTATGATCTCATAAGAAACATCAAATACAAATGGACAAGAAATCCAATCAGAAGGTAAATGCTATCAGATTAGATCAAAAGCTAGGCCTGTAAATTCAACTAATTTGAAGGCTAAAACAGAGGCTCTAAATGCCTAGGTAACAGTGGGGGCTCCATGTTAGCTTGGTCAATGTTTTAAGACCCCTCTCAAATTTTAAAACAATAAAAACTAGGATGAGGATGTGGTTTAATGGTAGATTGTTTGTCTAGCATTCACAAGGCCCTAGGATCAATTTCTAGTAATACACACACACATGAATATATATTCAAATAATTTTAAGAATACCATTAATAATATGAAAAGACAACTGAGAACCAGAAAAGTTTTGTGAATATGTGATAAAGTAGTATGAATGAATAACACAAAAACCAATAATAAAAGGGAAGTTATCCCATTTTTAAAAGAATCAAAGGATTTGAATCAATATTCTTCCACAGAAGACACACAAATGGTCAGGAAACCTTACCACCTTAGCTTTCAGGGTAACGCCAATCAAAACCAGGGACAGCGCCACTTCAGCTTCACTACTATAAGTAGCTATAAGGAAGAGTCAGATACGGTTATCTGTAAACTTTATCCATTGTTGTTGGAACTATAAAGTGGTGATGTCATTTTGGAAAAGACCTTAGCAGTCTCCCTGTCATTAAACATCATGTTACCATATGACTGAGCAATTCCACACCTAGGTATATCCCCAGAAGAACAGAAAACATGTCCACACGCAAGGGAAAACATTGCAGAAGAGTGCACGAAGAGTATTGCTCAATAGAGTCCCTAAGTAGAAAGAACTCAAATGTCTAACTAGTAACATATGGATAAATAGAACATGATATATGTATTCAGTAATGTGTTTGGACTGACACAGAGTGAAATACTGGCATAAGCTAGGATGAGGAAGAATCTTGAAAGCACCAGGCTTGAAAGATCCAGTAGAAAAGACTGCAGACAGCATAAGGGCAAAATATCCCAACATACTAAAATTTCTGTTGTTTACTGTGTCTTGGCAAGGATTTTTATTTAAAAACTAAAGACTGAAGTAGAACCAGAAAACATAAATGAGTGCTACATTTGCCTTTTCTTGGCAAAGAATTTGGAAGTCTGCTTACTTCTGGTCTTCAGTTTCCTTGAAACACCATGCCCTTAAAGGATACATGGCAGCATATCCTTTGTCAGTGTGTGGGGAGATTGTGGGGATTCTCCCTCAAAAGCAAGCTTGCTGGTTGTGGAACCTGGACAGTGTCCCTGAGCTCTGTGCCATTGTCTCAGCAGGTCCAGGAAGGGATGGATTCTCTGCTGTTACTACCCTAGATTTCTTTACATTTTCATATCAAGAAATCTTGAGTCCTCATTTTGCACCATGCCCAAAAAGGTGACAGATCCTCCTGCTCTCATGGACAATGGAGAGAGCTGTGGCCCCTTTGATGCCCTATGGTGCACAGGGCAGCACTGTACAGTAACGAATTGTGATGTCCCGGACGCTCTGGAGAAACCCAAGTATTTATGTAAGAGCTGCACTCTTTACTAAGCATTCTAATCTGCAGAGCTCAGAATAGTCTGTGTCCTTCAGGAAAGGCTGTTTTGTTTTATTTTGTGGCCTTAAAGGAAGAGTATATAGAGCCTATGGCAATTGGGGACTTTTATCCCACATTTTGTTTCCTTAGACTGATGATATACCCTCTGGAAACCTTAAATGCCTTCCCTCTGCTTTGCTTCCATTAATTGGTCTCCTGAAATTTAGGTGATTATTGCTTTAACTTATTCTACTTCTGGTTATTAAGGGACTCATTAAGAAATTGCCAACTCAGTAGGGCTATGGCAAAACAATTACGTTTCTGACGAGTCTGATGAGTAGTAAAGCTGGAAGCTCAGTAGCTACATTGTTTCTTCTAGGTTTCCTGTCAATCACTGAAGTTGATTGTAAATATGCTGAGTTTACAGAAGAGGAAATAAGCTTAGAGAGGTTAAGAGAGAAAAATTCCACCATCATGTTTTCTCTCCTTCTTCTTCCTCAACGTTTTTGTTAAAACATAGATAAGGCCTTACAAAGAAGGTCA
>CM053766.1:89303072-89393680 GCA_028658305.1 Pachyuromys duprasi
TAAATAAATAAATAAATAAATAAATGGGAACCTACTTCTTTTATTTTGCCTGTGTTTTCTTAAAACCCTTTTAGATTTTCTGTTTTATGTTGAAAAATTCTAATAAACTATACTCTATACAAGCAAGATTAATTGTTACTGAGCTGGTATTGAAAGAGAGTAATGCTTGTTGCCTGATGGCTTCCTATTGTCTTCTTTCCCTCAATTTTATTGGATCATTAAAAAAAATTGTGAACATGATGAGTTCTTTTTTGACTCAAAATCAGCTTAACTGCTTTTTGTAATTTATTGGCTAAGATGACATGTGGAATCACTTCCCAAAGTTGCACACCACAAGCTTCAGCAATCTCTCTGATATGGTGCATCATTTTTAATTTTGGTTGACCCATACACTTGGAGAGAGGTAAGGTGGGATTCAAAAACAAGCAATTACCTATTGGTTTAGAGAGAGGAAAGGAGAAAGGAAATAATTACGCTCTGACATAATCAAAGTGTAAAGTGTTTTTATCCAGTACTATTTATTTGACATTATTCTTTCCCAGTGCCTCATCCACTCCAGCCAAACAGCTCTCTTCAGTATTCCTGCTTCGGGCCATTCACATTTCACATTCTTGGCCTTTGCTATATATATATATATAATTTCTTTTTTTGGTCAGGGAAGTTCTTTTTCATCCTCTCTGTTTATTAAAATCTGGTTTTTTTAAGGGCTCTTGAAGTCCAAACTCTGACTTCAGTCTAAACTTTTATTTTAACATTCACAGCATTTATAATCTGTTCCACACTGTTTAAACATTTTATGTCTTTTCCAATCCTAAAAGGAAAAACTAAACTCACATAGAACATATGACAAAAAGGAAAGGCATATTTCAAATAATTATAATTATTTTGTGAATTGTATATTCTCTTTTAATATTTAAGTATGAATGCATGGTGGTAACCCTATTAGACTTAATTTTGCATGCTATTTTAGCAGTTTCATGCTTCTCTAGATTTTTTTGTTATAATTACTGTTATCACTGTAATTGGTACCCAATATGTTGCTATTTTACTCCATCTTTGCTTTACTATCTGTTCTTTATAACAACAACACCTCTGCAATTCAAATCTTTGATATATGGTTTCCCTCCCATTGAGGGACTGTTTTCTTAGAGTAGACATTAAGAATTTGAAGTAAAAGGGGGAAAGGTGAGAGCATCTTTGGGTCCAGGTGACTGTTATTTACCATTTCATGTGTGACAATGCTCATACTCTAGGATCCTTGGCTTTCCTAGATAAGCTTTATTATTATTCTTATTTAATGGGGGAGGGAAAATCTGTTGAACAATTGTCTCCAATTTCCTGTCACTTATGTTACCTCTCATGTGTTAATTTTGTCTCCACAAAGAGATGGGAAGGTGTTTGTGTGAAGCCAGAGTCCGTAATTCCCTGTTTCTGCCCCTTACTATACCCTCCCAGCAAGAATGTGGCAGATGTGATCGAATACTTGGAACGGTCACAGATCTCTTTTGTGTTTCTCAGACCCATGGCTAGTTATGTGCCATGTATTTGGTAAGGAGCATAGTTGTGAATTCCCATCTTCAAAACCAAAGACTCTTTCCTTCCCCCACTCAGAAGGCAGACTTTTTCCATGGCATCAATGACATCTGAAGGTTCTGTAGGCGTGTGTATGAGAGCCTTTTTGAGAAGCTCAGACTTATTTAATTCTAGTTCTCATCTAAATAAATCCCAAAACATAAACTGTTTAAACACTGTCACCTTCAGGATTTGCCTAGAGAAAGAGCAGACAAAGAACATAGCTCTGGTCTTCTAGAGGTCTTGGGGATCTAGAAAGCCCTCAAGTTTCCTGGGAAATAAATAAAAGTAAACAACTTAAAAATGCCCTGTTGACAAGAGTCTGAAGTTTCCCTCCATCTCACATTTTATCCCAGGTTTAGAGCAGTGCTGGCAAGTAGTCCATAGATATCTGCTGAAGGGTGAAATAAATTAATCTTTCTGTTTAGGTTGTGGGGGTGGCTCACGCTACAAATATTTATTGAGCTCCTCTGATACAAGTAAACCATTCACCACAGGGGGAGAAAAAAACCAAAACAACAGCACATGGAGTTGATGTATACTGTGGATCACAGGCCCAGGGCCAGGGCCTGGGGCCAGAAAGGGTCATGTGATCTTCAAGTTTCTTAGTGCAGTTTTTCTGGTACACTCATATTCTATTGGATTTTTAGTTCTACATCCAGAAGATAGATTAAATAACCCCACCCAATCTCCCCTAAGGGCTGGCAAAGGAGCCATATGCTACTGACTGTTGGTGTTTGTGAACCCTCGTGTGGCCTAGGACAAAGATGGCTCCAGATGGGCACTTCTGTGGCAGGCTCCCTTTCACTCTTGGTTGTAAGCAGCCTGAACAGTTAGAGTACAAATGGACAATTTACTGCCTCTTCCCCTAGGCTCCCTCTACTCTGGCTCTTTTTCAGATATTATTACCAAAGGTTACCCATATGCCCGATACCTTTGATTTTTGTGGCACCATAGATCAGACAGCTGTCGCCTTCAGCATCTGCATGCTGCTTCGCCTATTCCTGCCAGCTAGATCTTCCCAACACACACACACACACACACACACACACACACACACACACACACACACACACACAATGTCCTCATCATTGATTTCTTTGCTGTTCACTGTTACAGTGATGAGCTACAGTGAGGTCCAGGCTGAAAGCTCTCTGGTTTAATTATTCATCCTTATGAAAAACAGTTCCCCTGCTGTGCTGTCTTCTCTTCCAGTCCTGACCTGAGCTCACAGAGCTCTTCCCTTTTTCCTCCATAGCACCTTGGGTATGGAAGAGCATTTCATGGGTGTGCTTATTCTGTGTATGTTGTTACTTTGCAGTTAGTTTTCTGCCAAGGGGGTCAAGAGGGCATGCGGAGAAGCCAGATGGCTTACCTCTTCCCCCAGGAAACTCGCTATTTAGCTGGGCACCTTCCCAGCTCCAGGCAGAGTTGAGATTCCACTGTTTGGGGATGAGCTGGTTCAAATGCCACCATCCCTGACTTGACAGCTCCAATTTCCTCTAGGCCACACACTTTTCTACTCCACTGCCACTGGCTGAGGTTTTCTGCCAGGAACAGCACTTTAGGAGACGTTAGGTAGGGGAGGGGAGAGAAGGGATCAGGGAAAGAGCAACTGGATTATTTATTGTCTCTGCTCAGACACGTTTCCGTTATTTTAATCCAACGGAAAAAAGAAACCAGTGTCCATGGACAGAAAAGCAAGGATGAATGCGCAGTTAAACCCTGAGCACCCTGAAGATGCCTGCTCCCTCCTCTCCAGGTCTCCATACTCCTTCCACACCACTCTCCTCCTTAACTTTTGAAAAGCAAAGCAGTTTAACTGGCCAGACCCCGGGAACTTATTTGTATGCAGCACAAATTTCAGAATCTGTTCTCAGCCTGTGCCGAGTGAAAAATGGCCTGCATTTTCTTGATAGCCCATGTGGTTGTAAAGAATAAATGGCTAATGAATTACAGATGAACATTGACGCAAATTAATCTTCCCGCTGTCCCTGGGTTATATGGCAGCCATTTAAAAGTTTAATCAATACACTAAAGTTGAAAACATGCAGGCACTGCAGTTGCTTGGATGTAATAAACATCAGAGGGAACCGGGAGGCTCGCACCCACTCCATGTATCATAATGACAGGTATTTATGTTTAATGGACTAAATATTTTTTATTGGAAGGGAGCAAATGTCAGCTTAACTTTGTGAGCCCCGCATTCAACTTTCCTTTGAGGTTGGTGAAAGACGGCTGACGTGTCATTGGAAATGAAATGTTAAAGGGGGGAAAGAGGCACCATGGAGACAAAGCGAGGATCAGAAGCCACTGGGAGACCGTGGCGCAGTGGTAACACAGTGCAGCAATTCATTAAGGAAAACGTAAACCCTGATATTTCTAATGCTGCTGTAAAAGGCTTTACTAGGAACAGCTTTAATGGTTATTAGTGAAAACAAGTGCCCAGATCTGCCAGATATCCTGTTCGGTGCAGGCTTTTGTTTGAAAACTCTTTACCAGGTCATATTTGCTGGAGATTTATAATTAGTCTCTATTCTTAATGTGAGAAGTGGAGGGAATCAGCATGATGGCTCTCAGCCCTTGGATTTCATAGATCTTTCCTTTTGAAAGCTGTCCAATGGCTTTAAATAACCATGTGTTCTCTTCTGGAATACTTATATCTTAATTACTTTTCAAGTCTATATTTTGTAGCACTGCTGTGAGTCTGGTTGGAGTGTGGAGGCTGAGGGAAAGGGACTTGGCCAGGCACAGTGCCATCTCTTTCAGAATATCAAAACAAGGCCAGAGATGGCATCATCTGACCACAAGGAAACAAACAAACAAACAAATAAACAAAAACCTAATACATTCAGCTATTGATTTTTCCCCACGCCCAAACAAAACACACCAAATATGTCACCCCTGTAGGGGCAGGAGGACTTGGGAAAATGGCATATGTTTGCAGAAATAAATAGAAACGTGTTACACAATAGACAGCTTGTTTTCAAGGCCTTTCTGCAACCAATTTTCTGAGGTGTGATTCCATGTCAGGGTACTCAAGGCCAAGGCACAGAGGAAGGCTCTTCAGGAGATATTGAGGTGTGACATTGCGAGGAAGAAATGAGGGTTTGTGGTGGAGAAAAACTACACAACATGGCTAACACTTTAAAAATACAGACCTCATGTTTTCTGTCATAATTTTTTTTAAATAGGAAGAATTTATCTTTTCATGAACTTTAGAGTCAGAGGACGTCAGCATTTTGTGACATTTGGCTAGTTAACCAAGATATTAGCCCTTTATCTTCCCATAAGCAAAGTGGGGAAAGAGTTGGTAGTGAAGTCATGGCTTGCTGTTGACTTGCTGTGCTGCTGCTCATCTCAGCCCCTGTTCCATCCTACCTAAATTCCCGAACTTCTCTAGACTGCTCCCTGGAGCGCCTCTCACTGTCTTTGAGGCTTGGCTTACTTGCTTGCTATTTCTTTCTATTTCTTTCTTCTATTTCTGCCATTTGAGGTAAAGACCCACAGCATGGCTGGGAGGTGAAAGCAGGATTGTTTGGGTTTTTTTTTTTTCTGTTCATTTTGGTTTGTTGTTGTTGTTGTTGTTGTTATAGCTAGATCCCCAAGACCTGGACCACAATCGGTTCTTAGGAAGGACAGTTGTGCAGATAGAGAGCCATTGTTTCTCTTGGGGAGGGTGTTTTGAGGGTTTCTCTGTGTAGCCTTAGTTGTCCTGGAACTCACTCTGTAGACCAGGCTGGCCTTGAGCTCAGAACTCAAGAGATCTACCTGCTTCTGCCTCCCTAGTCCTCAGATTAAAGGTGTGCACCACAACATCCGGCTGGCCATTGTTTATTATTGCCCCTAAACCCCCAATTCCAGCTCTGTTTTGACCGTGTATTTTGATTTCTAAATATTATGATAGTTGTTTTAGTTACCATTATCTTTGTTGTAGCTCAAGGTCAATGTTATTGTCCCTTCCCTACTTTACAGGGGCAAAAAAAAAAATAAGCAAGGTCCAGAAATTATACACTTACTATTCATGTTTGTCAGCAGAACACAGCAATTGAAGCACTTGAATCTATCACTTGAATCTCTACTATCGCCCATGTGGTTCTCACCTTGGTCCTGTTCCTCAACAGGACCCAATATTCTATTTCATAAGCAGTTAGCTCCCCAGCTGACTAGAAGGATGAGGATCACACTTCCCCCATATAAATGCAATATCCTAAGGCTTCCCATAGAGAGAATGGCAACCACCTTTCAAAACTTAGCATTGTCTATGTAGTCATGGACAAGGTAGAGTGGCCCTCAGATATATGTCTCCTGTGGTCTGAAGAGGCAATGGACCTGAGACAAACTGTGACAAAAGCATGTCCCATAGAACAGTTCAGAAAACCCAGAACTGTTCAGGGCCTGAAAGAGCTTGTCAGTAGCACCCAATGCATTCTGTCCCATGATGCCTCACATGTGAAAGAGGTTGTTCCTGCTCTTCATGTAATTTCAACATCTTGGGCAGGATTCATAAGGAAGATATTTTCCCCACAGACGTTGTTTTAAAAAAATTTTTTATAGACAACTTCCTTCTGATTCATGTCTCTTTATCACTCACTACTCATGACCATATCAGTGGGAGACTGAAGAACTGAGTATTTCCGCCTTTCTGCTCTTACAAAAGGGAGGTCAAGATATTAGACATCCCACCCATTATGTCTGCAGCATAAGATAAAGCATATTTTTCTGTTCCTACAAAAGATACATTTTGTGAGGTATTTTATGTATACCAACATATTATATATATGATCACCTCATTACAGACCAGTGTTAATTATGTATCACTACAAAGCACAGAAGCCAGGATTTGAACTACTTTTGTCTGAGGCCTTTTGTTGAATGCCTGTTTTCTTAGTTGCCACTCTGATCCCATGGTGAAGGACAGCGGTTTAATGCTCAAGTTCACAGTAGACACACTGCCATCTGAAGTCACTGGACACAGGGAATCTCCTCTATTTCACAAGCATGTGACTTAATGTGTTATTGTGCTGTTGTTTATAATTTTGTAGTCAACAATTACAGCATCTCTGCAAAGTGATTAGAAAGTAGGCTAACCGCCCAGAATCCATATTGGCTTTTCCAGTTCTGATCTGCTTAAGCATAGGTAAGGGCTTGTGCCTCACTTCTCTGTTAAATGGGGCTAATGATCCCTAGAGCATGTGTGCATGAAGAAGACCAAGTACTCAGTACCTTGTCTGGACCTCAGGTGACGTTGCTAATGACTGTCACCACTGCGGTCCACATTTGCTGTGTTTCACTCTGTGCACATGAGCAGCATAAACTTCAGGATGGTGAGTCTGTATTATTTTCTCTCCTGGCAGTCCTCCACATCCCCAGCAAGGTTCAGCTCCATTTCAAAGACACCAAGTAAAAGCCCATCCCATTCTAGACCCACACTCATGAGCTTTGTAACAGTGAATGTGCTTTCAGCTTCCACTTCTGAGTCCCCACATGGAAACCAGCACTGTCTGCATCTCAGGGCTGTGCTCTCAGGGCTGAGAGACAATCGGTTTGGTTTTATTAACATGCATGATACACAGAAATGCTCAGTGTTGGATATAATGACTTTAATCATTCATGAGTCAACAACATTCAAACACTACAACTCCACAGCACATAAAAGACTTTGTAGTGTTTGAACAGCCACCGTTCTCAGGCCAGCTCAGGTGTGAGGTTACTAAGAATAATCGTATCCAACTGGTGAGACTATATGGAGCATATCCTGTGAGCCAGGGCAAATACTGCTACATAGACATAGATACACAAAGTTCAGGAGGAAACTAGATGGCAAAGGTCATGGGGTGATGCTTACCCTAAATAATAAGCAAACAGAAAATACTATTAAACTACCAGAGGCAATCCAATCCCAAAGCCAGTGCTGTTGGGTCTATAGGCATGTTTTTGTAAGTTTGCTTTCAAATTTCAAAGTGTTAATTTTTTAATCACCTAGAAATTAAAAGTTAAACAGTCAGTTTTTGGAGAGAATTTTGTTCCTTTGTAGTGAGAGTAGAAAACATTTAATGAGTTCAAAATGCTACCTTAGGAATCTATTCTAAGGGGGAAAAGATGGGAGTGGAGATGCAAAGCATCTAGCATCTAGCAGTCATTCTGCAGCTAAGGAACATCAGTAAGGAAATTATGGCATATGTGCAGAACACAGTCTTACAGAGCATTCAACAGTGCTTAAAATACTTTAAAAATATTTAAGCAATAAATTAAAGATTGTAGAAACTTACACATTTCATTTACAGAAACAAAAGACTAGAGAGTAAGTAGAACATTAAATTTTTTTTTTGCTAGATCTGGCAAATACGGTAGGATTATACATGATTTTAATTTATTATTTCATTATAGTTATTTGTTTATATTTATTTGTTTGTTTGTTCCTTTGTATCCAAGTGCAATTATACAACCCCTGGCAAGCATGTGGCACTCAGATGACTTCCTGCTTCATGTTCTCTTCTTCTGCCTTGTGGGTTCCAAGGATCAAATTAGGTCACTGAGCTTGAGGGCAAGTGTCTTTACCTATTGACCCATCTTGCCAGCATTTTTTCTTATACTTTATTCATCTGAAAAGCAACATGCACATATGATAATATAAAAAGAAACAATTTAAAACAACATGGTCTTTGTTAAAATAATTAGAGAAGAATGATAAAGCTTTTACTGGATGGGAATTTTCAGCTTTAATTAATGGCCAAGCTAACAAGATGCCACCATGTAACATGAATTGAATTTGGGGATTTTATGATAGTGTCAAAAGGCAGGACTCTTTGAATTTTTAAACAGGATTTAAACATTTTATTATTTGTTTTATGTGTATGTGTGTGCATGCCTGCGTGTTCCTATGTATACCACATGCATGCAGGAGCCGGTGGAGATCAGAAGAGGGCCTCAGATTCCCTCAGAATGGAGTTAAAGGAAGTTGTGAAGCACCATGTGGGTGCTGGGAACCTAATCCAGGTCCTCTTCAAGGTCAGGGAACACTTTTAACTGCTGAGCCATCTCTCCAGCCTCTATGACTGGTTATTTTTTGTTCTACCTTCCAGCAGATTTGTCTCATGTTCAAGTTTGGTCTGTGTTCACAATGTGACTACAGATGCATTGCACTCTTTCTTTATTCTAAGTAGGAGGAAGGGGCAGAAGGCAAGGTTACATCATTGTGCTCATCAGCACAGAGGCTCTTTATTGAGATAAAGGCAGTATAGGTATTAGAAGGTGGGTGGGTTCTCTTTGAGATTTTAATTCTGAATCTAATAATAGGTAGCAGTTTGACTGTAACAAAGGTTATGGATCAGTTCACCAAAGAAGCCTCTAAAACCTACCTTCCTTCTCTCCATCCTTCCCTCTCTCCCTCCCTCCCTCACTCTTTCTTTCTTTCTTTCTTTCTTTCTTTCTTTCTTTCTTTCTTTCTTTCTTTCTTTCTTTCTTTCTTTCTTTCCTTTACATACCTTCAGCTTCCACCCTCCTTCCCTGTAAAGCTCCTCTCCCTGAGAAAAGGGGTGCCCCCCGTTACCCGCCCAGCATATCAGGATGTACCAGAATTGAGCACATCCTCTACCAATGCCACATTGCCTTACCAACATCACCTGTGCTTGGTGACCCCTGAGTCCCATTTGCTATACTACAGCTCTGCTGTCTTTGTGCTTCTGTCCCTTCATTTTTGAGATAAGCTTAATGAAAATTCATTGGCTTCTAGAATTGTAGCAGATGATTCAACTTTATGATTACTAAAGGTTTTAGGGAAGACTAATTAAAGCTAAGGGTCTCAAGTACTCAGTTTGTGCCAGTCACTGGCAAGGCCCTTATATGAAATAATTTATTAATTATGGGACCTTTAGCCTCATTTTACAGGTACAGACATTCAGACATAGAGATCTGACCCCAAGTTATCTCACTCCTGAACACATGACCTTGCTTCTCTGACTTTAGTATGCTGAAGAATCAGAAGAAAAAAAAAAAACTTAAAAATTGAGCTGTCCAGTATTAGAAATAAGGTTCTGCTGTAGAGGATCTGCAGACTACCCCACAGATGGATTACCCAGCAATGTGACAAAGAGCCATGGGTTCCTTAGGGTTCCTCTGCCTCCTAATTTCTACCCACTCTTCCTTAGGTTCTGGCAGGGCATCTCAGTCTGTGCAAGAAGATACTCTGAGTAGCATGCCACTTACTTGGAAAGCTTTGCCATCTCAGATGGAAACAGGCCATTTGCCAAGGCCACTTCTTCCACAGCGGCATGGGGATGCCAGAGTGAGAGATTTAATGGCTAGTTTGATTTTGTTACTTTGATATGTATTATTTTCCAAAGACAAGGTCTTTAGAGTTGGAGCCTAAGGGCTGACCTGTCAAGGGAAGCCAAAGTTACTTTCAACAGAACTGAAGAGTGTGTTTTAGCCTACTACCAGCAGAGAGGCCATGAAAGGCCCATGTTTGGCTGTAGCTACACTCCCCAAAGCAGAAAGCATAGGTGTCTCGTATAAATCTCCCAGGAAACTCTTGCATTCAGGAAGACTTCCAGAGCAACTGAATTTTGGAAATGTACTTGGCTCTTAAAAAAAAATTTTGACAACTTCATAAACGAGCCCCACATCTTCATCACTTCTCTGTGGCCACTTAAAGATTCATGAGCTCTTGATTAATTATTATTATTGGTGTGTGTGTGTGTGTGTGTGTGTGTGTGTGTGTGAGAGAGAGAGAGAGAGAGAGAGAGAGAGAGAGGTATGTACATATGGGTCCAGTTAGCATTACTAATATGCACACATGTCCAGGACTGACCACTTGGGACTATGAGGAACCTCATCTATGGAGGAACCTCATCTAATTCTCAGTCTCTTAGCACCTGTAGCCCTTCATGGACAGGCAGGGCTTGTGAATTTCTCCTGTCCACATTGGCATGTCAACTGGAGCTGTTATTCATGCTTGTTCAGGCAACCATGTTGTTGAGATTTCATGGGTATATTTTCCCTGTCATTTCTAGGAGATACTTGGCTCCTTTATACTCTGTTCTTTATCACAGTGAATTAAGCCATTGGGGGGAGGGACCTGTGTTGTGATAAATTTGTGCATTTCAGATATCTACATTATGAATCATAACAGTAGCAAAATTACAGTTATGAAGTGGCAACAAAATAATTTTATGGTGAAAGGTCAGCACAACATGAGCAACTGTATTTAAAGGGTCACAGCATTGGGAAGGTTGAGAACCAGTGCTCTAGAGCTTTGTGAAGAAGAGCCATGTCTGTTTGCTCTGCAGGGGATGTGGATGTAAGTTGTGTTGCCTTGTGTACACATGCTGACTTCTAAGAAGAGCTGTTTCCATATACCAACTTGCAGATTCATCACTTTAATTAATTTATGAAAGTGCTTTGGAAGTTAGAGGCTCTATCCTCAGTTTTCATTTAAAGGTACTTAGTGACTTCTGTTTTAAACATAGATAATTGACTGGCTCACCTCTCTCTATTTCTTAGGCAAAGCTTAAAAGGTGCTGTGACAGGAGCAGGGGTTTAAGTATTCACGAGTGTTTAGAAAGAGCCTGAGTGCCTAGGATTACGCTAGCATTACTGTCATAAAGATTTTTAGCTCCAAGAATATGCTTGTTAAATGCATATGGTCAAAAGAGCAAAGTATCATTTGAGGTTTCAAGTGTATCAGTCTGGGGCTGGAGCAATGACTTAGCAGTCAAGAGTTCTGGCTGCTCTTCTAAAGGACCAGAGTTCAGTTCCCAGCACTCAAGTTGAATAGCTCACAACGGACTCTGACTCCAGCTTCAGGGGACATGACAGCCTCTTCTGGTCTCTGAGGACACTTGTCCTCAGTGCACAAACTCAAAAACACAAATTATTTTTTACCTATCAGTTGTTTCCAACGAATAGTCATTATTCAATGTGTGGACTCTGTGATTAGGTCTTGACAGACTGTAGTGGACACATGATACCTGCTGTCATTCTCTTGGAGTCTGGATTCTGGGAATGCCCATTCACTCACAAATACAACCTATGAATCCAGAGTAATGGGCTCCTACCAGGCATTGTGAGTTTGGGGAATATAGATGAAAACTTAATTTAGTGTTGTTGTTGTACATCCATGACCACAAATGAATGCTAATTTTCATAAATTACCTTTGATGTTCTTATATTTTCCAAGATTAATGCAGGATGGGAAGGAAAAAGCAATTTATGCATTGTAGCAAAGAAAGCTTTTTCTCCCTAAAATCCACATTTGTCTTTCTCTCTTTAGGGATATTGACTTAGACTTCATAGTCTCCTACCAGGAGAAATGTGTTTTAGCCTAAGAAATATATCAGGGGACGGCTGTGAGTAGGTTGGTGACCCAGAGTTTTGAAAAGTATCTTATATATTCTTTCTTTTTCTACTGCTTGATGTTCACAAGAGTACTACTGGGTAAGAGATGGCAGAACCACAGAAATCACACACAGAGGAAGCTGCTGTCCTGGTCTTGGGAATGAGGAAAATGGAAGCAACTATTATATTAGGCATCAAGTGGTATGGATAATTTGCTGCTGCAGCTTATATCATTCTTATTCATATAGGACAGCTCTGAAATTGCTTCTGAAAAAATTATAAACTTTCAGGGTATTTGCCCTGATAGGCCATCATTTGGCAAGGATAATACATATTCAGTAACTGGGTTCCTCTAAGTTACCATGAGGGGTGACAGGCAAGAGCTATCATCCTCATTTTAGGCAAGACTATTGACCTTCATGTAAGTCTTGTGGCCTGCCAAAATTCATAAGCCTAGACTATAAAGCAGTTAATATTAGCATTAAGGTTTTCTGCTTGTTTCTTGGTTCTGTCATTCTGCCCTGTCTTACCACCTTCATTATATTCACATCTGAATTTATAACATACTCGTTCACTTTAATGTTGAGTGCTTGCACACTGCCTGTCTTCTGCTACTGGGTTATTTTTCCAGGAGCTGAGACCTAGCCATGGCAACATCCCTGTCCTGTTTAAAGACATCATAGGGCCTCAGTAAATAGATGAATCATGTAAGAAGGCATGGCCCAAGGACTAGAACGTACCTGTTCTAGTCAGGCATTTTTTAGTCTAAATTAATCAGGAGCTTACATCTCAGGAAAGGGGGAGAAGGAGGGAGTAAACAAAATAAAAGGGAGGGGGAGAGAAGGAAGGAGGAGGAAAAAGGATAGGGAGAGAGAGAGAAAGAGAGAGAGAAAAGAGAGAGAAAACATGCACGGACAGTAAAAGGCAGAGTTGGTATAAGAAAGAAATGATCATTTTCCATCTCAATAATACTTGAACAACAACTTGCTGTGTAAGTAAAAGACAAAGGCCTGAGCAGATCTCAGTCCTTGATAGATTAAGATGCTTAAACCAACTGTCTGAGAGGGATCAGGAGAGAAAGCACTTTACACAAAGTTATCAACTACTCCTGGGGTCCTCGAATGATGAACATTATGCATGACTATCACTTCAACTCCTTTCCGTATAAAATTACGACTATGCGAAATTTGAAAGGACAGTACTTTGAACAGCTACATTCTCTTTACCTGGATCCACTCTTGGTATCATTTGATGTTCCTGTGAGTCTGCACGTCTATACATGTATCTTAAGGAGATGCTTAAAAAACTGCAGACACCATCACACTTCTTTCTTAAACACTTCAGTCAGCATCTCCTTTGAATAAGAACATGTTTCTGTGAAACCCTATTAGTAAAACTTTGAAAAGTAACACGGATTCAGAGTCTTGCTTAAATTATACAACCCACACATAAGCTTTCTCAGTCTTCTCCATGGTGTCCCTTGTCATCTGGTATCCAGTCAAGGTTTACATGCTACAGTCTATCAAGTCTTCTTAAATCCAGGGCAGCCGTTATTTGATTCCAGAAAACCCAGGGAGCATCTTACCTCTGTCTGCCTCCCACCGCAGTCCTGGGGTCATATACGTGGGATCACAGACGTATACTGTGCCTGGAGCTTTATGTGGGCAGTAGGGATCTAAATTCAAGCTCTCTGCTTACATGACAGATACTTTGCCACTGAATCTTCCCAGCTGCCTTGCTATCTTTTGAGACAAGGTCCAGAACTTTGTCACATGAGCCGGAGTAGCTGGCCAGTGATAGTCCATGGATCTACTCCTTTCTACTTTTTACCATAGCTGGGATTTCGTGAATGTGGCTCCAAACCTATTCTTTTACATGGTTCCGTGGTTACAAATCCAGATCCGCATGCTTGCAAGGCAAGTGCTTTTATGACTGAGACATCCTGTCATTTGTACTTTTTAGATTTTTCTTTTTCTAAAAGCCCAGGTAAGTTTGGTTCTGTAATGAACCACACCGAACATTCATTTTTAAAAATTGTTCTCTTGTAGTTTGCTTACAGTTTAATATCCTAGTAAGCACAGGCGACCATCATGCTCACAGGTACATGGGTAGCTTTGCTACCATGGAGTATTTGGTTAAGAGCATGAACCCCACTCAAAGTATCTGTACCCCTTTATTAGTAGTAACTAGTGATAACCTGCTTGTTGACAACCCTTTCTTGGTGAAATTGACAGTAACCACCTGACTTTCTGCATTGGTGTGTGCTCATCCCCTGACTCTGTCTTTCCTTCTGTATCAGTGGTTGCTTTTGAAGATCCCTATCCTTTGCATTTTAACCACCTGACTTTCTGCATTGGTGTGTTCTCATCCCCTGACTCTGTCTTTCCTTCTGTATCAGTGGTTGCTTTTGAAGATCCCTATCCTTTGCATTTCTCTGCATGTTTTAGAAGTATTGTTTAGTGGGTTCTTGTTTTATTCAACAAATTCAACAAACAATCATTATTCTTGTTGCTATTAGAATTTGTGCTATATTTGTCCTGAGGGTACATCCTTACCTTTCTGTGATCTCTGCCGTGAAAAGGCATTCCTGGTTTTCTCTGTTTCCTGTGCCACCACTTGAAGTGGCCGTTCCTTTGAGGAGCTCTGGTTATTGGTAGTATGGTAGGAGTCCTACACATTTTCACTCACATCCCTTTTCAAATCAGAGTTTCTTACAGATCCCTACCCCTGCCCCCTTTCCTCAGCTTTCCCTTGTTTTCTAGGGTAGCTTCAGACTTAAGTGATTTCAAGCCATAAAAATGTACCATCTCACCGTCCTAGTCAGAGGTCAACCACAAATTTCAACTGCACTAAAGTCAGAGTGAATTATTTTTTTCTGAAAACTGCAAGAATCTGTGTTCTTGCCTTTCCCAGCCTCTAGAACCTATACACATTCCATGGTTATGGCCCCTTCCTCTGTCTTCAATGCCAGGGACTTTGCATCTCTCTAAACATGCCTCGTGTTGTACCCACAACCTTAAAGACCTCTTTAATTTTCCTCCTTTAAGGACCCATATGAGTAGATACTGGCTCCACCTGTATCTATACCCTATATTCAACTGTCTACATTGCCTCATGTCCCAATCAGCTGACATAGCTCTAGGGACTGTACTATAGAAGTCTTGGCAGTATTCTGCCTCCCACATCTCTTATTTTATATTTATTTTGTCTCATCACAAACACTTTGACTTCCAAGAATCGTGGTAAGCTTAGTTCTTCTACCCTGCAATATGCCTCAAATACCATGAGCATGACCACACACAAGAAGCAATCCACTGCAGACCTCTAGATTTCTCTACAGCACTGAGAATATGCTGTCATTTGAGATGTAGCTGAAGGACACATGTCCAAAATTAGCTTCTTTGTTTATTTATGTCATTAATTTAATGTGCAGTTGGGTTACTCATATTTAAATCAGGGGGAGTATATTTGCTTTTTCCAGCTTTTGCTTTTACTTTTGAGAATGTAAAATGTATATACAAAAAGAGAGATTTTTAGAATGTTGGCTTTCCTTGAACCCCTCCACACTATGTCTACACACCTACTACAAGTTCTTATGGTTACAGTTTGTTCTTATATTTCTTCTGTAAAACATATAGTTGTATGTGTAGTGTGTTGCTCTTATGTTTCCTTTGTACACCAAAATATCTGAATAAATAAGACTTATTTTCTCCTGGCATTTTTAGTATAGGAAGGTAGAAAGACAGGCCAACATTTATACAGATACATACACAAACACGCTCACACATATCAAACCACTCTACATCATGTGGCCTTGGGGATCTTAAAAGAGGTTTTTATCAAATAACTGTTATCTTTCCATATTATTTATATTGATTTACATTATATTGAAATACATTTTATATTGGTGACTTGACCCAACCAGAAAGAAAATATATCCCAAAGAATGCCTTCTTGGCATATCTTGTGCTCACCCCACACCCAGCCAAGAGATAGCCAACCCTGTCCCCAGGTCTGCAGAACATTTTGGACATGGACATGTTCTCACCACATTCTTGTCATGGCTGGTTTTATTCAAGAAGACATCTTTCTTCCTGGACTCACACTACTTCAAATCCAGAGTCCAGTGCTCACTTTCTAATCTTCTGGTGTTCCCTTCTCTCATTTATTTTTCTTAAAATTCCATTAGGGAATTATTCAGCCAGCCTATTTTAGAATTAATGTGTATTTTTTTAAAAGAAAAGTATGCTGGCATGTACCGGGGAGCTAGTTGCTCCTTAGAAAAGGTGAGACAGGTCAGGAAGGGGAAAGGAGCAGAGATGTTTTGATTCTGAAGTCAAACTTCAAGGAAAGCAAGAAGCCATGTGAGGATCAAGGGTGTTGTAAATTCTAGGAGGAGGAATGCAGGATTAACCTGGAAGAAACAGGAGGAATACACCGAGAAAGGGGATATGTAAACCCAGGCAACCAGCATAGAACACCTGCAAGGCTGAAGATGCTCAGTGGACAGAATAGCCTTCTGGAATGTTCCCCTGACCCAAGAAACCCAGACCTAAAGAGATTGAAAGGTTTTATATATCTTCACTCTCTGAACATCCATCATTGGCTCTGCCTCGTTCTCTGAGTGACATGATCCTCTGTGCTCCCATGGGAATCCTTAAAGATCCAGTAGGTCCCCCTCTGTCTGTGTGCGGAGCTTCTGCTTTCAGAGTCCTTCCAAGGCGGGCCACTCTCACTGTTGGAATGTGTGTCACGGTACTTACTGCCTTCCTCCAGTCTAGCCACCTGTAGATGCACAATTTAGCCTCAGAGCATTGTTTAAATTCAAAATTAAGAAAGAAGAAAAGTGAGCCAGCGAGTGGCACAGGCTGATTGAGTGCTGTCTGTATGAAGAAGTTTATCCTCTGTCACATTTTTGTTGAAATCCTGAGAAATTCAGAGGATGGAGAGGAGCAAAACCATTAAAATTTATGTCAGAGTCCAAATGCAATAAAGCAGCTGCAATTTTGACAGGTAATCAAGAACTGGGTGCCTTTCAGTTCTGACTTAGCAAAATAAGTTCAACATGTTCACACACACAGCACATCTAAGAGTTTACAAGAGGACATGCGGAGCACATGCTCAGAACCATATGGTTACATGCAATACACACATGACATATGTGCGGATACCCACACATGCACATATACCTAAGAAGTAACTCTGCATTGATACTGTAAGCATACAACTCTTCCATGTACCAACTATATTTGCACTATACTTTTATTTTTATGAAAATCTAGCAGTACAAGGGAAAATCTCTTCATCAGAAAACTCAGTAGAAAAAAAAATAAAGCATTCCCAAGACATTGTCATGTATTACTGGTTATTTTTGCTGGTTAAGAGAATTATTTGAAAACAAAGAAACCTTTCACAAAGCCTCCAAAATACAAAAGATTTAATAACATTTACATCTGTGTATCAGCCATGTCTGTAATGCAAGTCATGAATAACACATAAACCAGAGCAGAGAAAGCACAAAAGTACTCACACATCATTTAAAATCCAACCCACCCCAATCGTTGGTGGAATCAAATACACAGCAGGAACAGTTCCAGTTCATATATGCACAATATAGTCATTGGAAATGAAAACATATTAATTATGTTCCTTAAGGTTCAGAGATACATAGCAAGATTCATTAAACTGGTCCAACTTCTCAGCTGAAAATCTGAACCAAGTGTACCCCCTGAGCTTCCTCTGGATTTTTAAGAAATGGCAGAGCAATTTAAAAAGTTGCTTATGTATATTTGTCTAGTGTGTCACTGTTCAATTTAATCTGCACTTGGGACCCAGTCTCGCTTGCCGAAAAAGGAGGAGAGTTTACTTGTAAAGATGGATCCTTGTTATAAATGAGTAACTTAAAAGGAGGAGAAAAAGGAAGGAGTAGAAGAAGAACAACAACAAGAAGTTGTTTTTGTTGTTGTTGTTATTGTTGTTTTTTAACTGGTGAAGAATACCTAACTCCAGGGAGCATCAGTGGAAATCCACCCTGCAATGAGGTTCCATCATCAGCTCATTTGGCATATGTGGATTTCCAGGATTCTTCTTGAATTTCAAAATGCAGCAGATCTTTAGATTCCATCAGCCTGTGGTCTGTCTCTGGACCAGCCTCTAGTGTGTGATGGAGAAAGATGAGTTGAAAGAGAGATGATCTGGGAGTGTTTGGTTTTGTTATTTATTTTTCACTCTGGTGTTTACTGTTTGAATGTCCTCCCAGCTCCTAGAAACAAATATGTGTTTACCTTAGATTAGCACTCTGTGCCCACTGGCATTCACTCTATTCTCTGCCCAGCTTCCCTTTCTTCTACTGTTCATTGCATTTCTCCTATCTCAGGGCCTTCCTCGATGGATGCCGAAGCATGTAGAGAGAATTCCCTTCTATATCTTATTTCAATATGAAGTTTCAGGTCTTTCAATGAAGATGAAGGTTAATAGTCCTTTCTCTGTGTTCTTTAAATGCTCAATTCCTAGATAGTGTTTCAGGGCAAGTATAGTATAATTGCCAAATAATATAGTCATTCTTGATTTAAATGAGAAATAATTCTGTTGTTCCCAATACATGTGCGCACACGTGTGTGTGTGTGTGTGTGTGTGTGTGTGTGTGTTGGTGTGTTGACATGGGCAGACTGAGAGATGAGGCTTCCATAGAGAGGGAAGTCACAGCCATCCTGGGGGAGTTTGCACATTTACACATTTAGGTTTTAAATGTCGCATTGCATGCTGGGCCTTTTAGGCACTTGGTATTATGTATAATAGATGACCTGCATTTACAGGGATGCGTGCTATACAGATGTAAATGTTATTATAGCTTTTATATTTTATGTTCTTGTTGAAAGATCATTTTGTCTTTGAGTAATACCACCATTCAATTCTTTTTTTTTTTTTTTTTGGTGGTGAGGGGGAGGGGGTTATCTTTAAAAGAGAATATGAAATGGATATTGCACATCATATATTTCTTAAAAGTAATTTGGAATTTTAGGGTCTGGGATTGGGGCTGACTGATACACTGCCGTGATGAGATATAACCCCTGGAAAATAACAGCGCCAGCACATGCCTGCATCTGCCCAACCTCATAATTCACTTTCACATTGGATTATGGATGTCTGCGTTCACTGAGTCTATCTTCCCTTTAGGTATTATTTCAGCCCTTTGAGATAATAAGGAAAGTTTAATTGCGTTGTTAATTGATTTTTTGCACAACATTATTACCTTGATTGATTGCGGAGTTGATGAAAATGTTAGACACAGGCAGCGTGAAGTCTCAGCCGGGCAAGGAGTAGGAGCCTTGTGGAGAATAGATAACCTTGATGTTAAGGGCTATATCCTTCAGATATGTCTTCCCTTGACATATTGATGGCCCTCGAAAAGGGAAAAGCTGATTGTATGCAGAATGCAATCATTAAACCCACTTCAGCTCACTGTTGATTAATTTGTTTTTTCCTGAAGGATCTAGTTATAGGGAAGGCCTTACTTGTACCAACCGCAGCCATTTCCTAGCCCTCAGATGGCTTAACCCTCTAGGTGAAGAGAAGGGATGAGGCTGGTATAGCTGAGGGTAGGTGGAGGGAAATGCTTGATGCTCACAAGATATCTTCACACCCTGGGAAGTTCTTGTTCACCTACACAATGTGTTGTTTTATTTTCCTCCAGAATACTCATCTGTTAGTTAAGGTGTCTATACCCATAAACCCTTTGCTGAGACCTACAGCTGTGGCTTGTTTAGAAAGGCTTATTCTCCAGCTTCCAGTTATGTCTATAAATGTATTACACATGACAGGAGTTTGTTATTTAAAACTTATACAAGTTTGCTCCCACTATTAGTAAGTGACTCGGGGTGTCAGGGGTCTATCAGTGTTTAGGTAGGGAGATATGTCAGTCATCTTTCTGTCACCATGATGAGATGCCAGAGACAATTGACAAAGCAGATGGCTTGGGGGATTGTAGCTATCATCAGCTGGCCCTGTTGCTCTTGGACCTGTGGTGAGGTGGTACACCATGCAAGAGCTTGTAGCATAGCAGAGCATACTTATAGAGTGAATACAATAGGAATAAATAAAAGGGGACAGGGTCCCTTTGTCCCCACCTTCAAGGCCATGCCTACAATGATCTTAGTATATGAGTCAGTTTTTTGTTTGTTTGTTTGTTTTGTTTTTTATTGTGGTATCAAAATACTTAAGCAAAATAACCAAATGGAGAAAAAGTTTCATTTGGTCTGTGGTTTCAGTCTGTCATGGCAAGAAAGCTGTGGCAGAGAGGCTCACCTCGTGGTTCCCCAGGAAGACAAGGGGATGCCCCTTGTCTTTTTTTGTCCCCTGTTCCTCCATCTGAGTTCCAGATTTGCGATTAGTCAAGGGATAATGTTTCCTGGAAAAGCCATCACATGTACTTCTCAACTCTGTCAGTTCATAGTCAGCCATCATCCCTAGCTTCCACAAGCCCCCACAATGTCCCAAAATTTGAGAATGGGTCTCACATAGGTTCACAGAGGACATTTCTGATCCTAACCATAACAAGGCGAGCAGCAGTGAGAATCTGGAAGTCACGAATACAGTTGCAATTAACTTCTTTCCCTGCCCTGAATGAGTCTTTCCTGCTATCACCATTACCACCATGTCTAGAACCATCTTCATTGTCCCCAAATTTAGGTTGATTGATAAACCCTGGCCTCCTCCTCTTCTCATGCCAGTTTATCTATCACTGCTCATCCCTTGAGGCTTGGGATGCTGGTTTCATGGGAGGGACTTGGCTTTGCAAATTCCCAAATGCAGTAATTCTAGAAAACCTCTGCCTTCTAGGGAGGGTAGACAGCTTTGCCTGGCCCCTTCACTTCTGATGCTTTTTACTTACGGAACATTCTGTCTTATTTTGCCCTTATCTTCTTTCCTCTGTGGCTGTCCCCATTACTCATTTAAACCAATTTTTTTAATTGCATAGCATTGTTGGAGGCCTACCAAAAGTTACATCATCTGCCCGGGGTCATGTGGGCTCCAAGGGCAAGAAGAGAAATTATTCAGGAGCACCCCTACCCCCATCCCAGCAACACAGAACATCATGGTGACAGCCTTCATTCTCCTGTCTGCCCCACCTCCTCCGTTACAAGTCTTTCTTCTCCTCAACTAACCACTGGCGCTCAGGGAGTGTAATATCCACAGTGTTGGCCCTCAATTACTGTAATGGCTTATAATGAGATTTTGGCCAAGTAGCAGGTAGCTGGTTATTACTTCCTGCTCAGCGTGGGCGATGTCTATGCTGTTAATTTGTGTTGCTGAATGTTGCTCAGAGCTGGGCGTCAAACTGTCAGAGCCAGATGTATTCTATTAGGCTACACTGGACAGTGGGCAATCTTTGCTTTTCCAGTATGGAGACATGTTAACTACTTACCACAGAGTGAATCCTGACAAACACAAGCCAGACAAATAAAAGGGGTAATATCCTAAGCCATCAAAATAGTACAACCCAGAGACAGATAACACCTGGTACCACCTACTGTCATGAACACCTCTCTGACTGCTCTATTGATAGGCAAAGAAATACCCTTTTTAATATTGCTGGGGAAACTGGTAACCGCTAAATTTTAATGAGCCTTTCTACCGTGCTTTGTATTTACTAGGTCTTCATATTGGATAAGGATTAAGGTACAGAAAGTTCACAGTGCTCTTATGAGTTTCTTTCTCTTGATGCACACACATGTACACATGCATATATGTGCATGTATTAAGCAGGTTGGGGTGGGTAGGTGAAGACATTTGGTAGTAGAATTTGGTAGTGCCCAAGTATTGTATTGTGTTTCTGCAATAATGGAATTTGGACATTAGAAAGAAGGTGAGAGAGAAAGTGAGAGAGAGGAAGAAAAGAAGAAAGAAAGAGAAGGAAAGACAGACAATGCGAATTTCTTCCAGTTAGATCAAATATCAACAGGTTTTCTTTGTTTTTCTTTGAGGGAAGGCAATTTTGACTCTCCTAGAACTAGGAAAGATTATGGTACCATCCATGCAGAAACATGCCTGGATTCTAGTGGAGGACAGAGGGAGGCTGGGCCAGTGTGCCCAAGGAGGAATCCCTTTGCATATTTCCAGGGCCTGAATTACAACAAGCTCAGTTGTTAACACATCTGCTCAATTTTGTTTGAAACTTTGTTTCTTTTTTCCTTTTTCCTTTTTCCTTTCCTTTCCTTTCCTTTGCTTTCCTTTCCTTTCCTTTGCTTTGCTTTGCTTTGCTTTGCTTTCCTTTCCTTTCCTTTCCTTTCCTTTCCTTTCCTTTCCTTTCCTTTCCTTTCCTTTCCAGCAACTTGTCTTTCTTTTCAACAACTCTTTTGAGAAATTTCGGTCCAAGAAAGCACAGAGAACTGTGGAGACAGCCCTGCCTCCACTTTTTGATGCTGGTACTCTATAAGAACAGACCTGAAACCCAAATGTGAATGTCTTCTGGAGGGCTTGGCCAGCACCTCTGTTCACACTCAGCAGGAGGCCCCCACTGCTCAGGTGTGTTCACACAGGGGCCTGGCAGGTTTGAGGATGAGTGAAGACTTCACAGAGGGGCCTGGCAGGTTTGAGGAATTTTGTTTTCTAAGTTCCCCCACCTCGTGCTTCATAAACCATATTTCACATGCTCACTCTAGTCTCACCCCATTCTCTTCCTCTTCTCTTCTGCTAATGTAATCATCCTGCCACTGAAATAAAACAAAAAAGGAGAAAGCTTAAATGTCAACGTATTGAGCAACTTATTTTTCTTCTTGCAGTGCTGTTGTTTGAACTAAGGGCCTGTTACTGGGCTACACAAGAGCTCTCCCTAGCTCTGGTTGGTCATTATTTATTTTAGGTGCAATTTGTTTTCTGGCTGTTCTTGGGAAGCTAATAAATCTTCCATTTACTAGAGTGCAATACAGTAAGACCTTCAATTAACCAGACTCTTTATCTCTTATTTTAAATATGAATAAAATAAGGTCATTTACTATATCAAAGAAAAGGGCAAGGTGGGGAGGGGCCTTTAGGTTGTTCTAGAACAGTTGTTCTTAGAAGTTATTCCCCAGCATTACATGGCAACTTGCCAAAATAAGTAAATTTCTTAGCACAAACTTAGACCCACTAAAGGGAGAGTTGGGGGGATAATTCCCATGCAGGGAAGAATCAGAGAGAGCTAATGTTCTGCAGCCAGCAAACCCTGCTCTTTGACATGCCAAATGTATGAACTCACAAGTATCCTCGGGTCATTTCACTCAGTCCACAAATATGAACTTAGAGATGGGGAGACATCACAGTGAGAAGCAAGCATGAGGACCCGTGTTCCATCTCTTAGGACCAGTGTGATAAAGCCAGGCATGCTGCTGTGTGCTTATAACCCCACTATGGGGATTGCTGGGTACTCAGTTTAGCCTAAAGGGTTAGGATGTTGGAAACAGCACTTTACATCAGAATTTGCAGACCAACAAAGGCTTTCCTCAAAATTAAAAAAAATATCAAAAAATGACAAGTAAGGTTGCCCTCTGACTTCCACCAACCTATGCAAACTCTTCGTTGAACTCCTAAGATATAGCCCAGGTTTCAGGGTGTGCATGGGAATCTGCTGTCGTGACTCTCTTGGAGTTCCTGTAGAGAAAAGATGCTATGATCTTGAATAGCGTTCACTTGTTCACCCCTGTCCACCACCCCAGATAAACTTCATCCTCACTGTAAACATGCACTCAACTGCAGTCACCCTGACATATCTAGTGAGACTGTTGCTTCATGGGTGAGAGAAAACTCAAAGTTTCCATTTAATCATGAGTTAATCTAATTGATTACCTGGGCACAACTTTTTCTTTGTGGCTGTTTAGACACATGACTGTTACATTGAGGGAACGCCTGGAAGGAGGGCCCTGTCATGCTTGTTAGAGCCACAACTACACCTTGCACTGTGTCGCTTTCAGAGCCCAGAACCCAGGAACTCGTTTTTGTTTGTCTTCTTCCTGGGTTGAATCCCATCACTTGTTTTCATTCTATATGATTCTAGTTTAAAATGCTCTCCTAGACTTTAAAAACAGGCTTGACATCTATGAAAGCTGCAAATATTGATGCTTCTTCTAGAATGGGAAGATGCTCAGTTGTTCTTAGTAGGAGTGATGATTCTGGACCAGGTGTTCTGAGAAGAGAAGACAATGGTTGTATTTTAAGGAAGGAAGGCCCTCCCTTAAAAAAAAAAAAGCAACCACAATTTCTGTGTTCTAATGTTCACTTTAGTCAAGAAAATAAAAATAACTTCAAAAGGATGTTTTCAGATAATGACAACTCCATGCCAGTGGAAGTCACTTTGTTGTTGTTGTTTTTTTTTTTTTTTGAGGATGTCCATGGTGTAAGTGCTTTTGGTTTCTCTCTGCATTAGTTTGTGGGCTTTTTTACATTTATGCAGATGATATGAAAAAAGAAAAGAACTCCTTGAGCTAAGATCAATTATATCTGGTAAGGAAAATCAGTCCCTGAAATTGAGGCAGAAGGAACTTTAAAGTGTCAGAGAGAGGGGCCCTTTGGTATCCTCAGTCCCAGATAGCCTTCAGCCCAGATTGGGTAAACATGACATATTGATCATTACACAACGTGTAATTGGTGACCACAAGCACCGAGCTGCTTTAATGGCCTTCCCTGAGTGCTTGCCCCTATTTATTTAAAGAAAGCTGTGGCTGTTTCCTAACTGTATGCTGCCCTCTAGTGGCCACGATTCTGACTTCGAAAGACGAAGTGGGAAAAAATACAGGGATTCTGAATGGTGGTGATGGTGGGGTCCTCTGTCTCTGCCTCTCTCTATCTTTCTCTCTCTCCCCCTCCTGCCCTCCCTCCCCCTCCATCTCTCCTCCTCCCTACCTCTCTTCCCCTCTTCCTCCCCCTTCTTCCCTCCCTCTTTTTCTCCTTTCCTCGTTTCCTCCCTCCTTCCCTCTTTGCCCACACTTTTCTTCCCCCTCTCCCCCTCACCACCTCCCTCCCTCCCTCCATGCCTCCATCCTCCTCTTTGTTTCTTTCTCTTTCTTTCTGTCTGAGATTTCTGAGTTCTCTTGGAACAAGCCTAAAGCATGAAGTGGTGCCCCCTGGCCACTGTTCATTTTGAATGACAACAGAGGTGAGATCCATCATGAGCTGCTGGGAAGGCACCCATGGAATCACACCTGATTTGCATCCCATCTCGGCACCCGAGTTGGAATCCATCCTCTCTCATATCCATTATGCTCCTCTTTGCCTTGCTGGTTCTGCAGCTCCTGTTTCCCTCCATGAGAAAGTAGCAAAAGATAAAACTAAGTCCTGTTGTTGGTGATCTTTGAAGTTCTCAGGAGGCCCTGGGCGCCTGTGAACAAGATTGAGCAAATAAATAATACATTTGAAAAATAAGCTATAAAAGCAAAACTTCCTTTCCTGCCTGAAAAAGATCGATGTGTGGTTATTGTCACCTTAGGGAGACCGATCAGAACCTCATTTTCCTGCTCTGTAAGTGAAGGACTTTCCTTAAAATGAGTGCCCTTAAATTCTGTCCCAGCTGGAGAGTTCTCTGATACAGTGAAGGAAATACTTTCAAAGGTAAATTTAGTTTTCTGTGCCTTACTAGGGAGTTTGGTGAAGGACAAGGTAATGCTTACAGCTGGGCATAAGTAAACTGCTCTTTAGGACAACAGGAGGAGGAAGGATTCTGCCCTCATTTTTTACTTGGGACAAAACAGAGACCCAAGGATGCAAAAGCTTGGATCAGTAAGATTTACAAATTTATTTCTGAAGAGAGAGGGGATTTGCCCAAGGAAGAAAATAGAGAAACTGGATTTGGTCTCTTATTTTTATTATGTCACAGTTTGATCAAAATATGTGTGTTGAGGTAAGAGGTAAACCGACTGGTAATGTTCATAGTCAGGAAGGAGTGAGCACTCAATTGGTTCTGAGGCTCTCCCTTGGTGGGTCTGCTCATACGCAAAAAAAAAAAAAAAAAAAAAAAAAATTAAAAAGACTTGACATGTGAGCAAAGGCACAGGGCATTTCCTCACCACGGTTCTTGATGGACACATGTTCTATCACTTCTAAGAAGGCCTGTAGAATCTTCTACATGTCCATGACATCTAGAGGCTCAAAGTGGGACAGCAAGGGTGATGACTGGGAGTCCATTCAAGGGCAAGATTTCTAACATTTGTACACATGAAGGGAAGAAGTGTGTGCCTCTGTGTGTGTTTGCCTCTCTCTGTCTGTCTCTCTCTGCCTCTCTATGTCTTTGTCTCTCTCTGTGTGTATATATTTGTGTGTGCGTGTCCTCTTGTCCCCCTCTTCCTAACGCCTTTTCTCCCTGAGATGACAAGCCTCATTTCAACTGCCCTGGGAGCCCAGAGTATATTTTCCTCAGATTCTGCTTTATCACATGTCAGACTGTCTGCTCACTCTCACCCTGAGCTGTTCAGCCTCCTCAGTCTGAAGGCAGGGATGCCTGGCTGTCACCATTCCCCTCAGTTAGATCTTTTCCTGCTCGTGCTTTGCTTCCTTCAGGTACAGAGCAAGGCCTGACGTGGCCCAGCATCTGGCTGAGCAGGCACCATAATCTAGACTCTCAAGGGATATTTATGAGCCTTCCCTTAGGCCATCTCACAAAGATCTGAGCACCAAGGCCAAGCATCTACTTCCCTTTAAGTTTAATCTGAGGGGCTCTTTGTCCGGTTCCTAACCTTTGAGTTGCTGGCCATATTGTGAGATCTGACTTTGTACTCACGGTGTTTACAGAAAGCAGCTTGTCATGGCTCCACAACTTGAATCTTATTTTATATCTAGAATGTTCACAATCAGGCTCCAGGTGCTAAGAAACAAATAAAAGCTGTCCTTTAATTTATGATAAGTTTTGCTGGTAGAAATAATCAACCTGGAGAGAACTGACAGCAACTGAACCTTGAATCTAATGTGATTTATCATACGTAAAAACACTGACCCAAGATTTACATCCCAAGATCTTGAAAGCCACACAAATTCATAGGGCCGAATTAACCTTGGTAGAAATAATGAAAACTAAAATTAAATCAGCCAGAAATAAACATGGAAAAGTGTGACCAAACTTTCTCAGACAATTCAAGCTCTCCTGTTGTAGCTCAGCAACACACATTTACAGGAAATGGGACTCTCGGACAGATAAATGGTGGCAGGGGAAACTGGATGTTAATAATTTGCAAAAGCTGGTGGAGGAATATTACATGGGAAAGAAGTAATCCCCACTGGAAATAGGAAGGAAAGTATTAAGAACAGAAAATATTTGACTTGGCATTTAAGAAGTGAGTAGGGAGTTAAACTGTCAAAATGGAACTTATTGTGCATAATTAGTGCTTTTTCAAAAAAAATCACTAGATAAGTTTACATGTGTTAGTACATGTAAGTCAGAGTCAAAATACCCCTGGGGACAAAGTGGCAGCATTCAATGGGTAGGGTTTAGAATAGACATACCCTCATACCTCTCAAGAGCTCATTTGTATAACACTGGAGAAACAGAAGGCATTTTTGGAGTTGGGTCCTGCAGTCAAAAGCAAGGACAAAGTGTTGTGAAGAGAGCCAGAGCAATATTCTGGGAGTCAGCAAGTGTCATGGCAACCAGAGTAGCCACCCTCAACTGAAGATGCTGATTATAAACCAAGACACCTGCCTCAAGTCATGCTCTACTAGTTTGGAAGGAAGTTTCACCATTTCCTTTCCTACTGTCTTCTGGGTCAAGTGGAAAGCTTATTTGACCTCTAAGCTGGAACTCAGAGGGAAAAGGAAGACAACTGTGGCTGGGTGTGGAGAAAGGACTTAGTTTTCCCTCTAGAAAAAAAAAAAAGTCATGAGACTCCATGAAGAGTTTGGACTCACACACAGTACCCTGACTCTGTGCTATATTATAGGGATATGAGTGGGTGGATTTTAAGACCTAAATTAGTGCAACTGGTCACATTGACCATACCTTCTCCATAGGATATATGGACACAATGCCCCCACTTCCACTTCATAAAAGAAACATTTAAAAATACCAAACTGCCTATTTCACAATTCAAGAGGACCTACCATGATTATCTTTCCCTTCATTTACAAATGGGGAAAACAGGGAGCATAAGGGACCAGTGTAGGGTCAGTAGTCATTAAGGACAGATAGTAAGAATGGGAAGCCAGGATAGAATCTGTACTGGACTTGTATCAGGGTATGCCAGGACCCCTTTTCCTGGACAACAAGGATTGCCCACCCCCTGGCTATGTCTCTAGAATGGTCCCTCTCACCACAGTGTGCATCTAAGAAAAGAAGATAATTCCCACCCACTAGGCAGCCCCAGGTCATAACTTAACCTGCATAATCAGAGCATCCATTGCAGAGGGTGGGAACATTGAAAAGATAAAGGGCCGCTTTAAAACAGATTTTTCCCCACACATTTTTTTTCACAATTATGGCTCTAAGAGCTTATGGAAATGGGAAAACTGGCTACTTAAGAAAAATTAGGAGTCTCATCTGGAAGGAGAGGATTTCCCTGGGGACAGGGCACTGTCATTTTTCAGAGCCCCCCCCCCCCAAAAAAAAACCCGCACTGACGTCTGCACGTTGGCCTGATGCATGGCCAGCCTGCCTTGCTTACTATGGCCAAAGCCTCATGTTTTAATTAAAAACACTCTGCATGCCATTAAATATGTTGTCTTCCTCCATTTCTGCAACCATAGAATCTGAGGAGACATAAACAAGAGAATCCATTGCAGATGTGTCATAGGCCATGGCATACAGAGTCCCCACCACCACCACATCCCAAATTCCAGCCCCAGAGAACCTCCCTATGAAAATATCAAGTGCAAACAAATGGCCCCTTCTGCAGTCTTCACAACCTAGGGCAGTTGCTGTAGTTGAGAAAAGGGGTTGGAGTGGGGACAGGAGCTACCCATAAAATCTCTATTACTTGACAAATGACTTTCATGATAAATCAAAGTCCTCAAAGTCCTCTGGCCACAAAAGGGCTTGTGCCAGGCTGTTCCTTTTTTTCTTTCTTAATATCTGTTAACTACAAAAGACAAATATTTTGAATAGACACATTGCCACTGTGAACTCTGATAGGAAATGCATGAAAGGCAAAGCTAGCTTATTTTAAACATCTGTATATGACTCTGATAGAAAAATGTCAGCTTATTTTACCAGTCTGTAGCCTGAGCATCCTTTTCTCCAGGCTAGTACCAGCAGCTAGGGTTTTTGAGGGGGGGGTTCCCAGCTACCCCCAAGTCTTCCTAGAGTAGCACCAACCCACAAGAGTTTAATGACAATCTCCTAGCACATCGGCCCTCTGATCACCTTAAGTCACCCAGATATCAGTAGGGAAGAGTCATTTCATGCACAGCCCAGGGTAAGACTGGCTTAGGTTATCTGTAGATCCTGACCCCATGGCTCCCACAGACCAAGGCTGCCATGAATTTCATGGGAATGCCAAATTTTGGAATGATGGGTAGAAAAGACATTCTGGTACTTCAAGAGCATAGAAGACCCACATGATAGGGAGTGATGTCAGCTTGCGTTAGAATCCCAGACAGTTCTCGGGTGTCCTTGGCATAATATGGCGCTGGTATCTCTGTCAGCATCTCTGTTTTCTGTCACCATGCACAATCCTGGGCCTGTCTCCAGTCCTGACAGTGTCTTTTCAGATCAGGTTAGTGCCAGCCCAGAGACCAAGTCGGCTTCTCAGCACACAGCCCCTTTGTTTGAAGTCTGCCCTTTGTCATTAATGCACTCAATGTCTATTTAAATCTGACAGTGAGTGCAGTATCTGTTTTCCCATCAAGAGATCATTGACAATATTAATAACTCACGTCCTTGCCTCATTTTCCAAGCGCTGACACCTAGCCACAGTCTCCTGCATTCATCAAACAACCCTCTCTTGCCAGGCTGTCTATAACCAGTCTAGCTTCCAGGCCCAAAGAAACAGGGCAGGCCCCCGAAAGGACTTTATCAATGCCAACCAGAGAAGATGTGTGAGATGGCTCAGAATGCAGCCTGGGCCCACGTTCCAGAAACACTGTTTTCCATCTGTTTGCATCTAGAGTGGAAATTCAGCATGGAGAGAGGTGGAGTGCAAAGGCATAGGAACCTGGATGGGTGGGCGAGTTTACCAGAGCGGGTGCAACCATGGTGGATAGTGGTATGTGTGCACATGACTGCGTGTCATGTAGTTTGCTCATAAGAAGGACTGTGTTCTTAGTGATATTTGGCAGCTCTATCCATTTCTTTTTATAAAAACAAATGCTGTCCTGGTAGTGTAGAAAAAAATTAATGTCCTTTGGATTGTCCCCCCCAGAATTTGGAGGGTTTGCTTGACTCAGCTAGGTTTAAATCCCTTGTGGGGTTTCCCATGCATCTGTGGCATGGCCAGACAGGCCCAGTTAAGGGAGGTAGAATGTAACAAGTCCAGCCCATAGACCACCAGGGTTCTGGCATTGCTGCTGATGTTAGCACAACTCTAGGCACTACAAAATACAATAAAGGGAACAGCTCTGTGCCAATAGCTGAAAAAAAAAAAAAGAAAGGTCTAAGTGAGGTTTCACACAAGCTCAATATTTCCAGGCACTAGACCAATACTGAAAACCAGAAACTGGGAATGAGAGGTGTGGAGGGGCAGGGAAGCCAAGTTAAGCATGAAGAAAAGAATGACCCACAATAAAACTGTCCATAGCAACAAAGAAAGAAAAGAGTCAGGTCCCAAATGATGTCACCCTGTTCCTCTTCCAACTCTGAGAGCTCCTTGGACCCTACTTATTTTCAAGTTTGCCTCTGACTATCCAATACAGGCACATCTATACTACCCTTAAAAGTCTCTACAAGTTATTTTAATTCTTATTTAAGGACAAAGGTTAAGGAATGAGGAGGTGGATTGATAAAGTGCTTGCCAAACAAGCCTGAGGACCTGAGTTTGGTCCCCAGTGCCCATATAAAAAGGTAGTGTACAGATGTGTACATCTGTATTCTCAACTATGGGGCTGGGTAGAAGGAATCTGGGGACTTGTTTGCCAATCTAGCCTAATCCATGCACTCTGGGCCATTAAAAGACAAATTTTTAAAAAGTAGATGGCAATTGAGTAATAAAAGAAGACAACTGACATCAGCCTCTATAGACACACACGTGGACATACACCCAATACACATGAACCCACACAAATCCTTATGCACATACCACCACCACCACAAGTTTAAGAGTTAGTAGTACAAAAGGTTTGTACTGCTAACATTCAATATGAAGAACATGGCTGATCTCAGATCAATGAAGAATGGTGTGTGTTGACATCACACTATGAAACTAATGAAATAAATTACCAAGAGCAAAGGTAGCACCATCTCAGGCAGGTTTATAGCTCACGGATTAGTCTTTTATGGCTATTTCCTGTCTTTGTCTTCTGTGTACTTCAGAGATTTAAGTCCTATTTGTACCCACAGCTATGTGCAAGAGAATTTTAAGTTAATTCTTCTAAAATTAGAAAGAACAAAGTGGTGGAGAAAGGCAACAGAAATTATAAATATTTTCTTGGGAAAACACATTTTTAAAAATAATTTTATGGAGTTTCACTGTAGCCAGTGTCTTCTGAGTATTTATTCTGTAGAGGTGAGTATTAAACCCAGACACTTCCACATTCTGGGCAAGTACTTTCCTTTCAAGTTACATTTTTAGCCCTTGATTTTTTTTTTTAAACAGAGCCTCAGTCTGAAGGCAAAGTTAGATTTGAACTCACCATCCTCCTTCTCTGTCCACCCAAGTCCTAAGATTACAGGCATGTACCTCCAGGCACAGGGGTTTTTTTTTTTGTGTGTGTGGTATTTATAATGCATAAGGACAAGTTGGTTAGAACAGAAAGTTTCATAAGGAACCAGGAATTATATATAAAGTCAAAAGTGCATTTTAACATGAGAAATGAGCTGAGGATGCCTGCCGGCTGGAGAGTGGGGGCAGACGGATGGACAGACGTCTAAATGTCAATGGCACTGCTATTTTCCCTACAGTCTTCAATCAGCAATCAGTCCTCTCTTCTTTAATCACCCAGCATGGGCTTGAAGCCCCCAGGATTTGGAAAATTCTCTCTGGAAGTCAACAATATTGATTTCCAATAAAGCACTGCAAAATAGTCACATTCTGTGAAGATTATCCTTCAGCCTTCACTTGGGCTGGATTCATCTGATTTAAACTTAAGTTTCCATTCTTAGAAACTAGACTAAGGAAATCTGGGGAGGAGCAAGTCACGCTGTATTTTGGGGAACTGTTTGTCAAATTAGAAAAGTTCTAATTACGTGAGAAAATCATACATAAAGCTGTTATTCCTAGGAACCTGTAATTAGTAGTGACATTTCATTGCAAGGTCATCTCTAAGGATAAGAAGGCACGGTCTTTTTCATGTGAGGCTTAATCTGTTTTCTACGTCCCGTCAGATTAGCTATCATAGTGCATGCCTGTTTAACAACAGCTCGATTTCTGAACTATATGAATTGTGCCACCAGTAATGATGTCGCTTTCTATTAACAGGTGTCCTGGCAAAAACTCGCTATTTTTACTGTGGAAGAAACTCAGAGGGTAACAGGTTCATCAGAGATGACCAGCTTTGAAGCTGAATTCTACATGCCTTAGCCTGTTTCATGACAATAAAATGGAAAAGCAAGAAAAACCAGAGGCTGCATTGTGTCTCAATAAGAAGGCTATGACTCCCACTTTCCGTACCTTGTGCCGGACTTTGCCAGGCCTGTCACGATCATCCAACTGCCTTAGACTGAGTGGTCACAGAGAGACTGACATGATTGCCCTTAAGCAGGTCTCATCCACCAGGGTGACAGACAGCAGCAGCGCAGCACCACGGTTGACGGCAGGAGCACCGTGATAGATTGCCTGGGCTCTCGACTGCTCACAGGGGAACAGGGGTCACACCTGGGGCCTCCTTGGGTTTGCTCACTGGCTGCAGCACAGTGAGAGAGGCTCTCCTGGGCTCGCCTTCTGTGCTTTGAGCTTGTTTTCAGTGGAGTAGTCAAGAGTACAGAGGGAGGGAGCGTCCCCATTACCTCTTTAGCCTGCATATTAGGCATTATATTAACCAACTTATAAGCATTGCCTTTTACCTTTGGCAATGCTTTTCCATCTGTAACCCTTCAAAGGACACAATCTCTCTACCAAGTCATATATTTAGGTGTGGCTTCACCATAAAATTCCAGAATTTCCCTAAATCTCTGACTATTAAAACATTTTGGTTCAAAATCTACTTGTCCTGAACACATCTCAGAGTAAGCCATTTTTTCCCAACAGAAGGGTTTGGCAAAACCAGAGGTTCTCCTTTGTTTCTTTCTGTACATTTTCAACCATGCCTATGCCCATATTTACCCTACAGGCTGCCTAGTCTCTTTGGATGCTCATTAAGTGTAGTCAGATAATGAAAGATAGTGTGATGGGTCAGGGGGGTCAGAAAACTAATGGAAGATTGTGGAACATACCCAGCAGACCAAACAGGTTTGGTAGAACACATACCTTTAAGGTTTCCTGCTTCTCTTGGAGACTCTCTATGGATCAGAAGTCAGATCCATAGATGATGAGACATGACTAGTTCTGTCTTTTCAATTGTTTGCTAATACTGACATCACAGGAAAAGCAAGCACAACCAGGCTAGCCAAATGACTGTCATTTTGTTTACAATTGTCCTGATCAAGTCTCTCTAGAAGGCATCTGGAAGACTTCTTACTCTTTGAAACAGTGGTGCTCACCCTTTCTCCCTGTATTTAGTTGTTTGTTCATTCCCCTGGGTCCCCTAGGTAGGATAGCAAAGGAAATCCCTCTAAGTTATGGATAGCAAGAGAATCGCTAGTAGAGAGTCAGTTGTTGGGCACTCAGACTCTCTGAGCTGCTGGAGAAGGGCCCTTCTTTCCCAGATCTAGCCCATTTACATAGCCTCTGCCCTACAGAGTCAACACAGCCTTGGAGTAACACATATCCAGGCTGGCAGGAGTCCCACATGGAGATTACACAAGCTCCATTCATCATCTGTTGGGAGCAGCTAATGTTAAAGTCCTCAGGACCATTAATAGGTAGATATTATACAATCTACTCATAACCAGGGTTGAGAACCTTCTCTCTGCTTGATCTATACAACAGCACAGAGAGCTAATGGTTTGCATTAGCATTGTTGAGTCCCACTTTGCCTCTTTTTGTAGAGGCCATATTTACCCTACAGGCTGCCTTGTTTCTTTGGATGCTCGTTAAATGTAGTCAGATAATGAAAGATAGTGTGATGGGTCAGGGGGGTCAGAAAACTAATGGAAGATTGTAGAACCTACCCAGCAGACCAAACAGGTTTGGTAGAACACATACCTTTAAGGTTTCCTGCTTCTCTCAGAGATTCCATTGCATACTAAGGGAAGCAAGGCTCTGTGGAAGGGCAGTGAGACTGATGTCACATCCAATCTAATGGCACATATTTCCCTGTCTTCATAAAAGGCTTTAACCCTGCCTCAAACAATAAAAAAGCACTTGTGAACTGACCACAGAATTTTTCCATCTTTATTTTTCTTACTTGTTTACTTTTCTTAATGTCAGAACCATTTGTATCATGCGCAGGAATGTCTTCTTCAATGTGAGCTTTAGAGACAAAAAAAGAAAAAAAAATTGTAGTGAGTTATTGACCACGCTATTTCCCTCTCTTTGGGTTATTTGTTTTCTTCCAGAATGCTGTAATAACTTCAATTAAGATTAGCTTTAATTATAACTTGCGTAAAGGCCATCATGGCAGTATATTCATCTTACTGATGGAATTATAGTGGTTTTGTTTCTCTTAAGTAGGAATGATGATAATGAATTATTGTAGGGCTGTTTACTATTCCATTGTCTGTTGAGAAAGATCTGCTCTTCTAGAACTGGACTCTGGTCCGAATTGGCAGGGGAGGAAGCCCTGAGCCTGTTTATCTAAAATCTGTAGGAATTTCCCAAACCTTGTTTACAAAGTAGGAAATTATAGGGTAATAAATTCATCTGCAACCCAGACTGTCTCGTCCTCCCCTTCACACCTGCTTGTCTTCCTTTCACTGGGCTGCACACAGCCTGTTCTTTGGGGAGCAGTGCAGACAACCCTATTTCCCCTCCCAGGATACTGGTCTGAGTCCAGAGAACTGGGAGATGCAGGGAATTCTAGAGCTGTCTGTTGCCTCAGCAACGTTAGGGAGACTATCTTTTCCCTAAGTAACATAATTTTAAAGAACAATTTGTTCCTAGGGGAGTAATGTTTTAGATTGTGGGAAATCCTATTAAAAGTACTATTGCAATCATTTGCTTTTTACCTTCACCAGCTTTACTCATAAACCCTCCATCTGTTTGTTGCTTTAAATAGAAGCACATTATAAAAGATTATCACTTAATCAAGCTGCACATCTCCATGTTGTGTGTTTTCATATATTCCTGTGTAGTAAAGAGTAAAAGAAAGCAAACTACAGATTGAATGAAAGTGTGTGTGTGTGTGGGGGGTGTGCATGTGCCTGTGTGTTTCATATCAAGCTGTGTCTTCACCATTTCAAGAGAAACCATCTTTCTTCTTCTTTCTAAGAAATAGCCTGGATGTCTTTCTCTTCTTCATGATTATATAGAATAGAAGCAATCCATGGGCTTTTTCTGTCATAACTGCAACACAACTCAGAACTTACTGTGTGCAAGGGCAACCTACGTCAGATATGTGTCATTGCCTGATGCCCAGGGAAGACGCTACAAGGCTCACTATGACTCTTATTTGTTGTCCATCTGGTGCAGTTCATCCAAATTGACCTTCACTACCTGCCTACTTCAGTTTTGTTTCTAAGAAGCCACCTTCACTGAAGAAGCATGTTACCATGAGTTGACTCTCGGGACTCGAATTTGTGTGGATTCTGCGTTGTAATCTAAACCAAATAAGACAGGAAAAGAGACCAGGAAAGTATGCAGCATGGAGCTCACTTGTTTGTGTGTCAACCAGGTCATTGAATATTGGTGTAACGCCCTGTGTCATGGTGTAACGCCCTGTGTCATGGTGTAACGCCCTGTGTCATGGTGTAATGCCCTGTGTCATGGTGTAACGCCCTGTGTCATGGTGTAACGCCCTGTGTCATGGTGTAACGCCCTGTGTCATGGTGTAACGCCCTGTGTCGTGTCGGTTGCTCCTGCCACTGTGTTCATGTTTTACATTTTTAATTGTTTGCACACACATGTGACTGCATGCCACTGTTAGTGAGTAGGAATCTGAGGACAATAGGATGGAATCAGCCCTCTCTGTCCACCATCACGTGGGTCCTGAAGATGAGCTCAGGTTATCATGGTTGTGGCAGGCATCCCGCTGAGCCACCCCTCCAAAAGCGTTGTCTTTCTACAGCTGATCTGAAATTTCCCAGGATTGGCAGCGCTGAATTAGGTAATAATAACATAAATGTCAGTTGGCTACTCTGTAGTAGAGTAGTAATAAATAGCGCCATTTGTAAACATTAACACATCACCCTGTGAACATTCTTCTGAAGGAGAACAGGGTGTGACCCAGAGATAAACCAACTCAAGACAAGAGGGTTATGCTAGGAAAAAGGGTGTTTTCTAATATGGAGTACGTATTATGGAAAGGCAGTGGAACAATGTTGATATGACTAGCAATAAATAGTATTATACCAAAGGACAATGTAGAAATAGTCCAGATGTGGAAGCTTAGTGGATAAGGGAGGGTTAGAAACTGAAAATAATAAGAGAGGAGAAGACAAATTTCTGTGAATTCAAAGGAGGGGGACTATTTCTCTGTACAATAAAGTCACATTTGATACCATTGGTTGCCACTGGGTATACTCAACAAGATTCCCCTTCTGGGATGAGGAAGCAGTATAGAGCAGATGGATTATCAGTGCCAGAGGGACACATGTGCCTATGTGTGATGGCACACAGGGCCACTGCTGACTGATTCTAGCTTCTGTCTAACAGTTCACAAAACCCCACCATCCAAAGGTAAGAAATGAAGGAAAAGACAATGATTGGGCAGGAAGATGAGCGAGGAAGCCTTATATTCTTGTAAGTCCTCATAAGCTCATGAAGTTCAGAGCTAGATGGATACCTAGACAAAGATGCTGCAAAAATGAACATAGTTAAGAAAACAGATGAAGACATATATTTGGGGCAAAGATGCTAACAACAGCATGAATTAACTCTTTGTCCCAGGAGGGAAAACTATCTCACTGGGCCATACAGACAATATTTAAGTTCATATTTAAATAAGCAAAATTAATGTGTAGAACACCCTAGAATGTATTTCTTGTCACATTGGTTACTCAGTGTAGCCAGCATTTTTTGAAGTATGAGGACTCACAGTCACCCCATTCCAAGCCTTCTTCCAGCCTCCATGCATGATGCACATAAACTTATACAGGCATATACACGTACACATAAAGGTGAATAAATATTTCTAAAAAATACAATGGGTTTGGATAATTTTTTAGGAGAATTTTCTTTAGACACTAAATTTTCAGTTCAGGTGCTTGTATTGAGAGAAGCAACACCCTACTGGTGGGCTCAACTGCAGCTTTTAGATTATTCCAGGCATCAAAATAGGGAAGAATGAATATACATTATTTATTTAAAGCATTACACTTATTATGTCATAATTTAAATAAAAATACTACTTACTTTTGATTGAACTTAAAGCCAGATAAAAATGAGGTTAACATGTAGGTATAGGTTTAATGCTATTATTTAACTTAATGGGGTATTTTTCTTAGAAAAATAGCACTCTGACATTTCATCACATAGGAAAATTTGTTTTTTAAGATTATGACAATAATGGAAACAGCTTTTGTACAATGTACTATAATTTAATTAAGAGAAAACAGAGACTCTATAGAGTCTCCTAAAATGTTTACTTACTGCCTTGTCAAAAAAAAAGTTATCATGTCTTCATAAGTACGAGGGAGGAGGGAGACAGCGAGAAAGGAAGAGAGAATATGTTACAAGATTCCTATTACTGATACTTGTGAATAAGTTATTTCCTAACTTTTCTCTGCACTCCAAAAGAAATTTTCACTTATTGTTGTTATCACATTGCAAGGCAACACACACACACACCATACACATACACACACACACCATACACACACACACCATACACACACACACACACACACACTTCATACTTAGCAAGTTCATAGCTCCTTGGAGCCTTTCTGACCTAAGAATTGATGACCTATATTTTAACTTGCTGAGACCCTGGTGCCCTGTTGTCATGATGATTCTGTTTTCTTCTTTTTAGACATGTAAGTCTAATTGAACACATATGATGACTTCTGGACTACAACAAAGCATTTCTGTTTCAACAAAAAGATGGCTTAACTGCCTCATGTTTCAAAACAGGGCATCCACATTTCCACGTCCATCCCTAACATCCATCTTTCCCTGTTTATATACAAAGGTTGTCTTTTCTCAGATGGTGCCTTTTCCATGGTGCAGTAGTGCACCACACATTGAAGTTATTCAAATTCAATGAATAGAGGAAAATCTTTGTTTGGAAAAAAACTTTTCCTTCTGCATTTTAAAGTGTATTTATTACACTGGATCAGGAAATTCCACTTGCAAAGAGATCACATCAGAATGTAAAAGTATCTATTTAATGTTTCAAGCACAACCCAAAAAGTCTAAGAAAGGATAATGATGGTGACAAAAAGGATGACTATCACAGGAAAGAGTCACCGGAGATATGACAAACTGCCTTTAAACACTCTTTAGAAATTTACATTTAACTGTATAAAATAGAATTTCAACTGAATTTTGGGGGCAACGCTTTAGAAATTTACATCTATGAATATTTGAATGTATAATTTAGACATATTGTCTTATCCTATGATAAAATGATTTTTAAAATCATTTAACCAAACGAGGGTTTGGTCTATGGACCATTTTAATGGGCAATGTTATTGCAGGTCTCCTTCCTCTAGCTCATTCATATATATTTACATATTATAGGACTATGATTCAATGTAACTAGTAAAACAATTCAAGATATGAACAAGTAATTCAATAAGGTTGGAAAACATCAAACACAACTCTTAGAAATGAACTCAGTCAGATAAAAACTACATAATTGAAAGTCTCAATAGTAGACTAGATTAAACAAAAACATTTATTTGAAACATTCCAATAAATTTTTAAAAATTAAAAAAAAACTAAAAGCAGCCTCTGAGATGTATGGGGTACCACTAAGCAACAAATACCAAAATTTTATGAATTTTATTTGATTGGAAATGGAAGAAAAGGTGAAAAAACATATTCAATAAAATAATACCTAAAAACTTCCTGAAAGACTTGGGATAATTAGGCTGCATACAGAAGCTACATAAAACACTGAATAGACACAATGAGAAAAGATCCTCTGAGCATCACAGTCAGAATCTCTAAAGTCCAAGATAAAGAGAGTATAAAGATAAAATGAATTAAATGTACCTAGTCTCATTTAAACTAATCTCCAACAAATTAACAATCGTTTACTTTTAGGTCATAAATGATTTGACATATCCAAAGAGGGCCAAGCAAAACTAAAGAAATTCATAACCACATCAGCTTATAAATGACTCCTAAAGAAAATCTACATCTAGAAACAAAAGTAAGCAGTAATCCTGAAAACTTGAAACAAGACACATAGAGATACATGGAGAAAATGCCCTATCAACACAGCAAACCTTCATAATACAGAGATGAACAAGAAAGAAAGGGACAAAGAATAGTCAAAACAAACAAAAAATTACATATCTATTGAAATAAAATTTAAACATCAATAGTAGCCTGGACTATAAATGCACTAAATTCCCAATTAAAGATGTAGACTGTGAGAAAGACACACACAGTATATATTCACTAATATAGTCATATAATATAGGATAAACCTACTAAAATCGCTGGAGAGATGGCTCAGAGGTTAAGAGCAGTGGTTGCTCTTCCAGAGGTCCTGAGTTCAATTCCCAGCAATGACATGGTGGCTCACAACCATCTACAATGAGATCTGGTGCCCTCTTGTGGCATGCAAGTGTACATGCACACAGAACATTATACATAATAAATAAATTAAAGAAAAACCTACTAAAATCTGTACACCTAAAGAAACTAATCAAGAGGGAGGACTCTGGCTAAAATGCTCAATCCCCAGCCAGAAGGCAAAGAGGATGGACATCAGAAGAAGAAGAAAACAGGAAACAAGCTAGGAGCCTGTCACAGAGGGCCTCTGAAAGGCTCTGCCATGCAGACTATCAAAGCAGATGCTGAGACTTATGGCCAACCTTTGGGCAGAGTGCAGGGAAATATTATGAAAGGAGTGGGAAATAGTAAGATCTGGAGAGGACAGACAGGAGCTCCACAAGGAGAGTAACAGAACCAAAAAAACCTGAACACAGGGGTCTTTCCTGAGACTGATACTCCAACCAAGGACCATGCATGGAGATAACCTAGAACCCCTGCACAGATGTAGCCCATGGCAGTTCAGCGTCCAAGTGGGTTCCATAGTGATGGGAACAGGGACTGTCTCTGACAAGCACTGATTGGCCTGCTCTTTGATCACCTCCCCCTGAGGGGGGAGTAGCCTTACAGGCCACAGAGGAAGACAATACAGCCACTCCTGATGAGACCTAATAGACTAGGATCAGAAGGAAGGAAAAGAAGACCTCCCCTATCAGTGAACTTGGGGAGGGGCATGCGTGGAGAAGGGGGACAAAGGGAGGGATTGGGAGGGGAGGGAGGAAGGAGCTACAGGGGGTATACAAAGTGAATAAAATGTAATTAATAAAAATAAATATAAATAAAAAGATGTAGACTCTGGAATAGTTTGAAGAGTACTAGTGTTAGCTCTTTTTTGAAGGTCTGGTAGAATTCTGCACTGAAACCATCTGGCTCTGGGCTTTTTTTTTTTTTTGGATGGGAGACTTTTGATGACAGCTTCTATTTTCTTAGGGAATATAGGACTATTTAATTAATTTACCTGGTCTTGATTCAGCTTTGGTAAATGGAATCGATTAAGAAAATTGTCCATTTCATTTACATTTTCAAATTTTGTGGCATATAGGCTTTTGAAGTAAGACCTAATGATTGTTTGGATTTCCTCAAGGTCTGTTGTTATGTCCCCCTTTTCATTTCTGATTTTGTTGATTTGGATAGTATCTCTCTGCCTTTTAGTTAGTTTGGCTAAGGGTTTGTCTATGTTGTTGATTTTCTCAAAAAAACAGCTCTTGGTTTCATTGATTCTTTGAATTGTTTTATTTGTTTCTAATTTATTGATTTCATCCTAAAAGCAGAAAGACACACATGGTATATACTCACTTATAAGTGGATATTAGACATATAATATAAGATAAACATACTAAAATCTGTACACCTAGGGAAGCTAGGCAAGAAGGAGGATCCTGGGTAAGATGCTCAATCCTCATTCAGAAAGGCAAACTAGATAGACATCAGAAGAGGGAGAAAAGAGGAAACAGGGCATAGAGGGACTCTGAAAGACTCTACCCTGTAGGGTATCAAAGCAGAGGCTAGTACTCATAACCAAACTTTGGGCAGAGAGCAGTGACTCCTATGACAGAAGGGAGTGATGGAAGGACCTGGAGGGGACGGGAGCTCCATAAGGAAAGCAATCAAACAAAAAAAATCTAGACCCAGGGGTGTTTTCTGAGACTGATACTCCAACCAAGGACCATTCATGGAGATTATCTAGAACCTCTGAATGGATGTAGCCCGTGGCAGCTCAATGTCCAAGTAGGTTCCCTAGTAATGGGAAAAGGGACTGTCTCTGACATGAACTCAGTGGCCTGCTCTTTGATCACCTCCCTATGAGGGGTTTCAGCCTTACCAGGCCACAGAGGAAGACAATGCAGCCACTCCTGATGAAACCTGATAGACTAGGATCAGAAGGAGGGGGAAGAGAAGCCCCCTATCAGTAGACTTGGGATGGTGCATGGGAGGAGATGAGGGAGGGAAGGTGGGATTGAGAGGGGACTAGGGAGGGGGTTACAGCTCAGATACAAAGTGAATAAACTGTAATTAATAAAACAATAAATAAATTTTAAAGAATATGTAGTCTGGCTTAACTGAGTAAAAGTTACAACCCAATAATATGCTGTCTACAAGAAACTCACTTCAGGTATCCTGAAAGAGAAGAATGAAAAAAATACATTCAGTTTAAATTGAAACTATAAATAAGCAGGAAGGCCTATACCTACAGCAGACAAAAATACACAGTAAGACAAATACTTTATAAAGGTATAAAGAAGATCACTTTAGGATGATCTAGAGATCAATTCAACAATAAAATACGTTGACTGACTTGTAAATATATATTCACCTATGGCTGCAGTACCTAGTATTATAAAACAAATTAAGCTATCTAAATGTAGAAATAAGCACCATATGCTGATAGTGGGAATTCCAATGCCCTACACTCATCAATGGTCAGATCATCCAGGCAAAAATCCAAGAAGAGAAAAGAAAAGAAAAGAAAAAAAAAGACCTCAGGGTAAGACTTAACTATCAAATGGGCAAAACAGACATATACAGAACATTGCATTCAACACCTGAAGATACAGATTCTTTCTATCAGGGAATGGATTGATTCTTAAGAACAGAGAATATATTGAACTACAAAACAAGTCTCAACAAAGTCCAAAATCAAAACCACATCATTCATTTTTTTCTTATCACAATGGAACTAGAAATTACCACCAACAAAAGTTTAGGAATTATGCAAATTCATAGAGATGTGCCATTGAATGAACACTGAGTCATGGAAGAAATTAGAGGGAAAAATTAAACGTTTCTCCAAGCAAATGAAAATAGTTATACAGCATATCAAAACTTACAGGAAACAGCAGTAGCAATAATAAGTGGAATGTTTATAGCAATAAGCACATCAAAAATAAAAAGGTTTCAAATAAATAACAATGTATCCAAGATTTGTAAAATAAATAAAAACCCAAATCCAAAATTAGCATAAAAATAGCAAAGAGCAGAAATAAATGAAACGGATACTAAAAAGTATATAAGACCAATGAAAAAAAACATCATTAGTAGAAAAGATAAAGAAAATTGTTAAAACTTTACCTGGACTCAAAAAAACCTCAGATTACCCTTGAGGCTAGGAATATGCTCCAAAACAAACAAAACAGAACAACCACGTAAAATTAGAGGTGAAAAAAGAAGACACTATAACTGTGATAAATACTATTTCACGTAAATAGAAAGTATTATTAGATTTTAATACAAGTTATGATATACCAACAAGATGAAAAACCCAGTAGGGGAATGGAAACTATATGGATATAATAATATGCTAAAAATGAACTGAGGAAACATAAATATTGAACCCATTAATAATGAGATTATTAAATAGTCTAAAACAAAAAAACCCACTGTATTAAGTGGGTTCACTGCTAAATTTGAACAAATATTTAAATAAAAAATAACCCAAATTCTCAAATTAATTCAAAAATTGGAAAAGAAGAAACACTTTCAAACTCATTCAATGGGATGATTTTTCCCTCATAGCAAAACTGAACAAGGACATGGAACCAACAAAAATGGTAGACCAATATTCCTAATGAACACAGATACAAAAATTATTAACAAAATAGCAACAAATGTAACATGACAGTACATCAAAGAGATTAATTGTAATTAAGTAGGATTTATTCTAAAAATGCAAGTGTATGGCAATATAATCAAATCAATAAACATTATTTACAAACATGCACAATGCATCAATGTAGTGAAAGCTAAAAATCATGTGTTCATGTCAATGGATGCAGAGAAAACATCCCAAAATGTTAGGATTCCTTCATGATAATAAAAACTAAATTGCATGTAGAGTATACATACATACACACATACATATCTTCAACATACTAAAGTCTTTTGTGGCAAACCCCATTCTGACATCATATCAAATAGAGACATGCTGACATAAGGATGTCTGTTCTAACTGCTTCCATTTGACATGGTGATGAAGGTTTTAGCCAGAGCAATTAGGAATTTGACAGGGGAAGCGGGAAGATGCATATAGTATACATGTGAAATAATACATTTCTGCAGATATTGTAATTCCATACATAGAAAAAGGGTCTTAAACACTATTCTATCAAATGATAATTAGAACTGATAAGCAATCACACACACACAGAGAGAACAGAAAAAAGAACCAACTAACTCAATAAAGCAGCAAGATACACAATCATTACAATCACAAAAAATCAATAGCATCTTTACACACTGATAGTGAGCATGCTAACAAAACCTATAGAAAAAGCTGTATATTCTTATTTAGAAATTCTAACCCCCAAATATCCTGAGAATAAACTTAACCAAGGAAATGAAAGATTCCTACACTGAAAATAATAGAACACCAATGAAAACTTGAGTGTGACATAAACAAATGGAAAACAACCTCCCACAATTATAGACAATAATTATGTTAAAAATTCTATAACACCCCAATAATTATATTCAATATAATCCCCCACTAAAACACCAATACTATTTTTCACAGAACCAAAAAAGAAAAACTTTAAAAATGTAAAAGCAACAATGACCTCCAAATAACAAATAACCAAAGTAGTTTTCAACAACAACAACAAAAAAACAAAGCTGAAGTAGTTTTAAAAACATGCTATAGAGCTATAGAAGAAGAAGAAGAAGAAGAAGAAGAAGAAGAAGAAGAAGAAGAAGAAGAAAGAGAGAGAGAAAGGGAGGAGGAAGAGAGGGGAGAAGGATACTAATATCCTGTACCTATAGGATATGTAGTAAAAGAAAACCAATGTGAAATGCTTCAGGACTAGGAGAAGGAAAAATAAATGTGGACATGACTCCAAAATCACAGACAATAGAAAAAAACCCAGGGAAAGAGAATACTCTGGTTAGTTTTTGTGGCCTACTTGACCCAATCTAGCGATGACTCAGAAAAACAGACTGTCAGCTGAAGAACTGTGTAATCATATCGGCCTGTGTGCATGTCTGCAAGAGACTGTGTTGATTTCTCACTGATGTAAAAGAGGCCCCAGTCCCTTCTGTGGCATCACCACTAGGTAGGTGAGACTGGGTTATGTAATAAAGGGAGCTAAGTCCGTGGCATTCCTCTTTCTGCTTTAGTTTCTGCCCAGACTTCCTTGAATGGTGACCTGGAAGTATAAGCTGAATAAATTATTTCCTCCCCTACGTTGCTTTGGGTCATAGTGTTTTATCAGAAGCAACAGAAAAGCACATTTCAACTAAGCTGTAGTACATGATCCACTGTCACTCTGGACAGACATAAAAAGGAAATGAATGAACTGCCAGAGACAGAACTGCATGTCTATGATTAATACAACACTAGTCATAACAGAAAAGAAATGGAATCACCTAGATATTCAATGGTGGCTAAGAAATGTGTGTGTGTATTGGATTATTGTTCAGCATGATGAATGAAAGACTTTTCTATGAAAATGGGTAGAATTGAAGGTAATTATATTAAGCAAAACAAGCCAGACACAGAAATGTTCTCCCTGTATGCAGAAGCTGAAAGTTAATTCAAATAAAATATAGTGATTATTAGATGTTGAGGTAGAGACTGAGGAGGGAATAGATAGATATTGGACAATGGGACCACAACCTAGTCAGAAGGAACTTGTCTTAGATTTCCTCAGCACTGTGGGTAACTAGAGGAGGGGAGCTCAATGGAAATGAAAATGATATATTCCCTGATATCTGTATCATTGAATGTAAGTATTGAGGTGTCATGTTGTAGCCCATAAATATGTGTGATTACAAAGATAAATGTGCTGTTCTCATCTACAGAACTCCATTAGACTGTATTTACAAACAACAAATAATACAAGCCTCTTTAATCAAAAGGAAACTTTAGTAGGAAAGTCTGCATGCTTTTTTTTTCACCCTGAATCAAGCAAACATAATTTATCTTCTTCAGAACAATGAGGAAATGAGAGACAATAAACTGGATCGAGCCTGAAGTAGAACAGGAAAATGAATGGCAAGAAGTAGGAATAGATGATATGGAACTTGACATTGGGTGGACAAGAGGTACACCTAGGATGTCAGGGGCAGTAGAGGATCCAGGAGGGCCATTTATCTAGTTATTTTCCACGCTGCCAGTAGTATGCATGGGTTGGCTTGCAGTACACCTAACAGACCAGAAATTGTATGTATGTTGAAATAGAAGCTCCTCTCCTTGATTCAAATAAACAATGAATCAAAAGTCAGGCTCTGTTGTGACTTTTATTAACTATTAAAGAATGTACAATTGAGACAATATTTAAGGAGAAATCAAAAGCAAAGACATATTATTTAGAAAATGCAGTCTTTTTAGAAATCATCCTGGTTATTTCAGTCAAGAGTCAGAGCCCAACTTCTACTACTCAGCAATTAAAAACAAGGAAATCATGAAATCCACAAGCAAATGCTGGGATCTAGAAAGGATCATCCTGAGTGAAGTATCCCAGAAGCAAAAAGACACACATGTTATATATTCACTTATAAGTGGATATTAGACATATAATATAGGATAAGCATACTAAAATGTGTACACCTAAAGAAGCTAAGCAAGAAAGAGGACCCTGGGTAAGATGATCAATCCTCATTCAGAAAGGCAAACGAGATAGACATCAGAAGAGAGAGAAAACAGGGAACAGGATAGGAGTCTACCATAGCGGGCCTCTGAAAGACTCTGCTTAGCAGAGTATTAAAGCAGATGCTGAGACTCATAGCCTAAGTCTGGGCAGAGTGCAGGAAACCGTATGAAGGAAGGGGAAGCTAGAAAGACCTGGAGGGTACAAGAGTGCCACAGGAGAGCAACAGAACCAAAAAATCTGAGTCCAGGCGTCTTTTCTGAGACTGATACTCCAACCAAGGACCAAGCATAGAGATAACCTAGAACCCCTGCTTGGATGTAGCCCATGGCAGCTCAGTCTCCAAGTGGGTTCTATAGTAAGGGGAACAGGGACTGTCTCTGATGTGAACTCAGTGGCTGGCTCTTTGATCACCTCTCCCTGAGGGGGGTGTAGCCTTGCCAGGCCACAGAGGAAGATAATGCAACCAGTCCTGATGAGACCTGATAGACTAGGGTCAGATGGAAGGGGAGGAGGACCTTTCCTATCAGTGGACTGGGGGAGGGCCATGAAAGAAGAAGAAGGAGGGAGGGGGCTTTCGGAGGAGATGAGGGAGGGGGGTACAGCTGTGATACAAAGTGAGTAAATTGTAATAAATAAAAAATAAATTTAAAAAAGAGTAAGAGCTCTTCTGTTCTGTAAGAGTTCTGTGAGAAGCAGCCCCTGCTTTGTAAAATCACACACTTTTTTCTGAAGATGGAGATGTTGCTCAAAATATTTTGAAACTTCTCTTTTGGAACTAACTGTAAATAGTGTAAAATACATACATATATTACATACATACATACACACACATACATACATACATAAATAGTGTAAAATACATACATATATTACATACATACATACACACATACACACATACATACATACTCATGAAGGTGGGGAAAAAGCCAAGTCAGGAAAGTGCTTGCTTAAAAAGTATAAAGACCTAAGTTAAATCCCAAGAACCCACATAAAAAAGATGGACTCTGCAATGTGTGCTTGTGATATGAGCACTGGGGAAGAGAAACCAATGGATCTTTGGAGAGCTTTGATCAGCCTAGCCTAATTGATGAGCTCCAGGTCCCAATGAGGAACTCTGGCTTATTGGCCCTCATTACAGTCCCCAGGATTTTAATTGTTTATGTGTCTGTCTATATGTGAACACATGGAGACCAGAAGGCAATTTGTCATCCTCACTCATTCTCCCTATCATTCTTTCACTTTTCTTTTTCTGCAGTGCCGTGGGCTTGAACACTTGGCTTTGGGTAATAGACAAGTGCTCTACTGCTGAGCCCTAGCCCTCCACCTTGGGTTTTTGAGACCAGACTTCTCACTGAACATCTTGTTTGGCTAGACCAGCTGGCCAGCAAGCTCCTTCCTCCTGTCCCTACCACCCCAGGGATATCATAACCAGCTTTTGTTCTTGGTGGTTACAAAGTCAGTTCATTGTGTTCACTCCACAGGTACTTTGCTGTGTCATTTCCACACTTCCTGCTTTCCTATCTTTCAATGAAACAAATTTCATAGCCGTCCAAACACTTACTAGATCACACCTGTTGGGAAAGAGGGGTAAAGGATTCATATATCACTTATGCCAAGTTTGTTAAGACTCAGCAGCTTTAATTGAAAGCTATCGACGGTGGCTCTCCCAGGTTCTCAAATGAAGACTGCATTTGTTCTATCTTTATATAAACTCTTATACAAGTCCTGGTGATTTTTAAGTTTTCTTGGTTTCGTTTGTCCATTGAATTTGGCAGAAATAAGAAAAACTATAATCTTCTACTTATTTATGCCTTGACTTGAGAAAAATGAGCTGTCACTTGTTCATCAGTACCCCACAAATAAAGCAGCCCTTTCCCTCAGCTGACAATTGCAAATGAGTGTATGTACATATACAACATGTGTACATGTAAAATGCATACGAATATTATTAGTGTTTTAAGCAGGTTTTATTTTTAATGCAGTTTTAGTTTTAGAGCAAGACTGAGCAGAAAGTAGAGACTTCCCAATGCCCTTCTGTCTGTATAAATAAATGTCCTAAAATTCTCTTTTTCTTCTCCTAAAAAACAAAGAAGGATGGCGTAACACTGCTGAAATAAACACTAAGTGGAGGGTAGAGAGATGATGGCTCCGTGGTTAATTGCCTTTGCTGCACATGTGTGAGGACCTGAGTTTGAGTCCCAAAACTCTTAGGGAAAAAGGAAAAGCCAAGTGTTGCCTATGTGTTCTTCTCTAACTCTGTGACATGGGAGTCAGGCACAGGAGGCCACAGGGCCTTGCTGGCTAAAGCCTAGTTCCAAGTTCAGCATCTTAAAGAAATATGTGAAATAGTTTTGGGGCAGCATACCTGACCTTCTTTCTGGCCTCTGCACATGCAGACACACGGTCTTATTCTTTAGAGGGCCAGGAAGCTAGGATTTTCTCTCTACTACCCTGTAAGGATGGAGGCAGATTACATGACATTTGAAAAATCAACCTGAGTGATGTATAGTCCAATTGGTTTTTACGTTGAATTTTAATGAGAAACACATTAATATTTTAAGATAGAGTTAAGTTTCCAAATATTGTTAATGTACATTAGTAGCACTTAAGCTTGTGAAATTATTAAAGCTTAAAATTATACAGACTCTTGGGACTCCTTAAATTATCTGGATCCTAAATCTTGGCTTTAATATGTGAATAAACATCTTCTATAGGTGTCTAGTTTGCCTCTCAACTTTATTTATTGTCTTTTGGGGACAGAGTTAAAATTCGTATATGTCCAAATTTCTTAAATTTCATGTTATATGCGTTAGTATGATTCAAGAACAGTGATATATCTTAAGACTTTCAATACTTTAAAATCTTAGGAATTTTATCTGGTTTTAGAGTTCTGTAAAATTTTGTCCTGCATATGCAAACCCTTGGCCCATTGGCATTTCCTGCGTAGTGGTGTGGTAGCAGGTTTGAAGCAACATGCTTGGTTATATGGATGTTGTTTGCTTCCCACTGTCCTCTTTGTCACTTTCAAGTTGGTATATATGTATGGAGTTATTTCTGGGTTTTCTCTTTTATTTCTTTGTACACAATTTAACAGTACCCTGTTTTAATTGATATCATTATATAATTTTTAACTCTTTCTTTTTGCCATCAACTGTTCTTAAGGATTATTTATACAATACAATCATAAATGTCTCATATTTAATTAAATTCTATGTCATTTATTTTTACAACCAAGTAGGAGGGAGAATTAGTCCTTAATTGAGAAAAGAAAGATGTTTGCAAAAGAAAATGAATAAACAAACTATGGTGTTTTTTTTTAACTTAGGAATACTATTCTGTAAAAAAAATAGAAGAGAGAAGAAAGAAGGGGAGGAAAGAGTCAATCTGTAAAATTTCAGAAATACACCGAGCAAATGGATGTTTTTACAACACTGATATAGAAAAACTATTACAAAGACTAAAAGGTAAATAATATGACTATGACATCAGTGTGAGGCTGACACACTCTCACAAGAGTGAGTACTAGATAACGGTGCAAAACACTTTCAAAATTTCAATCAAAATAAATGCTTTGTAAGTTTAAATTCTATTCTTTGCTAAAATATGAAACAAATGTGAGATTAAAAATCAAGATATTTTCATGGCAGAAAGCAAGCTGTGTCCTCCAAAATGCTCTTTTTTTTCAAAAATCTTGTTCAGCCTCAACAACAACAACAACACCCTGCTTAGTACGATATAGTCTAGCTAGCTAAAAACAGACTTCTGAGCTCTACTTCCATGGCCTCTGGCCACTGATTTGCAACGAATATACTGTAATTGGGATTCCAAGGATCTCTCTCTAAAACAGGGGACATTACTTCCCTATTTGGCCTTGCAGAAGTGATAGCTGCCCTCTCACACAGGAAGAGAAAAATAAAAAAAAAAAGAGGGGTTAAAAAACATGCCATGACAACAAAGCTCTGACATTGCTTGTCTGCCCAGTCAGCTTCTAAATTCCTTTGTGGACATAAAATTCTGTTATGTTTATCTCTGATTGCTTTTACGTGCAGATGAACCTAATCAAAACTGACAGGGATCGCTACTTAAAACACATGTTAATTAAGATAGAGTTGAACTTGGCTGGTCACCTGATCTTTGACCATGATCTCAACAATAATCTACAGTATTGAGGTGAGGGTCAGCAAAAGAAAGATCAGGATGATAAGCATGCAAAACTCCTAAAGTTAATAAAATAAAACAACAACAACAAAATATAAACCAAAACAAAGATCCCAAGAAGTAAAATAAAGACAACTAGAAAGTCCCTAAAAACAAAACATATTTTTATTGTAATTACTTCATTCTGTAACAAACAGTAGAAGCACAGTTAAAAATCACTCAACACTAAAAATCATCAGATGGGAACTAATTCTAGAAATAAACACTATTTACTTCCAGTCGGAACTTTATTTAAACAATGACACAGTTATCCCCCCCACCAAAAAGTTAATTTATTATTACTTAAGTGTTGGCCTATTCCTCAAATTTACTTGATGTATGATGAGTCCTCTGTAAATACACCTTCCTCAGACTGGAAAAATGATTGTGTTACATGTATGATTTTGTGCACATCTCAGTGATTCTTACAATTTCTTCAGTGACATCTGCTTGAAAATGCCTCAGTAGTAAAAAGCCTTTCTTTAACTTGCTTGCCTTGCTTTCTCTTTGCACTGACTCACAAATTACATAAACAGTATTTGTCATTTCTACTCTTCCAGATCTTAGCCCAAAGTTAGTCACATCACAAGGTTTCATGAATATTAAATAAACAAAGAATTTCATCTGGTAACTGGAAGAACTTTTGGGGGGAGGGGGAAGGTTGTTTTGTTTTCTCTATATTCCTGAGAAAGGAAACTGAAGAAAGGATGACTGAAGAGAAAGGTGAAGACTATGCCTATCTAATAGATCTTCCTTACGCAGCAGGGAGCACATCCTCAGAGTACATCGGATAATATTTCGGGCACTGTTTTCACAGATTGCCTTGTAATCTCAGGTCACAAGGTGGGAGCTGCCAGCCGTCTTGGTACTAAACCACCACACTAGACTCCGGTCCTCCGTTAAGTGAGGGGCTTGTGATGGACCAGCTTAGGGTAACTATGTCAACCTATACCTGCCATGCCGCTACCCTCCTGCCAAACAGGCTCAGATTTCGAGTGAGTGGCTTCACAAGCCTGGGAGGAATAGATATTTGTAAAGACAAGTTGCACTGTGGTCATATTCACAGGGCATCACCATCAGCCCAGTGTCCAGGCAAATCAGAGCCAAGACTTCTGAGAATCGTGAGATCTGGTGAATTCAGAACTCCAGGAAGAAAGACATATGGGTACACATGATATAGAGGGGTCTGTCAGCCTGGAACCTTCCTCCCTTCACAGAAAGTCTTTATCAGAAGCGTGAGTCAGGTGGTAGGGGCCTGACACAAAGCCCTATAGGGTGTGTGGTTTATATGTATCACTTAAAAATTTAAAGATCTATCTTTTAAAGATCTATAATCTTTAAAAATGTATATCTATAAAATATTTACATCTAAAATATATCTATATATGCATTTATATTTAGACAAATCTTTAAAACACACATATATGTGTGTATATATATCTGTGTGTATGTATATATATATACATATATATGTATATTTGTAATATGAATACATATATGTATATGTTCACACACACACATATATATACATATATATATGTCAGCCACAGAATATCAGATCTGGACCCTGACATGATACTTCTTCCTATTTGAATCTTGCTTTAATGTAAGAATTCTATGGCTACAATATCCCACACCACAAAAAGGCAGTGTGTTCCAATCAGATCTAGTTATGATACTCATCCCCACAATTCACTATTTTGACCTTTTCCTGCCACACTGAGCAAACATGCATCTTCTTCCACTTGGGTACCACTAGGGCATGTAACCACAGCTACTTGTGGCAATTTCACACACACCTAGGACATCCCTGGGAAAAGGGAACCTCGATTGAAGGATTGCCTCCCTTAGATTGGCCTGTTATAGGCCCCCAGATGGGGAGTGTTTGTGGGGATGTTGGTTTATTTGGTTTAGGAAGTCCCAGCCCATGGTGAGCAGAAAGCAGCTCTCGGATGGCGGGTCTGGGCTGTATCAGAAAGGCAGTGAAACAAGCCAATAAGCAGTGTCCCACCATGGTCTCTGCTTCATTTCCTGCTAACAAGTTTCTATCTTGGCTTCCCTCAGTGATGGTCTGCAACCTGTAAGTCAAATCAACTCTTTCTTCTCCAAACTTCTTGTAGTCAGAATATTTTATCACGAAACTATGACAGTCCCCCATACCCCTTCCCCTCCGTGGCTTTCTCCAGGATCTGCTGTGGTTCACAACCTGTACACCTTGCACTTTCCATCAGCTTTGTCTCTTTGTGTACAGCACTGATAACTGAGGCAGGCTCACAGTGTTACTTTCAGTCTCCCCTTTCCACTCTAGGAATGATGTCACAGAGAGGAATAGGCTGAGACTCTAACTGCCCAGTCCATGAATACCAATGTCTACAGTTCTCATTGGCATTCATAGTCCTAATCTGAGATTATCACCAAACTCTAATTTTCTTCTCAGGTGATGTAGCTTCATTTGTAGCTCCACTCACTTGCTGAGGACCTGGGAAGTTAGTCTTTCAGAAGTCAACCCTCAACTTTACAATCTAAATTTTACTTTTCAGAGATGCCTAAGCTCCTGTCTCTAAGACCATACATGAGTTTGCAACATAACATAGTTCCTCCTGGGATCCTGGATCTATGATTCAAGGGTCAATGCACAGTGCATAGCTAACACCTCCCAGAGTTTACCTGCATTTCCCCTTTAATAGCTTCCCATGGTTCTGTTTATGATGTCAATCTCCTACTGACAGATTTGCCAGCAAGAATCTCCTATTAAGAGTTTAAATAATGCTTCCCACCAGGAGTCAAAAAACAATTTAAAAGAATATAGAAATCAAACATAGATGCAAATAGCTACTTTATGGTTGGTAAAAATCAAACCTGAGTAGAGGGGATAGCCTTGGTTAGGACCATATAGCCTGTTGGCCAGTGTACAGTACAGGTACTCTGCTTCTGCTGGCTTATCTACCTCCTGGCCACTAGAACACAATGTGAAATAAACACCCTGCAGAGGCAGGACTGGGAAGCAGAATCAAGAGGTCTGAGAAGGGGAGAGATGATCATACTAAAGCCAGAGCTCATGTGTAAGTTAGAAACATGCCTTGCTCCAGATGAGTGGAGGAACTACTCTGACTGAGTGTCACCATTTATAGGAGATGGAACAGAGAGAGAACTAGGCCTCACTCTCTGTTCCGTGCATACAGGCACTGAATCCTGTTACCTTTGTCAGCCTAGGAGAAGGAGGGCTGGCATGGGTACGGTGCCACTTCCGGCAACCGGACAACCCACAGTCAAGGCCCTTTGCTCATGCCCTTTCTCCACAACATGGTGTTTTCATCCAAGGGGATGATGACACACACTTCCAACTGAGAACTGCTCACCTCTTTCCCCAGTACACTAGCCATTCCCCAGCAGAGTTGTGATGCCAGGCACCTGGATGTGGAACACATGTCTGCTCTGTGAGTTTGCTCCCACCCCACCTCCAACCGTGGAGCCATGTCCTTGAAGTGTGGCTGTCCTGGAGTATGGATCAGGAGAAGAAAGCCAGGCCGACCTCAGGGATGCTGCTGATGGTGTGTCCTTTCATCCCACTGCTGAGGAGCCTTGGGAGATACATATTCATGTTCCTTTTCTATTTAATTTTTAACTTTTAGGATGAGACTTGGAAGCTGGGAACATGGCTAAGTGGTGGGTTATTTGTCTCATATACATAGGTCTTAGCACCAACACAACAAACAAACAAAATGAAGTGAACAACAGCACCAAAAATGAAAAAAATTTATGGGGCCTACAGACTCTTGCCTACTGTCAGCACAATAATATTATTATATTTATTTCTCTGGGAGCATCTACCTCTTCCAATGTAAGCAAGTTACTTGGAAGTTCTTTCAATCTCTTCTTCCAACCTAGAACCATGAAAGTATAGCATATCTCTCCAATATGCTTTGTGTCCCTACTTGTTCTCGTCTCATACAAGTTGTTACATCATAGACAAAGACAGCACACGTGTGCACTTGCTTTTGCTGTGTGGTCAAAGAGGAAAGTGGGAATCATACCACTTAACTAGAACCTGAAAATGCCTTGACATCCACAGAAAGTTGGATCTAAAACCCCCGAGTAGCCAAAGTATAACAAATTATCTTATATAAAATGAAGATGTGATGATATAAAATCTATACATACCCTCTCACACAACAGCCAACACTACTACTACATAATTCATTGTTCAGAAATGTCATGAGAAAAAGCCTATGCATCTTTCAAATACACAGAACATTTTTGTATTTTTGTTCTGAGGTTAGCCAAAGCAATGGCTACCTAGGTACTGCCTGTGAACAACTGACTATAGAAGGCACAGATGTACTAATTGTACCAATGCTTGTCCTAATAAGGTAACTATTACTAGCAAAGTAATTTCTATATCTATGATCTCATTTGGGCCTCAAAATAATATTATTAACAAGGCCACTTAGGGTTATAGCCTTCCATTTTATATCCCAGGAGAGAGAGAGACAATGACGAAGAGTCATTTATGCGTGATTTTGATGAGAGGTGGGGGTCAGGCAGGCTCACCCATGTGATGATGCAGCCAGGTCTTCTTTGGAATCTGTCTGCTCCTCTTTTTTAGGGTATTGCAGTGCCCACAAGACCTCTAGTGTAGCTGGTAAGACATTGACCACAGAAAGGCTGATGAACCAGCCCTAACCGAGTGTTCTCTGTCTTGCAGTAAGAATATTGCCCTGAGTGAATGGAAAGAACTTTGGGGACACACACCAAATGCATTTCCATATGCAATATAATAATGAATATCACTAAAAGCTTGCTTAGCACTTTCGTGGCACTGTAAACTAGAAGAAGAATCGATTGCTTACCGCAGTGAACTCCATGAAACTTCTTCAGGAAATGAAGATAGCTCAGATGTAAAGAAAGGAAAAGCAGACACTCACTTTGTCCCCACAGAAGGCTGGTGAGGGGACTATGGTGTTTTCCATTAAAGTTTCTCTGATTAAAAATACAGTCGACGGAACAGAACAGAGCGTGCAACACTGTGAAGAGTTAGCTTTAAGATGTGTATTTAACTAACCACTTACTAAAATGAAAGCATTATTATAACGAAGAAAAAGAAAGTCTATGGACATCTAAAGCCATCACTCTTGGGGGTAACTTGCATGTCAGATTATTGCACTTTGAAAGAAAGCAAGAAAATGCAGAATAACTCATGTGTACAGATGGCTCAAGCACACCCACCCATCTCCCAAAGCAGCACATTTCCAAAGGGCAGAGATAGCCGCGCACCATGCCTCTTCTGTTTAATTTCTTCTTGAAGCATTGTTCTCTAAGGAGACTGCTCAAGTTCTCTGTCTCCCACACTGTTTTCAAACCAGTTACCACTCCTTGCATTTCTAAATGACAAGGCAACTGGGTCTCAATCTTGATATGTAGAGAGAAAACCCAAACTGACAGTTAGAGGAGGCAGAAGGGGGAAAGCACTACCCACCCCTCCCTCATCCCAAATGTCATTCCTCCTTTGCCTGGGCTGTACAGGCCACGTTGATAAAGAAATGAGCAGACACTTGAAAGTTTCTGACAGGTGTCATGGGTACAGAGTGGCCACAAGGGATGGAGTTTGACATGACAGTGGCAGAGCCATCAAGGCTGGCTCCAGGACACACAGAGTTTGGTGGATGTCAGATCTAATTTTGTCACGCCCCAACTTGAGAATGGTGTCTACACATGGACAGAGCCAGAGGGAAGCGTTCAGAGAACTTTCTAACAACATGCTAAACAAATGATGCTATCAGGCCACAACAATGTAGGACTGGCTGCCCTGGTGGACGCCTCCATCCTGGACTGGTTAGAGAAGGATATAGGTCTGGTCCCACTGGTTTCCTATGTTTATTTGCTCTCTGTGTTCTCAAAGGTCTCAATTTTGAAAGTCTTTTCCACATTTGGCAATGGTGGTGGTAGTGCTAACATTCCTCACATCCTGATATTCTGATCATGTTGATCATATTAATACAGTAGTCTCTGTTACAGATTCTCTAGGATCTAAGTATTTGGCAAACTCTCTCCCCTCTAACCCAGTCAGAGAATGATTTATAATGGTAGGGCAGAGCCGGCTTCCTAGGAACAGTGTGCAAAACAGTTTCATAAATATTGCTCTCTTGCATTATTTTGAAATATTACTTCTTTTAATGTTCTGCCAAAGTCAAATTTTTTTTGCTTAATAAAAACCCACAGGCAGGCTTCCTGCTCTGCCAAAGTAACAGGTGGTACTCACGTTTACCTGGTGGGAGAGATTGCTCTGAGTACCTCTAGCCGAAAAGTTAGGTTAGCTGGTGTTGGGCATGATGGATAACAGCAGATGTGTAGATAATTTTTAATCCAGATTTCCAGCCTACTAGCATGACACATTTATCTGATAGTTCTTAACTCAATATGTTGGCTTGTAGTTAAGCATTTTTAAATAGCATGAGGATTTGATAAGAACATTCATTTATTAAAAATATAAATATATAAACTTGACAAAAACATTTTATAAAACAGGCAATAGCACCCATATGAGCTCCAGGCTTCATTTCTGATGAAAATTCCTTAGGGGCCTGAGCATGGTAATAAATCAACTGTGGTGTTGGTATCAGCCCCCAAATGCCATGAGTCATTGCTGAAGGCAATTCTGGTGTCACAGTGACCTGAAGCACACTAGAATTTTGTGGAAAGCAGGCCAGGAGAAGATATTTTTATTGTGATGCTTACTGTGGAATGTTGAAATGAGTTTTCTGTCATATCACAACTTCTCTGCTGTTGTAACACACTTTGATAAAACACAACTTTATCTACTTCCTGGTTTGTATTTGGGGATGAAGGGTGGTCCCCTTTTAAAAATTTTAGTTTATTTACTTATAATCCAGGGTTTCCCCTCCCCCCTCTCCTTCCAGTTCCTCTCCTTCTCCTCCTTCCCTGGTGCCCTCTCCCTTTACCTCCAGACAAGGGGAGTTCCCCTTGACCCATATCAACCCTCCCAGCACAACAAGTCACATCAGGACATCAGGACTGAGCATCTCCTTATCCCCCGAGGCCAGGCCAGGCAACTCTGCCAGGAGGAAGTGATGCGAAAGCAGGCGATAGAGTCCATGTTGAAAACAGACCCCTTCCTCCACTGGCCAAGCAGCCTACATGAAGACCAAGCCGCCCATCAGCCATATATGTGCAGGGGGCCTACGTCCAGACCATGCATGCTCCTTAGTTTATGTCTCAGTCTCTGTAAGCACCATGGGTCTGGGTCTTCTTGTGGGGTTTCTGTCCCCTCCAGGTCCTTCCATTTTCCCCCCAACACTTGCACAGAACCCCCAGAATCTTGCCCCATGTTTGGCTGCAAGTCCTAGCATCTGTCTCAATCTCCTGCTGGCTGGAGCTCCCAGAGGAGAGTCAAGTTAGGCTCCTGTCCATGAGTATAGAAGAACATCATTAACTGTGTCAGGGGCTGGCTCTCTACCATGGGATGGGTCTCAGGTTGGGCCACTCATTGTTTGGACACTCCTTTGATCTTTGTTCCCTCTTTATCTCTGCACTTCTTGCAGGCAGAGTAATTTTTGGATCAAAGGTTTTGTCGGTGGGTTGTTGTTCCCCTCTTTCTACTAGTTCTGCCTTTCAAAGAAACATCTCTCTCTCTCTAAGGGTCCTGTAATTTCATATGTTATGTATACCTAACAAATAAATATAGAAAGAAAAAGCTACACTAAAGGCAAACTCTAGACAAATTATTGGCCAATAAAAACTAAAATATTTTAAATTTTGAAAATAAATTTTAAAGTTTAACAATATTTTAAAATGTTTTAACAGCTGGGTCTGGTGGGACAAGCTATTATTTCTGTCACTCAGGAGGCAGAAGTAGGAAGATCTCTTGAGTTTGCAGCCAGCACTTTGTGTACAGTGAGATCCAAGCTAGTAAGATCCTATCACCAAAAACAGAACCAAAACCTGTTACCTCAACTAATCTGAGCTTATGAAAGAAATCAAGTTTGGTAGTGTGATACAACACTCAAGATTCAATTCTATAAATTCAATAACTGAAAGGGATGAGCTGACAATATGGCTCAGTGGGTACTTGATGTACAAGCATGAGGATCTGAGTTCGGATCCTCAGAATCCACATAAAATACATGAACTGTGACCCACACTCATAATCTCAGTGCTGTGGAAGAGATGGTTGGAGGAAGAGACAGGCAGATCATGGTGACTCTGTGGAAAGCTAGTCTAGCCTAAATACAGAGCTTCAAATTTCATGAAAGATCCTATCTTAAAGAAAGAAAAAAGGTGGAAGAGCCAGAGGAAGATGCCCATCACAGCAAGAAAGAGTGAACCAGGAGACCTCTCTTGAATGTTCCAGACATGTGGTAAAACTTAAATGTCTGCCAACATGTAAAACTGAGTGTTTTCCTAATCTATAAGGTATGTTCGCATGATACTACACTATGGGTAGGTGAGACATCAAGGCTGATTCCCCAGATAACCAATCAAAACCCGGGTTCATTTCCACACATATCTATGTGGGTTTCATCCACGCTGTGGCTGACACAGAGCTCTCTTCTCCTCTGCCACATGTGCTCAAAACATCAAGTTGGAGTACTGAAAAATGCCAGTAGGAAGGAAATAATGCATGTTAAGTCTTTGCTCTGCCTTAGTAAGCAGGCTTTTTCCAGATCCCTTCGACCGGCACTCATCATTACTTCAAGACTATTATTACTGGCCCATGATATGGTTCAGTTGGTAGAGTACCTGCCTAGCACACACAAGGCCCTAGGTTTGATTTCCAGTGATACATAAACCTGGGTTTGTTTGTACATACGTCTAAACCTAGCACTTGGGAGGTAGAGGCAGGAGGATCACAAGTTCAAGGTCATCTAAAACTACACAGTTCAAGGCATGAGATGCAAACAAATAAGAAGCTCTGCACTTATAAAGCAAATGAAGGTTCAGAGTTTAACTCTGAGGTCACCCTAGAAAAAAGCAAGCATGTGAATTGAGCTGTGTGTCATGGCTGTGAGCAAAGATCACAGGAAGAGTTACATGTCTTATAGACTCCCTAAACTTGGTACCTTGACAGTTGTTAGAGTACAGTTTGCATAGATTCTAGGTCGGGAAGCTGCAGCAGGCCACTTCAAGGACAAAGTCCTACCTCTTAGAGCAGAGCCTTGATTTGACGGGTTCTGTCATAGTTACTTTTCTGTTGCTCTGATCAAACTCCATGACCAAAGTATGTAATTTAAGGGAAGAATTTATTTTGGCATTACAGTTCAAGAGGGATAAGAGTCCAACCTGGTGGGGATGCTGCATAGCAGGCAGCAGGCATGGCTGCAAAGGGAAGGAGGAGGAGGAGGGAGGAGGAGGAGGAGAAGGAGAAGAAGAAGGTGGAGAAGAAGGAGAAAGAGAAGAAAAAGAGAAGAGGAGGAGCAGATAATATTTTGAGCCCTACCCCCATGGAGGAGAGAGGGGGAGGAGAGAGAGAAACTGGAAGCAGGCCATGGCTTTCACTCGTACAGCAAACCTTGTACATAGATTCCCCAGCAAGGCTGTACCCTAAGCCTCCTCAAATAGTGTCATCAACTGGGGAGCAAGTGTACAAGTGTCTGAACCGCCTATGGGCTGATATACTCATCCAAACCACGACAGTCCCAAAGAATGTTCAAGGTTTCTGAGTCAGGTATTACATTCAAATCCTACAGCAAATCTCTCAAAAAGCATTTCCCTCACAGACCCCAGAGACCCTCCATGTCACTGCCACTGAAATATCTCATTTACTCACTTTATTCCCTTTTCTTTCCAGACTTTAAATCTCAGTAGGAGAACAGAGCCTCAGAACAGACAGAGCACCGAGTACTCCCGCCCTGGGGTTAACTGATAGAAAGAGCTCACAGCACAACCACTTCTTTACTTAAAATCTTTGTTCATCCTGAAATTCTGTCTATTTATTGTAGTGATGAGTGATTTCACAGCAATGAAAATCTGGAAAACGAACCAGAAATATCGCTCCAGCTTTGGTTAATGGAGGTAGTAGGCCAGAGTCCTGGATGGAGAAAAAAAATTTAATACTGGTTGCAAAGGCAGAAACCCTCCTCCCCATATCCTTAACGTACTCACAGCATTTTCATATTATAAAATGATAGAGTACAGCACCATTAAATACATCACTGATTTGCCAATCCTAGGTATTGGTGTATCTGTCTAACTGGCGGTGCAGCTGCCTGGGGCATTGATTGTACTGTCTAGTGGTTGAGAGAGATGTTATCTTGATTAATTAGAAGTCAAAAATAAACGCATCTTCTATAAGATCTCTTGTGGCATTCATCTGAAGAAAAAAAACCTACAAGGGTCTAGGAAATGTTGGAAACTTAAAAGGACAGAGTGAGAAGGTGGAAAGCCACTTCCTCAGCCAGCTGTCCAGAGCAGAGATGAAGCCTGTGAATCCAGCAAGTGGGTGTGAGCTTATCAGCAGAAAGGTGGGCTTTGGTCTTTTCCTTTCACATACACCTTTAGATTCAGGTTGTACAGAGAAAACCACTAGAGTTCAGAAAAGCAGCCTTCCTTTCTTGGCTGGTTCTGAAGATTTGCCTTCTCTACCATCCCAAGGACTAGTAAGGCATCAGGTACAGCACTTTCACTGCAGAAGGCCATATGGAAGCATACAGAAGATGATTTTCATAGAGTGCTAGGCAATATTGTTATATGTTCAGGCATGATTTCATTTGCCATGAGCTGACCTAGTCATGAGTCTTGTAGCCAAGGATAACCCTGAATATCTGATCTCTCTGCTTTGCCAGCTGTGTGCTTGGGCTTACAGGCATGCAAGCAAAACTGGTTTATATTCTGCTTAGGATCAAACCTAGGGCATTGTATATACAAAGCAAGCACTCTGCCAATTAAGCTGCATCTTCTAGCCTGTGGATAATATTGTTCTTAAAGAAATCATCTGTATTTGTTCTTTTGTTAGTTGGTTTATTTGTTTCTCTGTGTGGCCTTAGCTGTTCTGGATTCACTTTATAGACCAGGCTGGCCTTGAACTCACAGAGATCCACCTATCTCTGCCTCCCAAGTGCTGGGATCACAGGTGTGGGCCACTGATCACAGTTTGCATTTGTTCTTAAAGGATCTGCATATGTTCTAACCTTTGGCAAAGATAAAGAATTTTTATAGAAAATTCAAAATTGTTTAGAAAAGAGGAATGTTTCAACATATTAATGAAGCATCACAAAAGCCGACCTCAAAATACCAACTACACAACGTCATACACTAGATTATTGACAACATCCAGAAAGACTCCTGGTTCTCTTTCGAGTCTGTAAGCTCATTTCCATAAAGCCTATCGCACTGGGTTGATTCTGGGGGTTTTGTTTTTGTTTTTCCTTTATGATCATAAACTTTCACCAGTTCCTCAACTTCAACACTGCCAATGTGAAAGAAGCTAATAGCAGCTACTTGCCATTGTGGGCACAGTGAAGGCTGAGTTATGAGTGGCCCTGGAAACACTGTGTCGATAGGTAACTGCGCTGCCATTCGTGAATGATTAGACATTTGGAAAATGGCATTGTTAAGCCTGAGCATCCTATTAGCTGTCATTGATTTGTTCAACATGTATTTATTAGAGTGAGAAGACTACAGTGATAAGAGAAAAAATGTACTGTCCTGGCCCATGCTGAGGCACAGTTGAAGTTCTGTCATTTTAAGTGGGATAATGTATGGATAGGGCTTTGGAGTCTATTATGTGTTTAGTAACTATAAGGTACTATTGATATTTTTGTAGCAATCAGAAGATGGCCTGTGCCTTCATGGAGCCAGAGCTGAACAGCTCCTCATACTGTAAAGCGGCCACTTGAAAGTCTAAGCTGCCTAATTGGAAGATTGTTGACCAACTTCACTTTCATTTTTTTTTTTCTGTTTTGTTTTGTTTTGTTTCAGACAGGGTTTCTCTGTGTGTAGCCCTGGCTGTCCTGGAGCTCACTTTGCAGACCAGGCTGGCCTTGAACTCATCCACCTGCCTCTGTCTCCAAGTGCTGGCATCAAGGCATGCATTGCCATATTTGGCTAACTTTTATTTTTTAATGGATTTGTTTCCTTAGAATTCTTTACCTTAATGGCTCAGATAGCAATTGGCTGGGTCGAGGTCACCTGGCTCAGGTCATCCTTTTATGTGACTTGAGAGGGGTCTGTTTTTCATGCCCAAAGTCAGGGTACCTACTCCATCTCTGCTTCCCTTCCACCAATTTCCACAGTAGCCAGAAAACTCAGACTAGATCTTGGCTTGAAGCTAGTTCATCCACTCAACTATCATTAACATATTTGGGGCCACAGGATCTGGGCCATGAGTCCATAACATAACAGGGGACCTGATCCCTGAAGGCTGTTAGGGAAGACTACACCTCTATTTCTGACAATTTTGAATTGAACCTTCTGAGGAAGATGTGGCATAATACTTTATATTGTACTCTCAACCCATCTGCTTCAGTGACTCTATAATGAACTATGGACATGCCCCCATTATTGAATTACCCTTTTAATCCTAGCAAGAAAGGGGCTTCATAGAGGATAACTGTACTTTGACCATTGAAATCATTCTTTAAAAATAAGCGATACAATTTCTCCTAAAAAGTCCAACCTTGTATCAGATATATTCTCCCAGACAGGCCTCATCCATACCTATTTTTAAGCAGGATCCTGAAGCATTAAATGCTAGCCTGAGATACGACAGTCTTCAAGGCCTTCTAAGCAGATTCTCCAATCAGCTGCAGCCAGTGGTTGCTCTGACTCAAAGGCTCATACTTCCTTCTATTATGATTCTGCCTTCCAGGTAGGTGTTGGATTTCTTCTTTAAGCAATGTCTTAATAATTTCTGGAGATACATTTCTGTGAAACCTTGTCTTGGAGGTAGGACTATGGTAAGCTTATATCACAGGTTTGGCTTTAAGTTTGTAACATGCTATGGCCATCTAGAGAGTCTGGATTTTGAGCTTCTCTAGGAAGCCCAAGTAAGGAGATATGGGTGAATCTTCCTTGCCCTAGATGTTTGCGGCATTTACGATGAGATTTAACACAGCTGACTTACCACCAACAAAGGCCAGATCCATGAAAGGGAATATGCTAGCTGACATTTCCAAAGGAGACTGCATCTTTTTGCAATGCTGTCAGTAATTTTTCCCACCTGCCTGTAGGAGCATGTTTTGTCTTCCAAAGTAGTCTACATGCTTCTAAGGTCAAAAGACCTTTTTCTCTGTGCCTTTTCTCAAGTTCCCCAAATGCAGGTGTCTGATGACATAGACATAATGCCTCCAAGGGGATCTACTAGAACTGCGAGCTACAGGTACCTTGATTTCAAGAACCAATCACACAGTTCAGTCATGAATAGCCTTCTGGATACAGCTACCAGGTAATTAGAGGGGGTCTTTAGTTTGCCTCCATAAAATGTACCTCTGCAATAAGCATAAATCTACCTCCCACCCCCACAACACACACATACTGCGTTCACTGTAGAAATCAGAGGCTACTTGCTGATTTCATCTGATCACCTGAGCCAGCTGGGGTAGATGGTTAAAGAGGAGCTTGGCTAATTTAGTCAGCTGGGCTCACTTTGCACTGCTCTGACTGACAGGCTGGGCTCCTGCTCATGCCTGAAAAGTAGCATCCCGGAATGACATACAGTTTGATAACATAAGATGCTTAGGGTTTTTGGCTCAAGTGAGATGTTCGGAGCTAATAGCCCTGTGAGCTGAGTTTTAGCTGTGATCTGCACCTTGAGATATCCGTTCTGTCTGGCTCAGGAAAAAGGGGAAAGAATGAGAGCTTATTTCTAGAAAGGTTTCTGATGAACAGCATTTGTCATTGAAGGGGAAGATGGGTATAATTAGCTTGTCAGTCTAGTTTGGGCTGAGCAGGCTGTCTCTGCTAAGAAAGATGGACTAACTGCCAGAGCCACTGACAGGCAGTCGATAGCGCAGCAATTAATGTCATAAATAATTCCAGAACCAATTACATCAAAATGGACTCGGAGCTTTAAAAAGGTACAGAATTCTCTTATTCTTCCTGCTAACAGCAAGAAACAGCTTTCATTTTTCTCTGTAATTACTTTTCATTGTATATAGCAATACAACTGAGCTTTTCTGTCCATATTTAAGCCTTGTCTTTCTCTGAGCCTCTTCCCCCACCGCCAGGCTCCCTCCTTCACCCCACAGGACAAGGCTGTTAAAGTCGATCTTCCCTGCCGGAGCAGCAGGGTGAATGTATAATCTTTTAACTTGGCTGTTGCCTGAGAACTCCAGCTACACCTAAATGATTAAGAGCCAGGTTTTCGAAAATGTCATGGACCGTGACAGCAGAATGCCCCAAACAATGGCATTTGGAAATGAAGACATTTGTGAAATAAATGGATTTGTCTTATTATTTTAAAGGTTGCTGTGACTTTACTTACACTGAATATATTGATCCCCCCCCTTTCCTCTACTCCTTCTCCCCTCCCCTGCTTTGTACAGTTCCAAGCATGGTCACCAGGCCAAAGTGTTCCCCCTACACTGTGAATATAAATTCAATACCACACATGTATACTAATGGGCACTTTTATTTTTTTTCCAGAAGGATTAGGCTCTTTAACATAGTGTTTTCTTTAAAAGCCGTTCTCTGGAGCTGTCCCAACTCCTCTGCTACTTCCCCATGCCCTACAGTAAGTATGCAGATAACACAAAGGCTATTATACCTATAATGGTGCCACAGACTAGATATCAGTGGGGCTAATTGTCTCCCCCAACCCCCAGCCTCCATCAGTTGCCGCTGTAGGCTGGATTAGAGAAAGGAAGGGATTATGGGAAAGCAAATTACTGTAGGATTCATTCACAGCTTTGTTCCCTGCATGACAAACATTTCCAACTTTTCAGCCAGAGTGACATTTACTCTGGAGGGAAAATGGCTCATGAAGCTCCCACCGTTTCAAAAGTAGCCCTGGCTGCTGGTGTTGCCTGCAGTTTGCTGAGTGTGCTTGGGCTCTGCCTTCCTGCTGCTGATGGCTCTCCCTTCCGCAGTAGGTGTCACTGCAGTGAGTGGTAATTACAACAGAAGATCTTAGAGGACATGGGGTAATTAGGCCAGCCTGTGCAGGCATAAACACTGACGGTTACCGTATTAAAAACTCAAGTTGTCGGCATTTTCCTCCCTCCGAAGACCACAACAACAGCAACCTCGCCAACAAAGGCAAGTTTTCAGGAGAACAAAGGACCTTTGCGTCTGAGGGAGCTGACTGGGTGTCTGTATTTGGGGATGGGTGCACATGGCGTCTGCTGGCCAGTTGGAAATGATGAGTTGAGATGATGTAGCTCATGTTTTGTGATTAGGCACCTTCCTCGGCATCTCAGGGCTCTTTAGCCTAGACATGACAGGCAGATGATGATAAATGACACCTTGTAGCGAGTGCTTCTCTCCTTCACTTTGGGCTGGATCCGGGTAGACTTTTGAATACCACCTTCTTCCCGGCTTGGTCGTTCCCACAGCAACCGCACCAGGTACACAGACTGCGTCTTCAGCAGGAGACAGGCAGTAGGAAAAGTAATAAACACCCAGACTCTCGTCCTATGAGTAGGAAAGCACGGTAGCAGGGGAGAGGCATCAGAACATCCCAGAAGAACCTGCCTTTGCATCCAAGTCTGCTTTCCCTATTCAATATTTTATTTTTGAGACAGGGTTTCTCTGTGTAGCCTTGAATATTTTGAACTCGATTTGTAAACCAAGCTGGCCTTGAACTCAGAGATCTACCTGCCTCTTCTTCACAGATTGCTGGGATTACAGGAGGGTGCCACTGTGCCTGACAAGATTTTATTTTTTAAGTGTGCATATATGTATGTTTGTGTGTATGTGTATGTGTGTGTGTGTCTGTCTGTACATATGAGTATAGGTACCCAAGGCTTACAGAAAAAGGCACTGGCTCCCTGGAGCTGGAGTTACAGGCACGTGTGCAGCACTCAGGTCATTGTCTGTAAGAGCAGTATGAAATTGTAACCTCTGAACTTTTAACTTCACCATTGAAGATCCACAGTACTCCTGATAATGAAAGACCTCCCGCCCAGCCCACATTGTATTATTATTATTATTATCATTTTGATAGGGCTTTGGGCCTATATTTTTGGAAGTGGCTTTTCGGTTATGGGATCATGGATCTCATGATCTGAGAGAGAAAGACAGAAGTGAATCTGTAAACTAACTGTGTGATTCCCAGGCAAATTGCTTCACTTAAAAAGAAAATATTCTACCTGCATCACCAGCGCTGAAGGGAGTAAAACAGCTCATAAAACACCTGCCCCCAAGACACAAGTCCCTGGCCCTTCTTTCATGCATTCCCTCTCTCACCTGTAAGACACTGGTCTTCCTCACTGGAATTTGCAAGACTCTGATGTCAAACTGTGTTTAAATAGAAAGACTACCCCCACTCTTATTCACAGTGCCCCAGGGAGTCTCTGTACCTGACTGTTCCCATCCTGCCTTTGCTTGGCTCTGAACTCTTTGACCTAATAACCACAAAGCTCTTCTGTGACATCCCCAGCAAGAGATGCTGGCAGTGTGACAGAAGACGAATCCCACTCTAGTGTGAAATTTTCGTAGCACAAGCTAAACTCAATAAATTTTCCCAGTTACTTCTAGGCCTGTGAGTCAGCCCGAGATAGTTCAGACTAAGATGTTGGATTGTTGGAAATTCTAAAATAATCCCACAGCTTATAAAAGACATATACAGGTGAGATATTTGAATTCTCTGTTAGGCCCCTTTCTTCCTAGAGTTCTTGCAGCAGAAACTATGAGCTCAAAACCACTGTTAATCTTAGCCTTTGGCTGGAGGATTAGGAAGGACACTTGGTGGTAACGTTGACCATGAATTTATGGATGAAAATCCCATGCATGAGACTGGAAGATTCCAGAGAGTGCGTGTGTACTTACTGAATTCCTCAATTTAGGATATGTGTGTGTGACATTCTGAAAATTCATGGAGGAAACTCTCACCATCACCACAGCCAGAATTTCATCCTCTTCTCCCTGATCTATTATTCCCCCAATGAGCCTCCAAGTTAAGGTGAACATAATTAACCAATCTTTTCTTGAGACGTTTCAAGGTTCTTTTCTTCCTTGACTTTATGCCTCAGAGGTACACTGCTTTGTCTAAATGTGCCCCACCACTTGTTCTCAGTCTCTTAGGCCGTGGCTGGAATAGGACAACTATTCAGCAAATATTTATTAAACTACTGAATGTGACTTAACGTGAGCTCTTTGGAATGTCAAATATCCACTGCCTCTTCTCTGAATAAAAGTGTTGAAGTTATCTAGGATAAAATAACCCCTGACTTAAAAACAATTGAGGCTACATTTGGTTCTTTCAAGTCACCAAACTCCAGTTTTTTCCCCGGAAGACATGCCACCAATGCCATCTACCCTTGATGCGGGCTCAGGCTTCTGGGGTTAACTTAAAATTCATCTGTAATTATTAGGAATATAAATGTGTGGTAAAAGAAGGTAAGTACTTAATCTGCTCTTTGTTGCTTTGAATCCCATCTATATCACTGTCTATTATAGGTATCCTGAACTTTGATGATTCATGGAAAAAAAATGCACTATCTAGTCTTTACCCAAGAAAAATAATATCAATGAAAACATTTTTGAAAAGTCATCTTTTTTTGTCATCTAAACATAATACTCATGCCAAATATAAATATGAATTTCTACTTGTTCTTAACTGTATTTCATGACTAGTCAAAACTCCAACTCTACAGTATGATTAAATTTTTCTAGATAGCAGCATCCTCGTTTTTACCCTTACTATCCATAAATTGTGACACAATGGTCATAAGGATCAGGAAGAAAGAAGTGTCTCTTTCTTTTAATTCCCTTATTTGGCTGATGTAATAAAAGCACAATATCTGGTATATTAATGGACTACTACGTGATACTGCGTTAAAAACATTTTCAATTTCCATGATATCCTGGCAGCCTTTGCTCCTTCTAGAGAGTCTGAGTTAGTCAAATGAGCAAATAGGCTGGGTTTGAGTCTTCTGCAACTGAGAAAAGGCTTGCTATAGCAGCCAAAGGCTTTCTCATATATTTAGCTTTTCCTTTTTATTCCTCTCTCATCCCCATCCCAAGGACATTCCTCACTCACATATCCATAGAAAATATTCATGCTCACTTATTATTTACTATAACCTATTTTATATTTTATGATATGGATTTTTAATGTACGTTCTTGGTTTTATCAGTAAATCACAAGTTTGTAGAAAATATGATCGTAGGCTTCTTTGAGTTTTCTTATACCTAGAATAAGTTTCTTCCACACAGTATGTGCTTTTCTGGATTTAGAAATGGTCCTTATCCTCTTGGCACAGGCTTTTAATTCCTACATTCAAGAGGCAGAGTAAGGCTGTGAATTCAGGGCCAGCCTTGGCTACATAACAAGACCGTGTTTCAAAACAAACAAAAAGCATAAGCTGGGTTCAGTAGTGAACACTTTTAATCCTAGTACGCAGGAGGCCCATACAAGCAGACTATGAGTTTAAGGCTAGTCTAGTCTCTCTCTCTCTCTGTGTATACACACACACACACACACACTGGACTGCTCTGTATACAGACATATATATTTGTATACAGTGTAAATGTATATATGTATCTAGTATATGTACAACTATACATAATACATACAGAGAGAGAGAGAGAGCAGTCCAGGTTAGTGCTACATAGTGAGAGCCTGACTCAAAATTTAAAAAAGGAAAGAAAGAAAGAAAGAAAGAAAGAAAGAAAGAAAGAAAGAAAGAAAGGAAAAAGAACAAATGCATTTATAGACATGTCATAAAAAGGTCCACTCTTTTGTAAACATAGCATACCACAGTGGAAAATAAAATGCTGTTGTATTTACTATGCACTTGGTGTACAATAATGAAATCAGTCTGGAATGCATACATTCTTCCTCAGAACCCCCTGTCCCAGTTGCTTGGAGAAAGAAGGTAGCTTTGGAAGGACCAGATCCTGAATCATTTCATGTTCAAATGCAGCATCTAGCTAAGCCTGCTGGAGGAAATACAGATGACAATGCTCTGTGTTTAATATTTGTCATTAAAATGACAGCAATAAAGCCTAAAACCCAAAAATGGAAAATCAGCTGGGTCCTTATAGACTGTCACAGCCAAGAGTAATAAAAACTAAATCAATCACAGATTGTGGCAATAGATAATTTAACTAGTACTGGAAATTAAATGGAAGGACATTTCCAACACCCGGCCCCCATTGTGGGAGAATGAAGATGCCCTCAGAATTCAGATGGGCCTCACTGAACAGGCTAGGATGACAATGGAGAAGAAGGGAAAATTATTTAAATGAGATTTAAATTGCCTTGTTTCCTTAGTCCTCTGAAGGTTGCCTCTGTTATTACATTGTAGTATTTTACCATCAACATTTCTGACACATCATGGGTTTCCTGGCATGTCTACTCTTGTTCAAAGGGAGGAAATATGACTTTCTGAGAGTAAGTTTACAGTCTGGGCAGCTGGAGCCCAGCAAATATCTAGTAGTGAAGGCTAGGTGTGTAACAGATGCCAATGGGGAGGAGCGAGATCACACCCACTGTCTGGGGCAGCTCTGTCCCAGGCTTGCTTCTGCTGCCATCATCACAGATCAACACGTACAGAGACTGCCTTTAGTGAGCTCTCAGATCTTATCTGGTGCTGAGGTCGCAATTCAATTATAAATAGAAAGTACGAATAACATGGGTCCAGACCTGGACTTGACTCTGAAGAGTTTGTTTACTAGCCTGCAGGAAGTCTTGAAAATACCGAAGCTCCTCCAACCCACAGCAGCCTAATGTCTAGAATCAATGGATAAAAATACAACCAGTGGACCCTTTCATTTTGTGCATTCTATCTAGTTCACTTCAGCATGCCCAGTGATAATGAATATATATGTATATTATATATGTCTTATATACATATATGTGTATGTGTGTGTGTGTAAGAAATCTCTGGAAACATTCCCATTGTTTGCTTTCTTTGAAGGTGACTTTCTTATCTTTAGTTCCTGATTTGGAGATTTTTGTTGTCTGTTAGATCATCTTTCATGGTCTTTGCCCAATGGGGGTTATTTTTCCAGTACCATAAGCAGCAGTTAAAAAAAAGAGGTCATACTACTTTTAAAAGTAAATGAAGTTTTGGGTGTTAGAACTAAGCAAATGACAAAGGCAATAATTTAAGGATCAAAACACTTCCTCCCATTGGCATGAATCATTAAAGAAGGCCTAGTTACCTAAATCCAGGCAAATCAACTTAGACATCCATATGACCTGTAAGATGAAAAGTCCAGACGGTATTGGACTGCACTAACCAAGAGCAATAGGGAAGACCCAATGGAGAATGTCAATTGACTTTGGAGTTTTAAAATTGTATTTGACCTAATTCTAAAGGCCTAAAGGAATGCCTTCAATTTGGAAGCGGCACCTAATGGGAGGAGGCACTGGTGGTTTCTTGGCACAGCTTTAGGGAGGAGAGAGAGTTTAAGAAAATAAAACAATAAGTTTAGTTCTTAAACATTCTACCATTTATTCCTAGCTACAGAATGTGACATATTCCTGGAACCCAACAGGACCTAGTTTCCCCCATCAACTGACATAATTTCCTTCCCACTCATAAGTCAGGTTTTGTCTCAAATACTAAGATTTTCCAGCTGTTCTCAGCAAGATCCTCAACATCCCATTATAAAATGATAAGAGACAAATACACTATCCCATCCCAGCCACATTATACACATACATACATACATACATACATACATACATACATACATACATGAAGAGATGTCTCACATATTAAGAGCATTGTCTTTTCCAGAGACTAGTTCAATTCTAGCACCCACATGGCAGCTCATGACCATCTATAAGTCTAGAGCCAGAGGATCCAATGATGTCTTCTATCTTCTGTGGGCAACAGACACATATAGGATATTTAGATATATGTACAGGCAAAACACAGATACAAATAAAATAAAATAAATGATTTTAAAAAATAATTATTTTTATTTTAGGGGCCGGGGAAGAAAGGAGGTAACTCCATTGATATTGTGATTGCCTTGGAAATGTGAGGACCTGAATTCAATCTCCAACACACACACACACACACACACATACACTCACAAGCACACACACATGCACACAGGCTCACACACACATACTCACTCACTACAAACATGGTAGGACATACTTCTAATACCAGTGCTGATGAGGCAGATAGGGGATCCCTGAGACTTACTCACCTCCCATTCTAGCCTACTTTGCAATGTCCAGGCCAGTGAGTGACCATGTATCCAAAAACAAGATGGACATCCCTTGAGGACAGACACTGGGGTTGACCTCTGGCCTTTACATTGACATGAACACAAGTGTATACATGCTTGCATAAACCATACACAGATGTGTGAATATATGCACATTTTTCTTCTTTAAATAAGAGTCTTAGAGAAAATAAGCCAGCTTTCCTAGTGTAGCTGGGATGCCAATGCATGCACCCTGAACCTTTGACTCAAATCCACCATGTAGTGAGACTTGATTAGCTCTAGAATCTATAGTATCAATTGCAAATGGCTTTGTATGACTTCAGCATGCACTATCTGCCTTTACATAGCTGTTGTGTTTACAGTGCTCTGATGCCAACCTCTACATGTCTCTTCTACCAGCCTGACTGCAACCTTCTAGAAACCAAGGCTCATGCATGTTCCTTGTGAGCTATCTCTGGAATCTCAGCCTAAGGACACCACTACGGTGAGCCCCTCTCCTCCACTCACTCCAAGCACTCAGCCCCACCTTCTCCTGGTACCCTGACTGATTCCTCATCTCAGCCCACTCTCCTAGGACATCATTCTTTGTCTGTGTGTCTGCATCCTCCTGAACTGCAAAAAAGCCCAGGAGGAAACGTAAAGTGATCCATCCCCATGTGTACACACAGCTTCAGTGCAGCTGGGCTGCAAGGCCAGTTTATTATCTTAAGACAAGGTCTGGTTTAGCCTGAGTTTACATCTCATCTGCCTCCCATTCATTAGATGAGTTCCAGGGCTCAGCTTACATCACATAAACTCAGCTGGTATGTATACAATGCCAGCAATATGAAGGGGGCTAACATGTGTTGAATACATCTACTCCATCTTAGGGCTCTGAAGGTCACTCGCTGGAGTAATATATGGTGCTAGTGTTGGTGGCTGAAGGTCAAGTCATCTTGCTTTTCATAATGCATAAACCTGAAACTCACTCAGACACCAATCATATGACCTAAACCTTGGAACAAATATTTTACTAAGTAAATCAGTGAGCATGCTGGCATTTCTATTAACCTTCAATGCACAGCTGACAGAAAATGAATAATGATAAATAATAACTCAAGCCTGTAAATCATGCTTAGCATCAGAAGAAAAAAAATGCTGGTGTGTGCCTACCATCTGTTAGAAGAGTGGGGACCTGAGAAGAGAGGTGGGGGAAGGGAGGGTGGCCTGTCTTGGCTGAGGTAAGCACCTTTTGGATTCAATAAACTGACCAAGACAGGGGAAGCCACTTCTGAACAGGATTGATGGACTGAGGAAAATTCCTTTCCCTCCTGTCTTCAGTTTGAGGGGTGTCAGCTCCTGACTTCGACTTGCCTCTCTCCATGTTCTCTCTCTCTCCCTCTGTTTCTCTCTGTCTCTGTCTGTCTGTCTCCATCTCCATCTCTCTCTCATGCCTCATTAAGTCTTTTCTCACTCTATCTACCTGGTTCTGGATCATTTGAAAAGATATCTTTTCAGTTAAACACCCTGGGTGCAATCCCCTCTCCTGGATTATCCCACTAGGAGGGCTTACATTTTGGTGCTGCCAGATGACAAGAATAGGAGCTGGGACATTGGGGTAAAGTTGTTGCTCTGACTTAAAAATCATCCCCTCAGAGGGAGAAGGCAGGAAGAAGCATCCCCAGCCCCCCCCCCAAGCAATATGGTTCCAAACTATCTAACCAAACAAAAATGTCACCAGCATATTAAGGAGTGTGAGATACTCAGGTCTCAACTGATACATTCCTTTGGTCCTAAGCCCTCAGTGCACTTAGGCGGAGAAAGTTCTGGAAGTTGACAAGGACATCTATGAGCACCTGTTAGAGAGGAAGCATGCATATTTTTTTGTCTCCCTCCATTTCCTTCCAATTGCACCAGTGTTCACCAGCTCAGCACAGCTTATAAAAGACAGAGAGAGAGACAGACTGACAGACAGAGAGACAGAGATAGAAAGACAGAAAGAACAATGAGAGAGGCAAATGGAAGTCAGGAGCTGACATCCATCAAACTGAAGACAGGAGGGAAAGGAATTTTTCTCAGTCCATCAATCCTGTTCAGAACTGGCTTTCCTGTCGTAGCCAAGAACCAGAGAAATATGTACTCTATAGTCACATCTCTTAGAATATAAAGCCATTCTTACAATTTTTAGGACCAGGCTAAAACGATCCTGGTCCTAATCCATTAAGAAGTCTAATCATACTAAAATCTGTACACCTAAAGAAGCTAAGCAAGAAGGAGGACCCTGGGTAAGATGATCAATCCTCATTCAGAAAGGCAAACGAGATAGACATCAGAAGAGGGAGAAAACAGGGAACAGGACAGGAGCCTACCACAGAGGGCCTCTGAAAGACTCTACCCAGCAGGGTATTAAAGCAGATGCTGAGACTCATTGCCAAACTTTGGGCAGAGTGCAGGGAATCTTATGAAAGAAGGGGGAGATAGAAAGACCTGGAGGGTACAGGAGCTCCACAAGGAGAGCAACAGAACCAAAAACTCTGGGGTCTTTTCTGAAACTGATACTCCAACTAAGGAGCATTCATAGAAATAACCTAGGACCCCTGCTTGGATGTAGCCCATAACATCTCAGTCTTCAAATGGGTTCTCTAGTAAGGGGAACAGGGACTGTTCATGAACTCAGTGGCTGGCTCTTTGATCACCTTCCCATGAGGGGGGTCAGCTTTACCAGGCCACAGAGGAAGACAATGCAGCCAGTCCTGATGAGACCTGATGGACTAGGGTCAGATGGAAGGGGAGGAGGACCTCCCCTATCAGTGGACTTGGGGAGGGACATGGGAGAAGAGGAAAGGAGGGCAGGAATCAGAGGGGATGAGGAACGGTGCTACAGCTGGGATACAAAGTGAATTAATTGTAACAAATAAAAAATTTATAAAAATAGAAGTCTGACTGTCACTGACTCTTCTGCTAACCCGACCACAGATGGCATGAGAAGCCAAGGTTGTCCAGTGTTAACTACCTTAGACTGTTTACCTTAGACCTCTGTCTTGGCTTCTCTGGGAGAAATGAGGGATAGCTCTTCCACTAGGCAATACCTATTGTTGATGTTACTGTGTAACTTGTGAGGGGCTCATCCCTCTTCTACTACCGAAGCCTACTGCCATACAGGCTACTTTATAAATTAAATTACACTTGGTGAATTCCATAACTAAAAACAAAATGCTTTCTTTTGTTGTTTACAGTACAGGTCTCTTCTGAATGTAAGTCATGCTTCAAAATAAAATTATCTTAAGTAGGTGGTAGAGAGTTGGCCTAGAGATTAAGAGAAACTGCTGATCTTGCAGAGGACCTGGGTTCAGTTCTCAGCACCTACACGGAAGCTTACAACTATCTGTGACTCCAGTTCCCAGAAAAATGTCAGGTCAGTAAGTTTATCCCCAAGCCTCTGTTCCCCCTCAGCAGGAAAACTCACTCCCATGCCTCAGCTTCCCCTCCCATAAATATTGCCCATTTATGTGGTAAGTTTTCTCCTTGTCCATGCTGATTTTCCTTACCCACTTTTGTAATTAGAGGGAGATACCAATAAAAGAAAAAAAGAAGTGAAAGGAAAAGCAGAAAATTAGCATTTTCTCAGCTGCACATTTCAGTTATTAATATTGCAATTTGAAGTAATGGAATTCACAGAACACAAAAGGTTTGAGGTTTGCCTGGTGGGGTGAAGTCAGCCACATGGTATATGGCTTGAATTTCAAGGTGAGGTTCATTATACAGAATCAGTGTGGGCAAGCTAACAATGCCATAAACCCTTCACGAGGTGTCTTCCTTGGTTTTAATGTTGCATTACTGTAGGTTTTGGAGTTTTAATATGCTGTATAAATACAGAATGCATATTTGTGAGTATGGGCATCATGAAAGGGAGGATTTTTTTTTCTGTTTTAAATCTCTGGTCCTACTTTTTTTGCTCTCTGGTTGACTTTGGTACATAGCATGTGGGAGAAAGTAGGGCAGGGTGAGTTACCTAGAGACACTCCTCATTTATGCCCAAATTCATTATGAAAGGCAGAGGCTGGCTTTTTGCTCTCACTGCAGTTTGCAGAGCATTTTGTGATAGAGACTGAAGGCTCCTGGAGGTGCAGCACTGAGATAAAGAAGATTTTTTGCTTGGCATATCCTTAGCACCAGTTCAAGCCAGTCTCACTCAGTGGTATCAGTCACCCCTTCGCCTACATCTGCAGATGGCCAGAGGCAGCAATCCTCTGTCAGTTTCTCACCCAATGGATGATGATGCTCATATTCAGCAAGGTAGATATTTCTGTCAACAGGGATGGGAGTAGTGCACAGATTCTATCTAGCCAATCCTCTACATCCAGCATGGATGGTCTGGCAACTTATTAGGTACTTTGCTGGGAGATAATAATGAGACCTGACTACCAAGGACTTCCCAGGCCTCTGACTTGTGTTGTCAGTTTCTTTCCATTGTCACAGGCACACAGGGCTCCTTTTCCTTCATTTAGGAGTCATTATTATAAACCCCAAGACTCAAATGTTGTCTACAGGGGCTATCTAATAGGCAGGCCCATGGGAGTTTTTCCATTTGGGTCTGAACAGATGATGGGATGAGAAAGGGGTATGCTAGTACCATTCTGAGAAGACCAACATTGTTACAGAGGTCAGTTGGGGAAGATGGGTGAAAAATCAACTTCTTGAATTCAAAGAGAAGATGCTTGCTTGGTACCTAGGATTTCCTCTGAGAGCCCTAATGTGGGGCTCAGTCAGCTGCACCAACATCGTTTTGAGCCACGTTGTGCCCTACAGGAGCTACTCAATCACTAATGTCCTGAGCTGAGATCCACACTCATGTAACATGTCTCATTTCATTCATTCATCAAGCTGGCATCATGTTTAAGGCATGTACCTCTCTCCAGGGGTTTCATGCTTTTTACCTTACCTTGAAAGTAGGTATATGCTTTCCTATCTCCTCTAATTTCCCCCAAGAGAGAATCTTATTTTGTTAGTCTCAATCCATTCAGCACTTCTTATCGAGGAGCTACTATGTGTCAGGCCCAGTGATATTTGTAAGATTCATCTCAGAATGTATAAGACTATGGTATTTGTCTAATACACTCCTAAGCAGTGCTCATTTGTTGGGCCAAATGTGTGATGGTCAGGGACAGACGAGGAAGGGCAGACTGTTTCTGTCCTCCATTCAGAATGAAAGTATCATCAGTCTTGGATATGACTATCATTTAGGACAAAAATGTTCACAGTTGAGGTAAAAGTAGAAGGTAAGCTGAGATCAGGAGATCAAGGGTACATTTACATCCTAGCACAGAACTGCATGTTGATCTCTAGAAACCTGAAAACTATCTAAAGGACTCTCACTTTTGAAAAAAGACTTCATAAACACTAACTTAAATTATCTGTGGTAATCCTCGCAATCCCCAAACTGCAGTTGGTAGAGGCTTGTTGGTAGGGCAGGTCTGCTACAGTCTACAGGTTGTGTAGTTTCCTTACTCAGGTACCTATCTGTGAGTTTATTTTGAAGTTCAACATTTCTACCATTTGGCATTATCCAAATAAGTCCAGATATGGAGTGAGTTTTAAGGGCATATATGTTAAGGTCCTAGTATTTTACTTGGTGCATCAGTTCATTTTGTGCTGCTATAGCAATAAGTTACCTGAGGCCACAAAACTTATAAAGAGGTTTAGTGTTGTTTTTCTTGTTGTTTTGCTCCCAATTCTGGTTACTGGAGGGCTGAAACAGGATGGCACCATCATTCTGACAAGGATCCTCCGGCTCAGCAGTTATCAATCTGTGGATCATGACACCTTTGGGAGTAAAATGATCCTTTCACAAGGTTCACCTAAGAGTGTCAAAAAATACAGACATTTATGCCATGATTCACAACAGTAGTAAAATTACAGTTATTAAGTAGCAGTATAAATAACGTTATGGGTTGGGGTCACCATAACACAAGGAACAGCATTAGGAAGGTTGAGAACCACTCCTCTGGCTGTACCACCACATATATGGCAGAAAAATAAACAGGAAACTAGTGCTATGCAGAGGGCAAGGTCACATGGTATGGTGGAAAGCAAGAGGGGAAACCACTGAAGTCATATTTGCTTTAGAGCAACGCCTTCTCTTACAATTGTTCACCTCACCAGAGCAACCTCTGTACCTTCAAGGCTCATGCCGCACTATGGCTCTTACCACTTCCATATGGCCACACTGCTGCCCAGATTCTAACACACGAAACTTTGAAGGATAAACACCAACTACATTCAACCACAGTGCAGGGCAGAAACAAGTACTTTAATATTAATTACAACATCTGTTCCTTTTCTCATTACTGTGACAAAATACCTGACGAGAAGCGATTTAGGGGAGGGAGGATTTATGTTGGCTCATAGGTTGAAGGGGTACAGTCCACCACGGTAAGGAAGACATGACAGGAGGGGCGGGGTTTGATGGAGCACATTCTTCTGTAGTCAGGAGGCAGGGAATGAACAGGAAGTAGGGTGAAGCTAAAAACCCTCAAGGCCTTCCCTCAGTGGGACAGACCTTGAGCGAGATCTCATCTCTTTAAAGCTTCCCCAACCTTTGAAACAGTATTACAAGCTGGGGAACAAGCATTCAACCTCATGAGCACACACGATGCTCTTAACATATGAATCACACCATGACGATATTCCTCTTCAATAGTCATCACCAACAACCTAGTGATCATGCAGGGAATGACTTGTGACTTCCCAGTAGAAGATCCTATGTAAAAAATAGACCAGATGGAAAAAACCCTTTTAGTACTTAAGTGTAGTTATAGAAGCAAAGCCTAACATCTGCCTGGCCAAGAACAGCCAAACCCTTTCCCACAGCCTCTCCCTGCAAGCTGCACCAGGACCCTTTATTTGCTACTCTGAGTGTGTTTCTTAGAAAAGGTGTGCAAATAGGAAGGAAATTATACTTTCAATGCTGGTATACTGAGGATTCGACATTAGCACCCTGATCTGACATGGCTGTCAGAAAAATTATCCATGACCCAGGAGGGGCCACACTAAAAGTGATTTATCCTCCTATTTGGCTTAGCCTGAGCTTTCCCCAGAGAAGGCCATGCCAATTAAGAAAAAAAGGCAAATAGAATGTGTTGCATGCCTGGTGATGACTGCTCCTCCAGAGAGAGCCACAAATTAATTTTCTCATTGAAGCCTCATTCTAAAACCAGTTCCAAAATGGAAACCTCAGCAGTTTATCTCCTTAATCTCTCATTCCCCTTTTCATCCAGCTTTTTTTCCCAAACAAAATTAAATCATTTAACCATTTTAATAAGCACTAAAAAGTGTAATGAACCAGATAATGGAGAAGCACTCATATTATTTTCTTTATCTACTTCACACTTACATTTATTTCATATGTTTCATCTACACATTTCTTTCCTGAGAATGTTTCCCAAATTAGGAGTTTAGTAAACATCTCACTCAGGTTCTAGAAAACATCTTCATTTGCAAGCTGAGTCTTACCCAGTACACAGACCAGCAGTGACACGGTTTCAAAGCTCACATCCAGGACATGGCATGTCCTTCTGGGACTTGGTGTTCCTCAGGACCCAATGGATTGCTACATAACCTCACACCAAATGAGTTCTTCCTGCAGCAAAGGAAACCATGCTAGCTTCCACTGTAAGTCTGGGCTGCAGTTGAACAGGAAGTGGGGTAATGTTGACCTGGACTCTACCCCGGTCTTTTGCTGTGAACCTTGAGTAAGAAGGTTCAGATTAAGATGTGGCTGAAGCAATAGTTTTGGGCCCCTGCAGTTTTTAGGAGCTCTGCTATGTGCTTCAGTGTTTTCCCATTCTCTAGGAAATGCTTGTGATTGTCTCATGGTATGTGATGTGTGTGTATGGAATAAGCTAGTTTAGCCAGGCATTGCTTTCTAATACCCTTCATGTGCTCTGGTAGATGATAAGACAAAGAGAGCAGACAGACAACAGAAAAAGAAATACCCAGAAAAATTCCATCCATGTGCAATAAAGCCCACAGAGTGGAGTCCTCAGCCTGGGGAATATAAACAGAATGGGTAACAGAGTCTGGGCAAAAAGCATCTTACTATCTCTCAAGAATAGAGTACTTCTGTATCATTAAAAACAAAAGTATGTATTCCAGACCCAATTCTTGGGTTGGGAAAGAATAGAAAAGATGAGAAGGTAACTTATATATAGTTAGATATATATTAAGACAATTCTTTTTTTTAAGCCTCAAAGGAAAATGTATTTATTAAAAGGCAGCCATTATTATACTAGTTGGAATATTCTTGGAGTTGGGGTCAAAGTTTGAGGCTTTTGTGAACAAAATCTGTAGTGACTGGGGGACCCTAATGAGGATTGTGGGTCAGAATGTTCAGAAGTATTGCTTGCTTCTCTTCAAGATCCCCTCCACATCATGGAAAGAACAGAGTAAGCACCAGCATCTGACTGAGAACCCCGGCTCTATTTTCTCTGGCGTATTTGTCTCTCTCAGCCTCACCTTTTCGGTTTGCATAGTAGGCATGAATAAACATCTAGGGTTGTTGTGGGAATTGCCTGCAATTAAACCTTTATCCCTATCTTTGAAACACTGGTGAGTCTTCAGAGCCAAATGGATATTGAACATTCTTGCTGACTCTGAGCCTGTCCCTGCTAGACTCCCACTGACCCAGACAGCTCCCTTTTCCATATATCTTCTCTCTCCCTACAAACAGCCATGCACCTCAGCTCTGTGCTAAAGAGGGAGTTTCTTGAGCAGGGATTGATTAAAATGTAGTGGCATACCCTCATTTTGCGTCACTGTGTGTGTGACTAATAGGCATGGAATTTGTGCCACAGATAAATAATTGGCCCTTCAACCATCCTCCATGTCTTCAGAGACATGCAACTGTGATCTATCATAGCTGCAGACATCTCAATGAGCATCATCTCCAGATCATAATAGATCATGTTACATTTGTATATGCCCGGGAACATAATTTACTATTAAACGGGGCCAAGATCAGCGCAGAAGAAATTATCCTTCCGTGGAGGAGGACTCTACAGCTGCATTATATGCACACTGTGGTTTTTAAAATATTAATTATATTGTAAACTAAAGGTTTACTTTGTGTGTCATAAATCTGGGTGTCTCTTCTTTCTGTGTGCCCAATAAATATACTTCTCATCAACTTTTAATTATGCTGTTTGCATTATTCTGTCCTGAGGATGAGAGTGTGTGCTAAATCATGGCCTTCTAATGTGGATTACAGCATAAGTTTAGTTAATTAAACCATATATTGTATTAGTCTATGCACCTCCATCTTGTTAAAGCGTGTGTTATTATGTTGAAGGGTGGGGCATTAAATAATGTGGCAAGGGTGTTTTTATTGTTACTGTTATTCTTTATTTTAGAGATTCATATAATTTAAGAAGTGAAATTATTTTATCTCTCTGTGGCACTGTTGCCCTTTGGACTCAGAGCACAGTCTGTAAGGACAGGAGATGGTGAAGATGTTGTTAAAGGACCAGGCCCAGACTCTGGCTCAGAGCTCATGACAGAAATTCAAGTGTTGTGTAGAGCCCAAGCCTTCAGCCATGTGAGGAGCAGATGTCCCAACAACCCCACCAACCTGGCTTTTTTGTGCCTTTACTTGGTGCCTTTGGGCAAGTGGCTGCTGGTCTTTGGCACTGTTTTTTGTTTGTGTTTGTTGTTCCTTACTTTATCTGAAGTCAAAACAAACAAACAAAAACATTCATCTCTTTATATCCAAGGAGAGCTGGCTCCAAACCTTCTGCTGGATATTAATATCCATGGGTTCTCAAGTCTCATATGTTGACTGGCTTAGTGTTGGCATATAATCTAGGCAAACAATAAAATAAAATAAAATAAACAAAAGCAAAGAAAAAAGAAAATATGCGTTCAATAGAGACACCACTTCTTTTTCAAATATTTTCAACCCATTGCTGGTTAAATCCATAGATAAAGAATATATAAATATAGAAGACAGAATCTAAAATCAGCATTAAGAAAAAAATAATTATCACTCCAAACTTTAGAGAGTTGGGTTTCTGTTGTTTTGTTGTTGTTTGTTTGTTTGTTTTTTAGATGTGGGCTCTGGAAATCTCAGGCCTTCCCTTAAAACAAGCATTTTGAAAACGGGCAAGGGAAGAAAGGCTGCATTTCTTTCTCATATGCAGAAGAGGTGTGTGTGTGTGTACTATCTGAGAAGAGGAGGTATATAAGATAAAATTGAGCAGTGAGTATGAGCAAAGTATGATGATGTATATGTATGAAAATGTATTACCTTGTATGAGATGAAGTAGTGGAGAGATCTAAGGCCTCTGTGCTACTTCCTAGTCATGAAACTGCCACAGACACAGCAACAGTGCCAGCCTCAGTTTCTTCACCTGAACACAGGTCACAGAAAAACACCACGGTGTTATGAATACTGAATGGGAAATTACAGAAGCCAAGTATTGAAGAATGCCTGATGTGGGGTGGTCATGGGACCTTTTGCCACCTCTACAGCCACAGCTCTTGTTGACATTAAACAGGGTCTGGAAGATCTGACAAACCAAATCCACAGCACAGACCTCATCTGCAGGCCTATTGGGCCAAAACTCCAAGATCTTGGCATGGTTGTACCACCGCCTGGCTTGACCCAAGATTCCCTTCAAATAAGTTGATTGGTGCTAGTTGGTGTAACTTTGGCATATTCTCCACAGTCATTCTTTTTCATATGGTTGGCCAATGAGTTGTATTGGTCTATAGGAACTCGTCTGTGGACACTCCTCTGGCTTTTTTCATATAGTCATGGTCCTAATGCCTAATGTCTCAGACCTCACAGTTCTGCACAGCACAGGCAGAGGGAGAGCTTGCAGATGTAGGTGACAGCCCCAAGGCATTATGGGATCCCTCTCAAGTTTTGCTCATTTATAAACAACCCCCAAGGAATGTGCTGGCTTTATCATCTCCTTCTTTCTCCTCCCCTGCCTAGCCCCACACCCCCACCAAAAAATAAATAAAGAACAGAGGCAAGATCTGTTTTGTTTCAACTTTTAAAAGTCTTTGAAGGCATAAGTATTTGTGAACAATAAAAAAAAATGCATTTTGTTCTCTTAACTGCTGCTCAGGTGGTGGAGCCCCCCTTCTCCCCATAGGGAGGGGAAAGGGCGCCATTGTGTTTTATGGTGGGCTCAGGCCCTTTTGTACCCTGCCAGGAGGGCCCTCTGATTGTGCTCAGCTCAAGGATCAAGTCCACAGCAGAGCTTGCAATAAACAAAGGCAGTGAGTCACAGCAACAGCACCAGTGCTGGCAGAGGAAGCCTTCACTGGCTGCCCCCTCCCTTGCTGAATGTGGGTGGGGCCAGGGAAATGAACCCCCAGAGGAAGACTTCTTCCTTAATGGATCCCAGATGCCAAGGGCTGAGCTGTGATGTTCTCCAGTCCTGAAGCACCTAGGCTTTGATTTTGATTTTATTTTGTATGGGTCGAAGGACAGAATCAGTATGCATGGGCCTCAGATCTCAAGCTGACAGTTTGGCATTAAATAAAGCATTAAACCCAAATGTTAATTTTTCCCCAGTTTGCCTGCGTGTGGTCTTACCTCCCCCTCTGCCCTAGGGCTCTCAACTCCCTCTTGTAAGACTTCTTTATCTACCACTTTTTAAGGTTACAAAGAGGTTGATGCTCTTAGCCATACACTCCTCTGATCTAAGGATGAGGAAGGGAGGCTGAAAATGACATAGCCTTCCTCCCTATTAATGGAAAAAAGCTGAAAAACATTGAATTTTAGTCCCAAACTCAAGTGTCATTATTTCTGGTCCAATCTAACAGGGAGCAGCACAAAAATCTAAACTGGGCATTAGATAAGCATTATACAGACTTCTTTTATTGCTATATTGAGAGAGAGAAAGCAATGGCAGTTTTTACCAAGATTCTATCATACTTACAGGTAAAAATCTTTAGCTGTGTTCTAAAAGTGTATATTGTGTAGGATCCAGAGCTTCTGGTTTGTTTGAAACACTAGACTCATTCCTGAGTCAAAGGAATTTCATTAATCAGTGGCAACAAGCAGGAGCGTCTGAAAGAAGGCCAGCTTGAACCACTGTGGTCTGAAAAGCCCTTCCAATCCACGTTATGGATGAGGGATCCACAAGGACTCTGATGAAGCACAGACTAGGAATATCCACCTTTTGATCTGATAGACACTGGATCTCCATCAAGGCAAGGGGGCTTTGCAGGAATGCAGAAGACAAGCTGACTTCCAGATGGGAGGGAAATGCAAGTGTCACCAGGGAATGCTGATGATCTGGTTTAGTCATTAAGAAACCCTCTGCTAACAGAAAGCTTCCATCTGAGCAGTTAAGAATTTACTAGTTTTGTCTCTCAACCCCTACTGCGGGAGACCCCTGAACCTTTATTTTCCTCCCAAGGCTGTCCTGGGTTTTCTTCTTTAACATTGGCCCTGATTTATGCTATGTCCACATTTCCCTGGATAGTACCATCTTTTGAGTTATACATCATCGGAGTGACTCATTCTGATGATGTATGGCCCCAATACATCATCAGAGCTCCTTGCTCTGCCGTTGCACTAATGATATGTTAGTGTAATACATCAGCAGACTGAGCTGCAGCTGTGATGGATGGAGCTGAGGGTGATGGGAGTCCATGGAGAGGAGCCTGAGGAGCAGGTTATGGGTAGGCACAGGAGGGAAATTCGTCAATCCCAGGTCAACCTCCCTTCTTGGTGCTAATGCCATACTGAATTAGCACTATGGGGTACATCTGTAAAGAAATGGAGGCAAGTTTTATTTCCAAAAGCAGTGTGGATGAGAGACTGTTTGTAAATGATTGGCATGGTAGAGGTGATGCATATCACCATAATTAAGCAATAAGAAGTGTCAGTGGAACTGGTATGAGGAAGGAGAAACAAAAGAGCAAGACTTTATAGGACAGATGTCTTCGGCGTGAAGGAAATGAGTGGCCAAGAAGAAGGTAAACATCAGAAAATGCAAATGTGCATGCTGGAGAGTTTGCAGCAGAGCTTGCCTGCAAATTATCACGGGCTTCTTAGATGCCTTCCTTTCAAATCTTTCTCTCAAAGCTCATGCCCTGGAATTTCTGTCTGGTGAATGTTCAGCTTAGGGGAATTTCAGTATGTGAGTATTTATGGGTAGACCCAAATCTATATGGGTTTATAGCTGGGGCTCAATTTCTTAATATGCAATCTGACATGCTAATAGAACCTGTCTCATGGAGCTGTTATGAGTATTGTGGAGATTAACAGTCATAAACTGCATAAAACAAAGTCAGGAGCTTCCTCTACGACCTTGTATGGCAATTTCCTACAGATTGAAACATTCCAACCTGAGGGAGCCTCCTTAAGACTCAGGAAGGACACAAAAGTTTAAAGGGCTCAGGAAATAAAGGACTCACAAGTCTTAGGAAGTTCCTGAAACTTTCAAGATTCACAACCTCCCCTTCTCCACATTATACAAACAGTAGCAAATGATAAGGAGGGGAGATTGACTGTTGAGCTGCCTGCAAGTGAAACAAGGACATCCACAAAAAAGCTTTAGTGAGCTGCCATTCATGCTGGGCTTAACTTAGCTTTTCAGTGACTTCAGCTGCCTTCAAATCATCCAGACTCCTCAAAGTAGCCACTCACACTCACTACTGTAAGTAATACAGATCAACTCACTGGTCTACCAAAGTAAACCTGAGAAGAGTATTTTTTCAGTCCATCCTCAGTGTCCTATCTGAAATGAGTAGACGTTTGTTCACATCTTCCTGTGAAAAGCCATACAGATTATGCACTGTCTTTACCACCACCTCGGCCATTTCTACACCCATGCTCTGTACTGCCTCTACCTTTTCCCATTCCTGCCTCTTAACTTGGAAGGCTCATGCTAGTCCTGAAAGGATGTAAACAGTCCTAGAATTATAAGCCTTTCCCATTATTATATCTGCCACAGTGGGAGTAAAGTGTTATCTCATTTTGGCTTGTATGTTTGTTCTGAGCTGTACTTCTCAGTGAAGTTGATAATCTTTTCCTATGATTGCCAGCCTTTTCTGTGTCTTCTATGGAGAAGGTCTACTCAATTATTTGTTCTTTAGTTGTAATTTTTTTGTCTTTTATGACTTGTATGAAGGTTCTTATTTAGATAACAGATCTATACTTCTGTATTGTGGAGAATATTTGTACTTTTTTGATAATGTCCTTTGATATATATCATTTTAAATTTGATGGAATTCAATTTATTTATTTATGTCTTTTCTGTAGCACACATACAGTCACAAAAAAATACATTCTTTTTTCCCAGAATCTTACCTTATCCCATCATCAATTCCAAACCTTAATACCCAGAATATTATGTAAGCATCATCCAAATTAGATCAAAATTGAGCTGGAATACAGATTCATTCTGGGGTATGAGTCCTGTCCAGCTTTGAGCCTTTGAAAACACCGTGTTTCTGAAGACAGTGATGAGATAAAAATGAGAGAGAGATTCCCTTCATCAAATCAGAAGTAGAAAAGGATGGAGTGATAGGTCACTAGAAAGTTCAAAATCCAAGATGAATGCAGTCATATACATCAAAATTATATATCTCTATCTATCTATCTATCTATCTATCTATCTATCTATCTATCTATCTATCTATCTATCTATCTATCTATCTCTTACAGAACAACTTGTAGGAGTTGGTTCTCTCCACTGTGTGGGTTCCAGGCTTCAAATGTATGGTATCAGGCTTGGCAGGCAAGCATCCTTACCTGATGAGCCATCTTGGTGGCCCTACAATTGAATCTTTAGGTCTGAGCATTATCTTGGTTCTGGACATGTCTTTAATGTTTTCTCTAGGAAGAGAAATCTTTTCAGCTTTCTTGTTTTCTTACAAGAATCACTTCTGATGTGCATATTTCTATCATGCATTCCCAAACTCCACTCATCACAAAAACACAAAGCTACTTCCACATTTTTAAGTGTGCCTTGAAGTAGTATTCCAGATTTATGTTCGTTATCTTGGAACTACCATAATATCACACTGCACACTGAGTGTTATAAACAAACAAACTTATTTCTCAAAGATATAGCTCTAAGAAGCTCAGTATTGAGGAACCAATAGATTTTTGATGTTACTGTTGTTGATGATGATGTGGTCCCCTTTACTAGCTTACATTATGATGGCATGGGAAGCAATATTACAATGGCACTTATATAAGGTTAATATGAGGGCCTTACCCACATGATCTCATCCAAACCTAGTTACCTACAAACGTCTTACCTTTATATACTGTCATGTTGTGAGTTTAACATATGGGTTTGGGGGACACAAACATTTAACCCAGTACATAACACTATGCATTTTGTATCACATCTAAGCATCCATTGCCAAATTCAAGGTCATGAAGATTTGCAGTCATGTCCTCTTTTAATGATGCTGTAGTTTTATCTGCAGATCTTTAAGCCATTGATCTATTTTGAGTTACTTTGTGAGTATGGTATGAGTATAGGGCCAGATTTGTGTTTTCTCTCTTTTAAGCATTGATACTCTTGTCAGCAAATACAACTAGCCATAGATATACCACAGATAATATATTAATACATGCATATATAGTCCAAGTGAGGAATCTCTTGACTCTTCAAGGGGAAAAACAAACACCGGATAAAAAAGAGGGTGGGAATAAAAATGTATCCACATTATGACTGGTAGCATGTGGCTGGGTTTTCAATAAATAATTAGGACCTGAATCTCAGGCAGAGAATAGACTAGACATCCCAAGATCTCAATGGAGCCCAAACAAAAACAAATAAACAACAAAACAAAAACAACAAAAGAACTTTTCCCCTCAGCTTCTCGCAGATGAACCACAGAAAAATGTAATTTATGATTTCAACCAAAAATGAAAGAATTTAGAAAATATATCACCAATAAAAGAAGTCTATGACAAGTTCAGATTATTAGCGATTAAAGACTACAACTTTCAGATATAGATTACAAAGTGGTGATGGAGGTGTCTAAATAACTGAAGGTTAAAAAAATTAAACTGAAAGAACTCTGAACTATAAAATATGATCACACAGAAGAAATTATTAGGTGTGGCTTAGAGATGAAAGTGTGGATATCAAAATGGAGGGACTAACAAATTGGTTTAAAAACAGATTATATGCCCTGGATGAAAGAACCCAATTGCCTGGACCTAGATCTGAGGAAATTATTCTGAATAATTGAATGCAATTAGACAAGAAGATTAAAAATGTGAGATATTTAGACATTAAAATTAAATTAAAACATTCTAGAATTCAAACTATGAGAGTCCAAAGTAGGAGATTAATAAAGAAACAGAAGAAGAAAAAAAAAACAACTGAAGACATATTGGGTAAGAATTTTGCAAATCTCACCAGAATAATAAATCTATGATTAAAGAAATAGAGGCTACTTATTGATGAGAAGTTCACACAACAATAATAAAAAATTAGAATAATAAACTTGCATCATGTCAAAGGCAAGAGATCCTAAAAGAAGTAGGAAATAAAAGCCAGATACTTAACAGCAGTGAGCTGAAAACAAGAGCAAAGACCTGAGGGCAACACATGGTGGCTACTGCATGCCAAACGCTGAGGTGTGCCTAACACAACTGTGTTTCCAGACCAAAAATGACAGAGGGACATTTCTAGCACTGGCCACTAATCCAAAGAACTTCAAACCTTTTTTTCCCCCACAATAATTAGGTAGACATCATTGTATATAAATTAGTAAATTACCAATCAGTGCACATCAAAGCCATATCATTTCTATAAAATACTAAGGACAATAATGCTAACCAAAATATATCTTATATATTCTTAGTTTTTAAGAATTCTGTAGATGTAAACAGTGTGCCTTGGTCAAATTCATCTTCTCAAAAGTGATAATATATGTTTTCTACAAATTAATGGTATACACATATATATGTTTATATATGTAGGATAATGAGTAAATAATAGTGCGCAATGTAGAATATCTAGAACTGAATGTGTCTCAACACTTGTAAGATAATAGGTGGGTCCTCTCAGCTTTATGGGAGGCTAGAGCAAGAGGGTTACTTTAGCCCAGAATTTTCAGAACAGTGAGCACAGCCTAATAAGTTATAGTCTCAAAATAAATCATCAAATAAATAAACACATAAATAAAAATAATATAAACAATGACACATATACATGTAATTCTAGAATTCCAGACTTAATATCAAGGAAGATATTAAAATTGAGGCCAAGCTGGACTACATAGAATAAACCTGCCTTGAAGAAAAGAAAATTGAAATGTAGCAGAAGTAAAGCATTGAAAGAAATTGATAGCACAAAATGATCTTCTCTGTCTCTTTTTCCCCCTTTCCCTCCCTCCTCCCATTCTTCTCTCTCTCTCTCCTTCTCCATCTCCCTACCTCTCCTCTCAGAAAGAGAGAAAGAAAGAGAGAGTTGAGATTATAATCATTTGCTATCCTACTGGATCATTAATGCTGGTATAAGCATTTCAGCTACAGTGTAGAAATGTAATTATTCAAATTTAAAATACATGTTAGATCTAAAGATAATAAACTGAAAACCATTAAGATGTTTAATCAATAACCAAAAGATAGCAAGGCCCAAGTAAATGTTAGTAAAGTTAGTAAAACAGTGTCTTTCAGCATAGTGTTTTCTGTGAATAGAAAATGACGCTAGAGATCCAAGATGGCTGCCACGAGAGAACACTGTGTCTGAGGAGTAGGAGAGCAGAAACAATGCAGCGACCAGGAGACTGAACTCTGGGACCTAAAACGCCAGCATTGTGAGTGCCAGGTGAGTAGAACTCCTACGGTGAGAAAATCAAGTGGGAAAACCCTAGAGACACCCAGTTATTACCTGGAGAAATCTCCCGGTGACCAGCAGCGCACAGCTCTGATCTGGACGACCTGCCATTATAGACTGGATCACACAGTCTTGCGGGCAGTCTCAGGAGGAACCGGGCGCCTTTTTCACTGAACTGCACCCTACGAGCGCACACTGCACCCGGGTTCTGCTTCAACCCACGGGTGTGTGGCAGACACGAACCACCCCAGACTGAGTGGATTGGGGGACCGTTTTGACCAGTCTGCACACTGCGGGGGCACGAGCCGAACGCTTCCACCAGCAAAAACTCAGTCAGTGTGTGAGTCCGCCTGCATGGCTGGGAGGAACCCAAGTTCGGTCTCAACCCACGGCTGAGAGGATCCTGGGACCATCTTGACCAGACCGCACACTGAGGGCGAAAACTGCTCGCATCCACCAGCAAAAACCCCAGTTCAGGTGTCTGTCCACGGGCCAGACAGAGAAGGCCTCTGGCACCATTTCAGACAGCCCTGCATACAGCGGATGCACACCAACCCAAACCCACTGTGTGTGCCCCAAATATCATCTCAGACCGTGGTGCACAGCCCCTGGCACAGAATGAGGTGCCAAATCTCCATTCCAGGGGAGAGCCCTTAGCAGCAAGCCCAGGGCGGAGTGCAGAGCCCCCAGCTAACATCTCAAACCTGGACACTCAGACTCTAGCACAGAGTGAGGAGTAAAGACTCCCGACCAGAGGGGTGACCAGCCTGCAG